>OY757909.1:55093352-55405852 GCA_963585895.1 Sepioteuthis lessoniana
TTGAATAGTTTTCTTTTCCCGATAGAATTACTCCCAACTCCGGTCCAACTGGACCAAATAATATATATATATATATATATATATATATATATATATATATATATATATATATATATACTAACGGGATCAAACGTTTTTCTGACGACTGTTCATGCATCAATTCAAGCATAGACCTTAACAATAAAATGACGTTGTGTCAAATCTTACCCGTTTGGTGGTTGGATATATACTAATAACATGGGACTGCTTGGTGTTTGTGCAGGGTGGGTATATAAATTTGAACCGCCTGTCCCTAGTGGCTCTAACCTACAAGCAATACTTGCTTTGCAGTGCTGAGCTCATACCTTTGTAAATGAGGCACGTCAATATAGAGAATGTCGAGGACCAAGAATTTTTAGAAATAGCCATGTATCAGTCTCTATTTTTGTTTTGCTCCACTGAATAAAGTGGACTTGAGTCAAACATCGGCTTGGTAAAAAGTAGGATGAATCCCATTAAAAACATGAGCTGGTTTGAATTAAATCTGACTAATCTTCGACAGAGACATCATTGATAAATAAGTTAGTATTTAAGATTGAATAATAACAATTTAATAGCCATTTAGAATATAACAAATGATTAATGGAATTGTAAAGAAATTTCGTTTACAGACACATAATCTTCTATTGTTATTATATATATATATATATATATATATATATATATATATATATATATGTGTGTGTGTGTGTGTGTGTGTGTGTGTGTGTGTGTGTGTGTGTGTGTGTGTGTGTGTGTGAGAGAGAGAGAGAGAGACACAGAGAGAGAGAGAGAGAGAGAGAGAAAGAGAGAGAGAGAGAGAGAGAGAGAGAGACCCTAGCCAGAATTGTGACTACTAACTCTTCTGTGGATTAACGCGATATTAGTTGAAGCAACTTCTTTTTCTTTGTAGTTTTATTTTCAATACACATAACACTTTATTATTATTTTGGTAAAATTAAGGCAGGGAAGATATAGAACCTACATTAAGGAACCAGTTCTTGACTGGGAGAAAGTGAAATGTTTTTACTATCAATATCGGTATTCTCTCGGAATATTAAATCGTATTCCTCCAACAAACAAATAAAAAGGTGTGATCTATTTATTCCCTTCCGAATACCAAGCGAACTAAAATACCTTCTGTGTGGCACTTTACGCTCTTGTCGATAAGTTGGTATGACGTGCTCTTGACACTTTACAGGCGTTTGCTATCCTCTGCTACGTTATAGCTTCGCTAAGTTCAAAGCGAGATCGCCTAAAGAAAGAAATACGCTTGCTATAAAGCAAAATCACTTTGGTGTAGTGAAATGCCTCTCCTATCTACGAACAGAAAAATCAATAGCTGACTCGCCAAAATGCTATCATCGGTGTGTCAAAGGCTATCAACACTGATATTCTTGTCCACACGAGACATAAAACGACATACAATGCACAACTTTGCATGGTTCAGGGATCCAAAAACCAAGAAAAAAAAGGTTAAAACCTGAATAATGTTGACTAAGTTTTCCACAGAGCATTTATCTCGAAACTCTTTTAAACAGTATATTATGGAAAGAGGGTTCGATTAAAAAGCGTTAAATATAACAACATAGTAATATTGATGGCTTTCTCTTTTAATGGATAAGCATCAGCCAAAAGATTCGGTTCACCGTATCCTTTGGAGAATGGAGTTCACATTATATGCTAAGCTTTGCATATTCTTAGACGTCAATAAAATATTTTCCTAAGCAGTTACTCCAATAAATACATACCCCAGCAAATAATGTCCATGTTCGCTGCTGATATATATTGTAATTTATAAGCCTTTCCCTGCTTAGATGTGAAACAAGGCCGGCTGAGTGGGTAACCCAATTAGACTCGAATTAACTTGAAGGTTTGCTAGCCCAGTTGGTTAAACATTACATCACCCAAGGAGCCCTGTAATTTACGGAACTTTTTGATCAGATGTAGCAAAAGACCGTATGAATGGGGCACCCAATGAGCCTCGAACTCACTCGTGTAGGTTTTGCAGTGCGGCTTGCTTACCATTACACCCGAAGCCTTTTGGATATATATATATATATATATATATATATATATATATATATATATATATATATATATATATATATATATATATATTATGATTCTTTCTTTTAAATGGCATATCAATATTCGTGGGTGATTTAATGTCAAACACATTCTTGTAGAAGAGCAATAGTGATAATATTGCTGGGGGATAAATTGAGTTCATACAATCCCCAAGGATATTCTCGCGAAGGTGAAAGTAGCAGCGCAACTGGATTTCGACCTCATTTACTTCAAGTGTGAGTGTTAGTGTGAATGTGTGTCTATGTGCGTGCGTGCGTGTGAACTGAAATAATCATTTACAAACAGTCTATTCGACAACAGTGACGAGCAGTTACATGCGTTTTTTTTTTCAAAAAAGTGCATAAATAACAAAAAGCAATAATCGTTTCTTTCGACCTCGACCAAACACAATAAAAGTACCAAGCACTAGTCATACATTCTATAGAAATAATTATTTTAGTTGTTATGCTTCTCTGCTGACCGGAATTCGGTACTTTTATCTAACCGAGGAATTTTTATCTAAATCTTTCGATGAAACAATTTTTTCCCGTATGTAATTTTTCCATATATATATAAATCCTTCGTAAAAAGTTCGCTAGAGATTTCGCTATAGGTATTTGTTGGCTTATTTTTTTTTCATTTCATTTAGGTATGTATCAACAGTGTGTCTCAAAATAGATGCAACCTATTAATATGATGATGCTTTATTACTGAGCCAATCGTAATGGCAATCATTTGGAACACGCCCGGTAAAAAATGCGTGTTTTTGCGAAAGATATCAAATCAAGGATTTTTAATTGTTATTATATCAGCTTATAGGGCATATAACCTTTTCTTGAGTTTCAGGTACCAGAGTTAATTTTCGTCAAATTAATGGGTTGCATCAATTTTGTGACAGTTTTCAAGGATTTTTGCCTCTAAATATCTTACCTCTCTTGTTCAAGGCATTGTGATGGAGGATTGATAGTAGCTAGAGTATACAATTTTCAAATCCGATACATAAAAGAACTCTACATTATTATTTGAAGAGTTATTAGCAGTTACATGGATCCCATGTATACTGAGCCACCCTCAAAATGCAAAAATTGTTTCACTGAAAGCTTTCGATAAAAATTGCTCGAATTCCGATAAGAAAAGCAGTTTAAAAAATTACAAAATTGTTACCACACAATACCTGACGAGACAATAACGTACAGTTAAGTCCAATTTGACAATTTTAAACAGTTCGCCTGGAATTTAATAAGATTAGTAAGATCCTTTCCCAAATAATAATATCGAAATAATAATAAAAAAGCCCGTTTTAACCAACACAAAGCGTATCCAGCCGTCTTATTGGTTATGAGCATAACTAAAACACGTCTATTATATATATATATATATATATGTGTGTGTGTGTGTGTGTGTGTGTGTGTGTGTGTGTGTATATATATACATATATATATACGAAATAAGTAGACAAAAATAATAAAATTGAAATCACATGAGGATCATTTCTTTATAAATTATATACCTTATTTTCGTTTGATCTACGATAATCTTTATATATATATATATATATATATATATATATATATATATATATATACGAAGGGCATATGATAAGTTCCCAATTTTTTTCGTAAGGGCACTTTTATTGATAGTATACACATGAAACTATTGTCTACTTCGAAGTAATCTCCTCCGGCTGCAATGCCATTGTACCGTTCCAAAAACTCCTGGAAGGCTCCATTGAAATCCTCTTGTGTGTGCGTGTCAATAACCTTCGTCACAGCCTCTTTCATCTCCTTAATTGTCTCATAACAACAGCTTCTGAGCTTTGCGAATAACCAAAAGTCACAGGGAGCAAGGTCTTGACTATAGGGAGGGCGTAGAACTGTCTTCATGCCCATCTTGGTCAAATTGTCTGTGACAAGGATGGAGTTGTGGACTGGTGTATTGTCCTGGTGGAAATGCCACTGACCCGATTTGACGAGTGCTGGCCTCTTCAGACGGAATCTCTTCCTGAACTTCCTTTAAACTCTCAACACAGTAAGCGTAACCGTAACCCAAACTCTTTGGCCAATCAACTCTGGTGTATTGGCATCCTTACTCCTCCCACACCTCTCATCATCCCTCACAGACTCCGTGCCTTCCTTGAATCTCCTATGCCTCTCAAAAACTGATGCTCGGTTCATGCAAGATGGTCGAAAAGCAGTCTGAAGCATTCCATTCATTACTGTGGCATTTTTTCCAAGTTTAAAACAGAATTTTATTGCATAACATTCTTCTAAAGTGTCAGATTGCATCTTTGAAATTCCCCAGCTGTGACAACCAGGCTTTAGTTGAGTGTATTCCAATTGCTGCGGTAGCAGTTCATTTGAACCTGAAATCATATGAAAATTGGACAGTCATCTCATAAGATGTATAGCAATAACATACTGAATTTTTAAGAGACTACGACAATTTTAATTTCCCATACGAAAAAAATCTGGAAACTTATCGTATGCCCCTCATATATATATATATATATATATATATATATATATATATATATATATATATATATATATATTATTTACTCATTGAGATTTTCCACATCAGTCTCGCTGATGGACTTTCACTGGAGTTTGAGTTATAGCAAGTCTCTTCAAGTATTCAGGACTCTTCTCGGTATTCTGTCTGTTCTCAGTAATGTTGCATTTTCGATGGTTTCCACTCGTCCTCCCACCTCCAAGTTTTCCAGTCCCTTTAATAATCTTTCGGTGACAGTACCAAAAGCAGCAATCACAATTGGTATAATTGTAACCTTCATGTTCTATAATGTTTTCAATTCCCTCGCAAGATCCAGGTACTTATCATTCTTTTCACTTTCCTTCAGTTTTATTTTGTGATCAGCTGGGATAGCAAAGTACACAATTTTGAAAATTCTTTTCTTTTTTTTTATTATTTTAAGGTCTGGTCTTCTCGCCGAGATTAGGGGATCTGTTTTTATGTCAAAGTCCCATAGAAGTTTATGTGTGTCATTCTCTAGGACAGATGCTAGGTTGTCCATATACGATTTGTTTGTATGTTCAAATTTAAATTTTTTTGCACATCTCCCAGTGGATAAACTTGCCTACCCCGTCGTGTCTTGTCTTATACTCCTGTGCTAAATTGCTGCATTCGCTTATTATGTGATTGAGTGTTTTTACTTAAGAATTCGTCATTCAAATACTTTTTCATGTATGTATATATATATATACTTTCACGAAAAATCGAAATCAGGATTATAAATTTATTTCCATCCTGCTAAGTGTATTGATATGAATCAACAACTCCCCCAAAAAATTAAGAGGACTTCTTCAGATCCAATATTGAGATGAATAAATGCTGCCAGAATGGGGATGGTCACAAGAGAGAAGGGAAGGGACGGAGCCTTCTCCCATTAAAGATTTCTTGATTTAATAATTGATCTGGATCAGGGTATAACATAAATTTTATTTTTTGTTCTAGATAAGAGTTACATCTTTTATCAAAGCACACACACACACACACACATATATATATATATATATAAGGGTGTGTTATGTGTGTGAGAAAGAAAGAAAAAAAGAAAGGAAGGGAGCTACTAAGAGAAAGGCAAATAGATAGATAGAGAAAACGATAGATAGATAGATAGATAGATAGATAGAGAAAGAGAGAGAGAGAGAGATAGAGGTACCACACTATTTTAAACAGTAACTTCTCAAATAATTTCAACTGCACACATTTATAAAAATTTCGATACATCAGTGTTTTAATTTTTTATTAAGCAAATCAGAGCTTTTATTAGGCTCCAATCATTTGTTAGCTCACCTCAACCCAACAGTCCTCATCTCATACTCAGAAAAGAACGCAAGATCAACATTTTCCCGTACTTTTTATTTTGTTTCACTGGAAAAATTCTTGCAAATATTTTAAATTGATACTTTTCCCCGTACAAATTATAAGGACTTAAAGTGTAACCGTTGTAGATAGTTTACAAAATACTCCAGTCAATACCCTTGATTGAATATAAAAGTTTTTAAAAGAATTGGCGTTGAGGAAGCCCTTCACACTTTGTCTAGAGAAAGAACATTTTGCTGAAGTCAAAATAGCGATACTCAGTGAAAAAGTACTTTTCCAACATTGTGTCTTGGGAAGAGCTTTTTTTTTTTTAAATATTCTTTTTTACAAAATTTGACCGATATCTGTAATTGTACAAAAGAGACTTTGAAGTGGAAATTGGAGTTAAAATTTGTATAATGCAAAATTTCTTTCTTAAAAAAATGAATAAAGATATTACACGCTATATGTATATATATATATATATATATATATATATATATATATATATATATACCCCCAATCATTCCTGTATACACAGGATATGAGAGAAGAATAAGTGAAGGAAATTTATTTTGAATTCACAATTTTTGTTCTTCTAAATTGGTTGTCTTACCAATCCTAAAGAAATCAGTCCGACCTTCTTTTTACCAGAAGATAGATAGACAAGAGATGGACTCGTGCTTTTTCGAAAGGCATTAGCGTGAAGTGAAACGAACCAGACTTGTCAAATTCTGAAGTTCGGATCGCAGATTCCATCCTACAACGATCACCATTACACCAAGTACTCCTTCATATGTAACACCAGTTTAACTTTTGATATTCTTTCGTTTTAGAGTTCTTTATTGAAATTACTCGGTCGAAAATCAATGACTATTTCCTGACGTTTTGTAAACTGAACATAAATTCACACGTTTCTTTTCTTATTTTGGTAGTAAACACAGACATAATATCGCTCCATGTTAATAAATATCATCAAGTGATTGAACTTTAAAACCTCCTGGTGACAAATCTTCCTTCTACAAATGTAAAGCCAAGGATACATCTTTTAAGTATATATTTTACAGTGAATGGACTAAAGTGATAGAAAATTCAGGCTTGGAGATTCTCAGTAAGATGGCTACTTTGTACTGTTTAATACAAACAAAATGATTCTGTTTAGCAAACCAAAATGCAAGGCTTGTTTAGCATTATACTCACATTCTAAATCTAATCACACACGAGAAGGAAAATAAACATTTTTTGGTATTTGAAAAAAAAAGTAAAAAGATTTGCTAAAATCGAAATAATCAATTTGAAAGATATTTGAGAAGTGTTTGGAATTTTCAAATTGTGCACAGAAAGACAAAGTAAAACAAAACAAAGAAAGAAACAAAAACAAAAAAGGACATTTTAAAGTTAAATGAATGTAAATAAAAATTCAGATTGGTTCTGAAAGTAAAAGCCCTCACACTTCAATATTTAAAACCTAATATGCAACATTCTTACTCGGGGGTCGTTTAACTTAATTGTTGTTGACATATGAAATGGAAATTGTGAAGTGAGTTCAAATTCGAACAAGGGTGTTTGATTTTTTTTCATGTTAAAGCACATAGGAAAAGCAGAAATTTATCTGCTTTCACTATCTTTGGTTACGCAGTAAGACAGGAGTTCTTTAGCTTTGGTACGGAAACCAATCTCCGAGAAGGAAAATTCGAAATACAAACCAGCTTTTCTTCGCTTAAAAAGCTGCACCTTGTGACGCATGCTGTTCATTGCAGGTTAGTTGAGTAATTACATACATACAAAGGAGTCATTTTAATAACAGTAAAGAACTTGCTGTTCATAGACCTAAACGTCATTGGGTTATACGATTATTGAAAGACAGAGTGAAATATATTTAGATATATCTTTCTTTTAATTGTATTTATTTTGTTTCTCGGAAATTACATTTAATTCATTATCATATTAACCAACCCGTCCACTCCGGCAGGATATGACACAAGGTCATTTTTAAGCGGAGGTTAACAGATTTGAATTCAGAGAATTCCTTCTTCTAGGCAAGTTGCCTCATCTAGGCTGAAGAACCCAGTCTGTTCTACTCTTTACCCATAGCTGGAGAGAGAATAATTGGATTCATACCTTTCCCAAGAGTATTAGTGCTATGTAAAATGCAATCAGTCTCGTCAAGGATTTGAACTCGGGGCCCCGTGTCCATTTCCTACGACGATAACCATTACACCAAATGCACATTTAATTCCTTATGGAATGTCATGATCATCATCATGTCACACTGCTAGCACGGACAAGCGGACCCTCTCTCGCCACCCCTCTCAATCGTTCATCGTTCCTGGGAGGTTTTCCAGACCCAGAGCTGTTGTATATAGGTTCTAGCTGGTCGTCCAACATTTGCTCGTCCATATGAAGGGGTCCACATGATTACATTGGTTATAAGTTCGTCTTTACTTCTCCATTAGTACCCCGCATGTCCGGTACGTCTAACTTTGATAGTTTTCGTGATGGATGGTGGGTGGCCGTACAGCTACTGTTTTGTGGGTTGTTTTGTGGGTTGCATTATTGTGTAATTGCCGTCCTGCTTTTTATCCACACGTTTTGTTAACGTCGATGTGGTAAATCCCTATAGCAGTATCGATACGACTGCTGCTTGGGAAAAAAAATACGGTTTATTTTATCGGTCAGGTTTGACTTCCATATGACCGATAGCTTATCAATAGCTGTTCATGCCTTTGCTAGTCCCGTGTTAATATCATTCTCGGTTGATGAGATGCTGTTTCCGAGGTAGGTGAACTTGTCCATTTATTTCTGAGTGTGGAGATGTTGCCTCTTTGATTAAAGCTCATGTATTCTGTGTGCCTCCGATTCTAGCTTCACAAAACTATATTTCTTTTAAATAAGAGGCTTTTTGTGAAACGTAAGATACAGTTGATAATATTTGTTCGAATTATCTCTCTGTCAAATTTCAATCATGTGTGGCTTGTTTCTTTTTTCGGTGTTTCTTCACTGGCTTCATCCCTATATTCTATTTTTGCATCTCCTTTTCTTCATTTATATTTAGTATTTAGTACACTGAGATTAACAGGTTTAGAAATGAGAACAATATATCTTTGAATCAAATGCATGGTTACTTTTTTCTTATATGATGGATTTACGAATGAGAAAAACACCTCAGCAAGGTATCCGTGTACAGATGGAGAATCGCAGTGATAAGAATGCTAAAAGCGAGAAAACCGATCTAAAACATCAATTTATAAGATGTAACTAATAAAAAATAATATAAGCTACATTTTAAATATACGACATGCGTCCACATTTGCATCTATTCTTGATACAATAATCCTGGATATATTTTTCTAAAATGTATTTTCGGTGTTGTTTTTAGTGATATTCAGGCACATATTCTCTTATTTTTCCTGCTGTCTGAAATTAACGACCTTTGATATCGAATTTCAGCTTTGATAACAAAATTATTTCCCTGCGGTTAACGCTGGAGAATAAAAAGATTTCTTTCGTGTTCCGCCAAGAAATGCTAAAAGAGAGCACCATTTAGATTCGTCTTTGGATTTTTTCCGAATTTAAACCCAGCCTCTTGGCAGGGATTAGAATATCACGACTGTATTACTTGCAAGGGGCAATTTCCCACCAAAAGAGGTGTCATTGTTATTGCACTAACCTGCATATGGTCATAAGACTCCGATTCTGGAGTACTCAAAGGTCGAGTCAGGCGGGTATAGCCATGAAATCCAGGTTCAATCTCTTAGGGTTCCACCTATGAATCAAAATCGATATTTTTCAAAATTGTTTCCATTAGATAGGAATACTTGAACCCAAGTAACCGTGTGAAAATTTTTTTCTATTGAAGATATATACTTACAAGTATACATGTTTTCAAATGATTTTTATTATTGGTTTCTTGAAACTAAAAAATTACTTGCAAAAAAGACCAACATTGGCAATATGATTGCCCTAGCAAGGGCAATCATATTTTTCTAATAGCATTTATATTTTATTATGTCAATTCTATTTTTGGACACATCTGCAGTAAAAAAACAACAACTGAATAACCAAGTAATTTGAAATTTTGCTACAACTGAAGATATTAATCTTCCCCGGAGGCAAATTACATCGGCAATTTTTTTTTAAGTTTGAATTATTTTTCTTATACAAGAGAGGTTTTCACACAACTGTTACTTGATGGTTTCTCTTTGTTGTTTTAGAGACAGCAAGCCTCTTTAATTGCCCAGGACACTTCTCACAATTCTAGCCGATCTTAATAATGCTGTAGTTTGAATGGTCCCTACTTGCCCTCTTCTTTCCAAATCTTCCAATCCCATTATTAATCTTTTTGTGACTGTACCGAGCGCGCTAGTTACAATTGGTATCACTGTCACTTTCATGTTCCATATTTTTTTTCATTTCTCTAGCAAAGTCTAGGTATTTATCTTTATTTTCACTTTTTTTCGCTTTTACCTTGTGATCAGCTGGAATCATAAAGTTCACTATTCGGCAGGTTCTCTTTATTTTGTTGATTATCTCTGGTTATCTGGCTGAGATAAGGTGCCCCGTTTGTATCTCAAAATCCCTGACAATTTTGTGCATCTCATTCTGCCGAGCGGAATCCGGATTGTCGATATACCATTGTTCTTATGCTCATATTTAAATTTCGTGCACAATTCTCAGTGAATCACCTTTCCCACCCAGTCATATCTAGTCTTATACACTTTTTGCAGCAGTCGCTTATTATGTAATTGATGATTTCCTCTCTATCACCACATAACGTATATTAGCTATTTTGTTACGTCGTATCTACTCTTGCTTTGATATAGTTGGTTCTCATGGCTATAATCTATACTACAATCAGAAGAGATTCTGTTTCTTTTTTAAGGTTTCCTTTTCTTAGCCATGTCAAGTTTTCTTGGGGGGTATCTCGTTTATTTGTCGCTATTATTATTTTTATTATTGTGAGTTTTTCACACAGCATCAGCTGCTTGTTTTTCACTGGAGTTTGAGCGACACCGATCTCACCTGTCCTCCAGGACTCTTCTTAGTATTCTGGTCGATCTTAACAATACCATAGTTTGGATGGTCTCAATTCTTCCTCAGATTGTCCACTCTTCCAGGCCTCTTTTCAAGCGTTTTTTGGACAGTTCCAAGCGCACCAATTTCAATTAGTATCAACATTACAGTCATATTCCACAGCTTTTTCATTCTTTGGTGAGATCCAAGTACTTGTCTCTTTTTTTCCATTTTTTATTATCTACAAGTAGTAGTTGTAGTTGATAAAAAAAATAATGAAAAGTTTCCAAAGAATTTAACAGGTGAAAAGAGAGGGAAATAAAATACACAGATGTTGAATTCTAACAAGGTGACATGATGTGATGCAATTTTCATATTAAAACAATCCAACATATAGCTAGACATTATTTTAGTTGAAAGCACGTCAAAATGGATTATTTTTGTGCTGCTTTAGTTTTATTTTGAATATCATTTCTTTTAATTTACTGGATTTATTTCCACTTGTTAAATGAAGTTTTGGGACATGGACTTTATTGGAATTTGAAACTCTGGAGAAAAAAGAATATGGACCCTTTATTGAAACAGCTTTATAAATATATACTTGATTTCCAGTCTTGTTAACTCATTTCATACATCTTACTTGTTAATAGTGGCGAAACAAAAAATAAAGCAAAAAATAATGATATGATAGCACGACCAAACATCTTAGTGAATTCAGAAATTAAATACGTACATAATTTTCCGTGATGTTAAAAATATGGTTTGCCCAGTCGGCTGCGGCGGTAGAATACACAGACTGCACTTCTGCAGAAGCATAAGAACCTCTACCAACGAGTGTACAGGATATGACGCTAAACAAACTGATGGTGAGGTTCCCGTAATGCTGGATCTTTGGGAAATATGGAGTACAACTTCATTGCCATAGCTCATTGGTTCATTCTGGCCTAGAGTGGTAGCACCTGCTAGATTCCTATTTATGGGTAAAGTAGAACTTAAATGAGTACTCATGCCAAACTGAATTTCGTGAAATAGAACTTAATTGGGTACTTATGCAAAATTGAATTGTTTGAAATAGATGTGTTTTTTGACATTTAAGCGTGAGTTGACAAAATCTATACTTATACTAAACTGAATTGTCTGAATTAGAAATGTTTTTGACAATCAAACTATGTACTCATGTAAAGCTAAATTGTTTAAAATAGAACTGGCTATTTGTATAAAAAATTGATTTGGCGTTAAACAACCAACAAAAGTTGATATACCATAAATCCCAAACAACCAAACCACAAAATTATGGTAAGTTTGAAATTATCAAATTCAAAGTTTTATACGATTTCAAAGGTTTGTTCAGATTCAGTTTAACAATTTGGTTTATAAGCCACTAATGTTGGTCTGAAACTTAATCGAAGAATTCTGAAATAACTAAAATAATGGCAATCGGTTTAAAATATGCCAGATTATGAATTATTTCAACATACCCACTCAGACCTAATCTTAATGTTTGTTGCAATGAGGAATAACTGATCGGTTTGTATACTTGAGATTCTTGAGCCAGAATGAATTTTAATTCAACCACTTTTTTCAAAGCGAATCTCGAATCTTCAACATGAATTTGAAAAGAAAACTTCGTTCATTTTTGTATTGTCTTAATAAGGTCGTAAACATAGTGAGACTAGAATGTAATACAATTGTAAAACTCTGAAAAACTGAACTTCGGAACTATTCCCCCATGCAGAGGAATCCCTGGGCATTTAATAAACTTATATTATTATGGTAGAATCCTATAAATTAATGTACTTGGGGGAATCGAAATCACTTCAACGATCATGACTTAAGAGAAAGAATTGTTGAACGTGTCTTGGATAGTAATTAGGTTATTTCCGAATGGTATAATATCAAAAATATAAGAAACTCGATGAGAATCGAATTCACATTAACATTATCTAAATTACTAAAAAAAATAAACGTTTCAGAACATTTTAATTTTAGAATATGTAGACATGTATAAGCGTTGCTTATTCTGGTTTGAGTTTGGTTTCTTCAACCTTTGTAGGTTATTTAATGCCAATGCTATTCTCCTAGAAGAACAGTAGTGGTACTATTTAACCAATAGCGGGGAGGATAAGGGGGTTCATACCTTTCCCAAGGGTATTTGCTCGAAAGTGAACGTAATAGCGCGACTGGAGTACGAACTCGCGTACTACGATTCCGCAGTCACTCGCTTTAACCATTACACCACGAGGACACCCCCGCTGCTTATTCTGCTTAGGTAGCGGGACAATAAAGCATCGGGTAGAGCAATATTTACATTTTATTTTACGAACTTCTCACATTAAAAAAAAATTATAGTTTTATATATTCTAAATAATGTCTTCATGTAGTTATAAAATTTGGTTTTCTTTTTATCAGGCATTCCTTTCTCAGATAGTCTATGATTACAAAGTATATCCTTTCAGAGAGCTCACCAATATCTCTCTCTCTCTCTCTCTCTCTCTCTCTCGCTTTTATAAAAGACCGATCACCAACAATATTTATTTTCCTGTCTCAAACGAACGTTCTCTGATTTAAACCTATTTTCTCAACTGGTCACGGGATACGATCTTTACAACACATGCTTACATCTGTTGACTGAGCACCGACGTTGTGTCTCAATATCAAGTGTCCTGTTTTCCATTTATTTTAGAGTTTTGAGTACTGGTCTTTCTATTATTATATAGCAAGAAAAATTTATTCTTAGAGTTTAATCTATTTTTTCTGCAATGTTCCAATAATAGTCTTTTTTATGCTTTAATAAATTGCTCTGTGCCAGAACCGTTTCTAACTCAAGAGATAATCTTTTCGTAACCTTTCACTTATGTTGGAAACAATTAAAGTTACTTTTTTCATCCCTCCTTGACGTCTATTTTATGAATTCACAGCCCTCAACTGACGTGAACTAATAACATGTCAACGTTCTAGCATTGGATCAGCATCTAAAAGATGATGATTCGTTAATCTTTCGATATTCATTGTCCTTTTTTTCTTTTAGTTCATTTTCTTCTTCTTTTCTTAATTTTCATTTTCTTTTTTTCCATCAATTTTTGTTTTCTTCTTTGTTTCATTTATTCATTTTATAATTCTTTGTTTTGTTATTTTGCTGGTTCACAATATTGTTCTTATCTTTTCTTGTGTGTTTTGGCTAATCTTTCAACCTTTCATTTTGCTTCTCTTTCCTTCACTTTGATCATTGTTTGCTAACCTTACTTTTTATCAAATGTTTCCACATACTTTTGATTTTTAAAATTTTTTGAATATTTTTACTTACCATTGTTTTTTTTCTCTGATATTTTTTGGTTTTGGTTTTACTTTTCTTTGCCCAGTAAGCATATTGTTTTCTAGATTTTTCTCTAACTTTTCGTTATATGTTGATTTTTTTTATCTTCTTAATATTTTTTATCATTTTGCACAGGTTACTTTCACTTGTGTGAATTTTAATGTTTTTTCTTTCGTTTTTTTTTTTATATGATTTATCTTTACTTCTTTCTTTTTGGTCTTTTTTGTTGTATTTTTTTTTATTTCTTGCCTGTCATTTCTTCATTAACATATTTTAATCTTTCTGCTTTTCTTTCTTTTTTTTTATGATTTTTTTCTTTCATTTTGTTTATAATTCCTTTATATTACTGGTCATTTGGTGTTTCTTTCTTTTTTAGTTTCTTTACTGCTCTTCCCCCACCCAAGATTTTCGAATATTCTGTACTTCTTAATTTATTTCTATTTACTTATTTTACATGTCATTCGCTCTTCGCAATTATTTTTCAAGATATTTTCTTTTTTTTCATTTATTCTTATTTTCCTTCTTTTTCTCTTATATCACTTTGATCTTTTTCTACTTGATCTTTTCTATCCTTTTCCATACAGTTTATTTTCTGTCTTCTACTTCTTTTATTCTTTATTTCAATCACTATTCCTTTCTTTCTTTTTTTTTTTTTTTTGGTTGATTATTATTTTTCTTTTTTATTCTATGGACTTTTCTTCCCACTTTGTTGCTTTTTCTCATAATTTGTCTTTCGTTCAGTTTACATGGAATTATTTTTCTTTCTCTTTTCGTTACAACCATTTACTTTTTACTTAGCTTTTACGTGTTAGATTTTATTTTTCCCGTCGTTGACAACCATACTTTCTTCTTTTTTTAAACAATTTTATTTGTCGTTAAACTTGTTTGATGTAATCTTATTTTTCCTGTTCTTTTCTATTTTTTTCTTTTCTTTTATTTACCATAAATTACATTTTTTTTTACAGTCTCTGTTGAATCTGTGATGGTAAACTATTATTTTTGCTTTTGCATTTCTTTCAAGTCAGATTGCTGAATTCGTTTATGATGCAGTCTATCATTTCATCGCAGATTCTTTTTAATGTCTCTTGGTATCCAAACCCATCATTTCATCACTCTTGTTTGGTCCACTAACCTGTATCCTGTGTAAGCAGAGAGCTGATGAAACCAGGAGAACTTATGAATTTGTCACTCTACTACTCTAGCAGTGACCAGCAGGCCTGGTCCGGCTTATAAGATGATTTGTAAGATGAAAAGCAAGTGGCCAATCAGATGCTATTTTGTAGGATGCTGCTGCCAGGATTTGTTTACAATAGCTCAGAATTGGCCTAATGAGTAGAGTATTCGCCAATGGTCCGGCAGATTGGGGTTCAATCCCAGGTCGAGTCATACCAAAGACTCAAAAATGGGTACTTGATGCCACCTTGCTTAACATTCAGTATTGTAAGGTAGGGATCAAGGATAAAGTGGAGCAATCCGGGGAATGGAGTAGCTCTCTCCCACACCTCGGTGTAGTAGCTATTAAAAAGTAATCCTTCGGGTCACCCTCGGCAATGGCCGCCAATTTTACTTACTTATATATCCAACCGCTTTTTAAATTCCACGTGGTGCAGACATATAAGAGTATTGACAATGCAACAACTTGGAATAAATCCCGTTTTATTTTATCAAATAAACAATAGCAGTTCATCATTTTCCTATGTGCATGTTGCCATCGTTTTCTGTAGATGGGATATTGCCACCAAGGTATTTGAATTGGTCTATCGACTAAATGCAAAAGTTTGTTATTTAATGTAAAACTAAAGAAAAGTTGGCGACTCGAAGGCTCCCTTTTCAATAGCTACTACATCAAGGTAAAGGGGGGCGCTACTCCCTTCCCTAGATTGCTCCACTTTACCCTTGATCCGTATTATATAATGCTGAATGTTAAACAAAGCGACATCAGGTACCATTTTTGAGTCTTTCGTATGACTGGACCTTGGATTGAACCAGGGTCTCCCGGATCATTGGCGAACACTTTAACTAATGGCTTCGTCATTTAATGTAGACATGGTTAAATCTTATTTTAAAGTCATGGACTCTGATTTCTCTAAATTGACGGAGAGGCAAATGCTGTTTTATGCCTATTCTAGGCTACAAAGCAAATATTCAGCTTGGACCGGTGTATTTATGAGAAGTGCTAGATCATCTGCATAATCTGCCTCTGTGATATTTCCTGTGGCATATCTACTGTTTCTTGCGTTTCTACATGGGAGACCAGTTTCTTACATTTGATCTACTGAGGTTTATATTTCGCGGTGGATAAATAGTTATACCGCTAATGCATCTCATTGCAATAATCCTGCGACAATTTCAAAGAAATCACAATCGGGTAAATGAACCGTTTCTTTTGCGTTTTTATTGAGGGGTAAATGTTTATTTGGGAAGACTATATGCTAGAAGTTTTTGGTCCATTTTCCTCTATGTATGGAATCAAATGCCTTGGAGAAATCCACGAAAAGCACTGTTGCCTCGATACTTTTGCAGTTACTCCTTCAATGATTGATGAAATGTCAGGATTTCAGGTATTGTGGAATTATTTATCAAAAAAATCGTAATGTTTTCTTTTATTGAGAACTTTCTCAACTTTGGTTTGAATACGATTTCGTCGTCGGGCATTTTTAAACCTTAGAAGCTACACTATTAAGATTTATGTCCATATAGTTCTTAGTGATCACGAGGGGATCGTTGGATGGGAAAGGCAGGATACAACCTTTCGTTCATTTCTAGGTTGAGAATTGTTTATACATAGCGTTGCATAAAGAAAGAAATATGCCGTTAAGTTTCCTTCTCATCAATACTTCAGTGGGTATTTTGTTAAGACCGGCAGATTTCCTTATTTTATTTTATTTTCAATAAAACCTCTCCTTCTTCAAATGAACCATTTGCTGTCTAGTTGGCTATTGATACTTTCTTTTGTTAATTGATTTTTTTTTTGTTTTATGACATATCAACCTTTGTAGGTTATTTAATGCGGAACTATTTAACCCATAACTGGGAAGATAAGTGGTTTCATATCTTTCCCAAGAGTATTTGCCCGAAAGTGAACGTAATAGCGCGACAGGAGTACGAACTCGCTTACTACGATTCTGCTGTTCATCGCTTTAACCATTACACCACGAGGACACGCCGAATTGATTTGTATTCAATTAAGTGTTTCTTTATAGATTCTTGAAGTGTTCTTTTCACATTTAAAGTCCTTCCTTTTGGCTGGCAATATTTAGTTTTGCTCACGACGAGTTTGTATATATATATATATATATATATATATATATATATATATATATATATATATATATATATATAACTGAAATCGCTAGTCGGAAATCTTCTACTAAAGTTTCACCTTATCGGATCATCAGGAAACCTAACTCCAACGTTTTTTCGTTTTTTTTTTCTGGTACCGTGAATGCTGGTAGATATTAGATTAGTGTATATATATATATATATATATATATATATATGTTCAGTTGACTTTTATGTGTATGTACATATATACGAGGTTCATCCGATAAATAAGGTCCATCTGGCTTCAGGATTGTGAACACTGCCGTTAAACCTTTTGCAAGAAACTCAATGATGATCAATTCTCCTATGTGCCAGAAGGCTATTAGCATCACCTTCTTTATTGACTGATTCTCCCAGAAATTTTCCTTTTCGAAGAGAATGAGTGTCTTTCCCCTCAATATACTGTCTTTTCAACTCAGGTTTGTCGAAGCAAATTTATGATTCGATTAATTGTATGCATTCTTTGACTAAAACACACTTCTACGTTTAAAACGCACATTCTTTCGTAAATTTCACATGACTCAAACTTTTCAGCCTCTAAAACAAATATTGAAAGACTTATGTTCAAACCTGAAGCCCTCTGATTTTTTTGCATTTTCAATTGCCTTAAAACAAATGTTTTAATGAGATTAGTGCAATTTTTGCTCTCAACCAATTTCAAATAATAGAGTGTTTTCATTTAGGTAAACAAATTCTTAAAAAAAGCAAAAACAAAATTACCTTTTTCAAAAAAAAAAATTTACTATAGTGTATGGTAGACCATTATTAAAAGAAACGGAACTGAGTATGCTATGTCTTCTATGAGAGAAAAAGGGACAAATGCCTTGTGCTATCATCTAACATGATATTCGAGAGTATATGACAGTAACGTTAATATTCTTCAACCATTGCATTTTTTGTCCATTCGGCTGGGGCTGGAGAATAGACCGACTACTTCTCTACAGAGGGGTAAGTGTCCTGGATATGACACTTAAAAATCTGGGGGTGATGTTCTTGTAATGCTGGAGCTTTTGGGAATTCGGAATACCTCTTCATAACCATTGCTCCCATGTCCACTCTAGCACCTGATAGGGTCCTATCTATGGATCAAATATAGCTAGACTGTGTCCTTATGCTAAACTAAATTGCTTGAAATAGGACTTATTTTGACATTTAAACTTCGTACTTATACTCAACTGAATTGCTTGAAATAGAACAGTTTTTGTATGCTAAATTGAATTGTTTGAAAGAGAATTATTTATGTTGAAAAGTACATTTGGGATTAACGACCTGCAATGTTTGATGTGCCATAAAATCAAACCAAACCATTACATTTTTTACATGCTTTTGTTTACACTTCCTCTATTTCAGGTTGTTCACTTATGTGCACTGAGGAACGAATAATAAACTCCCAGCTTCAAAACGCTTAAAAGTTTAATTAAAGTTGGGAGAAACCTTGTTACAAGCACTTGGAAAAATTCAAAAGATGTATGGAGAAAACACCATGTCGCGTACACGTTTATTTGAATGGCATAAGAAGTTAAAAGTGAAACGCAAGGAGCTGAATGATGACTCCCTGTGCGGAATACCTTAATCACTCTAGACCTGGTAAGTCTGTTGGTGTGTGGTGAGCGTCACTTTACTGAAAGAATGAAAGCAAATCAATTGGTCGTGAAAAAGGACATTGTTAGGAAAGTTATCACCGATGATTTTGATATACAGAAAGTCTTCGCTAAAAATAGTGCCAAGACTACTCAATAGGGATTAGATGGAGGGAAGAATAAAAGTATATCAGTACATTATGTAGCGTTCTCAACCTGCACTATACTTGTTTTGTTGTAATCACAGGTTATAAGACATGGACTTTCTACTAGGACCTGGAAACCAAAGACTTGAACAAACAGTAGAAGCTTCCGATGTCGCCAAGGCGGAAAAAAAAACAAGGCAGTTGAACATTTTCTTCAATATGAGATGCATCGTCCATAGTGAGTTCTCGCTACAAGGCCTGCCGATAAATCAGCAAGTCTGCCACTAGATCCTGTCGTTATATGTTCAGGAGAAGAGAAAAAGAGTTAAGTGCAGGTCAAATCGTGGCTGCTTCATCACCACAATGCACCTGCTTACAACGCTTTTAACATACTCGATTTTCCATCGGGGGACACTTTTCTTTACCTTTGAAAGGTATCATAAAGGATGCTCGTTCAGTTGGTGTGAAGTTCAAGAACGCAATAACAATGGAGCTGCAAGGCATTCGAGAAGAATCGTTCCAGCAGTGCATAGAAGCGTGGTAGACACAGTTGCGACGGTGAATGAGACACGAGAGAGAATTCATTTAAGAAGAAACCAAGTATTTTGTTGTTTGTAATTGAAATAGCAGTTCAATAATTTTTTCACCCCCCACACATACACCCCCCATATATATATATATATGCATGTGTGTGTGTGTGTTTATGTGTGTTCGAGTGTATTTAAGTGTAATTACACATAAATAAGTAAACTCCAATAAAAGAAAAAGTTAATTGTTTTCATAAAAGTAGAACATTACATAATCAAAAATATGATTATATTTCAGTACATAGCAATGTCAACAGTACTTAAAAATATAATGAAAAAAAGATGTAGCATTTCAAGATTAATTACACCCTCACACACTCTTCTTTATAGCAAAATTATTCTAAAACAAAATTTGATTTTTCTTCTTGGTTACAGAATGTTAGAGTTGTTGATTTTACTGGAATATATATATATATATATATATATATATATATATATATATATATATATATATATATGCAATCATCAGGCAGTTGATCATATGCCTTATGAATAACTTAGAAAGGGAGAATTAAACCAGTGGCACAAAGATGCAACAATGCTATTAAATATATATAAAAACGCATATGTATTTATCTATTATTATATTATATAATGGCTCTAACAAAGAATTTGTGCACTCCCTTAATTATACCGCATTTGTTCTTCCACTAACACGCTAAATGGGATAGCGACAACCATATACTGCAGTAATATATATATATATGAAAGTAAATATGGATCTAAATCCGATAGTATGAAGAAAGCAAAAAATAATACTTTTGGATTAAGAAAAGAACGCTATGAGCACGTTTGTATCTTTTGGTTGTATACATTTAATTTGCTCCTGTTATCTCGACACGCATCCATCGGTGTGTGAACAATTCTTCTGATATAAAATTCCTGATGAAGGTTATTGAAACCGAAACGTTTAACGTTGATTTTACATCACAGTAAATTCACCTATTTGGATTATTCTTTTTTTCTGCTTTCTTCAGTAATACATATATATACATATATATATATATATATATATATATATATATATATATATATATATATATATATATATATATAAATATTACGGCTTTGTACTACCAAGTTCTTATTCCTTATGACAAACGTTGATATTATTTACAGAGAAAAGAAAATGTCATTTTATATTTACTATTTTAGAAAATATGACTGAGCAATATAGATGTATTGAGTCAACTCATCTGCTATGTGGAAAATGCGACACAAGTTCCATATATTTAAGACTACTGCTTGTTTGAATTTATACCTTTCTTTTTACTAGATTAATACTGAACTAATACCAAAGGGGCAAGTCTGACAAACTCTTTCTCTATGCATAGGTGATGGCAGACAGGTCTATACGCTTCTTCCCCTAGTCTGTTTGTGCGAAGAGGGACACAAACAGCCTCGTTCGGGAATTGAACTTTCAATAATGTCTTTATTTTCAACAACGATAACCGTTAACTCCCCTCCGTGGAAGTTTTTGTTGCAGCTTTCCATATTTTGCCGGTTGGTTGAGGTATTCTCGCCATACAAACACATGATTGTTTCCAAGATTAGATCTATTGACCGCCTAATGCTGATTGCCAGCGAAGAGGCCACAAAGAAAAAAATCAAAAAATAATTTCAGAATACACACATTTGTCTGCTTTATCGATGGAAATTTATCTTCTGGTTTATTCTATTCGATAAGCGGGTGGGACACTTCGCAATATAGACCCGGGGGGGGCTGATCCCTAACTTTCACTATATGGATAGTGATTGTTTATATTATGGTGATAAACTAAGGTGTGCAGGAGATGACTCTGCTCAGTAGTTAACTCAGTCGTCACTCTGTCAAACTATCTTTTGCTTCCATGACTATATGTGGTCTGGGGTTCCGGGAAAAGAATACTATTTTCCCTAGTGAAGCCCCCAAAACTGCAATATACTTATTTTCTTACCTCAGGCTGTCCTACTGCTAACACATTCCCTTTATTAGGAACATTTCAAAAACAACCTTGTAATTCTTATCGAACAAGTCCTATTCCATTTTTATTATTTATTAAAATCTCTAACTTTTTTAGCTATCAATTTTATACTACTATGCACACATTCATAAACATATACTCTACATATGATCCAACAAGTCCAAGCAGATACACTCGTATCCACACTCTTATGTAAAGATATACTACACTTATAATATACATATTCATATATACCTGCTTACACCTACATGCAATTGACACCTAATCATGTTCATTAAGGACAGAAGATCTAGAGTGTCACACATGCATGTGGGACATATATGTTAATAAATAATCTAATGCATATGGAAACTGACATATCTTGTTTAAGCATTGGATTACAGAGTAACAGTTTCTTTATGTAAATTTGATACATAAGAACTTTCTTTTCAATTTCAACTCGTAAACACCCGACATCAAATTGTCATTGACAGAAACATAAATCTTATGAGTGGAATTCAGCTATTTTCAATGTCTCGCTTTGTGATTTGATAATTTATTAAATTAAACTAAAGCGGATGAGAAAATCTATTCCCTTAAAGTAAAATAACATATAAATTGAAATGAGCTGGATTGTTGGGACGAGAACATCTTTTCCTTCACCAATTGTTACGAAACGGAAAATTTGGGGGCAATTGTTGTACTTTTAAATTGATTTTGATTTTAGCATCAATATTGCAAATTTCACCATGTGTTGAACGTGGGTGTTCATTCGAACTGAATTCATTGTGTAAGGAAAAATAGGTGTTTATAAAGAAATACAATTGCTTTTCGTCTTAACTCGTTTGTTCATAGTAAATAAAAATATCAGTTCAGCTATACTTTGAGTATTGGAAAACTCACGGGAAAAAGTGTGTTGAACGACAAAAAAATTGCTCTGAAGAAAATTAACGTTTCATTCATTGCTCAGCTATCTCTTGGTAAACAGAGGCTCTGTTTCGATACTTTTTGAAGCCAACTCGTATATTGAAATGAAATAATTTTATTTTACAGACACGAAATAGTTTAACTGCACATAAAAATATGATTCTTTATTTTATCGACTGTCAGAATAGTGCATATTCTGTGTTAAGGTAGAACGGGCATTTGAAAGAAATATGTTTACATATCTTTAATGGAATTAGAAGAATAGGAAGGATAAAACTTGCGATATTTCCGACGATCCGGTATAATAAATCAATTAGATTGATTTAGAAAATAGAAAAAAAAAACGGAGAAAAAGCTGAATTAAAAGAAACACAACGAAATTCCATAAAGTTAGAATTGAAATCACACAACACGAAACGAAGTGAAATTAAAAAAATAAAACAGAAAGAAAAAATGTTTTTCAGAATGGAAATAAAAAAGAAAATATTAATCAAAGAAAATAATCGATTGTTTTGAATCAATTGCAAAGGTATGGATTGTTTTTCGGAATGTTGTCAAGATTTTTGAATGGATCTCCGAGTCGTAAATAACTAACGCCGATCTATTCTTTCTTTTATTTTTTGCTTTTATTTTAAAAAATAAAATAGAATCAGTAAAAAATATAAAAGTGAGGAATTCAATGATAGTTAAGTGAAAAGAATATTGATCTTGAGAGTATATGCTTCGCAGTTCGATTCCGAATGCGTCAAATATGAAAATGAAAAAGAAAATGAAAAGCGACCATGCTGTTTTTGTTTGTTTTTTTTTTTGTTTTTTTTTTGTTTTATTTTGTATTTTTCGTTTTAGATTAAGAAACTGATGGCTGTAAAAGAAGTATCGAAAAATTCTCGATCCAAGCATTACGGAAATAAATAGCCTCCAAATAAATCTTAAAATCTTTTATATAGAAAATAAGTACATTGATGTATGCCAATATAGATGTGTTGCGTAGTATAGAGAATACTATATTTCTCTAGAATGTCAAATTGAATATCTCCTTGATCTTTTTAATCCTGCTGAAAGGACTTTACTACGCATGCGTTCGTCAGTCATTATTAAAAAAAACATTTTCTTTTTGTTAGTGCTTTTAGAAGTGGTTTGGTTGAAAAAATAGCCTATCATTCATTATTCTATTTTGCCGAACATTCCATAATAAAACTTGTGTTGACTAAATGACTGAACTATTTTAATACCATGTCAAACAGTCAAGGAATATTTAAGCCTTGAACATTCATATCTAAACTTGTTGTGTAGTCCTTTCTTAAGAGTTTTTCTTCTTTCTGAACACAAAGTCCTATCAAATAGAAACACTTTTTAAACAGATCTATTTAATCCATAGATGGGGCCCTAACAGATACTACTATATCGAATCAGAGTTAACCAGGGAGTAATAGCAATGCGGTGGGAATTCCACGCTTTTCAAAACCCCAGGATTGGAGATTCGTCAGCAGATGCAGTTTACTGTTTTGGAGTGTCTTCTCAGCCATGCCTACTGGTCGATTTAATTTATGATATCATTAATGCTAATGATTTCGAAAGTTGAAATGGTATACAAATCAACGTCTTAAATATTGTCAAACAAAATCATTAAAGTTATACGCAATCTCAGAGGGTCTCATTTTTTTTCTACTTGATGCACCTATTGTAACCAAATATAATCTGCTTTCTTCTCTAATAATTTAATTGAATAATACCGACATTACATTCTTCGTCTCACTGGATGCCATAATGAGAACGCTTGATTTTTATATATTTTCGATTCCAAGATTTATTTTTTTACAAAATTAACCAAACTTTTTATGAATTGAGTATCAAATCAAAATAACACCCACACAAATAAAAACTGAAACGGACTTAACAATTGAAGACCCGGGTCTCTTTGGTTAGAATGGCATTATAAGTTAATAATCCTTTTATTTTACTTTTATTTATTTATATTTCATGAATTGTACTTTACTTTCATTTTCCCATTCATTTTTTTCTTTTTAAAATCTTCTTTTTTCTTATTATCCTATTTTTCTGGATACATTTCTTATTCTTTAATAAAAAGTGATGAGGGGTTTAAGATATTATTGTTTTGAATTGATTTCTTTCGTGAAAACATGATTATACACGTTGCTCATAACTTGCGAGAAACCCCGTAGTTTTCCGTCAGAACCAGATTGTTCGTTTATTTTAATGGCCCGTATGTTTTGAATCAGTGGTATATGAACGACGCATTATTCATGGTCAACAAACCTAATCAGAGATTCTGCAAATGTACCTGACAACAAGTCAACATGATTCAGCGATAATATAAAGGGATGTATAAATTAGGGACACCTACGCTTTTATTCACATGGTCGAAATTTTACTATCATTCAGTGGTCTTTATGGGCTACACAAAGAATCCTTTCAATGCAATAAAATTTTCTTGTTGAAAGGAGACATGAAGGAAAATATTGGTTGGTTGATTGGGTTTTATGGCACATCAAACTCTGTCGGTCATTGTACGCCAAATACTCATTATACTTATATTAAATATATATGATTTATAAACAAATAGTTTATTGGTAACTTTTTAAACGAGCCAGATCTCATGTTTTTTTGCATGCAGTTGATTGGTTAAAAGTACTGCTATTTAACTCTAACAATGTAATTTAACATCAATCATTTCTTTGCACACTGTTTAATGGTTAAACCTACATGGTTAGTCAGAAAATAATTTGAAGGTAATCTTAATTTTGTATGAATTAGAGCAACTTAGTTTGCATACAAGTACTGCTATTGTGTGCACACAAATAAATGGTTTCAAATATTGCTATATAACACTCATATTTTAATTTTACATGAATCATTTATTTGAACAGAGTAAAGTGGTTTCAAGCATGGCTCTAACTAATAGTTTAATTTGCATACAATTGAAATTGTTTTGAATAATGCTATTCAACACTAATAATTATTTCTACTATTTGTTTGCAATCATTTAAATGGCTAAGAGTATTATCATCTTACACCTAGTTTCATTTGCACCCACTCTGAATATTGCTATGTAACACAATTCCATATTACATCAGTCACATTTTGCATATGGTTAAATGGTCAAACACTTCTGTTAGATCGTTAGATGGGACTCTATCTGGTTCTACCACACCGTGTCAGAGTGGACCTGGAAGTAATGGAAATGAAGGAGTACGCCGTATTCTTCAAAGCTCTAGAAGAAAGACAAAAATTAAATGTGCAACATTATTTATTAAAATTTTAAGTTTTGAATTAAAAAAAAAATATGCGTATTTGTTTGCTCGAAATATGTAGGATAGGTAAATAGAAATTGTACTTTTTAAAAGATGTTTAAAGACATTCAGTTTAGAATGATGGCATTTTGTGTGACGGAAATGTTTTGAATACTTAAATAATGTGTGAACGCCGGCATAACAAACAATACGTTTCATGTTTTGTAGTTGATCAAGTGAACGAAGCCAAAGGTAAAATTTTCGAACTGCAGATTCAAAATTGAATAGAAGGCTTTCTAGAAGCAGAAATTTAAAAAAAAAATGTTAACTGTGTACAAACAATGAGTCACAGTGCCAGGATTTAACAACAGAAATTCCCCAGAGTGTATGAAGCTATTTTGGATATATCGAGAGTTTTTACTTTATATATGTCGAAAAGTTTTATTTTTTAAACATCATATCATGCTGCTTTTTAAAAACCTCTTATCGTCTAGAATTGGCTTGACGTAACTTTTTGGCGTCCGGCTTTTGAAATGTGAAATCGTTATTGAAAGTGAGCAGATTTCTGAACGTGGAGGAGATAATAAGAATTGAACCAGCTTAATCATGGATATCCGGAGAGGTAATTTCAAATAATGCTTGATAGAGTTAAGGATATATTGGTGTGTGACCAAAGAGTATTTTTGAAAGCAAATGCCCACTGTTATCTTTGGAAGGCTATAATCTAATCAATGATGAATGGCTGCATTTGTTACAAGCATACCTGATGAAAAGTAATGGTCATCTCGAATCACTAGTGACCCATATACCTAGCTGTGTGACCGACAACAAATGTTTACTCACGAGATGTTTTGTGATATAAGCAAGAGACGATAACGATATTTGTAGATTTTGGCAAAAGGTCTTAAAGTTTTTTAGTTACTGTGAGAGCAACAAGTAACAACTTAAATTTCAGAGAGAAGGAAATTCCAAGTTGGTTGGGCAACGATTTGTCAAACACTCCGCATTGCTATACTGTAAGTAAGTACTTTCTTAATTCTTTCACCACCATAAGGTCATTTTTAATGTCAGCTAACTCAAGTGAAAACATTCAGTCAGCTTGAATATTTATCATAGCTAGGGGGAGAAATAATTGATTCATAGTTTTGTTAATTGGAGTACTACTAAATGAAACGGTAACGGCTTCATCCAATACTTGAAGCCGGTTCGCTGTATCTACATCCTTCGACGACAACTGTTACATAATGTGCCCCATTCTAATTCCTGGTCCTTTCTCAGTTTTATTCACACGGTTAGTCTGGTAAAAATTCTATTGTACTAATTATTACACATGCAACGTAGACCTTTATTTTTCAATGTTGTTTTACTGTTTTATAGCAAAGTTTAGTATTTTAACCTTCTTATGCTTTCCTATCGTTATCTTATATAAACACTTTCAAAATTTGACAGCTCTCTATGCTATATTCAATACGACCCGGTTCATTTCTATACTTGAAAGGACTGACGTTATGAATCGTAAATTCCCGGAAAAATTTACACATTTCTTTTAGGCTCATTTTTTTTGCGCATATTGTTTGTTTGAAACTTAAAAAAGAAATATTCCGAAAGATCAAAAGAATGTGAAATCATTTAGTTAAAGAAATATTTGATTAATTTGGCACATTCATTAAATTCTCTAGTCATCAAAACGCAGTTTTACTGGAAAAATGGATTCATTAAAGATCTTTGAAAACATTCTGTGCAAATGCATTGAAATCTATTTTCGCCTGGCACGCTTTCAAACCTCCATTTTTGACTCAAGTTCACTTTATTTCTATATCATTCTCACTCTGAAACATACAGACGGGGCATGATAATTCGTATTCATTGAACAGACAAATCTATACTTCATATTCTATATCCTATCAAATTATTTTGCCTGATCCAAACACTGATCCTATCCATGTATATCATCCCCGAGGTAAAAAAAACAAAGATGGCGTAAACGTTAAGGAAATGAAAAAAAAAATAGATGACAAAAGGGATAGGTGCTTCAAAACATATAGGATAGTTGGATTTAATATGAAAATTAGTCATTTTGTTTAAGAATAAAATTTAGCAATCAAAAAACATGTAATGTATATATAATCATCATCATCATCATCATCATCATCATTCCATGCTGCTCACACCGACTTCTCTAACTCTCTTTTGCTATTCATCATCCATCGCCTCTGGTAGATCTTCCAGACTTCATCCTGTTTCCGAACAGAGCTTTTCTAGATAAGTCCTTGCTGGTCCTCCTACACTTGCGCATCCGTATGGGAGGGTCCATGCGAGAAAGTGGCTCATGAGTTTCTCCTTGCTCCTCCAGCAGTGTCCAGCATTTCTTGTTCGTCTAATTCAGATGGTGTTTGAAATAGATAGTAGATGGCCGTACAACTGCAGTTTTGTAGGATGTTGCTTTCAGGATTTGTTTATATATATATATATATATATATATATATATATATATAACTTGGTGGTTGGTCATTTTCCCACACTCCTCCGAACCTTAATGAAAAACTCATTAGCTATATGTTCTCACAACTGATCTTCAAAATGCCAATTAATATTTTTTGTTTAATGGCATATGAAATATCATAGGTTATTTAATGACAAAACCATTACTGTGGAAAGACAGCAGTGATACCATATAACGCATAACTGGGGTATAAGTGGATTCTTACATTTTCCAAGGTATGTTGCCTAAAGCGACTGGAGTTTGAACATGCTTACTTCGAGGCTTCAGTTTAGCAATTTAGCCCTCACGCCACAGGGACTCACTCAGTACCTGTCAAATACACTCGGATACAAGAATATAATGTTCATTCAGCAAATGAACATGCTATGTTCCTAGTGAAATTTTGTTGGTTCTTTTATAGTATATCAACTTCTTTCAAAAGATCTTAAAACTCTTCCAAAAAATCCCTTTTTCCCCAAAAAAATTTCTCCCGACGATGAGCAATGATCGAAACTAGTTGTGGGCAATAATATAAAAAATCACCATAAAAGAAATATTCCTATTTATCTTCTCACATCTATCTATCTATCTATCTATCTATATATCTATCTATATGTATGTATGCATGTATGTATGTATAATTCCTGTGTTTGTATGTAAATGATTTGATAGGAAAACGGAACATTTTTGCATAAACATTTCTGTGATGAAATAATATTACACTTGCCCAATCATGAAAGAGAAATTGATTTTACATTTGGCTACTGAGAGCTGAATTATGTCTACATTTTGGGTATTCCAACTTGGAAAAATGTCAGATAAAAACTGCAATTATCTCCCTTGTTTCACACGCCACTATAATTATCTCCCTTGTTTCTTACGCACAACTCTGTGATCATCTCCCTTTTTTTGGTCTCGACTCGATTTCAAAAGAATAAAAGATACTTTGATCTTATTGAAAGCTCACAGCTACAACACTCTATTCCGAGAGAGAAATGTTACTTGATGCATAAATATTGTCATACTTTCATCGAACTATGCTAGGAAGAGATAAACATGGGACCACAAGTAAATGATTAGGATTTTGTTAACAATTTTGTCACTCCGCAGAGATATATTTTACCCGAGATCTAATTTTATGTATACGCAGATACACCAAAAATAGTTCAATTTCGAGACAAACGCCTTTTGATGGCACATCAGACATCAAGGATTGACATTTATCCTACCAAAAGTTACTGCAATGGAGTTGCTATGTATTTACTTCCCTCCTCCTGCACGAGCAGGATGTGGTAGAACGTCAATTTTCAGAAAAAGTACAGATGGTTTGACTTCAGAATTGTCTTTCTCCAAGACTGATTGTATTACCTAGGCTAAACAACCCAGTCTGCCCAACTCTTTATCCATATCAAGGGAAGAAGAAAGTGACAGTTGACTTCTCCCTAGGGGATTAGTGCACAAGTGAATGTCAAAAAGACTTACCAGGATTTGAATTTAGGTCACCGATTCTATTTCATATTTACACTACGAGTCACTACATTGAGAATCAAACTCTGATAACGTTCTGTAAATCAAGCTTTCAAATGATTATAACAAAGACCCAAAGATGTACATTAGACAGTTGATTTAGTTCGACGTAAACAAAATCATTTGTATTAATAGAATCTAACATCTAAGTCTCGGCAATGTATTTCAAATTAAGAATCAATCATAATACAAATAAAATTTAATCAAAATGTACGTCTTCTTTTTCTTTAAATGATATTTTCCTATTGAAGGAATTCTATAGAACTCGGAGAGAAATCAAAAATAAATATATGTTTTCTGAAAACGTTATTTTGATGACTTGCAATGAATAGATTCCTGACGATTACTTGTCGCTTTCATTCAGAAAGAATCTTTTTTAATCTCTTATTGAAAAAAGAAGAAAAGAAAAGAAATCTCCGCCGGCACAACATCGTCCGTGGATCCAAGGACAAAACCTTTCAACTTTTTGAAATTTAAAATATTTATAACTTTCTGCTATATCGTGTTTTGTTGGGGTTTGATAGGGTCGAATCAATAGTTTTTCTACAGCTAGGAAAAAAAAATTCCAATTAAAACAGGTCCCAAACAATAGAGTTAATTTTAACATTGCTTTGAAGAATAACATACGTTCAAGATTAAATCCAAAGAATTGAAAAAAAACTATTATCTTTTAATCGCTTTGTTTTCAAGATCTGCTTAGACAATTGATGAGGTGTTTTATGTATCAATTATGCAAAAATCAGCCAAACAGTTGGGAGATAATGTCAAGGGCATTTCCAAAGAATTGAGGTTATGCAGGTCAAGTCTTACTCAATACTTCTATTAAAAAAAAAACTTAAAAAAAACGAAACAACAATTCATTATTTATTCAGGAAGCTATATTTGTATAACTGATACTGACTTGTAATTACCACTCTAATTAGAATTATAATTATCAGTTCCATTTTTCAAACAGGTGTATATCTAAGCTATTACGACTTATTAATGAGAACTTTTTGCATATCCTCATGTTTATGTAAAAGTATCGACCAAATATTTCCGCCACCTTTTGCACCTGATCTTTAACAAGTAGTAGATACATTTTCTCTGGCTGTGCAAGGGAAGGAACAGACACACTGTTAACTTACTTGGTCTTATCAACAAAGCTTTTTGCTATTTTCTACCCAATCCACATACCAAATGTTCCAGGAAAAATGTATGCATTACACTTGCAATTGCAGCCCAGTCGGTTGGGGCTGTATGGTAAGCCGGCTGCATCTCTGCAGAGTGGTAAGAACGCACAAACGAAAGTCCTGTTTATGACGCAAAAAATTTTGATAGTGATGCACCAACCTTAGAGTTTTGGAGGATGTTGAGTAATCCTTCTCAACCATTACTCTCAGGTCTTCTTTGTCCCTGCGTGGTGGTACCTGTTAGGGTCCAATCAATGGGTCAAATAGAATTAATTAATCATTCCCATCACTTGAAACCATGTGTATCTGCAATCAAATAATTAATATTAAACTGAATTATTAGTTGATATTGCATGTAGGCTTATTAACTGCGGGAAAATGGGAATCTGATCGATGTATTTGCTTTCACAGTGGTCACCCAATGCTAAGTATCTCACTTGCAGAAATAAGCGAATCCAACATGAAGACTGACAAAAAAAGAAGACTGACATTTCTATGTTCAGCAACGTAATCACATAATAACAGTGCCTTGTTACTCTCGAACGTGGTCTTATTTTATGCCTTAGCCAGTACGTTCCTTTGGAAAAATTTGCATACACCGCTCTCATTTATTCTTTTTGATCGAGACCGTGATCGAACTTAAAGTGAGGTGTTACGACCGCCATATTTCTTTCTTTCTCTCGAGCCTATCACTCATTCAGAACTCCAGTTATATACGTACTCCCTTTGCCACACGAGGTATGTCATCTTCTCTTCTAATTAAATATTAGATAGCAATGCTTGAAACCATCAAACAGTGACAAATAGAACTAAAAGTGTTAGATAGCAATACTTGAAAACAATTAATTGCATGCAATCAAATGAGCTCAGGTATGTATGGAAAATATTATCTACATGATATTCACTAAGAATCATGTAATATATTTGGTATTAAATAGCCTTCAAAGCTAGATATGCCATCAAACTAATTAATCTAAACCATTTAGCATGAAGAACATCTTTCTTTTTTTTCTTTTTAATACCTCTAATATATATATATATATTTATATATATATAATTTTTGTGTAATTGCCATCTAGCTTCTTCTCCAGTCGTTTTGTTAGCGTCCATGTAGTGCATCCGTATAGCAGTATCGATGTGACCGCTGCCTGAGAGAAACTGCGTTTCATTTTATCGGTTAGGTCTGATTTCCATATAATCGATAGCCTATTGATAGCTGTCTATGCTTTCGTTAACCTCGTTTCGATGTCCTTTTCGGTTGATTCGACGCTGCTTCCTAGGTACGTGAATTTGTCTACTAGTTTAAGTGGGGTTCCTTCTAGAGTGGAGATGTCCCCCGTTTGGTTATAGCACATATATTCCGTTTTGTGTGCATTAACATAGAGGCCTATGCTTGCTGCTGCTCGTTCCAAACTATGCAGAAGTGTTTCGGCTTGGTCAGGTGTATTTGCCAGTATCGCTATGTCATCGGCGTAGTCGGCATCAGTAATTGTTGTTGCGGTGTATCCTGAACAAGTCCTGGCAGCAACACCCAACAAGACACCAACTGTACGGCCACCTACCCCCTATCACGAAAACTATCCAAGTTAGACGAACCAGACATGCAGGACACTGCTGGAGAAGCAGAGATGAACTCATAAGAGATGTACTCTTATGGATCCCCACACATGGCCGCGCAAAAGCAGGACGACCAGCTTGAACGTACATTCAGCAGCTATGTGAGGATACAGGATGTTGTCCTGAAGACCTACCTAGGGCGATGAACGATAGGAAGGAGTGGCGAGAGAGGGTCAGGGATATCCGTGCTACCAGCGTGATATGATGATGATGATGATGATGATGATATATATAATGTGTTTGTGTATGAGGATATGTGTGCATATATGTATATATGCAATTTGTAATCTCAAAAATTATATATATATATATATATGCGTGTGTGTGTGTGCGTGTGTGTGTGTGTATGAAGTAATGTATGTGTGTCAATGTGCCTGCGGAGTCAAAGTATGTGTGTTCAAACTGCATTCATGCTGTTACGTTTACTTTCTAACAAATACTGTTGGTAAAAGTATGAGTCCCTTTATACCCCCACCTATAAAATAAATACAACTGTTGTCTCTTAAAATTGTAACTTGGCATTGACTATGCCAAGAATCTTGATACGCTATTAAAACAATCATTAGACCATACATCAAGATTTTAAATGCTGAGCTATTGAACTTGTGTCAGAAAGGTGCATTGTAAGTCTCCTCGACTGGGTAGTTGAGGTTAAACCAACATATATATTATTATTATCAGAGATACAATCTCCTAGGCGACATTTAAATTTATATATAACGTTGTTTTTTTGCAACACTCCAATCGAGTTCAATAGCCCAAGTTCAATAGCTCAGCATTTAAAAAAACCATACATGCCCAACAACACAACTACGAAAAATTCTCACCGATAACACAACAATACTCGAACATCAAAATAATAAACAAAAACTTCAGATTCTCGAAGCACTATATATTAGAAACCTGCAACCAGCACTTAATAGAATTAATTTTCAAACCAGTGCTAACGTACTTAAATGTCTTTAGCTACTGGCACTATTTACAGAATTACATTTAAAGCCAAACGCCATAATCTCCAACAGCAAAGACGTCCTTACACAGTAGTAATTTGCTAAAACAAAAGTTACATCACTTTTGTAACAGATTCTCCCCTGATGATGGCCCAAAGTCGGGCAGAAAGTACTAGGGATACATACAACTATGGACAATACCTAAATCAATTCCCCCCGAATACGATAAAAGTAATACGGGAATTCGAATGGATCCAAAAGAAAATATGTAGGCATAAAATATCTATTATGTTTAATGAAATTTGCATATATATATATATATATATATATGATTTGACATTAAGTAATCTACAAGGATTGATATGCCAGAAAACCCTATCCAAAAACCTAAGTGATTATCGCTTATCTACGGTGACCATGTAGTGTACTCCTATAATATTGTAAAAGAATGATCGTGAGGGGAGAATTGATAGGTTATTTTTTAAAAAAGACAGCGATGAGTAGACTAAATTCTAAAACTCGTCCTCTTAGCTATGTATAATTAGTTTTGCCTAATCTCGCTCCCATTGCTTATGGATCAACACTCTGCGTACATCTGATCAGAATATATAAGGAATACCTCCAGTTGATTATGGAGCAGGTCTCTTTTTTGCACAACCACGATGGCATCTAACGCGCTATAAATCGTGACATCAATGTGACTGCAGAGTTGCCAGAAAAATATTGACTACAACACTTGACTTTAAATTAAGTTATCTTCTTTCTCTTAGAAAGAACAAGAGATCTCAACCCAAAATAAATGGGTTTGTTTTTTGTTTGATTTGGTTTCATGGCATATGAACATTTTTTAGTTATTTAATGCCATATTTTTACATATATATTTAATAGGTGATTAGTGAACACATGTTGTAGATACACCGTTAGATAATCCTACAGTTCTATTCACAATAATTCAATTTAGAATAATTCAACAAAATTAAATGACTCCAAGTATTGATACGTATAACAAACAATTAAGTTAAACGTCTCTTATTTTTTACACAAAGTTGCAAGAGGACACAGTTCTATTTCATGTTACTCAATTTAGCATTGGTCATTTATTTTCAATCAGTTTAAATGTCAACCAGTTCTATTAAACCCATAGATAGGACACTCTCAGATGCTACAACTCTGGGCCAGAGTGAACCTGGATGCGAAGGCAATGAAGGGGTACTCTGCATTCCCCAAACACCAGTATTACAGGAAACTCACCATCAAATTGTTTAATGTCAAATCACGGATACTCGTTTTGGGTCTTACTCCTCTGCAGAAAAGCAGTCGGTGTATTTTACAGCTCCAACCTACTGGGGCTGCAGGACACTCCTCTGGTGGTGTAATGGTTAGCAAGCTCGATTAGCAAACCTACCCGAGTGAGTTCGAGTCTCACTGGGTGCCCCTTTCATATGGCCTTGTGCCACATCTAAGCAAAAAGCTTAGTAAATTTCCACTCATTGGTGGTGAGAGGAGAGCTTACCCCTCAGCAAATATACAGTCGGTGTATTCTACAGCTCCAACCGAATGGTTTGTCAAAACGTACAGAAGAAGAAATAGAGTCATGTCTTTGTAAAGGATACTGGTACAAAATGAAACACAGTCTCGACCAGAATTTGAACTATGGTAACACATAAGTGTGATATTTTCCAAAAAAAGTTTTTTTTTCCTGACAAGAAGATTCCTTTATTTAAGAAATAATATTTGCATTAGATAGAAGTTAGATAGTACTACTACCGTTTTCTCGGAGAATGACTTAGCATTAAATGACCTACGAAGATTGATATGCCATTAAACAAAGAAACCAAACCAAACCTTTTGAAGATGCGTCCATAGAAATATCAACATTTTTTAATCAACTATGGGAATTTCCAAGAAGATAGTGATAAGGAGGGTGAACTACAAAACTATTCTAATCACCTTGTATTTAATAAAGTATATTTGCTCTAAGAAATATAATTTCTATACTTTATCGATTTGTCTGTTTAATAATTAAGTAACATCAGGTATTGTAGGCAACTTCAGATTGCGTGATAAATCTCAGTAAATCTTTGTAAATGACAACTCTTCTAGACATCAGACAAGGGAGAAAGGATCGAAAGTTTCTGACAAACTAAAAAAAAATAAAACTAAAAATATAACCATATAAAACAATGAAGTTTTTTACTCATCGCTTGGAAAAAAAATCATTTTCGTATAAATCTTTTGTGTTGGTATTTTATTTGGGTTTTATGGCATATCAACCTTTATAGGTTATTTACTACCAAATCCATTTTAATACAAATAATCAGTTCTATTTCAAACAATTCAGTTTTGCTTTTTCATCATTAAGGCGTTTTCGGACTATTGTCTTCCTCTCTATTGTTATTTCCACAACGTTTCGGCCAATATGTCCTCCGGCCTTCTTTATGTGTTTGTCGAACTCAGGAACCTTCACGGAACTTCGAACTACGTCGTTTATTGAATCCACGGGAGTCTCCCATTCTGATTCCGTTAGCCATAACCAGGTACAAGTGTTCAGGATTCCTGTATTGTTACTCGCCTGAAGTCAGGATTGAACCTGCAACCTCCAGATGATTGTCTCCTTAGAAGCTTTGGGAACCAACGCCTATAACCGTTATGCTATGTGTCCTGCTGTCCGAAAACCCTTAATAATAAAATTCATTAAGCTTTGTCTTAGAAATTTATACAACTAATTCAGTTTTGCATGAGTACACTGTTTAATTGTTAAAAACATTCCTATTTCAAACTACTGAGTTTAGTCTAACAATTCTTATTCAACCAATTTAGTTTAGTATAAGAATAGATTTTGTTTACACACAGTTATACGTCAAAACATTTCTATTATAAACAATTCAGTTTAGCGTAAATACACTTTCAATGTCAAAAACTGTTCCATTTCAAACCATTCAGTTTAGCATACAAAAACAGTTCAATTTCAAACAATTCAGTTTACCATAAGTACTCAGTTTAAATGTAAGTACAGAGTTTAATTGTCAAAAACATTTCTATTTCAATTTATTCAGTTTAGTTAAACAGTTCTAACTTAAACAATTCAGTTTAATATAAGTATGCAATTTAGTTCTATTTAATCCATAGATAGGACCCTATCAGGTGCTACCACTCCAGGCCAGAGTTGACCTTGGCGCGATTGCAATGAAGGGGTGCTCCATATTCCCCAAAGCTCCAGCATTACTAGAACCTCATCATCAGATTGAATAGTTTCATATTCAGGAAACTCGTCGTGGGACTCTTATCTCTCTGCAGGGGTGCAGTTGGTGTATTCTACAGCCGTAGCCGACTGGGTACAAATTTGTTTTGTGAGAAGTTATCATTATTTACTTTAATTACACGATCTGGACAATTCCCTTCATCTTTGTTGGTATACACACAGAGTTATTATAATACATACTATGGAGACGCACTTAGCAAAACGTTTATCGGCGTTGGAAATGGAATCAATGATCTGAGTGCAAACCAAAGATGAAATTGTTTCGGTTTTATCGAGTTTTTCTGCAATTGGAAAAGCACTAATCAATCTTTTAACACCTAGGTATATATAAATTATAGGGTAGACTGGGTTCTTTATCAAATATACGGCAAGCAGTTTATGAGATGGGGAAACCTGCCTTAAAACCAGCAATATTCTACATAAAAAATTGACCTTGTATCATATCCTACTTATGGGAGAGGGGTTCGGTAAATACATGATGCAGTTGATGAGTTGGACCAAAATAATATTAGGTCTTACAGCTCTTAAAATGATTTCATTTTCATGTTATTAGAAACATATTTACACATTGATCTACTTGGAAACACTACCTTTTGAATTGCGACAAATCACTACGCCTGATTGAAATAAATTCCAAAAATCATAAATGTATATGATTTTAATGAAAATGTCCATATTTGTTTATTATAGAATGAATTTTATTATACGTCAATTATTTTATGATAAAATACAAGCATATATTAAGATGTGACTTAACTTTACCCCTCATGTGTGTGGCTCTATTTTATCTGGAGGAATATATGATATGTTATATACCTTCTTTATGTAATAAAAATACCTAATTCTAAAAGTGTGCCTGAAATAAAGAAAAGTGAGTTGTTGGAAGAAAATAATACCCTAAATGAAAATATTAAATTAAAATAGATGATTTAAGAACTTTTGATGAAATGATTTAAAAATATAATTTTCTTTTTGATTATTTGGGAAATGATTCTGTATGGATATTTGTTCTCCTATTAAACAGCCCTCCTTAAGTTTGTATTTGATTTTAACTTAATTTTCTCTAATCACAGGTTGTCTCTATATGTTATTAAATAAAACATATCTTTATTAATGGAAACATTTATATTTTTAGCAAGAAATTATTTTTCTTTAATTTTAATATTCTTATTTTTAGATATAAAAATTTAAACGAATAAAAAGGGTTAGAAACCTACAGTGGTAATTAGTTTAAAATATTCCAGTTTTGCCACTTCTATTCGGGTTTAATATTTCAGAGGAAATGTAAGGGGAAAATTGTTACAAAATTAGGAAGATTTTAAAAAAAGGGAAAAAATAAGTGTTTTAGTAAAAAGGAAAAATGTGTAGATTATTACCAGGTAATTCATCAAATATATAAAAGGAATTAAAAGTACTAATTTTTCACTATTTTGATGATATATTAAATCTAAATTTATCTTTGCACTGAGTTTTCTTGATTGGATTTTCAAAAACCATGTTAACGTGCTCATTTTCATTTTTCAGAAATAAATACAAAAAGGAAACTACTGCTGATACGATTTTCTATTCTTTTAAGCAGGGCTTTTTTGCTGTTGTTAGTCTTCCGTAATAATATTTTTACTGGAAAACTTTAATGCACCTAAATATCTGTGTATTAAATGACCGAGAAAATTCCTGTCATTAATTTTGATCAACTACTTTGGAATTTATACCAAAGTAAATGATATTGTAATCGACGTGTAACATGTTTACATAAATTGGTTTATTAATAGTTCTAGTTAATAATTTCATTAAAAACAAAATTTAAAAGTATTTTTAAATATTTGATAACTATTTTTTAATTTACGTAATCACGCGTTGGGTAAGGTCGTTAACTCTTGGTGAAATTAAATCTTGAAAATGTATTGAAAATTAATTAGCTAGGTAATGCTATTATGGAATTAAACTGATAAGTATGATCTTACTTGTTGATATCGCAGGGGTATACTGACCAATAGTGTTTGTAAGGAATAAGATAACAAGACGTTATTTGGGAGAGAGTATATGTACACGTGTTCACCACAGGCCTTTATAGCCGGAAGTAAATGTACAAAGAAAAGTAGAACGACAAAGGCAAAACAAAGTGTGCACCAAATGTAATGGGCCCGAAAAACAGGTCACGTGAGAGGCCGTCGCGTATTAAGTAAAAAAGGAGATCGTCACTGTTTGTGGCTCAAAAACGCAAAAGTATATACCAAAGCGACTTTTTCAGTAGGTATTATGAACACACCCGCTTCAACTGAAATTTCTTTTAAATCTCAAACTATAATTCAAAGCAACAGGGTTTGCCCTCTCCCCTTGTCAAATAAACCATATATTTGATTTAGATATGTAAAAACACATTTACACTTTTGTTACGGCCACCGGCCACGGTAGGATTATAATGCAAGGACTACTATGAGAATCGGAAGTGGGGCAGGCGATTGGCGAGTCTTCGAGCCCTAGCAACAGTGGAAGAAGCAGCCGAGAAGAGGCAAAGGTCTTGACCCGGATAAGGAGAAGACATGCCATTGGTCGAGGCAGAGAGGGCGCTTTACCGGCAAAAAGAAACGAAACCCAAAAAGTCAGTTTTGAGCTTCGCAAGGAAGAGAAAGGTCGCCTTTTCACGGGGTCCGGTGAAAGGGGAAATCCTAGTCCCAAAATGGCATTTAGAAGTCAGATCCGTTGGGTAAGCTCAACATAAAAGAAAAGGGAAACAAAAACTGGTGCCTTGCAACTCGTTAATAGGAGATTAACGAATATAAGAAAAAAAAGAAAAAATTAACAAAAGAAAGGAAAGATAAAAAAAAGGTTAGTCAAAATTTTTATCAATAATAATATACGTAACCTAAATAAAGGTCCGTATCAAGACTATTCCAAAGAAACATTTTTGAGGCTGTTCATCAGCAGCTAGTTTCGGCGGAAAACCTATTTGATTAAAATTTGTATATCCATAAAGACGAAGAGGAGAGACTCTTGTTCTTCGGTAAAAGAAGAAAAAAAAAGTACTTTGTCTTATTGGAAGGAACTAGTCAGATACTAGAGGGAGCGACTTGTCCTCCACATTTCTGTATATTTTTTTTGTTGTACTCGTTTTGCTCTTTGTTTGTCTGTTGTCACAGTTGTGCTTTCTTTTAAATAAAAAAATGTAAGAATGATACATATATAAAAAAAAGGAGAAAACCAACTACACGTTATATTGTTTGTCCGGTTCAGAATTCCCCATGTATTCATTCATAACACGTCGACCTCTTTAACCTTCAAACCCTCATTCGTCCGTGGTCTTAGTAACCCACAGATGGGACTCCGTCCATATCTCGAAAAATTAAAAGTACGGGTGGAAACCCGTTACACTTTTCACATTAAAAACACGTTTTTCACATTAAAAACACGTTTTCTTTAAAGTTTATACTTTCATAATATAAAGTTGTCACATTTTTTATAACACACTATCAATAGTTTTCAAAATACTTTTTGGTATAAGGGTCGATCTCTTTTTGGGTATGGAGTCTGTTGTCATATGATTCAACAACATAAAAATTAGTTCAAAGTCCCATCAACAGATATCGAATTTTTTCTTTTTTGATTTATTCATTGGTTTTGTGAATATGTTTGCTATATTTTCTTGAATAGCTCAATTAAATATTCAGATAGTTTCATTCTGTAATTTGTTTCTTATGAAATGCAATTTTATGTCTATATATTTTGTTCTATGGTGATGTATGGGATTTTGTTAAAGATATGGGACTTTGACTGTCACAATATAGTTCAAATTTATCTATGTCTCTATTTAGCATATCCTTCCTTAGAGCTTTTAAGTATTTTTCCTCCTGTGTGGCTGCACTAATAGACATATATTAATCCTCACCCGTGGACAGGGCAACTCTAGACTGCTTCGTATTTTACTCCTTTCTTTTAAAAGAGCTTAAGAAATGTTCATACAAAAGAAGAACCTCCTCGATTGCGACTAGCAATCGCTTTCCTATATACCCAAGGGACTATTTCAATTGACATAATTAACACGGCTTTCTTTCAAGTAAAACCAAAATGTCACTTTAAAAAAAAAAAAATTTAATTATTACTTTTAAGGGAACAAAAGAGAAAAATATAGTTAGTTGCTATCATTAAAAATTGACGTGTTACGAAGATCAAGAACACTTGATCTAAAACTGGGGAAGTGGTCAACGTGCTATATCATAGAAAGAATTCGAACTCCGGTCACTCAATTACATTTGAAAAGGTAGGAACACTCTTATCTCCTCCAGCTAAGGAGGATCTAGAGAGAGAGGGAGAGAGAGAGAGAGAGGAATATATAGAGAGAAGAGTAGGTAGAGAGAGAGAGCGAGAGCGAGAGAGAGTCAAGAAAGTTCATGCTATCAGTGAGATTGACGATCGTTCGTTAACGAGAATTACTTAGCATTAAAAAAAAAACGCAGATATCAAAAATGCTATGGTGTAGATGCTTTCCTCTTCTAATCTCTCCGGTCTCTTTTTTCCAAATTTTTAAAGACCGTTCCATGAACACCAACTAAAATTAGTCAACATCATTGTTCACAGCATTAATGATAAACTATGAAACGCAGTTTCTTCCAGGCAGCGGTCACATCGATACTGCACTACATGGACACTACATGGACGCTAACTAAACGGCTGGAGAAGAAGCTAGACGGCAATTACACAAGAATGCTGCGAGCAATCTTGAACAAGTCCTGGCAGCAACACTCCACAAGACACCAACTGTACAGCCACCTGCCTCCTATCACGAAAACTATTCAAGTTAGACAACCAGACATGCAGGGCACTGCTGGAGAAGCAGGGACGAACTCATAAGTGATGTACTCTTATGGACCCTCACACATGGCCGTGCAAAAGCAGGACGACCAGCACGAACATACATTCAGCAGCTATGTGAGGATACGGGATGTTGTCCTGAAGACCTGCCTAGGGCGATGAAAGATAGAGAGGAGTGGCGAGAGAGGGTCAGGGATATCCGTGCTACCAGCACGACATAATGATGATGATTTTCAAAAGCTGAGTTTAATATGCTGTATTACGAATGGACCCGATTTTTCCTTCGATTTCCTATTCTTCCAATCCTCTTTCCTAGACTATGGGTAGCGTTCCAAATGTATCAAACTCAATTGATGTCTCTGTCCCTCTCATGCGCCACATTTTTTTTTACTTTTATAGCAAGGTTCACATATTTGGTTATCTTTTATTATTACTATTTTATGATAAAAAAGCATATATTTATAGGTGACATAATTTTACCCCTCATGTATGTAGCTCTATTCAATCTGGAGGAATATATGATATGATATATGCCTTCTTTATGTACCTTATTTACCTTGCGAGTTTTTTCCCCGAGCATATAAGGGCGGTCCACATGGTACTATGGCCAAAGCGCTGGACTGTGGAATCGTAGTTAGTGAGTAAGAACTCCAGCCGCGCTATTACGGTCACTTTCGGACAAATATTCTTGGGAAATTCATACACCACCTCATCTTTCCAGCTATGGGTTAAATAGTACTACTACTACTGTTCGTCAAGAAGGATGACTTTGCCATTAAATAACCAACAAAGGTTGATATACTGTTAAAACAAAGAAACCAAAACAGGCTTTAGAATTATGAAAGCTTCTAACATATTGATTAGACTTCCGTATATTCGCTATCATAATTCTGTACAACGACATTTTTTTACAAGTAGAAATGGGCAAAATGGTTAAGCTTAGAGAATAAAAATATTTCAAATTTAATTTTAGTTAAATCAAAATATGATGTGTTTTTTAAGCACCGATAGAGTGTTTGTGCTTACCAAGAGAGAAACGGAGAATGAATAAAACATAATCTTAAAAATAATCCCTTTCGCATTTAACACATTTCGCCCAGAGAATTTTTCATTCGTCGAAGCACCTCTAAGGTTACCATTTTGATATGGAGTGAAAATGCACGGTCAAAATTTCTCCATATCCACAACATCCTAAAATTTCTTTCTGTGGTGATGTATTGCCTGATTTGCAAACGAAAAAAGCATACGACACATTGATTGAGATATGGAGGTTGCTTCATTTGTATAATCAAGTTTTTCATCAAAATCTATAGAAGAAATGACAGCCTTTATCATTTTTTCGTTTTCACAGTAGAGCATACCTCTGCATTCATGCTCACTGATTCTAATAAAGCCTATCAACGTGGCTTAGAATACCATTCTACAGGGATTAAAATCAGCGTAAGAACACTCCCCAAACTATCTTTAGTATGACATTTAACCACATCTGGTAGTGAAACTCTAGTTTTATAGCTCTTGGAAGTATGGAGTACTACTTATTTGACATTACTCCCAGACCCACTCTGATCCGGAGTACTTTTAATACCTGGTAGGACACTGGTTATAGGTCAAATAGATCGGTTTGAAAATTAATTTTATTAGATAGGAATAAATGAGATTATTAAATCACGTGGAAACATTTGAGAAACTACACAAAAAGATGAACATAAAAGTACAATGTACGCATTTCCTTAGCCTATTAGGTATGAAATAACTCTAGACAGGTTATCCTGCCGTTAAAAGCACACGGAAAATCCGAATTCTATATTTTTCTTCGGTAATGATAGTTCACTGATAAACTTAAAGTATTTCATTATTTAGTTATCTAGTGTTAAGTATACAATGAATTTTAAAGTTAATTACTGAAAAACTGATACTTTGGACCAGTGGGCTGAGTGTTCGCCAATGGTCCGGGAGACCTGGCTTCAAGCGTAGGTCACGTCATACCAAATTTAACACTCAGCAATATAAGGTACGTATCAAGGGTAAAGGGGAGCAATCCAGGGAAAGGAGTCTTGACCCCCCCTACGCCTCGGTGTAGGAGCTATTGAAAATAGAGCTTTCTGGTCATCCTTGACTACGGTCGTCAACTTTTACTGATTCTTATTTAGTTTTTTTTCGCAAAGTTTATATGAGAGGATTTGACTTAAAAGCACACGTAATAGCCGCCGATTCTGGCTTTTAGTTTCAGAAATATTATTCTGACTTGATCAGGCGATTTCATTTTTTGAAAGCTATATCCGTTTCGCCAATTTGCATTACAAAATTATAATTATTATAAATGGAACTTTTATGCCTGATTTCTTCAATAAACCAAAAGAAGAAAGCAATCGTATAATAAAAAATAAACATTAAATGACTTTCTTCTTCTTTTTTTTTTTCCTATAGACATTCTTCATTGTGAACATGTGTGAACCAATAATAATAGAAGAAAATACAAAGCAAAAGTCATACAAAAAAATCTCCAGTCTCTAATGGTCCCAAATTTGAAAGTAGACAATCAAGACGATGAGATATGAATCAAATTCTAATCAATACCTTCATGGAAACGGAAGTAAAAATCATGACGTAAGTTTAGATAGGCAATCAGTCTTAATCTCTTGAACGCCAGACGTCTTGCAATAAAGCCAGTCGAAGTCAAAAGACCTCGAACACGTTCGACTATGAACCGATACTTGAATAAATTTATCTAAGGCAGCCACAGAAAGCAAGTTTGTTGTATGTTCACTGGTATTACTTTGGCAATTTTCCCAAATCTAATTGAGATAAAAATCGGTTCTTTATCGCAGAGAACGTCCTAAATTATAAGTTGGCGCAGACCATTTCAAGGTGGTGAGCGGTATCAATATACGTATGGATTTAACATAATTCGGGCAAGTCAACATACATATATATATATATATGCAAACACACAACGCCTTATTGAATTGTGTTTTAAATTTACGTGTACCTATGTGTTTGTGATTATTGTGCATATACGTCTACCAACCAAAAAATTAGTTCTTTAGTAGGATTCGCAAAGCAAATCTTGTACGGATACGTGCTTCAGCTCACAGTGAAAAGGATCTTTGTGATCGTCATTTGCCTGCTAAGAGAGTTTACGTCAAAATAGGTAATTAAACCGAATAATCTTTTTTTTTAAGTGGTAAATGTGTTTGAAGATTAATTCAAGTATTTAGAGTTATGTGTATTTATGTGTGCATGATGAATATGCAAGTATATATATTTATATATATAAGCTGGAATGTACATGGATTCCTCCTTCAAAAGCAATGTATGATACAGCAATATTTCAGTAATGGCTGTGAATTGTTGGACCATATACGTAGGTGATTTATTTATGGTGGTTAAGGCGTGAATGGAATGGTCTCTATTTTAGGAAGAACTGATAACAGAAGAATGTCTCGCAGATTGTACTAAGTATATACCTCAATTCATTCACTTTGATAGTTTGCTTTACCAAGTTCAGAGAACCAAGCCTGTCCTTTGTTATTATTTTACTCATAGCTGGATGGAAAACAAAAATTCTATGACTTTCCCAAAAGTATATATATATATATATATATATATATATGTGTATGTGTGTGTGTGTGTTGTGCTACCCCATAGATTTATACAATGCAGATATTCTGGAAAATTTTTCTTTTAAGCTAAACATCCCTAACAAGAAGAGAGATTTGAAAGACAGTATGTGTATAAAAACACTCTTGTGATTTTTTTACATGAAACTCTACAAGAACACAAGTATTAGGAAAAACAGGCGTGAATAAAGTAAATATTTTGAAATAACATTTTACACACCATAGTGCACTTATAATCAAACTTTTACCTATTTATTAGAATTCAACATATTTAAAGCAATCAAATATTCACACACACACACACACACACACACACACACACACACACACACACACACACACACACACATATATATATAGATATATATATAATTGTTTGGTTTGGTTAGGTTTCTTGGGTTAATTATCTATGTGAGATTTGTGAGTTATCAAATGCAGTAGAAAAGCAGCTATAATATTTAACCAACAGTTGGGGAAGATAAGACAAATCGTACCTTTCCTAATTATATTAATCCGAAATTTAAGCCAATAGCGACACTGTAATTCGAACACACTCACTGCAGTGTCAAAGTCCAGCTTTTTAAATAGAAACTTTACTTTCTTCCTATATAAGCACAAAAAAACAGCTATATTCAGAATCTAGTTGAGAAATGTGCCAAATATCCTTGAGTTTATAAACATTTTTCAGAGCGCACGCGTGTGTGTGTGTGTGTGTGTGTGTGTGTGTGTGTGCATGTGCGCGTTTCTGTGTGTCTGTGTGTTGCTTGTAGGAAGCTATTTAATACACGAGTTACACCTCATTTACTTGCTCACAGATAAATGGTTTCAAATCTTGTAAATGATAAAATGGTTCAATTTGATGGGGGAGCAGGTTCTTACACTTCTACAGATATAATGTCGGCGTATTCTACTAATCCATTCAACTGGGCCTCTGCTACTTTGGGGAGTTGGAAGTCACCCCATAATTATTACTTCTAAGCCCACTCAGATTTGTGTAGGAGAATATCCTAATACTCTTTTCCAATATTTGTATAAGATAGGAATACTAAAACCACATAACTGGTTGGAAACCATTTCTATTAAATATATATATTTGATATTATTTAACAAGTACAAAAATCTAAGGAGTACATACATAGATAAAGTAAGTATAGATGTATATATTTACAATTCCCTACAGCCAAGTCGGCTGAATGTCTCTCTGTGGAGGTGTAACACCCTAATGAGTTTCTTGGACATGACTCTACCAAATCTAATTGTTAGGCTTCAGTGCTGGAGTTTTGAGCAATGTAAAATATTCCTTCTTAGTTATTCCTCCCATGTCCACTATGAATCACCGTTGTTGCATCCGATAAGGTCCTATCTATGAGTCAAATTGAACTGTTTTTGTTATATCGTCATATGCAGATTCACATCTATATATACACACAGCATCATAACACGATAAATAAAGAGACGAGTGAAGACTTCTTTAACAAAATATACCTCTCATTTTATTTGTAAGGGTTCGAAAAGGGTTACTCAGGGTTTGCGTGTGAGAAGGAGCTGATGACCGAACAGAACTGCAATATTTTGATCCCCACTCTTATGGCCGTCAACGTTGTGTCTTTCTCGTTCTCCAGATGCTCAACCGGAGGCCCAGCGGCCCAGCTCTCTGCTGGATGATGGCTTTCTTTACTGCATCTTATCAGCAACTTCTCTGGACCCCAACTCAATCAGGAGCCCCGAGCCCCTTAGGCCTGGTGTGGCTTTCCTTACCATATCTCGTCTATAACTCAGTCTGATCTCTAACTGCAACTCTGACTTCTGTCTGTCTTGACTGAGTTATATAATAGTTCAACACCCACTTAATCTCCTACTCGCATGTTTGATCGTCATCAAGCGGAAATAACTGTCATGCAGCTCACAGGTCACTCTCTTCCGGTGCAGCATTCTATGAGTATACCCTGGGAATTTTTTTACCTTGTCCCATTTCGTCTGCCAATTTCTGGCCAAGCGATTTCCTCTCATAACTGCCATTAGAATGTATCACTTCCTTCCGGTGCATCACCTTGGAATGGCATTTTTGGCCGGTTCGAAGGCCAAAATACAACATTTTACCATTTAAACTGGGTGGAAACAAATTACTTATATTAAGTTGCATTGTTAGAAATCGAACACTCTGACCATTTCAGCGTGTAAACAAATGACTGATGTCTAATTGAATTCTTATTGGTACAGAGCAATACTTGGAAACATTTAACTTTATGCAAACGAATGAGTAATGTTTTATAGAATTATAAGAGTAAAGTAACAATACTCAGGAGTTCTTGTAATCATTTGACTGTGTGCAAATGAAGGAATAGTGTTGAATAGAATTAGATTTAAATAACAATACTTGTAACAACTTCACCGTCTGCATACGGATGATTAATTTTGATTAGAATTAATAATGCTAGAAAGCAACATATGAAACTGTGGGCAAACAAATGATTTATATCAAATATGAATATTCGAGTTTGAGAGAAATACTTGAAACCATTTAGACGTGTGTAACAGAATATCAGCTTAGGCTCGTTTAATTCATTTTTAACAAGATGTGTTAACAAATCATATATATATATATATATATATATATATATATATATATATATATATATACGTATAAAGTGTATTTGGCATTAGATAACCAACAATTGTTGATATGCCATGAAACCGAACCAATCCAAACCAAATAAATCCTTCGCCTATGAGCATAAAGTAATCATAGGTGGGTTGACATGCCATTAAATTCTATCAATTGATCCTGAGATTATCCAAAAACCGTTTTCGTCATTCATGTATCAATGGAATAAAAAACTTTTTTTTTTCCTTTACAAAAATACAAGATTTAGCATTTTGTTTCTTTGACTTCTTTGTTTGGTCGAGTGATTGATTAATTTTTACGGCATGGGGTTATCCTATGCCTAGATGTAAGAGAATCTCATATATATTGTACGCTTTTTTTTACATATTTGTTGTTTCTTTACTTTTGTCATACGATTATATATCACTTTTTCCTATCTAACACAAACCATTTCTAATCAGATCTATTCGCTAATTCTTTGAAATAATTTTGAACTACATTAATACTCTAGGCCTTAAGATATTAAAACTGCAACTATGTATGAAGGGTTTAACTGTTTAAAGATATATTTCTGTACTGTATATGCGAGAGACAATAAATGTTAAATTGATTTCAGCAAAAAATCGCACAAAAGTTTTGATATTCCCTAAAAGCAAACAAAGTTTGATTCGTCTATTGTGGAGATACACTAATTTAATTGATAGGAACAAATGAACTCTCTCCACTTTCAATGTTGTGCTAAGGTAGATTTCTAACCAGCTGCAACTCTGAATATCTAAGAGAATATTGAAGGATAATATTAAAGAGTCGGAGCATTTACTCTTATTTTAACAGTTACGAAGCTCATCAGCTCAGTTGGTTGGAGCTGTAGAAAACGCTTACTCAATCACTGCATAAAAATCCTCCTCTCAAACAAGTGTCGTTAATATGACACTAAAATCTCTGATGGTGAGACTACACTTGATACTTGATTAAGTCAATTTTGAACCAGAGAGATATTACATGTTAGGATCAAACGGAAATATTCAATCGTTTACTATACTGGAAACCATTTAAGTATGTACAAATAAGTGACTGCTCAAGTGAATTATTAGTATTTCAAAGCATTACTTGAAACTATTTAACTGTGTGCAAACGAATACAATTTTTGAAGGAAATCATATGTGTTAAATAGCCATTCTCGAAACCATTTACTTTGTGCAAATAAATTTATTCATATTAGATACCAATGTTTGAAACCATGTGACTGTATGCAAACAAATGAGCCCTAACTCTTAAAAATCATTACTAAGAAATTATTCCTTTAAAATATATATATATATATATATATATATATATATATATATATATATATATATATATATCAGTAAACAAGAGTTGGTATTAAATAACATTCAAGGATTTATATGTAGGAGAAAAAAATAAATCTCTTATCATTTTTTGAATTGCTCAGGGTCGTCTGAATTCGTATAATGATAATAGAACTAGTGGGTAGAGTGTTCGTCAAATGTCCGGGAGACCTGGGTTCAATCCCAGATGACGTTATTCCAGCGACTTTAAAAATGGTACTTGATACTCACTTGCTTAACACTCAGTAATATAAAGCACGTATCAAGGGTAAAGTGAGCAATCCAGGGAAAGGAGTAGAACCCTCCCTACACTTCGATGTAGTAGCTATTGAAAAGGGAGCCTTCTGGTCGCCCTCGACTACGGTCTCTAACTTTACTTTAATGTGTTAGAATCTCAGAAGTTACCTCTCATTCAAAAAATGGTGTAAACATAAGAAATTAAAAAGGGTTGTTGACGTCAGTACGGATAAACTCACAATATCATTACACACATTTACTACCGTGTAAGGTTTTTGAATTACTTAAATATGACACAAAAAGTCGGATAAAGAACATCATTTTTCGCTCGACTAAAAGCTCTTTGGATTAAAGCTAAAACAAAAAGTGACTCACTAGCTTCCAGGATTTAGAAGACGTGCTATTTAAGTATGGGTTTTCTCTGATAGTTTTTAGATATTTCAAAAATGTGAAGCGAAAAAGTGTATAAAAGAATCAACGATTGCAGAGTTAGTTTAAACCATATGTTTTATGATTATCGCTTATATTTGATTTTTTTAAAACTTGACAACAAGGCAAAGAAGACGCTGCTCACATTCTTTGTAAAGAGGTAAAATCATCACTGAAAAGAGTCCCCTGGTTATGACACTTAACTGTATCCAGTGGTGAGGTTCCATTTCCAGAGACCCGGTAAGTGTAGAGTGACCACCTTCATCGCCATTACTCCCTGTTCCACTAGCACTAGGGATAGAAATATTTTTAGGGTCAAACACTAGGGTAAACTGGATCAGTTTTGAAATGTTTAGTATTAGATAAAAGTACCTGATACCATAATACTGCTTGCCAACTGATAATTATTATTAAAATGTATTGATAAATTGATTGATTAACTAATTGATTTTAGCAACGTCAAACCATCTAGGGTTCATTATACGTTCAAATTTACATTTTTGTCAAGTTGTTTCCAACGATTTTTTTTGTATACAATCTTACTAAACACGAATTTTGTTTCATGACAATACATTTGACTTGTAGATAGAACCCAAACAGGTACTACCACTTCATGTCAGAATGAACCTGGGAGTGTTGGAAATGAAGTCGTGCACCACACTCCCCAGATCAACAGAACTGGAGCTTCATCACCAGATGTAATTTTGCGTCATACCTAGGATACATCTCGTGAGGGCCACACCACTTAGGAGAAGGTACAGTTAGCATATGCTAAGACAGGGAAAAAGGGTTCGTATTAAATATAGATAGTTATTGAAAAATATATGTGTTTATGATATTAGTAGTAAGTGGGAATATCTAATACCATATACCAGTGTGCAAAAAATTGTTCACATAAAATAACCCATCAGAAGTTGAAGTGCCATTAAGCAAGTACAACAAGCCAACTTCATATTCGACTTTGTTGTGTTTTCGTGGAAATACTCACAAAACATTACGGATTTAGCCCAATTTAAAGACCAACGTTCACCTATCAAGATATCAAGGTTAGAAATTTTGTCTTCCTTTTTCCCTTTTTTTTTTAAAAAAAATATAATTCACGCTAAACAAGCCAAATTGGCAACTATTCAGCAAACCGCTACGATGATATAGAAATTAGATGAGACATGAAAAGGAAGAACGTCTGGAGACGGTGATATGAATGACTGGGTAGTGGGGAATGTAATGTGAATGTATTGACATACAGCAAGTGAATCATGCGTATATTCGGTCAAAATCTCAGCTGTTCTTTGAAAGAAGCTTTTTCAGTCTTAGCGCATAAAGGAGGAAGTCGAGGTCCATATATGTTATGCAAAAAACTCAATAAAACTAATCTAAAAAAATAAACATCAGCAGTATATAGATATATAAACAAAATTTTCAGAGAATGCATTTGTTATGATGTGTATAATCTAATTTACAGACAATGCCCCATTTTCGGGTGGTCGTATGCTTTTGATTATTCCTCTACCTCTTCTTATATTCCTCTTGGAACGGGGTTGTTTTTCTTCTTGTCTTGATTCCTTCTTTTGGACGAGCTATGTCAAAGTCCATTGTTTTTGGCAATCACTTCAAGCGGTTCATCGTGTCTTTCTTCAATCATATGCTCTATTTCTCTGCCGAAGTCATATGTATCCTTCTGATCTTCACCGACCAATTCCCCTTTCATTTCTACATCTTCAAATTCTATTCTAGATCTAAATTGATGCACATGGATAAAAATGATTGTTCATTAACTTTTACATCACTGTGTTATGCTCTTTTTAATCGTTTTTCTTTTTGTTGATTCGATTCTTTCTCACATTTTTACCAAACATTCTTTGTTGAAAATGACATGCTTATAGGGGCTCTGATTTGTTTCTCCGTTAACGTAGGACTGTGTTTAAGGTGGACCACAATGCTTTAATTAAATGGGGAAAATGCCTTTTACCCCATTTTCATATTTTTTACAATGCTTTTAGCTATCCCCCTAGATTGCAGGTGGTACGGTGTTATCTTGGATGGGATGGTTCTTTTTATTTGGGCCAAGAGTGAACTTTCGTATGTTTTGATTTTATTTCAGTCTTTTTTGGAATATGTTGATATGATCAACTTCTTTCGAATATACCGGCCACCAAGCTATCAAATTTAACCCTCTTTTTGCAGTTAATACGTCACAATGTAGATCTTCATGTACATTCTTTAATATGCCATTTCTAAGTGTGTGTATTATCTACTATTATGTCACCATTGCATATTTTGCCTTTGCCTATTGTTTGTTTCTTGTATATTTCAACAAAACAATTGATCCATATAATTCTCTTTATTCTCTCTGTTATCTTGCATAATATGGAGTCATGCCTTGTTTTTTTTCTGAGAGGTTTTCGAGGCAAAAACCCATTCCCACAGTGTTTTGCCTTCTGCATATATGTGATTGTCTACTTTATCCTTACCAAAATCTCGTCGGGATTGAGAGTTTACATGCGAAATTGAGTTCTCTTTTATATACATTATGCCAAAATTGAAAATATATTTTATTTTTTATTTCTGTTTTTTGTTAGCGCGTTTTTCTTTTCAAAATTTCAAGTCGATAGTTTTTGCTTTTAGTCCACTAAAACTTGTTCTTTTTGTGTAACTTTGCAAACGGTTCTCAAAGGTCTGGGTAGATACATACTTTAAAAAAATGTCCGTCCCCAAATTGATTCGTATTCCATTTTGATGCTCAAAGGAAATATTTCTGCTATTTACGTGGTTAGTTTCTCCTCCAGTGGTATTCCTGTCTTGGATATCTTATATACTAAACATGATACCTTACACTGTTTAGTTTTGATTTTTCCTTGTTTATGGTCATGCTCACTTTACTTAACTTCTCCAAAATTTCCCCGTTTCGTCTTCAAATTCTTCTTTAATGGGCGCTTCCACAATAATAATAATACTAATAATAATAACTCCTATGGGACTTTAACATATAAACGGATCACCTAATCCCGGCCAGAAGACCAGACCTCATAATGATCAACAAAAGAAAGAGAATCTGCAAAATTGTTGACTTTGCTGTCCCTGCTGACCACAGAATAAATCTGAAGGAAAGTGAAAAGAAGGATAAGTACCTCGACCTTGCTAGAGAATTTTAAAAAAATGTGGAACATGAAAGTAACGATTGTGCCAATTGGGATTGGTGCGTTAGGCACAGTAACTAAAGGATTATTAAAAGGCCTAGAGGACTTGGAAGTTGGCAGACGGGTAGAGAGTATCCAAACGACAGCATTGCTAAGAACGGCCAGAATCCTGAGACGAGTCCTGGAGACTTAAGGAGACTTGCTGTCACTCAAACTCCAGTGAAAAACCATCAGCTAACACTGATGTGAAAAACTCTGAAGGAGTAAATAATAATAATAATAATAATAATAATAATAATAATAAGAAGAAGAAGAAGAAGAAGAAGAAGAAGAAGAAGAAGAAGAGGAAGAAGAAGGAGAAGAATAATAATTTTGTTCCCAGTTGTTTTTGAAGAGTTTGTACCTGTTTGGATACCTAGCTTGTTTAATTATTTTATTGTATTATTCTGTTTTTGTTTTTTTTCGATAAGGTGTGTGATTGAGTTATTCGATAAACAATACATCACTTTAAGAGATTTTAATTTGAAGTTTTGACTTTTTTCTCATTTTTGACTCATAAAAGCTTTTATTTTAGAACGTTGTATAAAACAACGGGTTATTCAAAGTAATTCGAAATATAATCAAGTTTCTCGTTAAAGATCCGGGGCTTCAAATGCTAAGAGGCTAGAATAAAATTAAAAATTAAAAAATCTATAATTAATGAATTTTTAAAAATTGGTGACCGTACTGAAGAGCGACCTGTAGGATCCCTTTTCAATAGCTTCTACACCGAGGTGTAGGGAAGTTCGCTACTCCTTTCCTTGGATTGCTCCACTTTACCCTTGATATATACCTTGTAATGCTGAGTGTTAATCAAGGATGTACCAAGTACCATTTTTAGAGTCTTTTGTATGACGCAACCTGGGATTGAACCCTGGTCTCCCGGAACATAGGCGAAATGTGAGTAAAAATGGATGTTTTCATTCTTATTAGTTGATTTATCAGAAATTTTAAATGCTAACTCCTTATTTTTTTATATATGATATGTTCAAATAAAGTAAAACTTTGTTAATTTTTATTCGCAAGTAAAATCTAAGATTGGTTCTATTTTATTAGGTTCGTTTGAAATCTTTTATGTCTACATTTCATGGACATATGGATACTCTAATATCTTTTTAACGGAAGTGGGTGTAATGGATAATTCGCTGGAATGCGGAATCACTGTACGTGAGTTCAAATTCCAGTCGCGCTATCACAATCACTTTCAGACAAATACCCTTGGGAAAGTTATGAACGCCCTGATCCTCCCATCTATTCGTTAAATAGAACCACTATTGTCCTTCTAAATGTACAAAAAGTTTAAATGTACAAAAAGAAGAGATCAAAAAAGTTTACTCAAACTCCTATTCAAAGTTGTTGTCGTTACTTACAGTGCTACAGCTTTATTCAACATAAATCTACACACAGAGACACATATATTTTGAATGCATACACTGATAAAACAACAGCTAGGCGTCCAACAATGCTAACATATCAGCTGATCATTTTGCGGTTATGTGTTTCCCGTTTTGTAACATTATTAACACCTATTCTGTACATGCCTTCCGCATATTACCATACCATTAGGCATTGTTGCTTTTCTGGAATATATATATATATATATATATATATATATATATATATATATATATATATATATATATATATGTGTGTGTGTGTGTGTGTGTGTGTGTGTGTGTGTGTGTTTCAAGAATGTGCTAAACAAAACCGAGTATGCCTAATGGGCAACCCTGGGTTAGTGCTAATGATATTATCACCCCGGTAATCCGTATGAACCAAGAGTAATCAGCTGATATTGGATTTGTGTTTTTTCAAGACGCACACACACACACACACACACACACACACACACATATATATATATATATATATATATATATATATATATATTGAACATACACACTTATATGAATGAACATGAGCATTTAAATATATTTTCAAGCTGAAAAAAGTAACGCAGTATCTCACATTTGATATTGTAAGTTCTCAATATCTTGTGATCTATCTATTTATCTATCTATCTATCTATCTTACTGGTAGCAGAATTAGTGCATGCTGAAGGCTCTTGCTTTATTATGGGGATAGATATTATATTCAAGAGTATATTTTCACACGCGCTATTAAATATGAATACACCCCCCACACACACATATATATATATGCCCATTCGCGCTTATAAACATGCAACTACACAATTATATATACATATATATAGATATATATATCCACATATATACACCCATTATACATATACGCCTCATATATAAATATATATGTGTGTGTGTGTGTGTGTGTGTGTGTGTGTGTGTGTGTGTGATACGTTACTACATAGAGCTTTGAGTAGGCACTACTCGTTATTGTATTGGAAAATATTAATAGTTTAAGTTTCAAAGATTCAACAATGGACGTATTTACTTAGTGTAGCTTAGTGGTGAATATTTATATGCCAGTGATGGATAAAAAATTAAGTGCTAGAAATAAAAAAAAATAGACATAATAATTGAAAAAGCTATCAAGTAAATAGAAGCGAAGGAAGTTGTATATGGGACAAGACACAAACAGAACAAAAAGCCAACAGACATAAGATCGTCGTAACGATTGAAAAAAAAATTGTAAAGAAAGAGGGAAAGAATCAGTAGTGAACCAAGAAAACGAGATATCGAACTTAAATCCTCATCATCATCATCATAATCATCTTTATCTTTATAGTCCCCAAGAACAAATCAACAACAACAAACACCAATGTATATTCGTATTGTTGCAAAAAAATTAGTCACAAAAATAGAGTTGTTGGTGGTAGTGGTGGTGGTGGAGGTGGTTGAAATAAAAACCGAGCCAATTTTCAATGAGACGCTAAAAGGAGCATTTAACCGAACATAGGTTGAGTCGAAAGCGGGAGGAATCTTGGTTGGAGGAAACGACGGGGAAAGTGTGTACTTGCTTAACGAACTGTTTCTGGGTCAGAGGCTACAGACTTGAAAGACATCGAAAATCAATTTGAATAATGACGTTCCTGGTGGTTTATTATGTCTGACGTTGTGGCTTGGGAGGGGAAAGAGCCATTTGTCTCTATCACTTTCTTTCTCTCACAAACATATATATATATATATATATATACAAATCAAAATAATATTAAAATTGAGGAAGTTAAACTAAATATTAAATCGATAATTTTCTCTTACTTAAATCTATATGAATAATTGGTAAATATTTGTTTATTCTCTAAAGTTAATCAAAGGGCTTGATGTAGAAATAAGAAATATAATTTATAAAGATTAGGAGGAGTCCCCTATGAAGTAATGGCTAAAATGCTGGACTTGGGCTGCAACGTTATCAAGTTCGAACTTCAGTGGTGCTATTAGATTCACTTTTGGACTAATAACTTTTTGAAAGTTATGGACCCCATTATCCCACAATGATGGGTTACGTAGTCTCACTGCTCTTCTTTTACTAAGATAGCTTTGCCATTAAATAACCTCATTATATGCCATTAAACAAAGGAAGCAACTCAATAGTAATGATTATGAGAGCATTGAAAGCGCACATGTAAACACACCATTGGAAACATGTAAATTTCATTCTAACCAGCTGTAATCAAATTTTGTCTAGATCCAGTAGAAAAATAATTCAAGCTTTCATTGTGGTTGAAGTAACACGAGCATTAAATCTTGACCAAAAGTTGGAAACGGTGGAGAAGAGACAGAGAAAAATAAGAGAATTGTAAATAATTATGAAGGCGAGGGAAATCATTGGGTGGTCACAAATAAGAATACATCACAATAGCTAGTGCATAACCTCGATTAAAATATTTGCCAAAGGATCAAAACTCACCCCCACCAAAAAAAAAAAGGCAGCGAAGAGGGTCTAAAAAGAAGGAACCGGCTGATTACTATTTATCTCTTTGTTTAATTGACCAGAGACAAAGTACGGAATAAGAGCCAGGATCTAGCTGATTTTCCTAAAAGAAACGCAATGGCTTTTTTTCTGGAAAATCTGGATATGACCTTCCGCATATTCATGCGCAGGCAACTCGGTACCTCTTTTGCCTTTGTATCTGTAAGTTTATGTTTTACATAACTTTAACAAATCAAGTTAGTTATAAATTTTCTCTGAAGGTTCCTCGGATGGTGTAATGGTTTGCAAATATTCACCTGAGAGTTCGAGTCTTATTCGGTGGCCCATTCAACGGCTTTGCGCAACACCTAAGCAAAAAGCTTAGTAAATTGTTCTAAACTTTCTAAGGATTTGGTTTGTTATCAAAGGGAATCCTCATCTGACAAAAGTTAGCCAATGAATACTGGAAATATTACTTTGAAAGTAAGACACACCTATTAATTACTAACCCTCAACACACAAAGCATATTGGTTGGAAGAAAAATAATCGAAATACTGACAAAAATACGTCAATGACTATCATATTTTGTTGTTATTGTTATTAAAATGAAGCCTTCCTAGAGAGATAGTTTCAAACACATGTGAATTATGATAAATGAAGTTTGATATTTAAGTTTCCACTATCTTAACAAATAGGTCACTGGTGAATTGAATGATAAAGTAATTGATTATATCTTGCTATTTATTTTCATCTGTATACACGGGCACACATACATATATTAATAGATAAATATGCATATATTTCTATATATATTTCTAGATAGATAGATAGATATGTATGCATACATTCTTTTATTTATAGACTTCAATATATATATATATATATATATATATATATATATATATATATACGCATGCCTTCTTTTTTTTATAGACTTGTAGGAATAGAATGGTTGGCACTTGCGTAATGCAAATCTCTTCTAAGGATTTAAGTACTCCGGCATCCTAGAGCGGAAAATTTAAATAAACGAATTTGATACAGGTGCGTTAATTCCCAAGCTGATAATGAGTAGCAGACTTGGTGTGGTAGTATGTCATAAACCTGTGTCTAGCCTCACACACTGAAAAATCTGTCTGTGGATTACAGTACATACACACACACACACACACACACACACACACACACACATATATATATATATATATATATATATATATATATATATATATATATATTGTCATCCACAGACAGACTGTTTCGTTCAATCAGAACTCTTCATTGCGGCCTGATACGTAGGACGCTCGAAGCCGGGATCGAAACCCATATATATATATATATATATATATATATATATATATATATATATATATATATATATATATATATATATATATATGCGAGCATAAGCATGTATGTTAATGTGCATGTATATGTATACTCATATAAAAAATTTCATAACTTCTTCAGACCTTTCTTCTCCATTAACTCTGGGTAAATAATAAATATTCATACGTTGTATGAATATTTATTATTCACCCAAGTTTATTATCTAAGTTTATTATCTAAGTTTATTATTCAAAATATTGTCAATAGTGTAAAAAAGGCTAACCATTACAATCTTTGGGAGAATTCAATATGAGACCATTGAATGGTTTAGAAGGATAAAAAATAAGAGTAAAGCTACTTTTATACAATTTGACATCATCGATTTCTATCCCTCCATAACTAAAAATATTTTAATAGATAGCATTAACTATGCCCGTAAATATATAGATATAACTATTGAACAATACGAAATAATATTAGCTTGTAGGAAAACTGTTTTAAAAAATAACTATTCAACTTGGGTAAAAAATGGATTAGATAACTTTGACGTTCCAATGGGGGGGTATGATTCCTCACAAATAGCAGACCTTGTAGGATTATATATATTAAATATGCTTACTAGAATCATTAGTCCTCAACAAGTAGGTTTGCATCGAGATGATGGGTTATTATATATCCCAAATAGTAATGGCCCTCTTAGCTCCAGCATACAAAAGAGGATTATAAGGGCCATTAAGTTTTTGGGATTTAAAATAGAAATCTCATCAAATATTAAAATAGCCATTTTCTTGGATGTGACTTTAGATCTATCAAATAATTCCTATAAACCTTTCATAAAACCCAATCAGAACCCATCGTACATTAATGTTAATTCAAATCACCCTAAAAACATAATCAAGCAAATCCCAAAAGCAGTAAATTTAAGAATAGGTAAGCTATCTGCAAATGAAAAGATTTTCAAAGAGAGTAGTAAAAGATATATAGATGCTCTTAAAAATAGTGGTTTTAAGGAGGATTTTAGGTATTTAAAACAAAATATAACAAATGAAATTACTAAAGAAAATAATAATTACGTTCAAAAAAATAAAAATAGAAAAAGGAAAATTATATGGTTTAACCCCCCTTTTTGTAAACTAGCCAATATAGATGTAGGTAAATATTTTTTGAGACTGATAGATAAACATTTTAAACAAGATAATATATTACATAAAATATTTAATAGGAAAACCTTGAAAATAAGTTATTCTTGCACTAAAAATATTTCTCAAATAATAAATAGCCATAATAATGAATAAATTAATAAATTTCATAACCGAGTAAATAATAATAATATTAATAGTAAAAAAATAGAATGTAATTGTAAATCTCAAAGTGATTGTCCAATGGATGGTTTGTGTAATTTAGATAACGTAGTATATCAAGCTATTATTTATCCAAAAGAGGACATAAGTGATAAGAAATATTATATTGGCGTTTCATCTACTAATTTTAAGATTAGGTACGGAAATCATAAATATTCCTTCTCCCATGAGCATAAAAAAAATCAAACTGCTCTATCAAAACATTATTGGGGATTAAAAAATAAAGGGTTAACCCCTGACATTCAATGGTCCATATTGAAAAGATCTAGTACCCCAAAATCTTTCGATAGTAGGTGCAATCTATGTCTTGAAGAAAAGATCGACATTTTGCTTTTTCCTGAGCCAAAAATATTACTAAATAAGAGAAATGAACTAATAGCCAGGTGTAGACATAGGGCCAAATTTAAACTATAAATAATTAAACAAGTAAAAATTTTTTTAAAAGCATAAATTTATTTGAGAATTAGAGTTAATTTTGAGAATAAATAAAATAAATTGTTAGATAGAAAATTGTGAAAAAGCATATAATATATATGTACTACGCATAAAAAATGTAACTGATTAATGCCTTCTGAATATTTTTGAAATTTTAAAATATTTAAGTAAATTAAATATTTGTCTTTGTTTTAATATATCTATTACTGCATCTTTACGTGAGATTATTAATTAAAATTTAAATCTAACTAAAAATATCTGTAATTTAAGTCTATATGTAAAATTAATTTTAAAAAAATTGTTTTAAAATAAATTTACTACATTGCCAACCTAAAATTTAAATTTAAAACGGAAGTGGGCTTAATGAAGAGATAACTCTTCACCCCTCTTCTATCCCCTCCCACTCTTCTATCCCCTCCCACTCTTATGTGTCTACTCTAGTTTTTTTTTTATCTAATTGATCTGATGAAGTCCTGTTAATTTATTTTTCGTGTTTTTGAAAATTTCAAAAATGCGTAACAGGATTGAAATAAATTTATAATCCTTTGTGATTGGTTTCGTTGTTTTTTCTTAAATAAATTATTGCTCTGTATAATTGGTACATTGAGCTCTTTACCAGGAAGATTTAAATATTCATTCACGAATAATTTCTTGTCCTGATGGAATTACTCCTAACTCCGGTTTAACTGGACTAAGTATTCTATATATATATATATATATGTGTGTGTGTGTGTGTGTGTGTGTGTGTGTGTGTGTGTGTGTGTGTGTGTGTGTGTTATTATTGGCTGGATGGAACACACGTGTAAGAATTTTTTTCGGATGATTGCTATCGAAATTGCGTGTATGCTCAGCCTCTCTCAATTCGAGTCAATGCGTTCTTTCCGTTGTCCAAACTGCTACTCATGATGTAAATTATAGTACATTATATGCACAATGGACCCCTCTTTGAGGATACGGGATGTAGCTCTGAAGACCTGCCAAAGGCGATGAATGATGGGGAGAAGTGGCGAGAGAGGGTCAGGGATATCCATGCTTGTGGCACGACATGATGATGATGATGATGTGCACAATCTTTTATGAAACAAAGCTATTCTCATGCATAAAATACACTCCCAATCAGCAATTGTTCAACTCAGTTCCAAGGTTCATTTCGTCTAAACTTTCTTACTCAAGACAATATTCCAATATTCTCTGACTATCTGCTTGGTACCTCTAACCAGCATCCAAATCCTAACATCTCACGATACAGAATCAACCTTGGTCTTCTCAACAATCAAACTGTTCCCTTGAAAATCTACAATTGATGTTATTGTTTGACATTAAAATTAAATTTTCAAGAGAGTATAACTTTCAAATCCAGAATTTAATCATTTTTGAAAGAAAGCAGATGGAATTTACCTGAAAATTTGAGGCATTGCAGCCTTTTTATAATTATGGGACCGAGTCAATATTTCTAATGCCATGTGTATATAAAATTCTTCCATCATGTCAGATGGTAGCCGTCTCACTGTTGTTCCGTAACCCAGATTTATTTGGTCACATTCTTCTGCTCTAAGCTGACACTTAAGGCCAACTGCTGACTTGCATGGTTTAAAACAAACATGTCAGATATTGTTCAAATCATTCACAACAGACCGTGCATCTACCTGCAGAATTGGATTCATATGAATTCTCACGTGCCTCTTCAATCCAGCACACCTTGCCACATAATTCACGAATAGTATTTGATGTGGGCAAGGCATTAGTACATGCAACTTGCATAGGCAGCTTATCGTCTAATTTAATGTGACTTACACATCTCGCCATTTGAGAGAGCATTTAGGTCACACATATCACATCTCCAACAATCAGGATTCTCACAAATGACAGTCTCCTTTTGTGCATGTCTCCTTTCATTAAACAAACATTTTAAATAGGAACCACCGCTTTAATCACTGCTCAATCAACCAAGCTGCAAGTAGTACAGGGATATACTGTACAAGGTGCTAATGCCGAGGGATCTAGCACAAAATAATATTTACATATAAAATTGCGTGTACATCTCCGAATTCTTTGTATCTTTCTTTTTACTTTAGGTACAGATTAATAAATTTGTTATATAATAAGATTTTTATCCTGCTTTTATTGTTGTATAGTTTTAGTATAATTCTTTATGCTAGTGCTGAATTATAGAAATTATGACTCGAGTATAATTGCTCGGTTTTCTTTTTAATTTTATGTAAGACATTACTTACTGACCGATATGATTATCAGTAAAGTTTTACTTTCTATTTCGACACCTAAAATATGGACTTTTTTTCCCAGTTCACTCCATTCCGTAGTCATATGATCCATTGCACACTTCTCCGCCTTTGAAGTGAAATTATAAAAGTGATATTTGTTAATGAATATTATAAAAATAACAGAAAGTCTGTTATGACCATATGAGTCAGTCACGGGTGTTAAAAATCTATGAAAAGAATACCACTTTTCATTAAAAAAAGGAAAATGCAATCCTTTAAAAAGAAAATATGAGAATTTTTCAAGTTATAAGTACCAATAAAGAAATTCAAAAGTTAATTTAAATGGTGGAAACTTGCACTCTATACATTCAATAGTTGACCAAAAAATCAAAGTAAGCGGGCAACAATAATGTAATTTAAACTTATAACATCTTGAATTATCTTTAATCCACCTGTTAAAATTATAATGTCAAATTTAGGCTTCGGATAGATGAATCAGATCTTTGATTCTGATTTTTTTTTTTTTAGATTAATATGAAAAAAAGATACCCACCACCTACGAGATATGGAATTGGACCCATAATTAATCAATCCTTTATATTGTGGCTTGACTAGATGACCAAAGAATATCTGATATGTAAAAGGTATACTCCGCTAAAGGTTGTACATCAAGGGTTTTAACTGGTTGACCAATCATATAGTTGTTGAAAAATGTGAAATGTCTGTTATTGGTTTGCCAAAGTGAAATGGTTGTCCAAGAGAAATTCTCTAAAAAATACGTTTTTAAGGGATCAAAACAGGAGAAAAATCGAAGACCTTATAAAAGAACAGGGATAAAAACTGAGAACCGTACCGATGATAGTCGAAAAAAAAAAAAAAAAGTCTCTCCAGCACTAAAACCACTCATTGGAAAATCACACACTCTGTAAAATTACCTGATTACCAAGGGAAAAGAGGACCACTAAATTCGTCAACTTGCCTATCTCCCAACACAAAAATAGTTCTTATATATATATATATATATATATATATATATGTATATATATATATATATATATATATATATATCATTGTTACTCAGTGGTGTTTCTTGCCCAGTTGGTTGGGGCTGTAAGAATACACCGACCCCAAAGAGTATTCTGGATATGATCCCTAAACAAGCTTTGGGGAATGCAGACCATCCGCTCATTGCCATTACTCCCAGGTCCACTCTGTCCTCGAATGGTAGCACTTGATAGGGCCCTATCTTTGGGTTGAATAGAACTAAACTGTATGCTTATGCTAAACTGAATTGTTTGGATTAGAACTGTTTGACTAAACTGAATAGCCAGAAATACACATGTTTTGACGATTAAACTGTGCATTAATGCTAAAGTAATTTTTTTTAGAAATGGAACTGACTACTAGAAAAAATGGATTTCGTGTTAAATAACCTTCAAGGTTTATATCTCAGCCAGGGTTATGTCATAAAACCCAAGCAACCATCCAATCATGGGTGTTTCAATAACAATTTGTTATCTGTTAACGGAGTTTTTTCTTACTTCGAGTTGCCAACATTCGGGAAACTTATTCCAGTCACCACTCCGACCGTTAGAGAAATACGGGATATATTGTGTCATCCTTGTTGTGTGGACCTTTTGAACGCAATGTTGTCACGAGTGTTGATAAAGCAACTTGCATGAAACGCATTTGTTAGTCACAAAATTAAATTAAAATCAAGTACCGTAACTAGCAGAGGACCACACCGTCAGTTTTTTGGTTACTCGTTGTAACAACAATCTAGCACTATGTTGACGTTTCTATTTCAAAAGTCGAGGTACCTAATAAGCCTTTCATAGATATCATCATTATATTGATAATAATTTGCATGTTAACAATGACATTAAATGTGAACGCATATGCTGCAGATGAACATTCAGTAGAAACTTGGATGTAAAATTGTTTTATTCTCTAATAACATTATTATTGTTTTCCTCCGAAAAATCTCTGGCTATGATAAGCCAGTTTATCTAAGTTACGATTATATACATAAAAATCATTAGGATTTTATAATAATAATAATAATAATAATAATAATAATAATAATAATATTTTTTACCTGATATGAATGATATTTTTAAATATATATATATATATATATATATATATATATATATATATATATATATATGTGTGTGTGTGTGTATTCGATGGTCTATGGAATCGTTCTGTTACCTTTATAACAACAAAGTATAATCCAATCATAGATTACTCTCAGATCTTTCGTTCTTCTACTCAAGTTTTCTAATTCAATGCATTTGACAAAAAATTTTTTAAAGATTATCTCAGTTGAAGTTTTAATGCCCATAATTGTCTTTTCTTTTTGATGTGCGTCACCAGTGAACGAAGACATTCAAAATGATTTTCTTCGCCTTTTATTTGAACATTTCCTATCCAAGTAATCTGACTAATAAACGTATAGGACACTATTATGAAACAACAAACCCTCAGCTCTACCGCAGAGACATTTCTGAAATTTCGATATTTGATTTTACGTATACGCTTCAAGCATATTCGATGAAATTTCTCCAGCAAAGTTTGATGTCGATTATGAGCTGTCCATTTCACACTTGGCTGCAAAAGTCTCGGCAAAACATACATATCTTAAACAGTAATATATATATATATATATATATATATATATATATATATATATATATATATATATACTACACAAGGTCAATTTTGGACGATCAACTCTAGAATAAAAGTCAATATAAAAATACCGATGAAATAATACGTTCTGATTCCTTTTAAATGCTACAGATTAACAACCGTTCAGTTTTTCTATTAGTTCTCTAATGATTATTGGAATGAAATGTGAATCTTCTGAATTGTGCTTTCGCGATGGTAGTTATGTCTTTAACCGCATCCCCTACCACAAGCACGATGTGACACATGGGCAATTTTCAAGCGGAGTACAAGTGGTTTTATTTCAGATTCTCCTTTCGACTATACGTGTTGCACTACCGTTTTTAGTAAGTATAGCAATCCCTATGTTTGTCTTGTCGTGGTGTAATGGTTAGAACGATGGACTGTGGGATCATAGTACGCGAGTTCGTACTCCAGTTGCGCTATTACATTCACTTTCGGGGAAATACCCTTGGGAAAGGTATGAACCCCGTTATTCTCTCAGCTATGGGTTAAATAGTACCACTACTCTCCTTCTAGGAGAATGGCTTTGGCATTAAATAACCTAAAAAGAGTTGATACGCCATTAAACAAAGAACACAAACATATGTGTGTCTTTTGTACCAATTTTAATTTCTGAAAGCTGAGTTAAACTTCACAAATTCTTGTGTATATTTCTGCTTTAAGATTTCTATCCCTTGACAAGGTAAACCACTATAAGGAAATTGAATCCACAAACCCTTACCTGGCTACCCCCATATATATATATATATATAAAGAGAGAGACAGAGAAAAGAGAGAGAGACAGAGAGAGGGGGTATGTTTGGCTTAATATTTTTGGTGATAAAGTAAACATTACATTACTTTTCTTTATATTTACTGTGAGTCTACACATATGAATATCAATATTATATCGATTATTCTTTTCTTTGTTTGCTACAAATCCAGTTTGCCCGTACGGTTAAAGTTAAAGAATGCAACGATTTCTTCTGTCGAGGGTTAGTCTCCCATAATGAGTTTCCTGGATACGACAATCTGATGTTGAGGTTCCAGTAATGCAGGAGCTTTGGGGAATGTGGCGTACCCCGTCATCGTAATCGCACCTAGATCCTCACTGGCCTGGATTGGGAGCACCTGAATTGGTCCTATCTATGGGTCAAATAGAACTAAACTGCGTATTTTTGCTAAACTAAATTGCTTGAAATAGAACTGTTTCTTCATTCAAAATACGTACTTATGGTAAACTGATTTGTTTGAAATGGAACTGTTTCTGTATGTTAAACTGAATTGTTTGAAACTGTTTTACTGCATGTAAACAAAAAGTTATACTTATACTAAACTGCATTGTTTGAAATAGAACTGTTTGATTAAACTGAATGGCTTGAAATAAAAATGTTTTTGACAACTAAACTGTGTATAATTATGCTAAACTGAATTCTTTGAAATAAAACTGTTTATTTGTATGAAAATGGATTTGGCATTAAATAACCAACAAAGGTTGATATGCTATAAAGTGCAAACAAACAAACAAAAATTGAAATTCAGTATCAATTGCAAAGAGCAATTCTTGAATGAAGGCCTGGAAAGTTTTTATTCTTTAGCTGAATTTGTTCAGATCTAAGTATCAACATGAGCTCCTAAATATCAAAGTTATGACCTTTTCACATGTAAACAATACAAACGAATTAAGTATAGCAAAATCTTGTGAGATATACACTTTGCTACGTACACATGCTGCCTTACAAGTACTTTTTGGGGGATATAGGAAGAAAAACTCTTTTGGGTGTGCTTATTTCAAAAAAAGTTTAATAAGCGAATTCTGCTCAACAGATAATGCAGAGTATTTTAATGACCACAATTTTTGCGGTCTAAATTTTTTCGCTGACCATATATCTGCTATTGTGAACATCAGATTCTGAGATCTAAACTTGGAAGAAAAGCGGGATATCTCAAAACTCAACCATAACTGATTTATTCTTATATATATATATATATATAGTTTGGAACGAGCAGCCGCAGGCATAGTCCTCTATGTCAATGCACACAAAACGGAATATATGTGCTATAATCAAACGGGGGACATCTCCACTCTAGACGGAACCCCTCTTAAACTAGTAGACAAATTCACTTACCTAGGAAGCAGCGTCGCATCAACCGAAAAGGACATCGACACAAGGTTAACGAAAGCATGGACGGCTATTAATAGGCTATCGATTGTATGGAAGTCAGACCTGACCGATAAAATGAAACGCAGTTTCTTCCAGGCAGCGGTCGCATCGATACTGCTATATGGATGCACTACATGGACTCTAACAAAACGCCTGGAGAAGAAGCTAGACGGCAATTACACAAGAATGATGCGAGAAATCTTGAACAAGTCCTGGCGGCAACACCCCACAAGACACCAACTGTACGGCCACCAGCCTCCTATCACGAAAACTATTCAAGTTAGAAGAACCAGACATGCAGGACACTGCTGGAGAAGCAGGGACGAACTCATAAATGATATACTCTTGTGGACCCCCACACATGGCCGGGCAAAAGCAGAACGACCAGCGCGAGCATACATTCAGCAATTATGTGAGGATACGGGATGTTATCCAGAAGACCTGCCTGAGGCGATGAACGATAGGAAAAAGTGGGCAGAGAGGGTCAGGGATACCCGTGCTACCAGCATGACATGATGATATATATATATATATATATATATATATATGTATGTGTGTGTGTGTGTGTGTGTGTGTGTGTGTGTGTGTGTGTGTGAAAATCTTGTTGCACTGACTAAAGAGACCCTCTAGCACAAGTATTTCAGCGAGCTAACATTGTTGAATAGAAGACATCTCAAACCAGGATCGGAAACACTCATACACACACATAGATAGATATATAGATAGATTTATTTTTACCTCATGCCTTTTCAAACTGCATTCATTTGGAGTAATATTTCTTAATTTTTATTGACTTTTTATATTTTACCTTTCATACACAGTCTCTTTCAGTTTTGAGAGATATCGCTCCATATATCAAAATTTTTAGTGAGGTTTAACCCACAAATGTTTTTACCATACATTTACATATCAGAAAATATGTTGCACGTAACGCTGTTGTGCGCTAGGGTCTGCAGGTGGCTTCTTGCGTTTGCAATCACACAATATAGTATTTGAAATATCGTCAGATAATCTCATGAGTTTTTCTTCTTTATTTTCAATATTCATTTCATATCCAGAAATCTTTTAACAAAACAAAACGTGATTAAAACATTCCTTATACGCTTATATGTTTCTCCAATCTTGCTTCTTTTTAAAATTTTAATTTTAATTAAAGCGTCTATGATAAACGGCGTGATAACTGGAAAAGGAATATAAACCTCAGAAGATTGGGCTACCAAAGCATAATATGACTAATCTACAGTAAATTTGTTGTTCATATGCTCGTCTGGAGGGAGGCGCATGATTATCCGCAGTACCAGTAGGTTGTAATTGGTTTAACCGTTGTTTTGTAGGTGACAAAAAGTGGCAAGGTAGACTAAAGATATCAACCCTATCAGTGTTTTAATTTTATTAACCAGTTTATTATGTCATTTTTCTAATTCCTACTTCCATGCTTGATTTTGATTGGTCAACATTTATTTATCCATTCACTGAAGATAACTAGGCCCAAAAATTTCGCCAGTCTGATAAAGCCGCCTCACACACTCAGGGGCATAATATATATATATATATATATATATATATATATATATATATATATATGTATATATATATGTCTGTGTGTGTGTATGAATCAGTGTACACTTTTCAAAAGTATGACCTAGGGTTTGGGAAAACGTTATAACAAGTAGGCTTTGTTCAGAATCGTCTCCTTTTTTGTTAATGCGCTTAATTTGGAGCTGAACATAAATTACATATTTACCAACCCCTCCGCTCGGGCAGGTTATGACACAAGGTCGATTTTTAAAGCGGAGTTTAACAGGTTTGAATTCAGAATTTTCCTTCCTTCTCCTAGACTAGTTGCCTCTCCAAGGCTGAAGAACCTAGTCTGTCCTACAATTTACGGTAGGGAGAATAACTGGTTCCATACCTTTCCCAAGGGTATTAGTGAAATGCAATCAGTCTTGTCCAGGATTTGAACTTGTGTCGCCGTGTCCATTTCCTTCAACGATAACCATTACACCACTGGCACCTCCTGGGAGCTGAACATAAATTATAAGGACACAGATATAAACAGTAAAGTTTTCCGATAGCAAATCAATATCTGACATCATGACTCCGTATATATTCGAATTATCTTAACTGCTTTGAACACTAGGGTGGTCTGAGGGATCTCGATTATTCCTCTAAATTCCATTTCTTCTATTCTCTTTTCCTTATCTTTGGGGAATGTTCCAAGGGCTCCAAGTATTATTTGTATCATCATCATCATCATCACAATCAGTGTCTTGTTCAAAAATATTTTAAGCTCTCTGGCTTGATCCATCTGTTTCACTTTCTTTTCATTTGACTCAATGATCTGCTGAATCGGAAAAATCCATCAGATGACGTTCTTTTTTTCTTGATAATTCACAGGTTTAATTTTCTGATCCTAGTTTGTACAAAATCTTTATATTAGTATGAGCACATTTTAGCTTCATTCACTTATTATGTGAATAACAGTTTCATCTCTGATACCACCTGAGCAACATTTATTATCATAACCCTATGAGGGTCAGAAATCAGTCAGAGAAATTTTACAAGAGGAAAAAGAAACTGATTTGGATTTTGGAATGATACATTAAAAATGGGAAATGACATAATGGATATTTGAAATAAAGTGTAGATAACAATTATGATAGTAATTTGCTTAAACAAGTTACTATTGTTTAAATGAACCGTCAAAAGTTATTGGAATTGTTTTGACAAGAAGCTGAGTTCTGAATGGTATGAAGTTACAAAAGCTAATCCAGATCAAGAGTTCCAACTGTCCATCTTCAAAAGTGACTGATTAAAAATTAAGTAACATATTTCCTGAAATTAATATGGAATTCTTTAAAAAAATCCTAATTTAATACACGTCTAAAAATTATTGAAATCCAAATTAGGAAAAAATTGATATTTTGGGTTGGCCTTCCCAGTCCCTCAGATGAAATATAAATAGGGCAAGGAATTTCCTCATCAAGCAGACGAGTGGAAGACGAGCAGATGGCAGCAACTAGATTCTATGCACTCTTGGCTCTAAACAGAGTGGAGAGAAAAAGAAAAGCCATGATGTATGTTTTTTGACGTGTTGTAGTCTTATCGATAGACAATCTTATAAACGAGCGACTTAGATATAGCGACAACTGAAGGTAGCCTTCTGCCAGATCCGCGGAGATTAAGAAGCAAAGTCAAATAAAGATAATATATCTTAGAAAGACAGGGACACTTGTAGACGACAAGAGATAGAGAAAAGAGCTGCACGTGAGCAGTTTACGCCAATCTCTGAGTCTTTGACCTTGTACCAGACTGCCCTGAGTACAGAGAGCGAAGAAAACCGACCACAATACAACACTGTAAAAAAAAAAGCATCTTAAAGTTTCGCGTTTCTTTGTTTAATGGGATATCAACCTTCGTAGGTTATCTAATGCCAAAGCCATTCTCCTAGAAGAACAGTAGTGGAACTATTTAACCCATAGCTGGGAGGATAAGGGGGTTAGCACATTTCCCGAAGGTATTTACCCGAAAGTGAACGTAATAGCGCGGTTGGAGTACGAACTCGCGTACTACGATACTGCAATCCATCGCTTTAACCATTACACCACGAGGACACCCCCAACATCTTAACGTAATAGTGACTTGTGAAATAGTATCAAGGATTGAAGAAAGCAATTATAACCACCATTACCTTGCGCCAGACTACAGACGGTGAGAATAGAAAAGCCGAAAATTTATTCGAGGAATTAGCGTACTGTTGATTCGTGAACTGGTCTCTAGCTAAAACTTACCACCTTTGGGATGGGTGAATATATGTATCCTTTTCGAAAGATATTTTGTTCCTATCAAATACTGTTATTTTCATAAGCAGGCTTCGGTTCTCAATTTCTGGTTTAGACTTGTTTTCTTTCTTAATTGTGCGGCCCCATTCGTTTACTCGCTAACCAGCGACGCCGATTAGTAATTGATTTATTGTCAAGAATCAAAAAATAACAACGTGAACAGAGAAGGAATCAGTCCAGTGGAACGATGTGCGGATTAGTTGCGGAATCATCTCCGTAATTGGCAAGGACAGCTGTACGGTCAAATTATTATTAGTAGTATCATTAATTTTTTTAATTATCAAATGTAAAGTAAGTAAAATTGGCCACCATAGTCAAGGATGACACGAAGGCTTCTTTTTCGATAGCTACAACACCAAGGTGTAGGGGAGGGCGCTACTCCTTTCCATGGATTGGTCCACTTTACCCTTGATCCGTACCTTATAATGCTGAGTGTTAAGCAAGGAGGCATCAAGTACCATTTTTTGAGTCTTTGGTATGATTCGACCTGGGATTGAACCCAGGTCTCCCGGGCCATTGGCAAACACTCTAACCGCTAGGCCAATGTCCGGTATCAAATGCACTAGTATACAAACTGCATGTTTTTCTCACAAGTTATTAATGTTGTTCGTTTATTAGGGTAAGAATGTGGGTAAGATCTCGAGGGCTCTTCTGTTTAGCCTCGAGCCAGTTTCTGAATTTCATTACCTTCATTTTTTTTTCAAGTACCTGATGACCGTTATAAAAGCGCTAAGTATATTTTGTATTACCGACACGTTTACGTTCAACTTTTTTCGCCTCTCTAGCAAAATCCAGATATTTGTTTAGCTTTCCGCGTTCTTTCATTTTCAAAATGTATTCCGCTGGATCATCATCACCATCATTATTATTATTATCATTATTATTATTATTATTATTATTATTGTTATTTTACTCCTCGTGTGTATTTCACTATAGTGTTAGCTGGTGGTCTTTTAATAAATCTTACATGGAGATGCGCTATCTCAATTACTATTTGTAATAGCAATGATGCCATTGAATAACATACTTCGGAAATGCACAGGCGGATACAAACGTCATAAATCGCATGAAAAAAATCAAACACTTACTGTACTTGGACGACATCAAACTGTTTGTCGAAAATAAAAAAGAATTAGAAACCTTGATACATGCAGTGAGGATATACAATGATGATAGAGAAATAGAATTTGGCATGGAAAATGTGCCATGATAATAATGAAAAGCGGAAAACGACAAATGACGGAAGGAATAGAATTACTAAATCAAGAAAAAATCATAACGCTTGAAGAACACGAAACTTACAAATACTTGGAAATATTGGTACTGGACACCATCAAACGAGCAGAGATGAAAGAAAAAAAATTAAAGAATACCTCTTGAAAACTACTTGAAACCAAACTATATAGCAGAAGTCTAATCAAAGGGATAAACCCCTGGGTCGTCCCCCTTTTAAGATAATCGGGACCATTCATGAAGTAGACGACGGAGGAACTTCAACAAATGGACCGGTGAACAATAAAACTCACGACGATGCATAAAGCTTTACATCCAAGATATAATATTGACAGACTCTCTGTATTAAGAAAAGAAAGAGGGAAAGGACTCGCCACCTTTGAAGACAGCGTCGAAACATATATAAGACGACTCGAAGACTACAAAAAAAAGTACAAAGAAATATTTATTTCAGGGACAAGAAACAACCCAAGCATCATCAGACCAATAATAACTAGATAACAAAATTAGGAAGAAAAATAGCTGTACGCACACTTCAAGCAACAAACAAGCGAAATCTCACAAAAGAAACATTGGACAAGGCTATGAAAGGGAAAACAAAGAAGAGAAACTAAATCTCTTATAATAACAACACAGAACAACGCTATTAGGATTATGGTAAAACAAAATCAGACATGACGCAACAAAATAGTAAATGTAGGTTATGTGGAGATAGAGACGTAAAAATCAGTCATATAAAAAGCGAATGCAGTAAATTATCGAAACAAGAGAATAAACTAGATACGACTGGGTAGGGAAGGTGATTCACAGGGAATTGTGCAAAAAATCTAAAATTGACCATACAAACAAGTGGTATATGCACAACCCAGAATCTGTTCAAGAAAACTCATCTAAAATTTTATGATAAAAACAGATGACCTACTCTCAGAACTTGTGATAGTCAACAAAAAAAGAGAGCCTGTTGAATAGTGGACTTTGCCATCTCGTTGACCACAATGTAAAACTGAAGGGAAGCGAAAAGTGAGATGAGTAGTACTCAGACCTTTCTAGAGAACTGAAAAAAAAAATTTGATACATGAAAGTGAAGATGATAATAACTGTAATTAGCGCGATTGGTAAAATCACCAAATGACTGGTACAGGGACTGAAGGATTTGGAAACAGGAGGAAGAATGAAGAAGCATTCAAACTACAGGATTATTGTTATCGGTCTGAATACTAAAACGAGTCAGGGACACTTGAGAAGACTTGCTGTCACCCAGACTCCAGGGGAAAACCATCAGCTAACGCCGGTGTGATAAACTCTCAAATAAGTAAAATAATATTGTAAAATATAAGCTAAATCACCTCTGAACCCAGAAACACATCAATATCAATACAACATAGCAGTAAAAATATACAATAAATTTAAAAAAAGATTTGGAGGTGCCTGTGGTGTAATTGTTATTGTCGCAGAAAATGGACACGGTGACACGAGTTCAAATCCTGGACGAGACTGATTGCATTTCACATAGCACTAATACCCTTGGGAAACGTATGAATCCGATTATTTCCATCCAGCTATGGGTAAATAGTAGGGCAGACTAGGTTCTTCAGCCTTGGTGAGGTAAGTAGTCTAGGAGAAGGAAAACTCAAACCTGTTAAACTCTGCTTAACAAATTGAGCTTGTGTCATATCCTGCCCGAGCGGAAGGGTTGGTAAATATGATTAAAAAAAAAAGATTTAATGAGTGAAGTAAAATCTGTAATACCATGTCTAAGGAATTAAGACAAAAAATAAAGTTAGCGATCCAAAAAGTAAATAAAGTATTGCAACATATCACAACAGACAATATCACAGAAGTGAATGAGTTAATTCATACCGGAGCAAAGCTAGTCAGTGAAAAACTAAAAGGTATCCCCAAAAGGAATGAGAATAGAAGTAAAAAACCTTGGAGAGAAATGAAGATACATAAACAAATAAAAAAAAACCTGAAAGGTGGGTGAAAAATACAAGAACACATCATAAAGAAAAGAACCCAAAAAGAAAAAAAATCAAATAAGTCTAACAAAACAACAGCAAGAAATCAATCAAAAGACACAAGCAAAAGAAGTTAGACTGAAAATATACTTGGACAGTGTGAAGCGATACAAACAAAACGGGTCATTCTATGATAATAAAAGAAAAATCTACCGAGAAGTCGGTGGAGAGTGCATAAAGACAAATAAGCAACCGGATTCAAAAGAAGAAAAAAACACAATCTTAGTGTAAAATATAAAGACGAAAGAACATAACGGAAATGCTGAATGGATTAATACCGTGACAAAAAAAAACCTGGAAAAACATGAAAGAAGCCCCAAGGTAAACATACACCTTCACATCGTTAACAGTAACATTAAGGGAAATACCAAACGGGAAAGCGCTAAGCCATGATGGCATACATTGATTCTGGTTTTAAAATAAAGTTCTCTTTCTTCGACTACAGACTTGCCCTGCAACTGAGTAAATGCCTATAGGAATAAAAAAAATCTGAAGGGAAGACGAAAAGGTAAACTATCCTGATTCAGAAAGACCCCCACACACAAAAGAGGCACAATCCCCTAGCAACTAATGACCGCTAATGTATTTAAATATAAGGTGGAAAATCCTGACTGCACATTTCAATGAAGAAATATTTTTTCTCGCTTGTATGGTGCGGGAGGATAAGAGAAACAAATGAACTACTAATGTTATAGTTCATTTGTTCATAAACCACAACATTCTCAAAGTTGGCAAATCTAGACGGAAAAATGTAGCCATAGGATGGATTCACTACGAAATGACCTATGATATAACCTCGCATTCATGGACAATGGAGGGTTTTGAAATATCTAAAATATCCGACAAAATCATAAACTTCATCACTAATGTCATGAGAAACGGAGTTGGAATGGTCAGTGTGAGGTCCAACTCTAGCGGAGGTAAAGATTCAATGAATCATCGTCCAAGAAAACTCACCCCGCCATTGTAATAGGAATGATTCCCTTTAACCAGATATCTAGGAAATGTTCAAAGGGTAACTTTTCTAAAATCATTGTAAAATATTCATTCTCCTGTTTAAATAGTTTATATAAAAGTATTTGCAAAAAAAAGAAAAATTATTAGAAACTCTGATATAAACAATGAAGGGTATAGGATGGGAAGTTGGTTTTGTAAAATAAGTTATTTTCGTAATAAAAAGGGGAAAAGAGAAAGAGCAGAAGGCACAAAAGAGCTAATTCAGGAAAGCATAAGAACGCTTGCAGGGAAAAATTACAAGTAAAGGAAACATTGGAGGCTGATGAAGAAAAAATAGAGGATTCCTTAAGAAGAAGGAGAAAGACCCCGAAACATAGCTCTGCTGTCGGAATCTCATGACAACGATAGACACTTAAGCAATCCTCCTTTTAAAATACTTGAAATCATTCTTAAAATAAACAAGGGAAGGAATCAGACAAATCGACCAAAGGATATGAAAATTGATTATTATATATGAGGCATTACATCCAACAGATGACATACACAGACTATGTGTCTCAAAAAATGAATTAGGAAGAGGATTTGCAATCATTGACGATTGCTTTGACGCAAAGAAAGGAGGACTATATTGAGATGAGCAAAGAGAGATTAATTACAGAATGCAATAACAACACTGATAGAAAAGAAAGCAGAATAATTACTAAACAGAAGTCAAAGACAAACAGCTGCATGTACATTTCAAGTGAGAAACTGACGAGGTTACACACAAGAAGAGAAAGTCATGGTTACGAAAAGAAAATCTTAAGAGAGAAAGTGAAGCTCTTCTAGTAGCAAAACAAAACAACGCCATAAGGACCAATTATATTAAGGCGAAAATTGATTGGTCGGAAAGTTGATTTCTTGGGAATTGCGTAATTAACTGAATTTTGATCATGCGATCAAATGTTATTTACAGAAACTAGAATCGGTTCTAGAAAATAATACGCTGAACATATTTTGAGATTTTACTTGACACACTGATCAACGAATTCCAAACTGAAAACGATATGTAGTACTAATGAGTGATCAAAGAAAAAGAAAAAGACATCGTCCTAGAGCGAATTTTGTCGTTAAAGTGAACCACAGATTAAAAATGAAAGAAAGTGGTGGGTGGCGGTGATACTAATTGTTGTTGATGAACTTGGAACGGTCTCCAAGGAATTACAAAAGTAATACAGTTTGAAATCGAAAGAACAATCGAGTATAATTCAGATTACATAATTATTTTTTAGATCGGTCTGAATATTCAGAAGAGTCCTGGAGGCCTGTTGAGATTGACTGTCATTGATACGCCAGTGAAAAACTATCAAGGTAAACATGAAAGTGTCAAATAAATCAATCGTGATTTGTATTTTGGTACTGTCAACAAATGATTATAAAGGGGACTGGAGGACATGTAAATAAGAGGATGAGTGAAGACCATCCAAACTACTACATTATTGAGAACGGTCAGAATATTGAGAAGAGTTCGGGTGACTTGTGGAGACTTGCTGTCCCTCAAACTCCAGTGAAAGTCCATCAACTGACGCTGATTTTAAAAACTCTCAAGGTGTAAATGATAATAATAATAATAATCATTGAAAAAACTATGGAACATGAAGGTGACAATTATACCATTTGTGATTGGTGCTTTTGGCACGGTAACTAAAGGATTATTAAAGGGCCTGGAGGATTTAGAAGTTGGCGGCCGAGTGGAGACCATCCAAACGAAAGCATCATTGAAGACGGCCAGAATACCGAGAAGAATCCTGGAGACTTGAGGAGACTTACTGTCACTCAATCTCCAGGGAAAGTCTATCATCTATCGCTGATGTGAAAAACTCTAATGAGTAAATAATAATATTTATTATTATTATTATCATTATTATTGAACCACATTTTTCTGCAATTGCTAAAGTGGTGGCTTTCTTGTAACGTAATGGCCGAGAGATTTCGGTTCATGCCTTTGAGTTTAGTTGGGCTTAGAACTTTTCGGCTCAGCACATGGGTTAGTTAGGTGCAACATTGAGGCAGGTGTTAACGCGTGCTCGTGCGGGTGGATGGAGGTGTCACTCAGAGATGTCACAATAGTCCGAGACGAAAAGGGAGTGACAGGGTGTGGGTGATGTCACGCACCGGAAACGCGCGGAGGTTGGTGAGAATCTGAAGAAAGTTAGGTAGTTGAAATTAGACGCCGATGGAGACGGTCGACTTTTGGGCTCGCAGCGGCGAGACTAATTTGCGCGCCGTGGGTGCTGCACGAGATAGGGGCCAGATGAAGAAGCCAACATAAAAAGATTGTGTCTCTCTCTCTCCTTGTGTCGAAGCCTTTAACTCGAAAGTAAAAAAAAGGTTTCGTACCTGAACAAGAAGTCGTTACGTGTTTTCAAATTTCGAGATTCCTATGTTCTTTATATGTTCTATTGTTATGAACATTATATGTCTATTTCACACATGGCGTTAATTGTGGCTATAGTACATTCACTGAAGTCCAAGAGATAGCAAGTTTCTTCAGTACTCGAGAACATTTATCATTTTTCTAGTCCATCTAAGCAGTTCAATGGTCTGGTTGGTCTTAATTTTTCTTTAAATATATATTTAAGAACTGACTCTCCCTAACAGTAGAATGTGACAAAATGTCAATCTTTAAGCAGAGTTAAGTTAGGCCACTGATTCCATTTCTTATGCCGATAACCATTGTGTCTCGAGCCTCATGGAATTTTGACTTAGTTTAATCATTTTTTCAAGCCCTCCGAAACGTTTTCAAGGGCTAAAATTTTGATTAGAAAGAGTATCACCTTCACGTTCAACATCATTTTTAACTGTCTCATAAGGTTAAGTTATCGGTTTTTCCTTTTTAATTTTTAAATGTGCATTATGATAGAATGGCTAAGTGCATCAGTTAGGGCATTTGTTTCTTGTTTTTATACGCCTAAGTCAGAGATTAGGCAATCTGTTTTTTTTTTAATTTTAAAATCTCTGCGAATATTGTCAGTCTCATTTTCCATGACATATTCTGATTTAGGGATATACCATTTTATTCAAAGAACAATTGTCAGTGCAACACTTTCACATTCAGTTTGTGATTGCTTTTAAATATTGTATTTTTTCTAAGTTTTCACACCGATATTAAACGTATCTAGTGAAGAGGCTCAAGTTCTGGAGCTCTGAGGAGTGAGCAAATACCTTCATTGCCATTACTCCCAGATTAACTCTGATATAAACTGTAATTAGCTTTTGAAGGTATATGAATAGAATAGATCTGTTTGCAGTAAGTTTTGAAAATTTTGCTATTGTAACAATGTATGAAATTTTCAACAATTTTAAAAAATTGTGAACATTATTAATACATTCAGTGTTAAACCACTTATATTCCAAATATTAGCCTAGTGAGTAAAATGTTCGCCAATAGCCCGTGAGGCTGAGGATCAATATCAGGTTGAGACATACCAATACGCTGTTAGTTATTGAAAAGGACGCCTTCGGGTCACCCTTGAAAGCGGTCGTGAACTTTACTTCTCTCTCTCTCTCTCTCTCTCTCTCTGTTTATATATATATATATATATATATATTCGAAAGTATGATTGTTCAATTGATTGGAGTAAAATAACCCAACATAGTTTCATTCATAAAAGCAACTAAGCAACATAATCAATCATGTCCTCATACTGTGAACTGTGAATATCAAACTCCTCCAGTGTCAGAATGTATTTCAGAATGATAATATTTAATAATGATTTAAAAGAAGTACAAATGGTTTGAGTTTAGAGTTTTCCTTTTCCTAGAAAGATTGCTTTCGAGCTTAGGCTTCTTTGTTATTTAACCAAAGTCAGATAAGAGATATGATGAATGCGTGGCTTTCATCTGAGTATTAGTGCAAAGTGATCTGAAAATAGCCTTATTCAAGATTTGAACACGGATCACCAATTCCATTTCCTAAGACGATATCTCCTACTCTGTGGATTTAGAGTTCTCTCAGCCGTCTTTTATGTATGAATTATTTACCTGGTTAAAAGGTTTTTTTTTTCGTATATAGTATACCTGTGTTGTGTTCAATGTTTAAAAATACTGTTGTATAAAAAATTAGAAAGCATAATTGAAAAGTAATTATTAGTGATGTTGATTCTTACAGGGTATCTCAATATCTGTGTTCCAATTCTAGATCTAAGTTAGTATATAATAACAAAATTATTGCATGTGTAAATGCTGCCAAACGTTCACCCATATTCATACATATACGCCCGCCCCAATACCACCATAGATAAATTCACTTCCACGAATCTATGTTTAACTTTAGGTTGATTTGCTATAGCAAACAAACCCACTTGCATGGTATGTAAGCATCAGTAAGCACAAGTCATGTTGGTTTAATTGAAATATGATTCCTTGCTTTTAAAAGCCAGCCGATTCCTATGCGGCCCGTGCCTATCACGGTCAGTCCATTACAGTACATATAACATGTGTAAGACAAGTCAGACTCAATTATTCACTTTGGTTCCTTTTATCTAGATTGCCTCGTGGGTCGTTGGTCCTCTGAACAGTAATTCTTGTAAAAGTCTATTATTTTCGCCTATCAGTTGATGAGCAGACATCTAGATTTCATTCAGGGTTATGAAAATCAGATATCTAATAAATACTTGTAAAACATATCGATTTTCAAGAAAATTGTAATATTTGTGTTATCTTTAATTTCGTTTGGCAATTGTATCCAAAAAAAATCTTTTGAATCATAGTCTAATATCATTAAAGATTAGGTATATATTTTAGTTAAAAAGCAATTAAACTCTTTTTTGTGGTAAATGCCCAACTCACGAAACCATGCATAGAAATTGAAAGCAGGCTTTAGCAAAGTTGTATGTAAGAAATTTGGAGATAAAGAGTGTCGCGAAGCTAAGCTGTGACACTTTAGTTTTTAAGGGGCACAAAGAAATTAGGCCTCCGGTCAGGGTTCAAGAACAAGTCCAAACTACATATAATGAGATAGTGAATAAAACATCCATATCGCTATTTTTAGGATTCACTTGCTTTAGAATGAAAAGCTAAATGTCACACACGTCAACCTCAGGATTGTTACGACAAGGAATTGACAATTAAATTAACAATATCAAAGCATTTAAGTTTTTTTTTCGTTTAGTGAACCTGATCCATGTCTTATACAGTTCTGTACAAAACCGGCAACTATCATCTTTGAATAAAAAAGAAACACAATATAGGGGAGAAATCGGTTAGCCTGCGACACTAGATTGTCGGTGGATCAGTAATCACAAACCAGAATAGTGTTGAAAATATCGAACAAATGGAACTCCAACTCTTATTTCTTATTCAGAATTATCCAGCGCTGTTTGTCCACCATATTTACAACATCCACTTTGTGCGATTCATCATGTTGGTCATGAAAACGAAAACGTTTCCTGTTTTTTTTAAACATTATTAGAACTAAAACAATACATTGTTAGTATTTCCAAAACAAAGTTTTATTATTCATCATTTTATGTAATGGCAATGTCAATGGTATTAATGACATTGATACGCATAAAAAAGATGTTCCTATAATTAGTAAAATCAATACATTATTAACTTTTGTATTTAGGATTAATAAGTTCAGATTAAGTTGCTGTTATTGTAAGGATTATTATGATAGCCATTTTGTGTTTCTCATATTGCTTTTGACTTTAGTATTTTCTGGCTTCCTCCATGCTATAAAAAAGATTAGAAAAAAAATTGCTATTGTTCCTCGGTGTATTCTGACAAGTATCATTCGCCTTCCTAACCTTCCAGGCATCTGTGAGTGAATGTTGTGTTTCAGCATGTAAAAACTCAAATGGTACCTTGGAAAGGCTATAGATTAGAGCAGTTATGTTTTATGATAAGCAGATACTAAAAATCTGAGGAAAGTAGAGTAAATGAAAGAAAATACGAAACTACTCACTTGGAAAATTTTGATGGCGATGAATTTATCGGGCTTTTTATGATATGCGATATCCCAAACTGTCATTGTTGACCAGTCGGATTTAATGACATTCTCGAGGGAAAATCTGATTGAAGGTTTCCTTGATTTTGTTTTTCTTATTAATGTGGGAGCATGCGTTCAGAAATTGCGCGGTAATATTGGCATTAGATGCAGTTATCAGAGTGCAGCTTCGGTGCTGATATTTTCAGTGCATCATAAAGATACAGCCTGTGGGATGTATTTGTAGGAACTCTGCTATACTTATGAATATTTTACCGATCAAGAAATTCCAAGATACCATTAGTTTCTCTCCTAGACATGTAATAATTTGTCCTTCCTCGACAAAGAATTAAAGTGGCACAATACCTTTTTCATGTGGGGCTCACGCGTAATTCTATATAGGTACGAATGAGCATCAGTAAATTCTTAGTATAACGCATCATTATTTGCCAAATTTCGATCATTTATTCATTGTATAAAGTAAAGTAAAGTTGGCGACCATAGTCGAGGGTAACCCGAAGGCTCCATTTTCGATAGCTACTACACCAATGTGTAGGGGAGGGCGCTACTCCTTCCCTGGATTGCTCTACTTTACCCTTGATCCGTACCTTATAATGCTGAGTGTTAAGCAAGGAGGCATCAAGTACCATTTTTTGAGTCTTTGGTATGACTCGACCTGGGATTGAACCCAGGTCTCCCGGGCCATTGGCGAACACTCTAACCCCTAGGCCAATGCCCGGTACATTCATTGTATAATGAATTGATGAATTATTTTTGTTTATTTCATCATCATCATCATCATCATCATCATATCGCGCTGGTAGCACGGATATCCCTGACCCTCTCTCGCCACTCCTCCCTATCGTTCATCGCCCTAGGTTGGTCTTCAGGACAACATCCTGTATCCTCACATATCTGCTGAATGTAAGTTCGAGTTGGTCGTCCTGCTTTTGCGCGGCCATGTGTGGGGATCCATAAGAGTACATCTCTTATGAGTTCATCTCTGCTTCTCCAGCAGTGTCCTGCATGTCTGGTTCGTCTAACTTGAATAGTTTTCGTGATAGGGGGCAGGTGGCCGTACAGTTGGTGTCTTGTGGGGTGCTGCTGCCAGGACTTGTTGAGGATTGCACGCAGCATTCTTGTGTAATTGCCATCCAGTTTCTTCTCCAGCCGTTTTGTTAGCGTCCATGTAGTGCATCCATATAGCAGTATCGATGTGACCGCTGCCTGGAAGAAACTGCGTTTCATTTTATCGGTTAGGACTGTTTCGTGTAAGTGAGTATGTTTGTGTATCTTGTGTAATGTCATCACCCCAAGTAAAAAAAGTCATCATACTCTAAAATATGTCTGAATAGTCACCTATTCCTTTTCCGTCTGATAAATGTGATCGACATGAAACTAAGTAACAGACTTAATTAGAACATGGTCTGTTGCCAAGGACTGAAATACTCTGGTTGACTACCAGAGAGAGAGACAGACAGACAGACAGAGAGACAGAGACAGAGAGATAGAAAGAGAGAGAGAGATGTAAGGAGTGTGCATTGGGTGAGATACCGAACTGCATCTAAAAATCAGAGAAGTGAGGAATGCCCATTCATTGCCATTACTCTCAGGTCCACTCAATCCAATAGTGGGAGTAACTACTAAACTACCATCTATAAATCAAATAGACATGTATAAAACTTGTCCGATTTGATAGTGTGCAAAAGAGAAAAAAGAAATCTAAGAAATAATCACACAAAAAACACCATTTCCGAATGGTTTGGCATAAATTAATCTAATATATGATGACATGTCGTTAAAATCAATCAACCAATCAATCAACCAGAATATTATTTACCAATAAAAATGTGCACTGAGGAATAAAGTTGATTATGCTGAAAATACGTATTTTGCACGAAAGGAACAATTTTTTTTTGTCAAAACTAACAGTTTTATTGAAGTACCTACATATGTAAAGACGGTATCGCCCCACGAACTTATTTTATGTCGAGTAGAATCAATTTGGATCCTACCCATTTTCATGAAATAAGACGGATCTTTACAAAGTAAACTTAGAATCCATATAATTCCTGATTAAAAATTCGCAGATATTAAGAGAGGACATTTCCAGGTAGGTACAAGGTCTTTCTGGAAACGGTTAAGCTTTTTGGTATTAACAAAAAAGAAGCTGGCTCGGACAGGGATGCCTTTGTCAAATAATTCCCAATAGAACTTCGTATAAGTATACTTTGGTCAACACCACTTTTGGAACAGTTTTCAAAATCAATTTTAAAGATTGTCATCAGATGTGACTAAGTGGTCACCTTAATATCGAACCATAGTTTGCTATCTCCTTTTTGAAAAAAATTCGCACGTATCCATGTATATATATATATATATATGTGTGTGTGTGTGTGTGTGTGTGTGTGTGTGTGTGTGTGTGTGTGTGTGTGTGTGTGATGAAAGTAAATGGGAAAACTTTATAAAAAAAAGCAAAAAAACTCCTCCATACAATTATAGAAGAGCAGTCACACAATCATCAGAGGAAAAAACGAGAAAAGAGGCTTAACAACCATATTTGTGGTATGAGAAATTTGTTAGCGAGCTGATTTTTTATTCTTGTGACACTCAAACGATATCGTATCATTTATTTATTTTAGAAATCAGAGTACACCTGATACAATCTGGGGTAAATGACAATGGGCACACACACACACACACACACACACACACACACACACACACACACACACACACACACACACATATATATATATATATATATATATATGTTTTTTTAGTTTTTATATATATTTCATACCATGAATGTTTATCTACAACCACTGGTTTCATGCCGTCTTTATACGGCCATCGTCAGATAACCATATACTATACTGAATATATATAAAAACTAATATATATATATATATATATTTATTATCATGTAATTGCTTTCTCAGAGATATTAGACACTCTCTAACTTATACCTCATTTAGTCTACCACTAACCCACCAAGTGGTACAGTGACGACCATAAACTGCTGTATTATATATATATATATATATATATATATATATATATCGATGTATTTTTGATTGTCAAGATCATAAGAATCAACGATAATTATTTTCTAAGTAACTATGACACGTTCACATATATCATGCCACTATACAAAATCGTCGTACCTTAAAATAAGCTTGACTCGACAGTTTTTCTCTTCTTTCTGTCAGATAAAATGCGCTTAAAGAAAAAAAATAGTCCTGAACGATATTAGCTGAATGTTGTTGATGTCTTTCTTTTTGGACCAATTTATGCAAATTTCCTAACTTGCACACACACACACACACACACACACACACACACACACACACATATATATATATATGTGTGTGTGTGTGTGTGTGTGTGTGTGCGCGCGCGTGTGTGTGTGTATGTTTGTGTGTGAGTGTGTATTTGTCTATGTCAATAAAGCCAAAATCAATGAGAGCTGAACTTCGACTCTGTGATTGAAGAATTGAGTGATATATTTCAAATTTTATGTTTAAGTTTATTTCACGTCTAAAGGCCTCGGAATTGCCTTCATATTGCATATACATTTACATTTTTAATGTAAAGTAAAAGTAAAGTTAGCGACCATAGTCGAGGGTGACCCGAAGGCTCCCTTTTCGATAGCTACTACACCAAGGTGTAGGGGAGGGCGCTACTCCATTCCCAGGATTGCTCCACTTTACCCTTGAACCGTACCTTATAATGCTGAGTGTTAAGCAAGGTGGTATCAAGTACCATTTTTAAAGTCTTTGGTATGACTCGACCTGGGATTGAACCCAGGTCTCCCGGGCCATTGGCGAACACAATGTAGCTGTTTTTAATTTTTTAATTTTTTAATCCCCGTTATATGATATCAAGCATTTTTATGTAATACAAAAAATGCACAAGTATGTTCAATGATAGACCCTTGAAATAATGATAATCATCGTTTTAAGTTATTAATTTCATTTGATAATAGTAATTTTGTGCTCATAGCTATATAGTTTCAAGTAAATAATATTAATCTAGTAGGAAGAGGTCAACGTAGTGTCCGGGATAAAGAGGGAAACTATGGACCCCCTTATACTCCAAGCTGTAGTTTAAATAGTATCACTGCTCTAATTCTACAAGGATGTATTTGGCATAAATATCCCCCGAAAGTTGATATAACATTAAATGAAGAAAGAAAAAAGTAATGATTATAATTTGCAAACGAGCTTTAAGTAACTATTTTAAAACAAATACGTTTGTAACATAACATTAGATATTCGAGTCGAAATCTAATGAATTTTATACATATCTATTTGACTCATAGATGTGGCCTTACCACGCACTCCCACTCTGTGTAAGTGAACCTGTGTGTAATGACAATAAAAGCGTACTCAAACCTCCCCAGAATTCAAGAAGTGGAGCCTTACTATTAGATAGAGTTTAGCGTCATATACAGGACACCCCTACTTTGTTAGTGTGTTATTTCTTGCAGATGATACAGACCGCGTTCTAATATCATCCAACAATACTGATTCGACATTAGATTTTAGACATATTTGGTGATGCGTTTTTAAAGTCTCTTTGCAAGACGTGAAAAATAAATATTTAAGATATAGCTTTGTAATTTCTGTAATCTTCGACTCTTCTCCATGACGCTGTCTATCCACTTTGGTTGCAGGCTATCAGTATATATTTTTGTATTAGAAATGTTGGTATAAGATTATTTACAAGAACGTCTATCATTGAATCATCACAAAAAGTCTTATTAATCAATTGATTGGTTTTCGCAGGTGACTGTCTGAATTTTCAAATAAAAGTTGATGCGTATTCACTGTGAATGCCTCGGTATCATAATACAACGCTGATGTAAAGGGATCTCTCAGTCATCTAAGAAACACTACAGGATATGTATGATTGTGGCAGGTCTAACATATCTTGAGACTGCCAAATCATATGAAAAATCGTTTATCTCATTTGTGATACATTCAAAATATTACAGAGCATTCGGACATACCTGGTATTTCTAAAGAGAAGTATTCCAAAAAGATATAAAAAGAAAACGAAAGCTACTTGCTAAATCCTCATCCTGATAAGGGCAAATGTATTTCCCCTCAACAAAATGAAAAAAAAAAGAAAAGAAAGAGTGTAATATGTTAAAAAACAGCATATCTGTTTTGTTCAATCCGTTGTCTGTAATTCTCAAAACATAAAGACCTTATCAGTCGCAGATACGGGAGACATTATCGATATTTATAGTGGAGTGCAGAAAATGTCAATGAAAGGGCTTCATCGACGAAAGAAGATCTATTAAGAGCCAATCGAGATGTATGTGACCGCTTTGATGTCAAATATTGCTTCGAATTAAAGAATATCCTGACCTTGAATAATTAAGGTTGTCATAAATGCTTGACGAGGACGAACTAAGTGATAATTCTAAATTTGATCCATGAATTTCATATATTTCCACCATATTGGTTGATTGATTGGTTAAATTTTATGTCATGTTGACCATTCTAGGTTCATTTTATACATAGATGTTAAGGAATCGTGTTTTTTCTACGTTAATATTTCTATTTTTGTGCTGTTGTTTCTTAAGAGATTTTTTCTGGCTCACGAATAAATTTATTTAAATATATTTTACCCAGATATAAGACTCAAACTTGTACTATCCCTTCATGTCGAAGTAAACCTTGGATTAATGGCAATGACGGAGTACTCCGCCATCCCCACATCGTCAGACCTGCAGTCTCACTATCAGATATAGTTTAGTGCCGTATCAAGATCCCAACTTTTTGTAGGGTCTAACTCCTCTGTAGAGGATACAGTCAGTGTATTCGTAGCCCCACTGATAGTGTTATTCACATTTTTTGGTTATTCTAAAATATTTTCTTCGGCAGGTCTTAAAAGATTTTTATCATTAATTTAATAAATGAATCTAGTTTGTCTGAGGTAAATTTTATGAAGTCACAATGTTCAGTTATTAAAGAAAAATGTTTTGCGTCGCATCTGTGATTAGTTTGTTTACTGCTAAATATAACACATAAGCAAAATAATTCCATGTACTAATCTCATAATTTTTGCCAAGGGTAATAATTAGCCGATCTATTTAAAATAGATCCAACAAGCTCAATAAAAATTACAAATCATTAATTAAATGTCAAAAATAAATAAGTGGTTTGGAATAATCGGGATATTTATCAAATGACATATGTGTTCTGATAATCAGTAACACTTTGCATCAATTACTGACAACTGAAATATTATTTGATTTTTTTCAGTACAAAATTTGCTAATAGGAATAGTATTAGTTGCTATGTTTCGCCAAGTCTGGCATATGAAAATCATTTTATTTTCAGAGCTTGTGGTTATTTTCAAGTTGCAGATTTTGAACAAATCATCTCTGAAAATTTTCCGTGACCTTGATTGGATAAAGACTTTCATCATCACTTTAACCCTTAGCCAAACCTGCAGATACGCATTGCCAAACTTTCAAAAGAAAAAGAATATATATATATATATATATATATATATATATATATATATATATATATATATATATATATATATATATATATCTGGATGATTGGATATATTTTCAATCGGTTGTGACCTTGAGGTATGAGTCTTCCTTATTACTTCGACTGTAGTATTTTAAAACTACTTAAAATTTCCATATACCAGATAAAACAGTATAAAGCGGTAAACATGACAAGAGCATATGCTCTCTTTATCCAAGAAAGCTTTGTGTTGCTTCAGCAATGAGATTTTTTAATATTAAAAAGTGTTTTCCTTCTTGTGGCTTATTTCACTCAAATATTCAAACGTTTGAACGTTGGCCAAAAATTCTAAATAAAACAACCAAACTTTTCCATGCGAATTTATTAGAAGCAGAGGAAGGTATGTATAACCCAACCTTAAAGAATGTGGTACAGTATCATATTTTAAGTGGACTAAATCTAGTTTGAAAATAGAGTTTCCCTTCTTAACTCACTGCTTACCCAAGGCTAAACGATACTGTCCTACTGTTTTCCTTTGTCTAAAAAGGAGAGGCGATAAGATCGCATTTATGCCTTTCCCAAAGGCAATCAGCCCAAGTGAAACGCAAACACCTTCGTCCAGGAATTGAACACTGGTCACTGAATCGATTTTCAAAGAAAATATACTTTATACTATGTTCGCCTCCAAAAGCAAAGTAAACTATACAAAACAGATTTTGTCTAAAAAAAGAGTGGCATAATTTTTAAAGCCTCCGGTGGTAACTTATAACGAAACCTGGACTGCTGAAGATTAAATTCTCTCGAGCACAAACCGAGACCAATATATGTAAAAAAGAGTGTTTTTTGTTGCAAATGAAGTGCTAAAACAATATCCTGAGTTTTCTAGGTATTTTATATTTGCAAAAGTGCTTTCTAATGAGATTAAGTGGTTTTAACGTCTGAGTAAGCATGACTTTAAAACGTCTAGTCCAGGGGCTTCTAACGCTGGGACAATAATTGCTCATTGCACTAAATAAAGGGGGTCATTATCTATACCCACCACATCATACCTGTGATACACCGTCCACAGGAACTGGTAATTTTTTTATTTATTGACTTTAATAAATACATTTTTATCAAATCATTTAAGATTTAAAAACCTTTGCTTTTTTCACTAGTTCAGAACGTGACAGGTTCTAATGAAAATAATAACCATCTATTTTTGTTATAAAAACTTATCGTTACAAATTATATAAGAAGCGTGAAAAAGCAAACAGAAGTCGGGGGAAAATGAAAACAAATGTCGATCAAATATTGGCAAACGAATTTGCTTCGAAGAGTCAAGCACATTGTATGTGAACTCTTTATCTCTAAGAACACAAATGTTCAATTTGAGAGCGTTACAAGACGTTGAATTTAAGACTCCTCTCATTAAAAACTGTTTCTCTTGAGGAGGGCATTAAACTGCATTTATTAGTGAGGTTTTAGTTCTAAAGATCTGGGGTGGGTAGAGTACCCTTCAATTGATATCATTACCTGGTACATTCTGCCTCAGAATGGTAATACCTTTTAGGGTTTTAACTTTACTTCAAACATATCTGTTTAAATATCATTCGTTTCTGATGTGTGCAAAAAAAATTTTAAGTAATAACTACACAAAAGTATTATTATAAATGTAGAAAGGATAGAATTACCTTAGATCAAGGCATAACGTTAGCCTAGACGGTTTAATATGCCATTAAGAACAATCAATCAATCTGAGAACAGTAGAAATATATTTTTTTAATAATTTGAAATTGAAACTAATTATTCAAAGAAGGCCTATCACTGTAAATATGGGTATTAAAAAGAATTATAAATGGATGTTTTATGAGCATTAAGAACAGAAGATCTGGAAAGGTACAATGAATATTCATTGTCAATGAATTATACATACATACATATATATATATATATATATATATATATATATATATATTTATATATATATATATATATATACGGAATATATTTATACTAAGAATATCATTTTATGAAACATGAACTCACTGAAGATCTTGTACATTTCTTAAATTATTGAAAGATACATTCATTTACTGTTTAAATAGATGGACCAGATATTATTGGCGGGAAAAATTGCAACGATTTTTATAAGAACTAAACGGATGTGTTGGAATTTCGAAGAAGAATCGAAGCTGTCCATAGCATGGCTTTGCTGAAATTTGTGAAGATGCCTCGAAGAGATTAGAATTTTGAAGAGAGTTTCAGCAAATCAATCCCCAGAGATAAACCAACAGACGTCTGACAGGAACAGGCAACTGCAGAAAACAGTAATAATAATTAATCATGCAACAAGAAGAACTGTTTCTGGATACTTGTCTCTGTTTCAGAAGACTACAGAATGAAAGAGAATAAATGGAAACGCTGAAAAATATGCAGACCTTCCAGAAGAATTTGCAATTGTAGACATCATTATTCATGTGATTTGAACAATACCAACATTGTTTAAAAGACACTGGAAATTTGTAGTTGAAATCATAAAGAAAAAAAAAGTTAATAAATTCGCTTGGCTCAGACTTGGCTAAGAGAAATCAATGACTGGTGTAACGTTATTTCCAGTATGAAATGCCAATAGAAAAACTTCGCTTATGAGTTTGACCTTGCTTCTGTAGCTGTGTCTAGAATGTCTTACTATTTTTACTTGGATAGCTTAGATGATGGGAAGTATATGACCATACAACTATTGTTTCTAGTGCGCTACTTCAAGGATAAGTTCAAAACAAAACACCGCATCCTTTTTTAGTTGCCACCGTGGTTTTCCTTAGATTTAGAGTGGTGCAATTATACAGTTGTAATGACAAAAAAAAACAACAAAAAAACAACAAAATACACCAGCAGTCACCAAAGGATTAATAAAGAGACTTGAGGACTTGGAAATAAATGGAATGTGGAGACCATCCAAACTATTGCACTAATGAGATAGGCCAGAATACTGAGAATAGTCTTGTGGGCTTGGAAAAATTCTTATTTTATCTCTTGACATCATGATGATGATGAAGATGCGAAATGTAGAAATAACTTGGTTTTGAAAATTTACATGCTAATATCAGCAATAACTAGAAAGTTGCTATCATTATTGCTATGTTTAGAATAATGCATCAGAACATTGGTAGTACATTTGAAGAAGTGGAAATCAGCTTGACTCGCAATGATAGCTTTGAAGTAATTAAAGTTAAAGAGTTGGAAGTATGAATGTGGAAATCACTTGGATTCAAACCAGAAGCTGTTAGAATAAATAAGAAGAAAGAAAAAAGGAAATCTTAATATTCATTCTGTCTCAGGAGGAAAGAAACAGTTCCATGCTTAGCGCAATGAGTACACACCAGTATATATTGGGTGGTTGGTTAATTGTGGGCATTTGAACCCAGGTTTATTTATATAATGCCGGAATAAGCCTTTTTCAAGATTCTATAGCTTCAAGTGACTAATGGGAAGCAAAAAAAACACTCTACAGACATTTTAAGCGACTAATAAGCAACATCTCACACGAGTAAACTTGTATGTGGCAAAGAAAGGGAAACCTTACGAGAGAAACGGAGTCTCTCCTGGTAGAAACACAAAACGCTATAGGGACCAATCATATCGAAGAAAGAATAGATAAGACGAAAAAGAAAAAAAAACAAAAAAACAAAACAAAATACACCAGCAGTCACCAAAGGATTAATAAAGAGACTTGAGGACTTGGAAATAAATGGAATGTGGAGACTATCCAAACTATTGCACTAATGGGATAGGCCAGAATACTGAGAATTGTCCTGTTGTCACTCAGACTCTAGTGAAAGACCATCAGCTAACGCTGATGTGAAAACCTCTCAAGGAGAAATAATAATAATAATAATAATAATAATAATAATAATAATAATAATAATAATAATAATAATAATTTGTACGTAGCTAAGAAAAAGAAACTTTAAGAGAGAAACAGAATCTCTACTAATAGCAGCACAAAGCAACGCCATAAGAACCAATCATATAAAAGTGAGAATTGATAAGACGCAACAAAATTGCAAATGTAGGCTAGGAGGTGATAGAGATGGAACCATCAATCACATAATAAGCGAATGCAGCAAATTAGCATAGAAGTAGTATAACTCTAGACATGACTGGGTGGGCAAGGTGACCTATAGGGAGATGTGAAAGATATTTAAATTTGATCATATGTACAAATGATATATGCACACCCCACCAACTGTCCTAGAAAATGGCACACGTAAACTTCTATGGAACTTTGACATACAAACGGATCACCTAATCTTGGCTAAAAGGCCAGACCTTATAACAATCAACAAAAAAAACTGAGAATTTTCAAAATTGTAGACTTTGCTGTCCCGACTGATCACATAATAAAACTGAAAGAATGAGAAAAGAAAGATAAGTACATCGACCTTGCAAAGGTATTAAAAAACTATGGAACAAGAAGGTGAAAATTATACCAATCGTGATTGGTGCTTTTGGTACAGTAACTAAAGGATAATTTAAAGGGACTGGAAGACTTGGAAGCTGGAGAACGAGTGGAGACTATCCAAACTACAGCATAACTGAGAAAAACCAGAATACTGAGAAGAATTTTGGTACTCTTGAGGACACATGCTGTCACTTAAACCCAGTAAAACCATCAGCTAAAATTGATGTGAAAAACTCTCACAGGTGGTGACAGAGATGAAACAATCAATCATATAATAAGCGAATGCAGCAAATTAGCACAGAGGGAGTATAAGATGAGGCAAAACTGTGTCGGCAAGGTGATTCATTGGGAAATGAGTAAGAAACTTAAATTCGACCATACTAACAAATGGTATATGCACAACCCAGCACCTGTCCTAGAAAATGCCACGCATAAACTCCTATGGGACTTTAACATACAAACAGATCACCTAATCCCGGCCAGAAGACCCGATTTAATAATAATCATAAAAAAAGAGAACTTGCAAAATAGTCGACTTTGCTGTCCCGGCTAAACATAGAATAAAACTAAAAGAATGTGAAAAGAGGGATAAGTACCTCAACCTTGCTAGGGAATTTAAAAAACTGTGGAACATGCAGGTGACAATTATACCAATTGTAATTGGTGCGTTTGGAACAGTAACTAAAGGGTTGATAAAGGGACTAGAGGACTTGGAAGTTGGCGGACGAGTGAAGACCATCCAAACGACAGCACTGTTGAGAACGGCCAGAATACTAAGAAGAGTCCTGGAGACTTGAGGAGACTTGTTGTCACTCAGACTCCAGTGAAAAACCATCGGCTAACGCTGATGTGAAAAGCTCTAATGAGTGAATAATAATAATAATAACTCCATCGACTAGAAAATGTACAGGTAGAATAAAGATCAACAGAATAAGAATATCTCAGAACAAAACAACTGTATTGATATTTCAAGCGAGAAACTAACAAAATCTCACGCAATCGGACAAGGATATGATTATCGAAGGGAGACCTTAAGAGAGAGAAACTGAATCTGTTCGAATAGTAGAAGAAATAACGTCTTTACAACGAACAATATTGCTGTGAAAATAAATAGGACGCAACAGAATAGCAAGTGTAGGTCATGCGGTGAAAGAGACGAAAAGATGAATCTCATAATATGCAAATGCAGCAAACTAGTACAAAAAGAATATAAGATTAGATACAACTGGGCCGGGAAGGCGATCCACGGGGAACTATGCAAGAAATTCAAATTTGAACAAACAAACAAAGGGCATGTGCACAAACCAGAATTGGTCCTATAGAATGAAACGTATAAAATTATCTTGGATACAAACAGATTACCTAATACCGGCCAAAAGACCCGGCCTAGTGACAGTTAACAAAAATAAAATATGGATTTTACCGTCCCGGTGGACCAAAAAGTGAAAATCAAACAAAGCAGAATGAGAGAAATGTATTTAGACCTCACCAGAGATCTAGAGAACTCTATGAAACATGAAGGAAACGTTGATACGAATGGTAATTTGTGCGCTCGGAAGGATCCCATAAGTCTTCTTAGGCGGAGTGGAAAATGTGGAAATCAGACGACGAGCCAAAACCATCTAAAATAGAGATTAAGATAGAAATTAAGATCGCCTAGAATACTGAGAAGAGTCCAAGAAATTTGGGTACACTTGCTGACACTCAGACTCCAGTGAAAATGCATCAGCTAACGCTGGTGAAACAAAAAAAAAAAACTCAGAATAATAATAATAATAATAATAATAATAATAATAATAATAATAATAATACTCAAACTCTAGTGAAAGACCATCAGCTAACGCTGAAAGACTCCCAAGGAGTAAATATTAATAATAATAATAATCACAAATCAACGCCATAAGGACAAATTATATTAGAGCGAAAATCTATCATATGCAACAGAATAGCAGGTGTAGGTTATGCTGAGGAAGAGATAAAATAATTAATCACATAGTAAGGAAATGCAGAAAACTAGTGCAGAACTTGTTCAAGACAAGGCTTGATGGAGTTGGAATGGTGATCCACGAGGAATTATGCAAAAGATTGAATTTTGACAATACTACCAAATGGTACATGTACAACTTAGAATCAATTCAAGAAAATGAGGTGTATGAAATTCTCTTGGATTTTGAGAATGAAATGGATCACCAAATCCCGGCTAGAATACCAGACTTAGCCCTACTTAACAAAGAGAAAGAGACACAGAGAGAGAGAGAGAGAGAGAGAGAGAGAATTTCTTGCTTTGTGGATTTTGCTATTTCAGCTAGTTACAGAGAGAAAACAACATAAAGTGAGAAGATTAATAAATACTTGAACCTTGCTAGATTGTTAAAAAAAAACCCTGCGAAATATGCGGTGACGATTATACTAATTGTACTTGGTGCGCTTGGAACGGTCTCCAAAGGAATGGAAAGCCGATTGGAACAATTGGTAATCAGAAGATCAGAATCGAGACCATCCAAACAATGGCATTATTGCGATCGGCCAGCATACTCAGAATAATCTTGGAGACCAGAGTATGTTGCTGTAATTTATCTCCACTTAAAGTCCACTAGCGTTAGCTGGAGTGAAAAAACTCGCAAGAAGTAAACTAATAATAGTTTGTATACATTTTTATAGATTCATATAGTCCTTTTTAATAGTATGATCCAGTCAGATGGGACTACAGAATACACCGACCGCATATCTGCAGAGTGTCCTAAAAATGATATTAAACAACCTGATTGTAAGCCTCCAGTAATGTAAGAGCTTTAGGATATGAGGAGTAACCCTTCATTGCCATCGCTCCCGGACCTAATCTGGTAGTAGTAACAGATACGTTCCTATCGATAGGGTAAATACTTTTTTAACATTTAAACTGAGTGCAAATAAATAATTAAAGCCAAATTAAATTGATTGAAATAGAATTGTTTGATCATTTAATTGTATCTAAAAAAATGACTTATGTTTAATTGAACTTTTAGCGATACATAGCAATACATAGAAATGTTTAATTTTGTTGGCTTATGCTAAACTGAACTGAATCAAAGAGAACTATTTGATCATTTACCAGTGTGTCAACAAAAAACATGACGTTTAATTGAATTCTTAGTGTTTCATAGCAATACTTGAAACGATTAAACTGTGTGCAAACATATGATTAATAGTAAATAGAATTAATCGCATTATATAGAAATACGTGAAACCATTAAACTGTGAGCAAAAAATGAGCTTGATCTCGTTAAAAAATATTATCGACAAAATGTGTTTAGAAATCCATTGGCCTAATAAGTAGAGTGTTAGGTAATGGTCCGGGAGACCGGGGTTCAATCCTAGGACGAGTCATACTAAAGACTCAAATGATTGTACTTGATGCAAGGCTACTTAGCACTCAGCATTATATGGTTAGGATGAAGGGTAAAGTAGAGCTATCCGGGGAAAGGAGCAGCGCCTTCTCTTAATAGCTATTGAAAAGGGAGCCTTCAGGTCCCCATCGGCTAAGGTCGCCAAATTTACTACTTGTAAAAAATTATGTCGAATAAATATCCAACAATGTTTGATATGCCATAAAACACGACGATATGAGTTCAAATCTTGGACGAGACTGATTGCATTTCACATAGCACTAATACCCTTGGGAAAGGTATGAATCCAATTATTCTCCCTCCAGCTTTGGGTACATAGTAGGACAGATTAGGTTCTTCAGTCTTCGTGAGGCAACTAGTCTAGGAGAAGGAAAACTGAATTCAAACCTGTTAAACTCCGCTTAAAAATTGACCTTGTGTTATATCCTGCCCGAGCGGAGGGGTTGGTAAATATCATATGCCATAAAACCAAACCAAACCTATTTAATAGTAATAATACACAAGTAGTTTTATAGTTTCCAGTATCTATCTCTAATACTGATAACTACCTAAAAGTTATATTTGACCATAGACGTGACCCAAAAACATACTATCACATAGAACCTTAGTTGTCCTTGGAGTAATTACAATAAAGCAGACCACTTCGTAATTCTGAGAGCTCAAGAACTGGAGCAACACCACCAGTTATACTCTAAAGCAATGTCCAGGAAAGGTCATTTTTGGATTGGTAGCTGACCCCTAGCAGGGAATAGAGTCGATGTATTCTAAGCATTGACAAAGAGGAGCAACATTACAAATGAATCTGAAGTAACAGACAGTAGGAAGTAAGTAAACTGCACAAACGTTTGAAAATTCTTCAGTTAGCAGCAAAAAGTGAAGAAAGTGAAAATTAATGTTTCGCCTTTTGTAATTTCCATTCATTAACCGAGATGGAAACAAGGCCAGATGTATGTGGCAACAGTGAGAAAGAAAGTCACTGAAAATTGTTAGATAGCCTGAATAAATAAACATTGCACCACATAATATGGTGATTTAATAGAGGCGACATCTCCACACTGAACCGTAGTTCTCTGAAACTAGTGGACAAGTACTCCTACCATGGAAGTTGTATCTCATCAACTAAGACAGACATCAACACACGACTAGCAAAGGCATAGACATGGACAGATATCGATAGGCTATAGGTCATATGGAAGTCAGACCTGACCGATGAAACAAAATGTATTTTTTTCAGCATTACTTTATATCGGTCATATGGAAGTGGGCCCTTGCCGATAAAATAAAACGCGTCTTTTTCCAAGCAACGGTCGTGTCGATACTGCTATATGGATGCACTACATGGACGCTAACTAAACTTATGGAGAAAAGGCTTGACGGAAATTACTCAAGAATGCTGCGAGCAATATTCAACAAGTTCTGGAGGACGCACCCAACAAAGCAGCAGCTGTACGGTCACTTACCACCGATAACAAAAACTATCCAAGTTAGACGAACCATACATGTCCCACCGCTGGAGAAGTAGGGACGTACTCAGAAGTGACGTACTCCCGTGGACCCCTTCACATGAATGAGCAAAGGCAGAACGACCTGTTAGAATCTATAAACAACAGCTCTGTGTGGATAAGGATGTAGCCTTAAAGACCTACCAGGAGCAATGGAGGATAGAGAGGGTGGTGGGAGAGGGTCAGAGAGATCTATGCTGACGGCACAACATGATGATGAGGATGAACAGTTTGCGGAATTTGGATTGCTCACACAGGAAAAAAAGACATTGACAGATTGAACGAATAACTAAGTAAAGTTGGCAACCGAAGCTGAGGCCGACCAGAAAGCTTCCTTTTCAATAGCTACTACACAGAGATGTCGGGAGGGCGCTACTCCTTTCCTTGGGTTGCTCCACTTTACCCTTGATATGTACCTTGTATTGCTGAGTGTTAAGCACGGATGTATCAAGTACCAATTTTAAAGTCTTTGGTATGACACAACCTGGGATTGAGCCCAGGTCTCCTGGACCATTGGTGAACACTTTACACACTATGCTAATAATAAGAAAAAAATCAGCATTGTTGTACCCATAGATAGGATTGAGTATTGTATTGAAGATTTAATATAATCGGTTGTTGTTCAATCAAAGAAGAGGTCATTTGGAAAGAAAAACCGAATATTTTAAAAGCAGCGCAAAATAATGCTGTACAAAATGATTATATCAAAACATCAATTGATAATAAGTAAGAGAATAACAAATGAAGGTTGTGTTGTGAGAGAGATGAAACAATTAATCGTATAAGTGAATGTAGATAATTGGCTCATAAGGAATACAAAAATGGGTCTAACAAAGTGAGAAAGATAATTTACTGAGAATTATAGAAAAGATTAAAGTTTGGCCATGTAGATAAATGTATATGCACAAACCAGAATCTGTTCAAGAAAATGAGACGCATGAAATTCTTTGGGATACAAAGATGAAATTCTCTGGCCAACAAACGGACAAACTATTCTCGGCCTAAAAACCGTCATTATTAATTAACTAGGTTTTTTTTTCAGTTTTCAGTTTGATTTTGACGTTCCAGCAGAGGACGAAGGCAAAATAAAGTGGAAATCCCAGCAAATATCGGGATTTTATCAGAAAATTCAAAGATGTGTGTGATATGAAGATGATGGTGATACTAGTCGTAGGTAAAGGCCGTGGTGAGCTTCCCAATGACCAGTAAAACGGATTATGCATAAACTGGGGATCAGAAAAAGATCAGAGATCATCCCAGATGAAAACAATAAGAAAATCAATCAGGATAAATACAATAATCTCGGAGACTTGAGGAGATTTGATGTTACTAGATTATGGTTTTTGGAAAGTAATTACATTTTACCAGAGTGGAAAGAAAACAAATGTAACTTATAACGTAAAATAAGTAATTTTGAATATTAGAAACAAATAACTAAACACATCATAATCAATGACTGAAGGCACCCCAGAATTACGTAAAGATGAGATCGTTTAGATACACGATACGAACCAACGTATTTTCCTTTATCCTATCGTTAAAATATTTCATAAGTAGTAATACATTTAGAAACAAATATTTGAAAAGGTTATTTGAAATTTATTCAGAGATACAACAGATGTTACAAAACTCAAAATGGAAAATGGGCGTTCTCATTAGGCTACAAGTAGTGAAAATTGATATATTTTTGTGATTAAATTTGGATAATTCTAACTTAGGTTGTTTTTATATCATCTCTGGTAAAACATAATTTCCAACCTCTTTCCAAAAATTATATATGTGTATATATATACGTGTGTGTGTGTGTGTGTGTAATAATTGTATAATATTCTTTGTATATGCCAATTAAACTGCAAAATTTGCATGTGTTCAGAGAATAATAATTATACCATCTTAATTCAGTAAACGTCTTCTTGTTCATTTTCCGTTAGCCGTCACATTATTGAGAGATGGAGAGATTTAGCCCGGTAAATCGTATTTTAGTATAACAGTTTTCATCCGGTCCGTTTTTATAAAATAAAATACATTTATATACAGGATTTTTACCAACAAAGAAAATGCATGGTGAAACCCGCAGAAAACTGGAAAATGGAATATGCAGCCGAAGGACAAATACGAGCAGAGGTAAATATCGAAAATGACATCAATCTCACCAATACTATTTGTTATAGCCATGATGTCATGCATAGAAAATGCACAGGAAAATATTACTTCACGAAATCACTATAAAACTTAAGCCACCTCATGTAAATGGATATTATGAAGATGTTTTCTTAAAAAGAAAAGCTAGAAATCTGTGTATAAACAATAAGTATCTTCACATAGGAAATAGGAATGAGATTTTGGATTGGGAAATGTGCAATTCTGATAATGAAAAAGTGAAAAACACAAACAACAGAAAGAAAAGAACTATAAAATCAAGAAATCCTCTGAACACTTGAAGAAAAAAGACAATTACGGTTACCTGGGAATATTGTTAGCGGATACAATCAAATGAACAGAGATGAAAGAAAAAGTAAGAAAATAATACTTCAGAAGAGGAAGAAAAATTCTCGAAAGCAAGCTCTGCAACAGAAATATCATCAAAAGAAATTAACCCTTCAGCGGTTCCTCTGGTAAGATACTCTGGACCATTTTTAAAATGGACAAGGACGCAACTAAGACTAATGGACCAACAAACAAAGGAAACGATGTCTATATACCTGGCCTTACAGCCAAGAGGTAATATTTATAGATTATGTGTCAAGAAAATAAGGTGGAAATGGACTCACTAGAACTGAAGATTGCCTTGATGCAACAATTCATGGACTCGAGTAATACCCCCTTTAAAAAGTAATATTAATAAGGACAGCCAATAACATCTATTTCAATATAAGAACAAACAGTATAACAAGAACGTTTACATAACAAAAATAGGACGAAAGAACATCACTATGAATTCTTCATACGACAAACTGCAGAGATTGCACATAAGATAACCAGAACATGGCAGAGAAAAAGACACTTAGAGTGATAAACTGAATCTCTTTGAATAGCAGCACAAAATAATGTCATAAAAAATAATTATATCTAGTTTACCATGTATAAAAACGCAATAGAACAAGTCCCTTTTGAGGAGACTGAAATGAGACAGTTAATCAGAGAATAGATAACTTCAGCAAAGTCGCACCAAACTAAACAAAAGTAGCAAAACCTATCTCAGAAAGGTTATCCATTTGGGATAATGCAAGAGATGAAAATTTGAACATATTATTAAATGGTATATGGAAAAACCAGAAATCGTCTTTGAAAATGACACAAGTAAAACTCTATGAGACTTTGATATATAAAAAGACATTATGTCCAGAGATGACGTTGACAGACTATATGTGTCAAGAAAAGATAGGGAAAGAGAACTTACCGGCATTGAAGACAGCGTTAACGCATAAATACAATGAGTTAAGACTACCTACAAAAGTGTTGAGAAACACTGATTACAGCTACCAAAAACAATATTGACAGCACGAAGACCAACAGAAAGACAATACCTAGAAAACAAAAATGGGAAGAAAAACAAAAATATGGACGTTTTAAGCCACTAATAAGCAACATCTCACCCGTGAAAACGTGGATGTAGCTAAGAAAAGGAAACCTAAAGAGAGAAACTGAATCTCTCCAGATAGTAGCACAAAACAATGCTATAAGACCCAATCCTATCAAAGTGAGAATAGATAAGACGCATCAAAAGAGATGAAGGTAATGTGGTGATTAGAGAAGAACGATCAATCACATAATAAGCAAATGCAGCAAATTAGAACAGAAAGAGTATAAGACTAGACACGACTGGATGGACAACCTGACCAAATGGGAATTGTGCAAAAATAATTAGTTAGACCATACAAATAAATGGTATATTCACAACCCAGCATCTGTACTAGAGAATGAGACACACAAACTCTTTTGTGATTTTTACATACAAGCGGATCACCTAATATCAGCCAGAACACCTAAGCTTATAATAATCAACAAAAATTGAGAACTTCCAAAATTGTGGACTTTGTTGTTCCGGCTGACTATTGAGTGAAATTGAAATGAAATGAAAAAAAGGGACACTACCTTGACCTTGCTAGAGAATTAAAAAAAACCGTTGAACATGAAAGTGACGTTTACACCAATTGTAATTGCCACAGTCATCGAAGGATTATTAAAAGGACTGAAAGGCTTGGAAATAGGAGGACGAGTGGATACCATTCAGACTTCTACATTGTTGAGATCAGACAGAATACTGAGAAGAGTCCTGAAGACTTGAGGAGACTTGCTGTTACTCAAACTTCAGTGAAAGACCATCAGCTAACGCTGACGTGTAAAACTCACAAGAGATTAATAATAATAATAATAATAATAGTAACTGAATTTCTGTTAAAAGCTGCATTAAATAATGCTATAAGTAACAATCATATTAAAGCGAAAATTGATAATATGCAACAAAAATGTAAGTTTATGTTATGTGGTGACAGAAATGAAACGTTTTATGAAATAACCGAATTTAAAAAACTGATACAAAAAGAGTGTAAGCCTAGGGCCAACTGGGTTGGAAAGGTGAACTTTGCAATAATTTAACATTGAAAATACTGACAAATCTTATATGCACAAAGTAGAAACTGTCAGAAAAATTGGGCCGGTAAATTTCTCTAGGATTAGATTTGACACTCAGACCACAATCCTGTTAAAATGACTTAGATACATTGATGACTCCTGGAAACTGGAGACCATTTGGTGAACACTCATAATAGGGTTAATGTTGATGTGAATAATAATAAATAAAAGATAATATATTACATGGAAAGATTCCTAAAAACTTGGTAAAGGAGATAAGGAGTTTTAAAAAATTGGATGCGACGGATTCATACAAGCTACGGCGTTGTGGGGGATGCCAGAATACTGAAGAGAGTTCTGGAGACCTGATGAGTCTTGCTATCACTAAGAATCGAGTGAAAAGTTATCTGCTAATGCTAGTATGAAAAACTCAGAAAAATTAATAATAATAATAATAATAATAATAGCAGCTCAATACAACGTCATAAGAACCAATCATATCAAAATGAGAAAAGATAAGACGCAACAAAATAGCAAATATGGGCTATGCGCTGACAGAGATGAAACTATCAATCATACAATGAGCAAATGCAGCAAATTAGCACAGAGGGAGTATAAAACTTAACTTGACTGAGTGGCCAAGATGATCCACTGGGAGATGTGCAAGAAATTTAAATTCGTCCATACGAACGAATGGTATATGCATAACCCAATATCTGTCCAAGAAAATGACTTACGTAAATTCCTATGGGTATTTGACGTACAAACGGATCACCTAATCTTGGCCAGAAGACCAGACATTATAATAATAATAAAAAGGGGATTTTGAAAAATTGTGGACTTTGCTGTCCCGGCAGACCACAGAATAAAGCTCAAACAATGTGAAAAGAAGGATAAATACCTCAGCCTTGCTAAAGAATTGAAAAAACTGTGGAACAAGAAGGTAACAATTATACCAATTGTGATTGGTGCTTTTGGTACAGTAACTAAAGGATTATTAAAGGGACTGGGGGACTTGGAAGCTGGTGGCCAAGTGGTGACCATCCAAACAATAACATTATTGAGGATGGCCAGAATACTGAGAAGAGTTCTTGAGACTTGAGGAAACTTGCTGTCACTGAAACTCCAGTGAAAGACCACCGGCTAACGGTGATATGTAAAATTCTAAAGAAGTAAACAATAACATGCCTAAATATGAATATCTTCTTGATATATAGACGCATAAAATTCTTTGGTACACGGAAATACAAACGGGCCACTAAATACTTCCCGTTAGAACTCCAGTCACGCTATTACATTTCCTTTTGGACTAATACCCTTGGGAAAGGTATGAGTTCATGTCCCAGCTATTGCAGGAATAGTATAATTATTTTTCTACAATGATAATTTTGGCATTAAATAACATACAAAGATAGATATATTGTTAGATAAGGGAACTAAACCAAATCCCGGCTAAATGACCAAACCTAGAGTTAATTGACAGTAATAAATTTAAAAAACGAAGAAAACTAGTCAATTATTGGATTTTGCCGTTGTTGTACACTGTTGAGTAAAAGTAAAATAAAAAGCAAAAAACAGGCAAACTGCACACCTCACGAGAGTGCTGAAAAAAAAAGATGTAGTACATGAAGGTGAAACGAATCACTTTGGAGCTCTTGAAACGGCCCAAAAGAAATTGGAAAAAAATCTGGGGGGACAGAAAAACAGAAGAATCCAGACTGTTAAATACAGCAAAGTTACTGAGTCCTTGACATCTGAGATAACTTGCTGTCACTAAGACTGCAGTGAAAAACAACCAGTAAAAACTGGTGTGAAAAAAATACAAGTAATATTCCATGTAACTGTTATTTTGGCAAGGTTCCTGAAAAAGGTGTGGTAATTTTTTTCTGTTGGGAATTGTTTCTTCAAAAAAAAAATTCTTCTGCTTCATAAAATACATTTATAAATCGCAATTAAAAATAAAATAAAATGCTGGGGAATATTTTGGAATAACTAATCTTAAAAAGAAACCAAAACCAAAACCAAAAACAAAACAAAAATAAGACAAGAAAAAAACAAGACAAAGTAAATAGTAACATGGCAAAAAAGAGACAATACAACATTGGGAATTGCATAAGAGAGTTTAGCAAATGAGCTAACATTCTATTGTATCAACAACAGCAATAGCATACATCATCTTTCGGAAAAATGACAACATTGGACTAAAAACAGAACGAGACACGATGTAAACCAGACATGATCTTATTTTGCAAGTAGGGCAATGAATATCGAGTCAGAGAGAGAGAGAGAGGGGGGGAAGAGTGAGGGAGACCACATGTTCAGATATACCCCTCAACATTCAAACACGGACAAAAATGCATCTATCTATCTATATATCTATCTATCTATCTCCACACACAATATTGTGTGTGTGTGTGTGTGTGTGTGTGTGTGTGTGTGTGTGTGTGTGTGTGTGTGTGTGTGTGTGTGTGTGTAAACAATTAACTAGTATAATAAAATTAACTTCTTTCAGAGAGAAAAATTGTTTTAAAAATAATCTCGTCCTTGACAATGTGCTCAGTTTACTGGTATAGAATACATTTTCCTGTACATCTTACGTTGTATTATACAGAAGAAATACTAGATATAAGATTTTACTAATAACTACGACTCGGAGTGATACTTAATGTAATCCTATATATATATATATATATATATATATATATATATATATATATATATATATATATATATATTGTTTGTGTGTGTGAGTGTGTGTGTGTTTGTGCGTGCAAGGTGTACCAATATTTCGGTTTCTTTAAGACGATTGTCATTTTTTTAACCATGTCCTTTGACCTTTTAAGACTTTGACAAAGTTTCAAACAGAACAAATTAGTAGTAGTAGTAGTAGTAGTAGGGGCAGTGGTGGTGGTTGTGGTGGTGGTAGTAGTTGTAGTAGTACTACTACCACTAATACGAATAATGATAATAATAAATATATATATATATATATATATATATATATATATATATATATAAACGAAGCAAAATCTGGGGGAATTCCCTGTGGCGTAACAGTGACTAACGTACTGGGTTTCAATATTGCAGGAAGCAAGTTCGAATTCCAGTCGGGCTTTTGCGGTCACTTTCGTCATTATATTCTCGGCAAACGTCGAAACTCACTTACCCCCTTAGAAATAGGTTAAATAGTACAGCTACTGTTTTTAATAAGGACAGCTTAGGCATTGTGAATGATAAAAGGTGAAATGATATCTCCCCAATTTTTAAAGAATAAAGCAATCAATCCATTATCATGTGAATTATTGTAGGTATGTTTCTCTTAATCTCTCTCTCCCTTTCTCAGCCTATATATATATATATATATATATATATATATATATATATATATATATATATATATATATATATAGTCATCCACAGACAGATCTGTTTCGTTCTATGAGAACTCATCAGTGTGGCTAGACAGTATCTTCCCGTAGCTGGGATCAAAACCCGGTTGACTCAAACGCCAAACCAAAGCTTCTAAATATATATATATATATATATATATATATATATATATATATATATATATATATATATTATGTATCTCTCCCTCGTTCTCTCTGTCTCTGTCTGTCTGTCTCTCCCTCTCTCACTCTCTCTCTCTCTCTCTATATATATATATATATATATAAAGGTAATGCCCAATACACACTCACACACACACACACACACACACACACACACACACACACACACACACACATATATATATATATATATATATATATATATATATATATATATATATATACAGAGTAAAAAATATTACCTCGGTTTCATGTAAATGGATCATCAGGACATTTCCTAATAATTGAAATAAAATTGATCCATTGCTGTGGTGTAATGTTTAGAAATATAATCTTTTAATATTATTTTCCTGTTTATGAGCTTCATCATGATTAGGATCACTGTTTGTGTGACCTTAAAAAAAAATATAACTCTTACGCTTTCTTTTTGATCAGGACCACCAAGCAATATAAGGTTTATTCAATCTGTACACAAAACAAAGCAACATTAATAAATTCTACGAAAGTTTAAAGAAATTAAGTGAATGACGTTTAAGCTGTATTTGCAACGCAGTCTAATATTCATCAAATTATTAAGTCAATTAACACTGTTGTTTTGATTATCAACGGATATCTATTTTCCGAATAACGTTAATTGTTACGACTACGTCTGATTTTAATATAAAAAGAATACCGAGAGTTGGTTTCTCCTACTGTAGATTTGTTTACGCTTTTTAGTAAATCGGTTTGTAAATAAACTTATATGAGATTTGATGAGCTTCACGTTTTATTTTTTTTTCCAATGCTATGTTATATCAAGATATCTTTATTTTCACATTTATTTTCAAATTTTTTCTGTGCTAAGATCCAGAGCTATAGTACTCTTCAAAATTGCATACTCTTTTTGTTCAACCAATTTTACATAATATATTTAAAATACCATTTTGTTTTAATTTTTTATCGACATCTCTCTCTCTTTTTATGTTTCAGTTGATTTTCTTGTATCTTTCTAGTACATTCTGCGTGTTTAGTGTCTCGTCTCATAAATTATTGATAGTGAGTTAAATTATAATTGCATCCTCTGTACATCTGGCCTTGTACCAAGCAAATCTCGAACCGTTTTGGTGGAACTTTGAATATACAGGCAGAATACTCCCCATGAGGATTACCCTCGAAAAAGAGGTCGCTTGGGTATGACACTAAACTGCATCTGATGTTGGGGCCCAAGTACTGAAGATCGGAGGAATGTGCTGTAGCCACTTCATTGACATTAATCCTAGGTTCACTCTGACCCGATGTGGTAGTACATGCTAGGGCCCTACCTATGGGTCAAAGAGATCTATAGCATAAATATTCTTATTCATTTGGACTTTATACCAAAAAAAAATATTAATAAAATAAATAATGAAGAAACTACTACATCAAAAAACAGTAATATGAATGTAATCTGAATGTAATCATAAACCTGAATGCTTAGAATAACCTTATAGCATTTGACATGCCTTTAAATTAATAAATCAATCAATCAATTAATCGACCAAAGCTAAGTTTTTTAATTAATACGTTTTATTATAGAGTGTTTGATCCATGCTTTGTTTGGTCATTTGATTATTTTTCTTCGCCAATATTTCTAACGCTTACCGTTTCTACATTCTATTGTTTTCTTTTGTCTTACTTTCCACACTTTTCTCGTGCAATCTACTGTTGTCCACGTCTGTGACGTCCGTTGATCTTGCCCTGAGGCTTTACTTGTTTAAACACGAGTCTCTTAAATTACTACACCCCTCAAAGGTTTTTTAACGGATCAACTTTTACTTATATTCCTTTCTTTCTTTCTTTCTTTTTTCTATCATTTTAATTATTTCAGTATTTCTTTCTTCTTTTTTTCTTTTACACTTAATCTTTTCTCTTCTTTTATCAGGTCTTTGTTTTCTAGCTTGCTATTAGTGATTTTGTTTTCTTCCTTTCATATTTCGTCGGTTTCCTTGTTGATTTACATCCCTTTCTAACTATTAACTTTTACGATGAGGCTCTACTTTGTCTTCTTTTTAAATTTCCGTGTGTTTTCGTTCGTAAAGATGTTTTGTTGTTTGTGATGAACTTCGGCCTGTCACATTCTTTTATTCACACATCATTTTCTTTCATTCAATTGCTCCTAAGAATTTAAAAAACGTGGATCCTTATTTTAAGCATTTTGTTAAATGCGTATTCCATAGGTATACGCAAGTGATAGTGCGTATATATGTAATTATGTATATACATACCATGATAGTTAGATATCATTGAATGCGCAATTATATATATATATATATATATATATATATATATATATATATATATATATATATATATATCTGTGTGTGTCTGTGTGTGTGTGTGTGTGTGTGTGTGTGTGTATAATTACAAGAATTAAGCCGATTAATACTTCTCAGCTTCAAGTTTTAGGTGATAATCAAAAACAGAGTTCTAAGTTATTAAATTGTCTTTAGGAATAAAAAGTTTATTTGCAAACCGATAATTAAGATATTGTTTGTTATTCACTCTGCATATATGTAATTGACCACTGGAAAGACATTGCGATTCATTGGCGTTTGTGACATAAAATTCGTACCATAATATTGTCTGGACTCAGAGTTTGACGTTTGCAATCAAGTAAAACTCGGAGTTGAAAGTTATCATTCGAGCATATATATATATATATATATATATATATATATATATATATATATATATATATATATATATATATATATATATATATATATACCTCAGGCACCGAGCAATAAACACAGCCCGTACTTCTTTTAAACCACCTTACACAGGTATGTGTCTGGCAAGTGCACAACGTATACGTTCGTATTTGTGTTCGTGTGTGTACATTATTCCAAATATATACCCACACACGCTCACACTCATATATATATATATATATATATATATATATATATATATATATATATATATATATATATATGAAACTAGAATCACTTGAACACATACAAGTATACACTCACACACATAAATTAATGAGTGAACACATTCATAATCATATTCATATTCATATGCGTGTATGTATTAGTACATATATGGATGTATTCATATGCATCCTTTGATATATATATATATATATATATATATATATATATATATATATATTCATTTATATATATATACATATATATATATATATGCATATATATATATATATATATGTGTGTGTGTGTGTGTGTGTGTGTGTGTGTGTGTGTGTGTGTGTGTGTGTGTGTGTGTGTGTGTGTGCACGTGTGCGCATTTTTAATATATTCTTGCAGAAACACAAATATATTTAAATACATTTATAGTTGATACACGTTCACACATATCTTATTCATACACGTACACACGCATACACACATGCATCCACACATACACTTACACACACACACACACATTCACACACACATGCGTTTGTCTGCATGGTTATATGTATATACTCTCTTAAATTTCTGTAAACATATACACACATATGCCCACATATGTATATGTATAAAAAATATATTAATATCTTTATGAGTGTATTATTACAGACACACAATGATCTCACTGCAGACCGACATTTAAAGGTTTTCCTGTGTGTATGTGTGTATATATGTGAGAGGGATAGGCACAAAATGTCTATCTATACTCTCACCTATGTAAGTCTATATTTTCATCTGGTCGTGTCACCTTTCCGTATTTATTCTCCTTTTCATATGGGAATTATATGATACCTTTCGTCCAGATTTAATTTCATTTTATTATTTTCCTGTCTCTCCCCCATTACTACTTGTTATTGTTTGTTTTTGTTTTTTTTTAATTTTCTTTTGCCTTCTCTTTTAAGAACTACTCTTCTGTTCTCTTTCCTTCTGTTGCTTCTGTCATCATCTCTCACCCGACAATGTCCCCTCCTTCTTTCTTACCCGTCACCCGGGAAGTTTCTCCCCCCCACCCCAGTTTTCAGATCATCCACCTCTGTTGATCTGATTCCTCGACCCCACCTCGCACGCAGTCATCCAACGTCCTGTTATAGTTGCATGGCTACGCAAAACGCAACTGATAATAATTGACAGACGATAGAAATGGAAGAGAACAGTACTCACGGTTTATAACTGCGACTATTCCGAACAGAACGGTACATAGAAATCCAAAGTTATTCGCTGTTGTCGATGTCATCCTTTTTTCGTCAACCTCTTTCAATCCCGTCTTTGCCGGCTCCGAAATATACATATACACAAGTTAAAAAGCGCCCGCAATAACACTAGCAGTAACAATAGTAATAATTTTTCGGATAGTCGTAGTAATAATAGGAATAATAACAACGATATTATTATTTATAATAATGCTGAGAGTCTTCGTCTTTACGAGTAGTTTTACTAGAAGCGATTGTTACAGAAGCGTTAATAGTGCAGAAGAGTGGCGTCGTCTTGTGTTGTAAGGTTACAAGCGCTTGTTGGCGTCGTAGTAGTTGTATTAGTTTTCAGTCTTTGTAATTCTAGATGGGTACTGGAAGATCTAATGCGTAGCGTACGTGGAAGCAGTTGTAGCAGGGACGCGAATCAAAGCAACGCGTGCGTCCGTAAAGGAAGGTGGAGTTGGGTACGAAAATTCACCACTGGAGTTCGAATATTTTCATTGGTTCGACTCCGACCGCTTCCATCAAATGCACCTCCACGTAATCATAAATATTAAGATCATTTATTATGGTAGGATAGCTTAGCTTAGCATAAGACACAGATAGAAATATATGGCACCCGGTGGGAATCAAGCTCCCTAACAGTAATCTTTGAGCCCGGGTTGAAAAACTGACACTCCACGTGGAGCGCCCCCGTAGGATGCACGAGTTGAAAATTAATTAGCTTAGCTTAGTTTAGCAGAAGGCCTGATGTATAGAAATAAACTCAGTAATGATGGTCAACTAGCCTAGCTCGATAGAACTTTCAAAGTCTGATCAGATGTATGAGTTATCATTCAATACGCTTAGCCGAGTTTAGCAGAAAGCGAGTAGTACGGAACACTCTGTGAGTATCAAATTTCCCGGTAATGGTCTGCTAACTGAGTTTGATAAAACATCACTACAGGCAAAGAGCCCGGTAGGATATAAGAGTTGTTTATTGATAAGCTTAGCTAAGTTGAGCGGAATATAACATGTATGAAAATCCTTGTAAAACTCACTTATTGTAATTGGCTAACTTAGCTCGATAATCTCGAAAGGCCTGTAAGGATGTTTATGATATTTTAAAAAGAAACAAGAAAACTTTGCTTGGCTTAGCAGAAGGCCAGAGTAATGGGATACCTAAATCAACATTATCAACTATTTTGTAAAGTATAGATGTTATAAATTAATATTTAATGTGTAGGTGTAATTTAGATATTACATTTTATATTTTCGCTTCGCATTTGCTGTGTTATCAAATGAAATAGAAAATAGTATAGGTATTTTTTGAAAAAAGCATAAATAAATACTGTTCGATGATTGTTAACAGAAATATGAAAGTAAAAACAGGTAGCAGATTTTGAAACTCAGAAAAATACCTCTAGTATCCCAAAGGGATCAGTGTTGGGACATTTATTGTTTTTAATATTCATAACTGATTTACCAAATAAAACTTGAAATAAATCTATTTGCTGGTGATGTCAAACTATTTGATTCACCATTATCAAAAGAAATGTCATTGATGGATAGAAATAAATTTTCATATTGGTAAAATACTTGGGAATTAAAATTTAACATAGAAATCTGTGAAATACTAAATACTGGAACAAAAAAAGAGTAATATTTAAATTAAGCCACTGGAAAATTTTTAAAAGAAAATGAAGAATGCGATTTAGGAATTGGCTTTGATGATACATTTAAATATGAGAATCCGAATTTATCAATTGTATGGGAGGAAAATGACATGATCGTCTGGATAGTTTGAAATATTATTTCAAGGGGGGGGGGGGGGGCAAATATTGTTTTAAAGTGATATTAAAGCTTAATATGAACACATAGAGAATATTTTACTCGGGCCAGGGCTCAGGGTCTAATAATAAAAATTGGAGGGTTAAGACTGGCGAGCACACAAAGAAGAGTGACAAAACAAATAAAAAGTGGAAAATTTGAGACATTATGATTAACACCTTTACTATAAAAAGAAGGTGAGGTGATCTAATCAAAACATTCGAAGTATTAGAATTTCTAATCATGGTAAATGTTGCTACACAAACTGGAAATTTACTGTAAATCACATTTCAAAAACAGTCAATAAACCATTTGGAGTGTTTTTGTAAGAGTAAAAGTAAAGTTAGCGACCGTAGTCGAGGGCTACCCGAAGGCCCCTTTTTCAATAGCTACATCACTGAGGTGTAAGGTAGGGCGCAAATCCTTTCCCTGGATTGTTCCACTTTCCCCCTTACAATGCTGAGTGTTAAGCAAGGAGCTATCAAGTACCATATTTTGAGTCTTTAGTAAGATTCGACCTGAGAGTGAATCCCCCGTCTTCCGGGTCATTAGCGAACACTCTACCACTAGGCCAATTTTTTGGTCAAAGTTGCTTAAAAAAAAAAGCAGGAATAAAATTAAAAAAAAAACGATTCACTTGGTTGATTTCAAAAATAATGGTATGAAAAATAAATTAAGATGGCACTTTTGACAGCAATTGGATTAATTACAAATCAGCATTTCATATATATATATATATATATATATATATATATATATATATATATATATATATATATAAATACCCTTGGAAAAGGTATTGACCCCCTTATCCTCCCAGCTATGGGTTAAATAGTACCACTACTGTTCTTCTAGGAGAATGGCTTTGGCCTTAAATAACCTAAAAATAGTTGATATGCCATTAAATACAAAGAAACTAAACCATCGTTGTTAAGGTTAACGAAAGTAATAAATAAACCTTGCAGTAATCGAATACTTTCACAGTTGTTTGCTAGCCTTGCTTGACAAACTTTTATGCCACGGGAGTGACTTCAAAATATATTAGAGTTGTAGTACAATAAACTTAGCTTAATTTCGCAGAAAGCCAGATATATGGGACACCCAGTGGGAATTAAACTCGATGATTGAGGTCTGTAAGGCCCTACTCGATAAAGTATTACCCTTTGTGAAGTACTTAGGTGGTATGTATAAGTTATCATCTAATAAGCTTAGGGTTACTTACTTGGAAGTATGAGGCACTCAGTAAGAATCGAATTCATCTTTTAAAGACCGCTAGCGTTGTTTGATAAACGTCTACTTCACAGCAATAACTCCCGACTGATATATGAGTTGTCATTTAATTAGCTCAGCTTAAATTAGCAAGATATTAAAAGTTAAGGATACTCTGTTAGAATCGAATTCAGAACTAACAGTCAGCTAGCCGAGGTCGATAAGACAGGACCCAACACGAAGCACTCTGACAAAATGTATGAGTTATCATTTGATAAGTTTAGCTAAGTTTTAGAAAAAGCTTGCAGTATGGGACACTCTGTGAGAATCAAACTCACTAATGTTTTCTGGTCGTCTGACAATTTCTACATGTGAAAGGCCTTGGTAAGAAGCATTGCTTCATCATCTATGTACCGATATGTTTGCAAAATGTATTTATAACCGATTAAAGGTCAGTTCATTATAGCAGGGTTTTATTAAAGTAATACATTTAACATCCTTTAAGAGAATAAACTCTTTTCGGTACAAGTAAAACCGGATGATTATCTGAGGGGTAAGCAACAACGTGAATCATCCCAATTTTTAAAAACATAACTTGGACAATTATCAAATGCTGATTAGAATGCTTCTCTCCTTCCTAAATATTGTCAGTAATATTATGAAGATCAGCAGTTACAATAAGAACCTTATGAAACCACGGTTCGTGTAATATCCACAAAAACACTGCTATTAGTTGTAACTAATATTTCGATATCAAAATGTTCTTTCGACTATAAAAGATTCCAGTGGGTCTCAGATGACGATGTTGTGAAGTTTAACTTTCGCTGCAAGGAATCGACTACAGATGATTGTCAAAATGAGGATCGGATGTATTCATCTTGTAAAAAACTTTATATTGTTAAATCATTCGAATCTTATAAGTCCAGACGAAAAGCAACTTATCAACATTAATAATGACTTGAAAGTGTTTGCCCAGTTGGCTGTGGCTGAAGAGTACACCGACTGCTTCTCGGCAGAGTAGTAAGACATACCCCACCCCAAGCAGTATTCTGGATATGACAAAAAACCACCTGATGGTGAGGTTCCAGTAATGCAGAAGCTTTGAGGAATGAGGTGCACCCCTTCATTGCCATCGCTCCAAGGTCCACTCTGACTCGGAATGGAAGCATCTGATAGGGTCCTATCTATGGGTTGAATAGAACTAAACGGTGTACTAATGCTAATCAGAATTTCTTGAAATAGAACTGTTTTTACAGTGAAACTGTGTACTCATGGTAAACCTAATTGTTTGAAATAGAACTGTTTTTGACAGTAAAACTGAATGATTATGCTAAACTGATTTGTTTGAAATAGAACTGTTTTTGATATTGAAACTGTATACTAATACTAAACTGAATTGTTTGAAATAGAACTGTTTTTATGTATTAAAATGGATTTATCATTGATAACTTACAATGGTTGATGTGCCATAAAACCAAGCCAAATCAAACTAAACCAAACTTGTAAATATGCTCATCAACGATGACAGTTATTTAGTCAACTACTCTAATAATTATCTTTGTTTTCTTGTACGCTGGCTTTTTATCCATATTCTTCTAGAATAAACTTTTAAACCTAAAGAACAAATAGAAATTAAACTCCCTTTCGCTCAAGGACTTTTTTTGTCAATATAGAGTGGAGTGCTGGCTGATCCTTACTCCTGGTTTGCCAGGTAAATGTTGGCTTAAAATTGGTTAAGATCATTTAATTCGCCCAAAAAGCAAATATAATTATCATCTGAAGGAGCGTCATTTTTTTTTTCTCTTCAAGCGGGAAACAAGGTAGGGATGTCTAGAACCTATTCCAAGCACAAATGTATTATCTCCATCTGGCGAGGGTCATTGTACCAGAAATAAATATATAATGGAACATCTGAATTGAATTTTTCCGTTAAATATATATATATATATATATATATATATATATATATATATATATATGTTTGTATGTGTGTGTGTGTGTGTGTGTGTGTGCGTGTGTGTGTGTGTGTGTGTGCGGTCGTGTTTGTGGCTTTGGGAAGTTTTGAATGCCTCTTCATTGCCATCGCTCTCAGGTTCACTCTCATCTGGATTGGGAGTAACCGTTAAAATCCGTTAAAATCTGTGAAAAACTATTAGTCTTCAAATATTTTATTAAAAAAGGGTACTTGATATAAAGTAACCACATGCAAAGAACTATAAAGAAATTGCAAAAAATATAAATATAAACGTACAATTCCCAAAGTTCTAGTCACGAAATAACTTCACACAAGTAAATACCCCGTTAAAATCAATGAATCAGTGAATCAATCCCCAAGTAAATTCGTAAATATCTAATGTCAAGTGATGAACATTTCAACAACATCAAGATTATCATGATTATTGTTAACACTTTATATCTATATCATACGGGACAAAAGTTCCAGGACAGTCCATAAATTAATGTTACTACATATCTGTTATTTTAGTATTTTTCATTACAATTGGTTCTATACTTAAACCGTAACGTCTATCATTTGTATTACTTCGAATAAATGTGCTTCCATATAGATTTGGGGCAGAACTATAAGGCAGTCCGTAATGCAATTGTACTCTTAGGCTTTTCGGAAAGTAATATCCGGTTTTGGAATAAAATTATATCAATGAATTTAAACATTATTTTAATCAATGAAAATACGATTCCTATGATTCTATGCATTTCTTCCTATGATTAATAAGGTTATTTATGCAAGGACGATAAATCTTTAAAGGTTTGAATGGCAATAAATCTTTAAATGTTGTATCTACCTCTCTTTAGAACGGAATGTTCTGGGTGGGTGTGAGTAGAAAATGAGGTGAACAGGGAAGATGTGGCAAAGTCTCATTTCCCAAGTCAGTGAGATTCTGCAGAGTCATCCGTGCAACTTATGGTCGAGCATTATCATAAAGCAAACGTACGACCAAACTTGAACTAATTCTAAAAAAAAAGGATATGCGCCATTTCTTTTTTAAGTTCATGATTAGGGGTATCTAAAAAATTCTGAAAGAATGACCAATCAGATAAACCTGTAGAATACACCGACTGCATCTCTGCAGAGGGGTGAGATCCCCACCCACAACAAGAGTCCTGGATATGACACAAAAACATCGGATGGTGAGGCTTCAGTCTGGCAGATTTGGTGAACGTGGAGTACTTCATAATTTCAGTTACTCCCAGATTCATTCATACCCGGAGTAGTAGCAGCTGATAATGTCCTATATATAGGTCAAATACAACTGTTTGGGATTTAAACTGTGTAGAATCAAATTACTAAAGCTAACTTGATTTGTTAGAAATAGAGCTGCTTTACCATTTAACTGTGTGTAAACAAATGAATGATATTACGAGGATCATTAAATAAGTTTCCAGACATTTTTCGTATGGGCACTTTTATTGATCGTACACACCGGAAACTCTAATCCCCTTCGAAGTAATCTCCTCTGGCTGCAATGCACTTGTTGTACTCTCTGAGCTTAGGGAATTAGCAAAAGTCACAGGGAGCAAATTCTGGACTATACGGAGGCTTGATGCCCATCTTGGTCAAATAGTCTGTAACAAGGATGGAGTTGTGGACTGGTGTATTGTCCTGGTGGAAATGCCTCTGACACGATTTGAAGAGTGCTGGCCTCTTCCGATGGAATCTTTTCCTGAACTCCCTTTTAATCTCAACATAGTAACCCAAATCCTAACCCTTTGGCCAATCAACTCTGGTCTATTGACTTCTTTACTCCTCCAACACCTCCCATCATCCATCACAGACTCCCTGCCTTCCTTGAATCTCTTATGACACGAAAATTACTGATACTCGATGCATGCAAGATGCTCCAAAAGCTCGGCGGAAGCATTCAACACGTTTCTGTGGCATTTTTTTCCAAGTATAAAACAGAATCTTATTGCATATCGTTCTTCTAAAGTATCCCCATGTCCAGATTGCATTTTTTGAAATTCACCAGCCGTGACAATCAGGCTTCAGTTGGGTGTATTCCAATTACTGCTGTAGCAGTTCATTTGAACCTGAAATCATAAAAACCGGTCACTCATCTCATAAGACGTATTGCAATAACATACTCAATTTGCAGGCGTCTACGACAAATTTAAATGCCTGTACAAAAGAAGTATGGAAACTTATTGAAGGCACAACGTATATTGAATAGTGTGTGATACATAGCAATACTTGAAACCATTGAAGTGTGAGGAAAAGAAGAGTTTCGGCTCGTTTATAAACTTGTATCAGTAGAATGTGTCTACAAATCATATACAATCAATATATGCATAAACTGGATTTTGCATTAAATAACCTATGATGTTTGATATGCCATAAAACTTAACGAAAGCAAATTCTGAAAGAAATGATTAAAAAAATCAATAAAGAGAACACTGTATTCGTTATGAATACTCTTTATAGAGCTACTATAAAAATATCTTAGATAAGAATTTAAACAGTTTATACTGAAACAGAATATTTTTCGATCAAACTATCTTCTATTTTTGAATATATATAATTTTTGAAAATCGTATGTTATACTGTTAGAAAACTACTTGAAGACGGAAGTTCAGGCAAGCGACAGTGATCCATAACAAAGTACACAGATACTACATTAATTTTAGCCAATGGGCCCAGAGTGCCATTTTGATCCTAGGCAGAAAGTGTATATACTCTGATCTTTGGCAGATGTGCAGAGCCGTTCTTCTGATACACAGCACATGGCTCTGGGAGCGGTACTTTGATTTTCGGATGAATGCACTCTAACTATGATCCTAGACAGATCCACTTGCGAATAATCCCGTCATTATGGATAATATACTAGTCGTATAAATATGAAATGCTTAATATATTGATTAACGTCACTGTTGCGATAGTAAACACATAAATACAATAGCACAATTATATTTTAAAGTTGTAATAACAATCCTCTTTTAATCTCTCTGTGTCCTTTTGGTGGCCAAATGATAATGGCCATGCAGTAAACACATGGATGAACTTGGTCTTCAAGGTCTATCAAGAAAGCGAGTAAAATTCAGTAACAATATATTATCAACTTAATTACAAATTAGTTTATTGTTTAGTTTGGTTTATTTATGATACGGCATATCAAGTATTTTTGGAGGGAACTCATGGCTTTGTGGGAAAGGGACACGGTAACCCGAGTTCAAATCCTGAAAGAGGCTGTTTGCAATTCATATATTTCCACAACTACTTCGAAATGTATGAATCCAGATTTTCTCTGTCCAGCTATTGGTATATAGTAAGGCAGACTGCGCCCTTTAACCGAGCATAGGGAACCGGTGTAGAAGGAAAACCCTGCATTCAAAACTGTAGACCTAGAAAGAGAGGAGCTGTACAGGGCTACATGGTACATGAGTAGCGCCCCAACAACCAAACCTACTAAGGGCACCAGTTGCTAAGCAAGTGAGTGAGAGATCACCTCATTTAGTGATATTTACTGCAGTAACTTGATTTAATTATGAACGGTTGACTATAATTATAACTGTATTTCAATGCCCTTTGGTAATTCTTAAAATTACTCTTTTTATTTTTCTAGTCAAATTTATTTACACAGTAGTACATGATATCAATCATTCCTATTAAACAAAAACACAGTTCACAGTTCATAGGTTTCAATATTCCTATATAACAATAATTCTATTTAATACTGATCTTTTATTGCATACAGGGATATGGTATCAAGTATTCCTATCTAATACAAATATATTTTAAACATCTATTTAGATAGATAGATCCAAACAAATACGACCACTCGGTGAATTAAGTCTATCTCCATAATAATTTCCTTCTGAATTAGCACAGTGACGAAGATATTGCATTCATAACGACTGAAATCTTTAACTTTTATTGCTTAGACAACATTGAGTTAGGTTTCGATTTTTAGTAATAGGAAGTGGTTGCGAGTTCATCATTATCATTCGAGTAATGGCCTTGTAATACTACTGGAGTATATATATATATATATATATATATATATATATATATATATATATATATATATTCCCCTCATAACTCGTTCACCTTGTGGAAAAGGTTTTCCCTAGAAGCAGGTTATTTTGTAAAAATAATTAAAAAGAGGGTAAAAAATCGCGACTCTGAGTGTATCAATTCTGATTTTTAGTTGAATGTCTATCAATACGACTGAAATCTTAATATATCAAGTTCTAATGTATAAAATCATTTGAAGTCCCAATTGCTGATGTAAGGTCTGTTAATACACATGCGGGTGTATACGTATACACCCGCATGTGTATTAACAGACCTTACATGCCGCATTGATTTGCACTAGTTCACATCAATATATATATATATATATATATATATATATATATATATATTGTCATCCACAGACAGATCTGTTTCGTTCTATTAGAACTCTTCAGTGTGGCTAGACAGGCTAGATTCCCGAAGCTGGGATCGAAACCCGATTTACTTATATATATATATATATATATATATAGAGAGAGAGAGAGAGAGAGAGTTATAGAGAGAGAGAAAAAGAGAGATAGACATGGCGAATAGGTTGTCTTCGTCGGTAATGAAGCTGGCTGCTTGAGTTCAAATACTGGTTGAGTCTGTTTAAGTTTCAATTTAGTAAAAACATGAAACCATCCCAGTTCTATAAGTAGATAGTCGGATAGAACGGGTTCTTTAGACATGGTAAGATAACCAGATTAATAATAATGTAAACTTTGAATTATAACCAACTTTACTCTCGTTAATCATTGACCTTCTATCACATTCTGCCTACGGAAGACGGTTTAGATAAGTACATATTGTAAAAAAAAGAAAAAAAAGATATTCAGCGCAAACACAGATCCACATTGATCATTAAATAACAGGTTATATTTAAAATCATTATTTCTGCTCTATAATAGCAGTCTAAGTGAATTATTCTAATTGAAAAATTCACACAATCGTATTGTTTTTTAGTGCGGCATTGTATGGCACATATACAGATGTAGTGTAGTGAATTTATTTTTGTTTTATATAGACAGCTATAATTTTATATTCATATACGTTCCACAGTCCTAACACCCCCTTATATATATATATATATATATATATATATATATATATATATATATATATATGTGTGTGTGTGTGTGTGTGTGTGTGTGTGTGCATATAGATTGTCAGTTTTGAAGTATTGGTTTAACAAAACTTCTTATGGTTTACGTAGATAAGTAGTTATTAATACTCCCATTCAATAGGGAGAGGAAAAAGAAAATCAATAGAGATTAACATTAGATCTACTCAAAATTCACGTACAATTTGTGGGGAAACGGCTACTGAGGATAAAGCAGAAATCCAGGAAAAAAGATACTTATACATGCACAGCAATAGGAAAGTGTGTGAACGAGAGGCACAAAACAAAAGAAAAATATGAAAGAATAAAGATTGTTAATACTAATGAAATTTTTCGGTTCTATGACAAATAGAACATGATTGTAACAATAATAATTCTGCATATTAGACATCAGTTCCCAGGTAGAAGTAACGTCGATATGTTAGAATGGGAACGGGAAAGGGTGGAAATTTTGTGTCCTGAATAAATTAACTTATTTTTAATTAGTTAGTCCCAAACTAATTTTCTTTAAGTTTACTGTTCCCATGTGGCTATTACGTCATAGATCACTGTGATTTGTTTTTGACACGCATGTATTTAGCAACTCCTTCGTGCAGGGTGCGACACAATTTCACTTTTGCTGCGGGGTTTATCAGGTTTTAATTTGTTCTCTGAGACTAGTTGCGATTCTAAGGTTGAAGAGCCCTGTCTGCCCTACTATTTGCCTGGATATGGAGAACAGTTGTATCCATACCTTTTCCAGTGGTAATAGCACAATGTGAAATGCAAACAGCCTCGTCCGAGACTTGAACTCAGATCACTGTGTTCGTTTCCAACGATGATGGACATTACAGCATAGGCCATCCAAGATTTTCACGTGTAATTTAACATTTAATTAAGTTTTGAGCCATTAAATTAATTGAAGGACACAGTAAGTGTTAACTGATGTTAAAGGCAGCCGTTGAACCCATAGTCAATTTGAAACCACGGCTCACATTAGATTCTTTCAGTCAGGTTATCAAAACGCTTCTGGAGTTAAAAGTTTGTTTGTTGGTGACATACTCCTTATCTCAGCGGCTGAATTCTCCATCTTTCTGTTTAATTCACCGTTTTGAACAAACTGGTAATGATTAAATGCCGTCAGTAAATAAAACGTAAAATGTGACCATGTAATGGTGGTTTTATTGGCATTCGTCATCAACGAATAGGAACAAGGATGCCAACTTGAGAGGATAAAATAAGATGACCGGAAAAGAGACAAAGAGAAAACAAACAAAGTGTGGTGATGTATTGAGAGCTGACTGATCATAATTCAAGAATCACTACCCGATCTTAGATCAAGGACAGTGAGCACCTTTCGATCCATCGAAGTACTGGGGAGATCGTTAGATTGCAACCATTAGTCAATATATTGCTGAAAGCTCCTTCAGTGACATTATCGTCCCATGTATGACAATGAACTAACTTTGGTAGTGAGGCTCTAGTTCTTATGATCTCGGAAGTGTAGAGTACTCCATCATAACCTTTACTCTCTGGTCCTCTTTAAACTGGAGTGGTAGTAACTTTAAAAGTCGCATTGATCGGCCAACTATACATGGTTAAAATTTATTTGTATTCGACAGGAATACTTGATGCCATATAACTGTTTACAGTATACCTCAAAATAGATGCAAACCATTAATATGATAATGATTTATTACTGAAACAAGAAACTATACGTCAGCTGGGGTACTGCAGAAAATCCTTTTTAAAGATTCCTTTGAACGATGCACGTGAAAGACCAAGTTATTGAGAACGTCTTCGGGGGGACGCTTTTTTTTTTACTTCTTCCAACAGAATCTCTCGCCATATGCACCTTGTCAGGACGTTTTGTAGTAAACTTCCAACCATATCTTGAATGTTCTGCCTTTTTACTGAGGTTGTTTACCGATTATGTAGTTAGAAATTTGTGTACCTAACGATAAATTTGGCTTTTCAAGGGATTATTATTTAAGTTAAACTTCGCGCGAAATTTTTTCTCGCACAATTTTGAATGATTTTGTCTCAACATAAGTAATGACGCAAAACATTTTGCTCTCTTGTCCAAGACATTGAAATCAAGGACTAATTGTTGTTATAGAATAATATTTTCAAATCTGAAAGAAAGGCAGACACAACATTATCATTTGTAGAGTTATTAGAAGTCACATGGGCCCTATGTATAATTATACACCCTGTAATTTATCCTTATACTTACATAAATATATAATTGTTTACTAAGAATTATCGAAAATTACTTAAAACCATATAATTGTGTGCAAACAAATGTCTATTATTAAATAGAAATAAATACTTAAAATCAAATAATTATTAGCATTAAATAAGGAGACTTAAAACCTTACAACTGTATGCTTAATATTTATATTACATAGCAGCACTTTACTGAACAGATGTGTGCAAAAAACTCTTTAGAAACTACACAACATATAAAAATAAAACTGTAAAAGGAACACAATTCCCTAACCTTTTAGCATACAATAACCCTAGATAGGTTGATGTGTTTTTAAAAAAAAAAACAACCAATTAATCTTGTTGTAAGAAAGGATTGTAATCTTTTACGCTTTGTCTTACAGGGAATATCACTATTTTTTTACTAGTAGCTGAGGGATATTACTATCGGTGGTTTGCTTCTGCGTATATCGATGCATCTTTTTCATTATTAAACATAAAGTAGAAATAATTTCGAATGTGTATTCTAAATTCATACAGTTTTCACACGAATGAAATAAATTCATTTCATTCTACATAATATTCAGAAAGATTATATTTACTGTAGACTCCTAATATCCTTCAATATTTGTGTAATATTTAATTTCTAAAGTTTTATTTAGATTCACTGAAAAGCCTCAGGCTGTTTACATTACTGCTCCCATGTTATCAATCCAAGTACTTAACAAGTGGTGAAATTTCTGCTTGGCTCGACCAGTAGCCAACGTATTTATACAGCATAGCTGGCCGCCTCGTGTATTGGGGGGGGGACACAAGGCTGAAAGAACTTTCTATGTTAGTTCAATTCTAACCGGCTGCCTCATGCTTTCCTTTTATAATCAACCCATTTCACTTATATGTGCAAACCATTTTAAACACAGCTGACTGTGAACAACCAAAATCTTTTTTCCAACTCCGAAGTAGATTGTTTTTTGAATGAGTTTTATAATATTTTTCTTTGTTTCAATTGAGTGTTATTTTTGTTATTTTTTCTCTTAGGTTAATTAGGCCCTGCTGTTTCTTGAGATCTACAAGAACTGACTTTTAACTGTAGACCATTTCAAATACTCTTGTATTTTTTTTTTAATAATGAAAGTTACAAGATTTTCCATAATACTTCCTCAGTAATTGGTTATTTCATTATATCTTATCTGCTCGTATTGAAAAAGATATAATTTTAAAAATCTTGTTTGTTTAATGTTATCATTAGTTTAAATATTATCCTGTTTGTATAATGTATATTTCAATAAGAAATATACTTTTAAAAATCTTGTTTGTTTAATGTTATCATTAGTTTAAATATTATCCTGTTTGTATAATGTATATTTCAATAAGAAAGGATGAAGATATTTAAAAAAGCTGGAGTTTTATGTTTCATTAGTTTATTTAGTGCTAATTAAGTCTAACAATCAAACAATGTGAGTTTCATGTATGTGAATTCCATCATTTTCCCGGGATATTGCTGTTCTTTTCATGTTATTTTCTAACCAAGTACTGAATATATGTATAGATTTCAGCATGACTTAAATATAAGCCAACGTACTTATATAACGTAATAAGGAATGTCGCATCATTTAAGTAAGATTCGCACACCCATAAGAATAAGTTCGATTCTTACTAGATGATCGATACTTTTGTCATCTCTTTAATCTAAAAGTTTCTAAAAAATAAGTACTCGTTACTGTAAAATAAATCTATGTTACCACTAAATAACTGCAATGTTACACACACTACAAGGCAACGCTATGTCGACGCTTAATAAAGAATGTAATACTATACGTACGAAAATGTGGAGCCTCTCGGATAAAGATTATCGTCAAAGGAAATAAACTCAGTGAGCTAAGTTCGAATCATGGATGAGGCTGTTCATTTCGTGCTCATATCAATTGCCTAACCCTTCCCAACTATGGGTAAATATTAAGAAAGGCTTTAACTTTTGTACGGCAACTGATGTCGGTGAAGAAATATTTATGAATTGAAACCAGTTTTAGTCCGCTTATAAATGATCCTGTCGCATCCTCTCCGTACATTTATGCTTGATAATTATGGAGTGGTTTTTAAGTTCCCAAAACATTTTTGTATCTAAACTGATGCTGTTGTAAATATGAAACACGTTAGGACGATGTACAGAACTGTTCTTGGTTCGACTACAATGGAAAAGATCAAGAGATATGATGCTATTATAACGGTTATGTAACTTTGCTTGACGGAGTTCTTCGAGAGGAAAACAAACATTAGTCATGTTATCATCTTATTCGGAAAGCAATTGCTTACAGTTGTTACAAGATTTTTTTTTTTTTTTTTTTGATAAAAGAAATGAATAAATTACAATTTACCAGATAGGCTTGTTTTGCTTTGAGTTTATTAGATTATGAAACTGGATGTAAAATCATTGATCTATTATACATTGAGTGTCTATTAAAACCATATTTGTTTATTCTTGTTTATTAAAAGAATCAGATAGCTAACAAGTTCTTTTTATTCATTTTGATCAAAATTAGGGCTTTTGCTTTCTGGCAATCGGATAATTGATTCATTTTTATCTCAAAGTCCAAAAGAATGTTTTTGGATAGATTCTAATGTTTGGGTTTTCCATTTGTTAGCATGGACACATTTAATCTCTAGAAATATTCTCTGTGTATCACATTTCCTAATCAGTCATATCAATTCATGGTTTATTTTTGTATCACTTAGCTTCATTCGCTTTTGCTTAAGTTATATCCAAATCAGATTATCTCAACTCTGTAAAGTACGCATCGAAGACTGTTAAGAGAGCATGATCATAATCTTTAAACTTATTCAAAAATGCATTACCGGTATTATGTACTGTAAAATATATAAAGAATACGGAAAAAGGTATTGGAAATTAGTTGTTTAAAGACGATATAAGGATGAGTATTTACACAGTTCGCCTTTTTAAATTGATTTTTTCATGAACAAGAATTCCAATAAAACAGAAAACGTTTATATATAAACATAGTTGTTGGCTACCTTACTCGAGGGTTGCCCGAAGACTCCCTTTTCAATAGCTACAACATCGAGGTGTAGGGGAAGGCATTACTCAATTCCCTGGATTACTCCGCTATATCCTTGATCCCTACCTTATAAGGCTGAGTGTTAAGCAAGGTGGCATCAAGTACCACTCTTTCAGTCTTTGGGATTGAACACCGTCTACAGGACCATTGGCGAACACTCTATTCTTTAGGCCAAACAGGTCTAAAAAATTACGAAAAATTTATTTTCAAATGACTATATCAATTACATAAAAAACTGATTAACAAACAGGTATTTCTCAACTTTTTGTTCAATAGATTTTTGAGGGTGACAGATAATAGACATTTCACATCAATGTGAGAGCTGCAAGGATGATTCCTACCTCTTTTAAATTTACAAAAGATTGGTTATCATCTAAACTATGTTATGAAGTGTATATTGTGTGGCGGGAAGAGAATCGTCTAGAATGTATCATTTCTGGATAATCGAATGTTTGATTTTAACAAGTATTATTCTCAATTTATCCCCAACGAATCAAATATTAGCATATGAATCAGTTAACAGAAGCAGCCAAACTTTTGATCAGGATAAGGCTAAACCAAATTTTCTTTGATGACCAGGCAAATATTGTTACCTGGGAGTTCGACGTATTCCCAAGAAATTGTCACTTCGGATTACTGAGTATTCTTGTCTTTATAGAACTCAGTGTCAATGAAATAAAAATAAATTTGATTCACTGGAAGATAACAAAATACTCGCCGAACATCTCTTTGCTAACAAAGATAAACATTTCTAACCGCATGGAATCATGGTATTTCTTTAAGAATAGTAAAAAAGAGAAAAGCTAGAACTGAACTTGGTTTCATTTTTTTTTTCAATAAACCAAACTTTTTGCTACTTCGTCATCGTCGGCCATTGCACTAGGTAAATCCTCTAGACGGTAGTCAGTATACACACAGACCTGGCGAATGTAATTTATTGCTGGTTGGTCATTACTGGTGTGTCCTGCGCAGGAATCCAAAGGAGAGCGTTGCTTATGAGTACGTTCAGCTTATTAGCTGACTTCATATTGTCATATAATATATATATATATATATATGTATATATATATATATATATATGTATATATATATATATATATATATATATATATATATATATATATATATATATATTTGGGAACAAATTTGTTTTTCAGTTCTCGCAAATGTATCAGATTTTAGTGAACCATAATATATCCAATTTGAACGGGTGCGATTGAAAAACACTCTTAGTAAACATTAGGTCAGAGGAAGACTTAAATGCGCGTGGTGTAATAAAATGTAACATCGACAATGAGTTGTTTTTTTATTATTTAAGTTAAATATGAGAATGCAATTATCTAAATCTATCAAAATAATATTTTTAATGACTTCACTTTTCCAATTTAAATGTTCATTAAAGAAAATTGCTGAAGAAGAAGAAGAAGAAGAAGAAGAAGAAGAAGAAGAAGAAGAAGAAGAAGAAGAAGAAGAAGAAGAAGAAGAAGAAGAAGAAGAAGCACAACAGCAATAACAGCAACAACAACAGCGACAGCAAAAATTTAAAGATTTCTTTTAAATTAAAAACATAAATTTTCAGAATTATTTTAATTAGTATTCCTCGTATTCTTCTTTCAAATTAATTCCAGTTCCAATCGAATAAGTTTTACAGATAAAAAAAATTATACACTAAGAAGAATTATACTAAAACAAATTAAAATTGGAAATTCACGTTCGTCTTAGCCAGTGCTTTTCATCTGAGAAAATGGATGAGAAATATATAAGCATTACAATTTCCAAGATTGAGATAGATAGATAGAGAGAGAGAGAGAGAGAGAGAGAGAGAGAGAGAGAGAGAGAGAGAGAGAGAGAGAGAGAGAGAGAGAGAGAATGAAGGATAATCAAAGGAAAAAAATCCTGACCATTTTCTCTGGTAAGATACTCCAAACACTTCTTAAACTAGAAAGGAGAGGAGATCAGAAACATGGACTAGATAATGGGAAAATTGATAACAATGTGCAAGTAGTTCCCCGGAGATATGATGTGGACAGACGTCAGAAGGAAAGGAGGAAAAGGACGGGTTTGCGTTCAGGATTGCATGGATGCGGTAATTCTATTACTGATTTTTTCCAATTCTTTCACTCTTTATATATTTCCATAAGTGTGTCTATGTATTTACCTAACCCCTCTACAACACAAAAGACGTGACACAAGGTCACTTTTTGAGTAGAGGACCGCTTCAGAATTCTCCTTCTCCTACACCAGTTCCCTGAACTCATCTAAAGTACAAGTCTGTCCTACTATTTACCCATAGTTGGGTGGATGGGAAAAGATAGATGTGTACCTTTCCCGCGATCATTAGCGTTAAGTGAAATGCAAACATCTTCGTTCAGAATTTGAATTCGGCTCACCGATTCTAATTCATATGACGATAACCGTTACCATAAAAGAGCCTCAAAGTGTCTATGAAGTGGGGAGAAGTTTCGATAATGTTTCGCACGTATACTGTGCTTTGTTTTTACTCGACAAATGAGCTCAAATCATACATGAAAAAGTGGTTACTGACTTGTATGAATTTAGAATTTATACGTATGCAAATAAGCTAAGCAAAATAGTTAATAAAAGGGAAGCCGGTAAATTACGTTTTTTATTTCAATTCTTTAATTTCATCTCGGTCATGGCTTAGAGTATGTTTATGGCATGTTTCCACTGTAGCTGTGTTTTCATTTGGAGTAAAGTTTTCATTTTTTGATTCAAAACATCGATACATATCGTTCTAAGTAAATATAACGGGAATGATCAGAATTAGTGCATTATTCGCAAGAAAATACAAATACAAAATATATGAAATTTTGCAGTAAGGATGGATTTTTACCTTTTAATAAATGATGTCAAAAATGTTCCGTATGTTTTGGTCTCCTATGTTAAAGTCATTTTGACATTTTTTTCAATACCCAGATATAACAGTTGTTTCAATAGTTATCATTTTGAATGACGTTAGATATAGTTTCACTTACGAAAATAGAATTCATTTCTTTAGATTATTTTAACATGTTTTATGATGAGAAATAGTCATTTGATGGAAATAAAAGATTTTGTCCTAAAAGTAAACAATGGTTAGAAAATGTTTTTTTAAGAATAGTATAGAGTAGCTAATAAACTTTTGTAAGCGTGTAGGTTGGGAACACATGTCAGAATTAAAAGCATTATAGCAATGTTTGATAACCATGGCTGCTAATTAATTACAATAATATATTATGCAATAAAAGGACGCAGTGTCCTCGATCAGTATTGCTGAGAAAAAATGATTTTTACAACACATCTCTATCATTCTGGTTTTTCTTCGGCAAACTCTTTCAGTTCTCACATCTATCATTCTGTTGATCTAGGTCACATTTAGAGGTTCACATTCACGAAAATAGTTATTATAATCAAAATTATGTCGTAATTAATGGGCAGCCATATAAGTTAGACTCTCGATATATATTCGTCATTACTGCCAAAACTCTCTATTTCACACTTTTTTCTAAATTGGCTTATCGTGATTTAAAAATAATTATCGTGTGTACTTTTCTAATTTGGATAGGATTGTCTATTTGCTATTCAAAATCAGTGTGATATTTGCTTCAACTATAATTTCCAAATGTTACTGTTGTCTGAGATATAATTATTTGCACCCACTTAATTTCTTGAGGATGCATACTTAGTGCAACGGGTATCAGCATGGAAATGGAATCAACACAACGGGTTCTAATCCTTCACAAGATTGTAGGAGTGTCCCTTAGTGGTAATGCCCTCGAGAAGGAATGAATTTTACACTTATCCTACTATCTTGGGAAAAATAGAGAAAAATGGGTTCTTTTGACATGCTTAGATTAAAAAAAAAATTAATGACTGGTCGAATACTTTATTATACAGGCAAATAGACTTTAGAAAAGATTCTAATCCTTAGAAGTCTGTTTGCCCAACCTCATAGCAGTTATTAAGAAAAACAAAGCAACCCAAGTCAAATTCGAATTCCACCTCTACCTCAAAAAAAAAAAAAAAGTAAATAAAAACCCGTTAGGGCTTGTATCGGATGACAAGATAAAATATACCCCAAAATTTCTTTGTTATACATCAGTCCTGAACTTTAACTAAGTTAAAACTTAAGGTAAAAAGAAGGATTTATTTTTATTACATTTTTTATTGTATTATTCTTATTTTATTTTTATTTTTTTAATTTTTTTTATCTTTTTATTTTATTTTTTTTTCACGTACACATGGAAGCAGCATGATGTACGTGAAGGTATTTGAATGCGCAATGCCTAACATTTCCTGAAGTGTGAGTCTTGCGGCTTAACGCTCAGGTTGTCAGTTCGATCGGGAACTACTGCTGCTCATCTATAAGAGTGGCTTCTATAGATGAGAATAAAAACAACCATCGAAAGATAACCATGACTCATACTCAAACCACATACATAAACCGCATCGCTCTTCGCGCAGGTAAAAAAGAGGTGCGTCCTGCTGAGGTTGGAGCCCTGGCCTCAGTGTTCGAAAAATAAGCTACAGAGCTCAAACAAAAACTACTAAAATGCAAACAAACAATACAGATAGCGACATTTAACGTTAGAACCCTAAATAGAATAGGTCAACTACCAGAGCTAACTGCATCAGCCGTAGAACATAAGATAGACATAATTTCCATACAAGAACACCGATACACTCACACCGAAGATATCAAATATCACGAAACTGGCAATAGATGGATGCTGGTGACTGTATCGGCATGGAAAAACTCTTTCAATGCATCGGTAGGAGGGGTAGGAATGCTTATAGGACCAAGAGCGCCAAAAACACTTAACAGCATTGTGAGAATACAACCTAGGATGATGGCCGCAACGTTTAATGGCAACCCCAAAGCAACAATCCTCTGCTACAGCCCTACCAATGTTAGCGAAGAAACCGAACTAGTCACCTTCTACGAAGAGCTATCCTCCCTAGTGCGTAGTATTCCGAAACACAACCTGCTAGTCATTGGCGGAGATATGAATGCACAAATCGGGAAAAACAGAAACAACAAATACAGCCTACACAACACGTAAAACAGGAATGGACAACATCTAATTGATTTCATGATAGAAAATAGGTTAACATGCCTCAATACAAACTTTCAAAAAAGGGAGGGAAAATTATGGACCTACACATACGCGAATAATAGTAAAGCGCAGATAGCCTACGTCTTTATGAACAGGAAATGGAAAAATAGTGCGATGAATTGCAAGGCATACTCCTCTTTCGAGGGTGTGTCCTCCGATCATCGAATAGTTATGGCCAAAGTACGACTAAGCCTACGAAAAAACGCCACACGAACAGCGTCAACTAAGCACTATGACTGGGCCCTACTTAACAACAGAGATATTAGAGACAAATATGTATTAGAATTAAGAAACAGATTCGAAACACTACAAGAGAAGACAGAAAAAGGTACCCCAAATGACGAATATGAAAATTTTGTTGAAGCACACCTTGAGGCGGCATCAAAGTGTATCCCAACAAAACCTAGAACTAAATATAGAATCCCTTGGGAAACGTTAGCGGTTAGAGAAAAACGTGCACTCGTAAAAACTGCCTCCAAAAGCTATCGGAAGAACCCAACAAACACAAATGCCCGAAAACTGGAAAAGGCACAATATCAATTAGCAGGAATATATCTAAAAGAACAGGCAGAATACATACAAAATCAGATAGATAAGATTAGAGACTCGGTGGAAGATAGACAATCCAGGATAGCCTGGCAAACAATAAACGAAGTAAGTAGAAGGAAGAGCACAGCCAAAGCAAAATTGAAAGCTGCAAGCCAACAAGAAAGAGTAAAACTGTGGGAACAGCATTTCAAAAATCTACCAGGATTATCAGTAAGCAATTAGACATTAAACTAGATCCTTTCACCAAAGAAGAACTCGACTCTGTTCTTAGAAAAATTAAAAATAGGAAAGCTGCAGGGCTGGACAAGATCCCCCCAGAAGTGTGGAAGACTAGACAATTCGACGATATACTGCTCCGGCAATGCAACGCAGTCTATAGTCAAAATAGGATAGAAAGATGGATGAAGGGATGAATCCTTCCTTTTCCTAAAAAAGGTGACCTCGGATTAGCCAAGAACTACCGAGGGATAACACTTACATCCATAGCAGCCAAAATCTACAATGCCCTACTACGAAACCGCAAAGAACCCAAAATAGACAACATCCTTAGGAAAAACCAAAATAGCTTCCGGAGAAATAGATCCACAACCTCACAAATATTGACCATCCGTAGAATCCTTGAAGGCGTTCGAGCAAAAAACCTTCAGGCGACATTACTATTTGTCGACTTTACCAAGGCCTTCCCACAGAGGGAAAATGGAACTAATCCTACTAGCATACGGCCTACCAAAAGAAACCGTAGTAGCAATAATGATTCTCTACAGAAACACCAAAGTGAAAGTACGTTCACCAGATGGAGACACGGAATACTTCGACATAGTTGCAGGAGTACTACAATTAGACACGCAAGCCCCATACCTCTTCATCATCTGTCTAAACTACGTGCTTAGAACTTCGATCGACAAAATCAGAGAAAATGGCTTCGAGCTGACTAAGAAAAGAAGCAAAAGGTACCCCGCAAAAACAGAGACGCCGACTACGCTGATGTCTTGGCGATACAGGCGAATACGCCTAATCAAGCAGAGAGCATTGGCCTCCATGTCAATACACACAAAACTGAATATATGTGTTACAACCAAACGGCCAACATTACCACTCTAGATGAAGCCTCTCTGAAACTAGTAGACAAATTCACCTACCTAGGAAGTAGCGTCTCATCAACCGAAAACGACATCGACACTCGACTGACAAAAGCGTGGACGGCTATCGATAGGCTCTCGATCATATGGAAATAAGACCTGACCGATAAAATGAAACGCAGTTTCTTCCAGGCAGCGGTTGTATCGATACTGCTATATGGATGCACTACATGGACACTAATAAACGGCTGGAGAAGAAACTTGACGGCAACTACACAAGAATGTTGAGAGCAATATTGAACATGTCCTAGGGACAACACCCCACGAGACACCAACTATACGGCCACTTGCCTCCCATCACGAAAACTATACAAGTTAGACGAACCAGACACGCTGGACACTGCTGGAGAAGCAAGGACGAGCTCGTAAGTGATGTACTCCTATGGACCCCCACATATGGCAAAGCAAAGGCAGGATGACCAGCTCGAACTTACATACAGCAGCTTTGTGAGGACACAGGATGTAATCGTGAAGACCTGCCGGAGGCGATGAATGATAGGGAGAAGTGACGAGAGAGGGTCAGGGATATCCGTGCTGGCGACACGACATAATGTAGATTATCAGTAAAGTCTTAATATAAACGAGGTTTAATCCGATTAAAAGTTGTCTTTCTTTTGACGGACGCTCAAATCATGTCTCTTTATAATCAAATAATAGTAAATGCCAATAAAAACAGGTTTACATTTTTAAGGGAATCTGTAGGATTCACTGTCAACTTACTGATTTCATCAATGACTTTCCTTAGTGAGCTTTGTTAAGTAAACGATAGAAACAGGTGAATAACATTGAATGAAGAGATAACATACTCCACAATATTTCAGTAGTTTACTCAATATTCTATGTTTTAATAGTAATTTTTTGGAGGATCAAGTTTCTTTCTCGAATTCTTTGTTCTTCCAGATATTTAAAACTACGTTTGTCGTGATCTTTCTCAGCACTTCAACAAATATTTTACCCTAGAATTCTTATAATTCCTGGATTTGAATGTGCATACAGCGAGTTTTATTTTTTAGATCTGAGTAGCAGCAAGTCATTCGGGGTTTCCAAAACGCTTCTTTGTATTCTAAATTATTTTATCAGTGCTGATGTCTACATAATCTCAATTATTTCTCTAATCTCCTGTTACCCAAGTTTCTTTTTCTGGCCTTTCCATGCGGTTCAAGGCACCAATTTCCATCTCCATAACCTTCATATTCTACGACTTTTTAAACTCTCTACATGGTCCAGCAGATTTCCGTGCTTTTCCTATTTATTACTTTTCCATTTGACATCAGGGGGTGTCCTCATGGTTTAATGGTTAAAGCGATGCACTGCGGAATCGTAGTACGTGAGTTCAAACTACAGTTGCGCTATTACGTTGACTTTCGGGCAAATACCCTTGGGAAAAGTGTGAATCCTCTCATCCTGCCAACTAGGGGTTAAATAGCACCACTACTGTTCTTATAGGAGAGTGGCTTTGGAATTAAATAAACTACAAAGGTTAATATGCCATTAAACAAAGAAATCAAACCAACCCGGTGACATCAAGTCTTATCAGCTTTCCATGATTATTCCTAATTTATTTTTTACTTTTCAAACCAGTTCAACCAGGCAGTTTTCCACTGAGGTCTGAGTGGTTGTAAGCATTCCAAGATATACAGGATATCCTATCTATTTTATAGGTTAGTGAAAGCTGTTCCAAGAACATGACTTGAATTGGTATTACCATCACCTTCATGTTCTACATTTTTTACAGATACCTGAAAAGCAGCAAATATTTTTTTATCTTTTAATTTATTCCATTTTCAGTTTGGGTTCTGTTGTAACGGCAAATTCCAGGCAATTACAATATTTTTTTCTTGTTAATTATTAGCGGGTCTGGACTTCGGGCCAGTATTTTGTAATCCGTTTTTAATTCAAAGTCCGAAGGGATTTTATGCATTATTTTCTCTGACTCATTATGTCTTGTGTGTGTAACATTTATCAGTATGGACACATCTTAACTTCTTGAACAATTCCCAGTGGATACTTATTTTCTTCCATAGATGCCTACTGATGTTACCCCTTTTGAATCTGCTTGCTTCATTCTCTTTCTATTCGTAACTCCTTCATCTATATCATCACCAACACAGTCGTCTAGTGTTGTAGTATACACCAACTGAATCTCTGTAGATGGGTGAGACTGTATACAAAGGCTTACCCTGCATATTACAGTAAACAATCACCAAGTTTTAGTCTTGTAGCTTTGGAGTAACTCTTCATTGTTTATACTCACAGGTCCACTCTGACTTGGAATGGTATTATCTGTTAACTTCCCTTCTCTGGGTCAAAGATTAATATTTAATCAATTATTCTACAAGAATTCATTTATTATCAAGAAACAAATGATTAATATTGAATCGAAATTTTAGTATTAACAATGCTTGAAAATACTCAACTGTAGCAAACAGAAAATTAGAGTTAGCAATACTTGAAACCATTAAACTGTAAGCTACGAAATATGTCCTAACTATTTTTAAAAAAAGTTATGAACAAAATATTCATTCAAATGTTATATATATATATATATATATATATATATATATGAAATTAACTTAAATCGCGAGTTGGAAATCTCCTACAAAAGTTTCACCTTATCGGATCATCAGGAAGACTTCCTGATGATCCGTTAAGGTGAAACTTTAGTAGGAGATTTCCAACTCGCGATTTAAGTTAATTTTATAATTGGCTCAACTCGTGTTGAACACCCTTGTAATTGTAGCATTGCAATGTTCACGGAAAGTTTTAGTTTTCTTTTGACCAACTGACTGCACATCTCTTGATTTTTTAAGGGGTGTGACGGGGTTGGCCTTTTCTTTCTTTTTGGTCTATAATATTTTTTCTTTTTCCCCTGGGCGGTGATTCGAGATATTTTTATCTCTTGTTCCTGGCGGGTTTTTTTTCTTTTTTTCTGGTACCGTGAATACTGGTAGATATTAGATTAGTATATATATATATATATATATATATATATATATATATATATCAACCGGATTTGTCATTAAATATTATGAAGAGTCGATATGCCATTAAACCAAATAACCATATAAACAAATATGTCATTTGATAACCTACATTTGCTATTTTCTTTCGTATTATTACATTGTGCTTTGACATAGTTGGTCCTTACATCATAAGACTTTGCTGTTATCAAAAGGGATTCAGATTCTCGTTTAAAATTTTCCCTACTCAGCATGCGCAGGTCATCTTGTATGGAATTTCCTTTATTTGTCGTTAAATTCTGCAGCTGCGTCTTCTACAGTTTTATAACAATAATAAGAACGAAAACTTAATGTTGCTTATTATAATTGAAACGATGGCAATTTAGGAAATACCGATGATAAGAAACTATACAATGCACAGCATCCGAACGCCTGTAACGCTTGTGGTATTATTGATAATTTTATTTCATTACAATATTCATCAAAGGAAATTATACAAAAATCATTGGAGATGCGGTCTGGTAAAATGCCCGATACGTTATGCATATTCTCGTAAAGAAAACTTCACCATTGTTTCTTTATTATTCCCACCAGTATTTTGTTCAGATTTTCCATAGAACTACCCACCGGCTGTAGTCAATACCTTAATACTCAAAAGAATAAGAATGGATCCTTTTCCTGGTTCTTTTTCTCTTTTTAATGAGATGCTCGAGGTTGGATTAAACGTTTTCAATATATTTTTTCCTTAGTCTTGCCGCTTGTTTAACGATAAATTCCTTTTAATTTATTATGCAATTCCACTTAATTCGTGACGCTGTCTTTACTGCAGATTATAAAGTAATAAACTAGTAGCACAGCTGACAGCAAGTTTTGTAGTAATTTTTAAAAACAATATCATGAAAAGACCAGTGAACTTCCATTTAGTGTTGAATCACTACAAACCAACCTCCCTTTTATAGGTTTAAAAATTCTGCCGAGGCATTTGGGTGTTTGGAGGTAAAATAATGCATTGGGATCCTTGGGAAATTTCCCGTAATTTTTACTTAAACGACATCTCTTTTTATACTTGTTCATTCAGATAAAACATTTTTCAAGCGTTTCTAACATTTACTTAAATCAAGTGATCAGATGACTTTCATTTCTACATGACTGTCTTTTCTTTTACCTTAATCTTTTGATTCCCTGCAAGCAAACCAAATTACTGAATGTAACGAAATTGTTATCCTAGAAGAAAATGGAACCGCTGACCACAGTTCATATCCTGAACGACATTCGATATCCCTTGAGGCTTACGCTCTATGAAAAAATATTTATGTTCTTTTTATTACTATGAGTAAATAGTTGGACAGATTGAATCCAGAAGCTTTCATTATCTATTTCCTCAACCCATCCAATACAAACAGTTTTCCTTCATCTGAACAGGTTGCCAAAGTGAGGCTAAAATGTTCAATATTCCCTAGTATATACTAATAGCAGGAGGGAGGTGAAATGAACTAGTTCCAAGTTCATGACCCTGACGTGAAATACTAAAAGCCTCGGCAGGATTCGATCTCTGCTCGTAGAGTCCAGTTATTTTGACAATAACACTACTCTACAAATGGTATATTTTAGAGGAAGCAATAAATTCATTTTTTAAAATGTCTTTTGGGACACTCGTTTTACATTAGATTAAAGGATATTTCGATATTGTTTTATTCTCTATATGTAAATAAAGTGTGTATCTAACTAAATATGAAAATTTTGAAGGAAATTATAACAAAGTTTATACAAAATTCGTGCATTTGTTTTACCTCTTTTTCCTATTGGTTCAGCATCTTGCAAAGTTTACAACATTCTTTATAGAACGATAGCTTCTGTTTTATGATAGATACCAATTTTTCTGAAGTTTCAAACTAATGAATAGCATAACATTTCACTAGGTCGTTGGATAATTTAATTTGCTGACAAGCTCACACATATTCTTGAGATCTTCTAAGGCAGGATAGAGGTACTATGCCCGAGGAATAACGGAGTGTTGACGTACTAGGTCATCGAATAATTTGATTCAATTTGATCAGAGTTGTTGTTTAGATTAGGCTGAATAAGTAATAGCATATAAAAGCCAGTGAACCAAATTCAGATGAGTACTTTGGTACTTTCTACTAGTATATGTACTAATGCTCTTTAAAAAAATGAATTTCCTTGTTACCATAAATCAAATGAAATAATACCCATCCAATTGGTAAAGTACAACCCTGTACAACGAATTAGATGTTACTTGAAAACATGATAAACAACGGCATGTCCAGCAAATTAAACTGGAATTACTATAAAAAAAAAACACTAAAGGATCCCTGTTGAACTTTGATGATAATTTAAACAGATACTGTTGTAATTGGGTAGTTATCTGTTTTCAGAATATAATTTTAAAAAAGCATTGCCGAAAACCTTTTGAAAAATGAATAGCAAATTCTATACAGAATGCTAATGAGAAAAAAAAAGCTTCGATACTTCCTGCAGAGAAATGAGTCCATAATGCTAGTTGCATAAATAATAAAAGAAATATATAACATCGTAACAAGATATCTCATAGCATAGTCGTGTTAAACTGATTTTATTGGGTGAGAGAGGAATTACCGAAATCTCCACACTGACTTGTATCTTAAGAATATTCAAGTACAGTTTGTGTTTACATTCATTATACTCCTAATAATAAATAAAACGGGTTACTTTGATTATAAAATATTTGATTTTATCTATGTATTTATTTGTAATTAACTTTAGATTCTATCATGTAAGATTGTCATCTTGTCTTAGGGTAACTGAAGAGGGTTTTCAAGGTATTATTATTATTATTATCATTATTATTATTAAGAGTTTTCACATCAGTTTTAGCTGATGGTCTTTCCCTGGAATTTGACAGAGGGCAAGTCTCTTCAAGTCTCAAGGACTTTTCTTAGTATTCCGGCCGTTTTCTATAACATTGTAGTTTGTATGGTCTTAACTCGTTCTCCTACCTCCACGCCCTCCAGTCCATTCAATAATCCTTCGGTGACTGTACCAAAAGCACCAATCACAATTGGTGTAATTGTCACATTCATGTCCCATAATTTTTTCAATTCTCTACCAAGGTCGACGTACTTATCCTTTTTTTAATTTCCTTTCAGTTCTATTCCGTGGTCAGCCCGGACAGCAAAGTCCATAATTTTTTAACTTCTGTTTTTTTTTTTTGATTATTTTAGGGTCTGGTCTTCTGGCCGAGATTAGGTGATCCGTTTGTATATCAAAGACCCATAGGAGTTTATGTGTGTCATTATCTTGGACAAATGATGGGCTGTGCATATTCGATCTCTTTTTAAGGTAAAATCTAAATTTATTTCACATCTCCCAGTGGGTCACCTTGCCCACCTAGTCGTGTCTAGTCTTATACTCTTCCTGAGCTGTTTTTTTGCATACGCTTATCATTATTATTATTATTATATACCCCTTTAGAGTTTTTCACATGTGTTAGCTGATGGTTTTTCACTGGGGTTTGAGTGACAGCAAGTCTCATCAAGTCTCCAGCACTCGTCTCAGGATTCTGGCCGTTCTTAGCAATGCTGTCGTTTGGATAGTCTCTACTCGTCCGCCAACTTCCAAGTTCTCCAGGACTTTTAATAATCCTTTAGTTATTGTGCCTAACGCACCAATCACAATTGGCACAATCGTTACTTTCATGTTCCACAGCCTTTTCAATTCTCTAGTAAGGTTGAAGTACTTATCCTTCTTTTCACTTTCCTTCAGATTTATTCTGTGGTCCGCCGAGACAGCAAAGTCGACAATTTTGCAAGTTCTCTTTCTTGTTGTTGATTATGATGAGGTCTGGTTTTCTGGCCTGGATTAGGTGATCCGTTTGTATGTTAAATCCCATAGGAGTTTATGCGTGTCATTTTCTAGGACAGGTGCTGGTTTGTGCATATACCATTTGTTTGTATGGTCGAATTGAAATATCCTGCACATTTCCAAGTGGATCACCTTGCCGACCTAGTCGTGTCTCGCCTTATACTCCTTTTGTGCTAATTTGCTGCATTCGCTTATTATGTGATAGGTCGTTTCGTTTCTGTCACCGCATAGCCTACATTTACTGTTTTGTTGCATCTTATCTATTCTCGCTTTGATATGATTGGATTCCGTTTCTCTTTTAAGGTTTCCTTTTCTTCGCCAGGTCCAGGTTTTCTGGTTATTATTATCATTAATATTTACAGCAACAGCAACAACAATAATAATATTACGCAGACAAATATTAAGTATATTTTACGAGATGTCTTGATTGAATCAGTAAAACATATAAACGAATGTGGCAAACAGGTAATAAGGCAATAAAAGTGAAACCATGACTGGGTTAGAAAGATGATCGACGCAGAATTATTGAACAGATCTATGTTTTGGCAAGCTAACAAATGGTATGTGCAAAAACCAGAATCTGTCCCAGAAAATGAGACATGAATATTTCTCTGGGACCGGCTAAAATGAGGAGAAGCGTCCTAGAGTGATAGCATCTCTTGGACATCAGTGAAAACATCAGCTATAATTGTTGTGAAAAATAGGCAATTAGTTTTATAATAATAATAATAATAATAATAATAATAATACTTATGATATACTCCATCAAAGTTGGATAATACACTGTTGCAAAACGATATCCGACGAAGTCATAAAATTTATCGAGAAAACCAGGGAAAAATGGAGAGTGGAATTGACTGCAGGTGGAAAAAGATTAGCTGAGGTAAAAAAATTCAGAGAGGAATTTTCCAAGGAGATGCACTATCACCATTGATATATGTTAGAACGATGATGTCACTCTATCGCATACTCAGGAAAATCACTGGTAGGTACAAAATTTAAAAATTGCAAGAAAAGATCAATCCCCTAATGTATATGGACGATATCAAACATTTTGAAAAAGGATAAGAAACCCATATGTAGGCAGTGTGAATATGCAGTCAGGACATAAGAATGGAAATTGAGAATTAAAAAAAAAAACAGAATAGGAAATGAAGAAGAAAAACAATTGTTTATTAATATATATATATATATATATATATATATATATATATATATATATATATATATATAAATTAAGCGTCAAACAAGCGAAATTTCACACAAGAAAACTTTGACATGGCTAAGGAAAGAAAACATTAACAGAGAAACTGAATTACTCCTGATAGTTGCACAAAATAACGCTGTAAGTACTAACTGTGCCAAAGCAAGTATGGACAAGATGCAACCAAATAACTGATGTAGATTATGTGGTAACAGAGAGGAAACAATTAATCGTATAATAAGCGAATGCAGTAAATTAGCGCAACGAAAGTTGAAGCCTAGATACAAATGGCTGGAGAAGGTGAGCAATTAGGAATTGTGCTAACAGTTTAAATTTGACCATACAAATAAATGGTACATGCACAACCCAAATCCATGCTAGAATATGAGACGCACAAAATTCTCAGGGATTTTGGAATAAAAATGGTCCATCTAAGTTCGACCAAACAACCAGATCTAGTGATAGTCAATAAAAAAGACAACCTGCCGAATAGTGTATTTTGCTCTTCCGGCTGACCACGCAGTAAAACTGAAGTTAAGCGAAAAGAGAGATATATTCCTTAACCTAGCTTGAGAACTGAAAAAATGGAACATGAAAGAGGCGGTGAAACTAATTATAATTGTTACACTCGTTATAATTTCCAAAAGATTGGAAGAGTGATTGAAGGACTTGGATACAAGTGAACGAGTGTTAACCATCCAAACTACTGCATTGTTGAGATCAACTAGAATACTAAGAAGAGTCCTGAAGTGAATGATTAACGCTAAAGTGAAAAATAATGATATTATTAATAATAATAATAAAAAGACAGAGACGAAAGGAAAAGAACTGCCAAATAAAGAAAAGACCAGAACGCTCGGAGTAAAGGAAAATACAAGTATTGAAGATATTCGAAGCGGATGCAATTTTAAAGAGAAAAAAAAAAAAAAATAAAGTATCTCATACGAGGGAGAAGGCTTTTCGAAACCAAGCTCTTTTTAAGGAATCTCATCAAAGAGCAAAACAACAAGTCTCCTATATAATATACTCGTGATTATTCTTAAAATTGACAAGTGAAGAACTTCAACAATGGACCAACGAATAAGAAAGCTAATGATGATGCAGAAGGATGTACTTCTGAGTGATGACATAAACTATATGTGTCAAGAAAAGGAGTAAGACCACTCGCAAGCATTGAACAGAGCGTAGATGCATCAATATTAAGACTCGAAAATTCCATTAAAAAGATCAAAGAAAGACTATTGACAGCGACCAGGAATATCACTGACAATATAAAGATATACAGAATAATCACAATAAGGAAATAGAAATGGGAATAAAAACATCTGTATGAATATTTCAGACAACAATCAGACGAAATTTCTCAAGAGAAGATCTGGACATTGCTAAGATAGGGACACTTTAAGAGAAATAAACTGTCTCTTGAAAGAGCAGTAGAAAACATCACTCTAAGGACCATGTTAAAGCGAAAATAGATAAATCGCAACAGAATAGCAAGCATAGTTATGTATGTTTGGCGCAGAATAACACTCCTATTTTAATGAGTAAAACAAGTTGATAAATTAACAACGAAATGCATATGCCCCTCAAAAATAGTGATAATATTTACTGTTAAATCTGACACTCCTACACATATGTCTAACCTGTGCACACGTAGACTCACGTATAAAATCGTCCTATTGTCAGGGATTACAATATGTTAATAAAATTCCCTCCAAAAGAGAAATAACCCCTACCTACCAAAAGTAGGTATCCCAGGTATGACACTATACTACATTTAATGGTAAGTCTATAGATCTGGATATCTTTGAGAATGAAGTATCCTTTCATTGGCATTATTCTCAGGTCCACTGCAATTTGGAGTGGTACTAATTATTAGAGTCCCATCTTTTGATAAATACATTTGTTTTAAAGTGATTTCTATTCGATAGGACCCCCTGCTCAACAAAACGACAAAAAGCTCCTAAAAAAACGACTAGACGAAAAATGTAAGTATGAACGTTCAATGTCATTCAGGCATAAAATAAACCTTAACAGTTTGGCATTTTGTTAAAATCGATAAATCAATAATTCGATCCACATATACATTTATAATCAGTTTCTCCATGGAATTACCGGACCTGCTGAAAATCGTCAGTCAGGAGAAATGTAACTGAAAAGAAAAGCAGTCTTCGTCAATATTGATGGACAGTCATAAGAAAGATGAGCAAGAGAAGCATAATAATTGTTACTACTAGCAAATATATTTTCAAATGTTCTGACTTTTTGTAATTATCGTATTGATCTTATTGATTGCATTGGGGATCGAACAACAGCTACCAAATATTGATTCACAAACAAAGCTGATTTAAAAAACAGATAAGATGAAAGAATATATTAAAATCGAATTTATTTTAAATTCATTAGTGTTCAATTTAAAACAAATTTTGATTAAATTATTTGTGAAAGTTATACTAATTTTTTTTCCATTTTTGCTTTTAGTTTTTTAACCGGAGAGGAATCTTTCAATTGCTTTTCAACTAATCGAACGATCCGATACAAAAAGTTATTTTTAAATCAATTTTCTGTTACAATATGCAATTCCATCACATTCATCTTTTATCCAAGGTTTGTATGATTTTTTTCGGTACCATCTTTACTGAAGTGCCATTAGATGTAATCATTTTGTACATTTTGGCTCGATTCTTTCATAAACACACACTTTTTAGGAAGAACACTTAGCTTATCAATTATCATTTTAAGAAATAGAATGGGCGACCCGAATTCAAAAGCCGGACAGAGCTGTTTGAGTTTACTTCTAGTTAATTACCTGAGGAAAAAAGAATGGGCCGGTCCCTTACCCCCACCAGCAATAGGTAAATAGTGGGGCAGGTTGCAATATTTTGCTTTGGTAAGTTTAGAAATTACATTTTGAAGTCAAAAAAGCTGTACGGTGAAAAGTTGATCTTGAATCACATCCTAACCCTGATGGAGGATTTTGGTTAACCTGTGAACTTTTTAAGTTGGGATTCGAGGCTTAACGGTAATGGTTATAGAAATAATAACTTTGGGAAATGGTATGAATACAACAATTCTTCCACTCCAGGTATGGGTAAATATAAGGACAGACTAAGGCCTTTAACTTTGGTGACAAAACAAGTCTGAGAAGGAAGTCTGAAAATTAAAACTGGGTGCACTCAACGTAATATTTTTTCTGTCGCATTCTCAAGACAGAGGGGGGGCATAAATATAAAAAATGTTCCCACGCAATGCATTCGCAATTTCTATCACAAAGCAGCTGTCGAACATATGCGGCCCAGTGACAATAACCAACTAATTCACAGAAATGGTTTGATCAGTGTCCAATGATTATATTTAATTACCAGAAGGATAACTTAAACATATTGTTAAGTATATTATTGTTGTACTCCCTACATAATGAACTCGCCCTCCTCCATAAATACGCATAAACGGAGCGCCACAGACTACATGACACAATTACGAGAGATACCACTTGCGTAGTGGACGCATTGTAGCTACCCCCACTGGACTTTCAGCTTCCTTTTAACTAATTCCTGTCTAATCAGGTTCACCTGTCTTTGTTTCTGTTACTTGAATATATCTGTTTTTCTATCAATCTTTTTGTGTTCCCTGTTTCTTTATTTTGCCAGCATCACAAGAATTATTTTCTTTAATTTTATTATAGATAAAGTTATTCTATTTTAAACTTTGACTATACATTAAAAAAATTAATACATGATCATATTATTTTCTGTAATTCAAGTGCCAAATCCATTTGCATTTTAACAATCTACAAATATTAGTTTGTTGGGTTTTATGGTATATCAACTTTTGTTGATTATTTAATGCCAAATCCATTTTTACGTAAATAATCAGTTCTATTTCTAATAATTCAGTTTAGAATGAGTACAGAGTTTAAGTGTCAAAAACATTTCTATTTCAAGGTATTCAGTATAGTCAAACAGTTAAGTTTAGCATAAGTACACAGTTTAAATATAAAAACAGTTCTGTTTCAAGGAGTCCAGTTTTGCATTTGTATGCAGTTTAATTCTATTTGACACAAAGATAGGACCTTATTAGGTGCTACCGCTCCGAGTCAGAGTGGACCTGGGAGCGATGGCAATGAAGGGATGCTCTGCATTCTCCAAAGCTTTCGTAATATTGAAACCTCGCCATCAGATTGTTTAGTGTCATAAATAAGACACTCGTGGGGGTGATTTTACCCCTCTGCAGAGGTGCAGGTGGTGTATTCAGTAGCCCCAAAAAATCTACAAAAGATGACCTCACATATTTGCTGTAATAAATTTTAGGTATTTGTTCAGAGAATAAATTTATAGTATATGTTTAAAAATGTTATCACCCAATCGATAGGACTAAGAATACACTGACTGAAAAATCTGAAAAAGGGTAAGAATCCCCTACCGCTCAATATGACTGTCCCTTGTATAACACTCAACTGCATCTGATGGTGAGATTACAGTTCAAGAATTCTGGTGTGTGTATATGTGTGTGTAGATAACCTCTTCATTGTCATTATTCCGAGTCCACTCTGACTCGGAGTGGTTGTGTCTGTTAGGGTTCTATCTATGGGTCAAAAATCTATTTGCAAAATATTTATAATAGATACTTCATATATAACCATGAATGCAAAAATACATTTTTAAAAATTGAAAAATAAAAAGAAGTATATTTTTATGTAAATATAAATGTACAACGAACGTGATTCCCATAAAATAAGCCCAAACAGGTCGATATACCATTTAAATCAATGTATCAATCAATATATAAATAAATAAAAAAATGTGACTTTGTAAATTAAAAGCATAAAGGAAATACTAAGGCAAACACTTTTTCGTACTGTAACCCAACGGCACAATGTACGAGGTTGACACATCACGCATTTCAGAACGACTCCGTTAGTTTCAGGATACGAAAGTTTATTGCTACAACTCTTTTTCCAGATGACGCTGTTAAGAGAGAAAAAAATGGAGGAATTACTTCAGCCCTTTAGATATTCAAATAGAATAGGAATTAGGAGATTGATTCTTTCTCCACTGACCGAACGCATGTGAATGCGCAGCAGTGGCTGTAGCCGACCCCCGCCGGAGCCTCTCTGCTCCGTCTGCTTCTGGTCCTTCTGACTGCTGACTTACTGACTGTGACTTTGAACATCTCTTTCTTATGCATTTTCTTCAAATTATTCTAAACAAATCTTTTAATCATACATCATCACAAAATGCTACCTCCAGGACCTGTTCAATATTGAAGCAGCACCCGACAAGGCAGTAGCAGTGCAGCCACCTACCACCCATCACGAAAACTATACGAGTTAAACGAACAAATTATGCAGGACACTGTTGGAGAAATGGAGACTAGCTCATTAGGGACATACTCATGTGGACCCCTTCACATGGACGAGCAAAGGCAGAATGACCAGTTAGAACTTATATACAACGACTCTGTGCCGATATAGGATGTAGCCTTGAAGACCTACCGGAGGCGATGGACCATAAGGTCGGGTGGTGAAAGATGGTCAGGCAGATCCCTGCTGCTAGCGTGATATGATGATGATGTGATGATGATGAATCATTAAACTTTTAAGTGACATATCATTGCTAAATATCATCTGAAATCTTCTGAATTGTTTATCTTAATATTTGGTTTACAGCTGATACTAAAAAAAACTTGTCGCGCTTATTTTGACTGGAGTTGACACGTTTAAGCAAAATAATGTATACTCGGTGTGACCTTTAGAAATAGGAAATCTAAAAGTACGAACTCAAAGTTTAGCTAGAACCAGTTTATCTCTAAAATAATTTACAAAAAGCCCTAATAATTTTCTCAGGAGGTATCCTCATGTTACTATATATTGGGCTTTCTTAAATGTGTTAAAAAAAAACAAACTTCTAATTATTATTCTCTGTAAAAACAACAAATACAGGGAATATAGTTACTCTTTTGAATATTACGCTATTTTAACTAAGTGTTTCAAATTTAGTGTGTCTGAATAAAAGTTTTTGCCCTGTTAGAGTGTAGAAGTATTGGATATAGATTTAAAGAACCCATTGACATGTTGATGCTGCTCCAAAAGTCGGACTCTCGGAAGAAAAATAACTGGTAATGCAAATGGTACCTAAAGTAAACTTTATACAGGTATTCCCGACGGTAATGCTACATAAATTGCACGAGTGGTATGCTAGAAGTAAGCGTGATCATGTACTTTCCGTAGATGTCGGGCTGAAAGAGATGTAACCATGAAAATTTGCGTGAGCCTCCCTGATATTATACAACCAGGAAGGTTTTGATCTAAACCAGCAGAGGTTTCTCCTAATATTCACATCTCGGCTCCTGCGTGCACAGCACAACCGTCTTCGGCCCTCTCTTATTTACTCTACCGTACATTTTGGTCAAATAAAAGAAGATGATTATTTTTTTTATAATTAAGATGGTTATATCTTTTATTAAATCAGTGCTATTGTGATTCTCTGCAATAAAACAGAAGTCCAGAAGTCAAAGAGAACGTACCTGATAACATTTCCCGCTACTACAGCAAGTGAACCGAAATATCAGTCCAACATTTCAGAGTATAACCACAATTTATCCTTAAAATAATTGAAATCTGACTGGCAAGTAAGCAATGAAAAACAGGAAGGCTAAAAACATGTATGTACACTGTACATAGACAAAAACCAATATGATCAAAAAACATATTTTGTAAATTATAACTTAATGCCACAAATGATACACAAAAGTCAGCAACTTTCCAACTCATCCTCCTGTTGTTCTATTTATAATTCATTTCAGCATCGCTCTTCTATCATCGAACACGAAGTACTCCACTACTACAATAGTAAACTGCCCTATCGTCGGGGCCTTAAATATGCTGGCAGTATACTCGACAGGCAGGGGAAATCTTATCAAAAAAGAGGTGTGATGAGTATAATATTGAACTTCATCTGAAAGTGAGGCTCCAGTTCTACAGCACTAACGGGTACGGAAGCAATATATGGAACTCTTTTTTAAACATTTTTTAGTCTTATTAGTCCAATTTTTGAAAAAGAAAACGCGATAAATCTAAATTTTCATGATTATCTTCATTATTCAAGCACTTTTAAGATTAACATTCTGCCCAATATTAGGGCGCAAGAAAAGATACGAAAAAGAATCTATGATTCGCTTTACGCCGAGACAGACTCAATGTTTTTTTTTTGTCTTCCGTGATCAAATCAATTTTTTTTTTAAGGAAAAGGGGAGTGGAGGATTAAACAAAAACGAAAAGAAGGCTTTTTACTAGCTTTTGCTACGCCAATTACTAATGATCCTACAGCATCATTAAGAAAGTATGTTAATGAATTAAAAATCCGGCAGAAAACTGTGACGATAACAATTCAACAAGATTTAAGCCCAGGCCTAAGCCCCCTTGATTACGCTATATAGGGCGTTTAAAAAGAAAAAAAAAATTCCCATCCAAACGTTGGTTCGTTTAAGACTCCTATGAAGGAGAAATAGAATAAAATAACTGAAGAATTTCTTTCGAAGCATATAAGTCGTTTCGAAGTCGTGTAGATAGAATAATTGAAATAGAGTCAATTTACTGTTTTTTGTTTGTCTTCTTATTTTGTTGATTTTTTTTTTTAAATTTGAATTATTTAGTTTTATAATAGAGACATTTATTCTTATACAACAATAATCCTAATTTTTCTCCGCACCCTTTAGGGAGTTTTATTACTATTTATATCCATTACTTTGAGGCCTGCTCTGAATTGAAGTGGTCAAATACATCTATTTAAAACTCCTTCATACTCAACAGTATATTGGGGGAAAAACTCTAAAGAAATAATAACTACACAAAAAATGTAAATATGAACGGGCAATTAACGGGACTCCCTAACCTCTCAGCATGAAATCATCCTTCATGAGTAGATATGCTGTTAAAATCAATCAATCAATACAGTATTTATCTAAATTTAGATACAAACTCGTAACGTTCGTTTTCTAATGAACAGTTATCATGGATAAAAAGACTACGATAAGTAGTTTCTCTCTTTTAGTCAACCTCATCGTCAAAAGGAACAATCAGATTAAGTTTAGGACGAGAAACAACTAGTTTTGAAATTTGGACAAACAAAAGCAATTTGCTCTTTTATGAAACTTTAAATCATAGATCAGCCAATCAGGAAAGCAAAAAACTAAAGAGACCCAAATAGAGTCAACGTCTCTGATTAGTTAATAGAAATAACGAGACAAATGCTGGCCAATAAGAAAACGAAAAAAAACCCCGAAAAGACAATGGAAAAAGAAAAAAATCTGAGTAGACCATCCTTAGAGTCGAAAAATTAAGGCCGCTATGAGGGAAAAAAACACAAACAGAAACATAACAGAAAAAATACAAATATAATTAACAAGTGTTCGTCATCTACTGAAGAACACCCATAAAAAAATCAAAATAGAAATTAAAATCAATTTTTTTTTAAAAATCGTAGTTTGGTAAAAAGTGGCATCGACCAAATAGATTAGAGATTTGCCGAATTTAGAGCCAAAAATCTTCCGCAGGAAATAAACAGTTGAAGAAAAAAGCAACAGAATTGAGTTAGATTTAATTTGTTCACTAAAACATTACCGTTATCCAGGACAAAGATTAGAGAAAAAATGTATAAATATTACTTTGTGCGCTCCAAATTTCCGATGAGTTTAGTGACGAAACGTTGGATTATTAGCGTATGCAAGAAAAAGTAATTATTAAGAATAAAATATTTTCGTCGAAAAAAATCCCGTTTTGTCAAAATCTATAAAAGATCAAATTATGATGGTAGATTATAGTCTGCAATTTTGATAAATGTATCCTCCCGTTTGCAAATGCCACTGCTTTGTAGACTAAATGAAAAGAAAAAAAATATTAACATGAATTTTTATCGTGAGTTTTATAGAATATATGCATTAACTTCTATAATAAATTTTTGAATTCTTTCGCTTATATATATATATATATATATATATATATATATATATATATATTCATTCTTATATATATCTAGTAGCATGGAAGCTTGTCTGCAGCCTCAGGTTTCATAACGCTTTATAAACGACTATCATCTGGCATAGAGCGAAAGACAATGAATGAATCGAAAAAATCGAAAGATACAGTCAAAAGTACGTTAGAATTGTCTACAAATCTTAATGAGTGTGCGTGTGTGTGTGTGTTGGTAATATATGTGTATTTTTGTGCTTGGACTTATAAATGATATTCAGTATGTGTGTGTATGAAGATATATGCACTGCGCGGTAAATTTGAGATTGTCACCAGGATGCATGAGACGCCATGTGTAGCCAAAGTCACGACAGGTTGACCAAGTAGCAAAATATATTTTCTTTTGTTTTTGTTTTTTTATATATTAGTGTGTGTGTGTGTGTGTGTGTGTGTGTGTGTGTGTGTGTGTGTGTGTGTGTGTGGTGATGATTTTAACTAAGGAACAAAATATCATCACTGCATTACAAAGAAAATAAAGTTTTAATTTGTGAGCATCACGGGCTTAGAAGTATGGTGGCCCAGAATCGCTATAAATATCATAGTGATGAGACATGTTATGGTATATTATTCAATATTAATATTTTATGTTGGAATAAGATTTGTAATAGATTGCAATTATAATTTGTATTAGTTATGATGTGTTCATGATGTAATGCGTATGCATCATTGTAATCCATGATTGTGTGTACGTAATGAATATTGTGAATATATTGTGTTAAGACGTTGCAATAATTGTTTGTATTAGCTATGTCATTTTTTATGTGCGTGATTGTGTATCGTGATGATTGTAACAAATGAGCAGATTATCATCATTGAATAATTAAGGAAATGAAATATATGATTTGACGTGTAAGTAGGATAAATCTAGAATGTAAGGATAATAGCTGTGGAGTTATATTGGATTTCAATGATATTTTTAATAGCTATCTATGTTGTGTTAATTTTAGGTTACGTATACGTTATTGTAATATATGATGGTGTGTTCGTGGGGATATATTAAATGTACTGTGTGGAGACGTAGTATTTCTAACACTCATGAACTCTTGGCTAACATTTTGTCAACAGGTTGTGGAAGTGGATGAAAATGGATTTCAAGATTTAATGGCGGAAGGTGGTACTTAGATTGCGTCGGGTCTGTTGTTTGAAGGAGAAAAGTCGTACATATGGTGCGTCGGGTTAGTTGAGTGGGTCATTTGTGGGGGGTAGTAGTGGAGGTTGTATAGATAAGATGGATGGTTTATATGAATGGGTTGAAGAGTAAGAGCATATATGTTAGTTCTCATGTCTGCATTTGGATAGAATTTCTGACTTTTTGTTTAGCAGGGTTTTTGTAATGGGTGGGTGATAATTCTAGTTTTTTGAGGAGGCAAAGAAGGCATTTTTGATGTCTTGCTGTTGGCAGGTGCAATTTTTAATATTTCCATGGTGATGGTGGATGAAATGTTTATACTTTTTAGGTGCCATACGCTTTATTTAGATAAAGAAGTGTCATGAATTGAATTACCATGACCAGAAAATCCGACGAACACTTACGTAAAGCATACAGAAACACTGAGCTGCTGTTTCGACTTTAGTAGGTCTCATCTGTGTATACCATAATCTCCACCACAAGAGACCGAACCAGTGACCACAAATTGTAGAGCTGAAACTCTAAAACTGAGCCATCAGTCCATATCGCACACAATTCACCAAATTAATTAGTTATGGTAATTGCGTGGCCAATTAACCTGGATGTGTCTAGCAAGTTACATCCATACGCTTTACAGAGGACACGGTCACCTCCAGGGTCTCGTCTTCCCTCGAGGATTAGAATTACGCATCTGCGTAATTATTATGACCTCAAGTGCAAGGATATAGCCATACATTTTCCTTTTTAAGAAGAATTGAATTGCCATGACCAGAAAATCAGGCAGACACTTACACATGACATACAGAAACATTGTTTCCACCTTATTATATCTCATAATAATTACAGTTTGTGGATAGCTTGTGATTATATATTCCTTGTTTTAAGGTACCTGATAGGGCCCTTTCTATGGGTTAAATAGTACTAAACTGCATACTTATGCTAAAATGAATTGTTTGAATTGTAAATGTTTGAATAAACTGAATAGCCATAAATAGAAACGTTTTCCGACAATTAAACCGTGTACTTACATTTAAACAGCATACTTACACTAAACTGAATTGTTTGAAATGGAACAGTTTTTGACATTGAAACTGTTCCTACGCTAAACTGAATGATTTTATATAGAACTGTTTGACATTTAACTGTGTGTAAACAAAATCAACACTTAACTGATTTGGCGGAATTAAAACTGTTTAGATAAACTGAATATCTTGAAATAGAAATGTTTTTGACATTTGAACTGTGTACTCGTGCTAAACCGGATTGTTTGAAAAAGAAGAGATTATTTGTATAAAATTTATTTGAATAGAAGTAAACAGCGTATTTATGCGGAACTTATTTGTTTTAATTAGAACTGTTTGACTAAACTGAATAGTCTGAAGAAGAAATATTTTTGACAATTCAATCGCGTACTTATGCAAAACTAAAATGCTTGAAATAGAACTTTTTCGATATCGAAACTGCGTACTTAAGCTGAACTGAATTGTTTGAAATAGAACTGTTTGACTTAATTAAATAGCTTTAAATAGAAATGTTTTTGACAATTGAATTATGTACTCATGTTAAACTGAATGGTTTGAAATAGAACGGAATATTTGCATTAAAATGGATTTGGCGTAAATAACCTACAAAGGTTGATGTGCCATAAAAAACAACCACAAACCAACCAACCAACCACGGATGCCTATAATCTAGATTTAGGTACTACCCAGGTAAGGACCCATAACTAATTTAGCAACAAAATATTAGCGATTGTTTTTATTACCATCAGCTTTGAAATTTTAAAAATGTTTACATCTAGTTGGGTATAAAATAGAAAAAAAAGATGTATGTAAAAATTTCCGTTTTCTATAGCAAATATTATAAACTATATTTATATCTACTTTTTTGGACCACATGTGTTTGCCGTGCGCGCGTGTTTGAGGGTGTAATGACTCATTTTCGCTTTGGGCTCATTAAAAAAATGAATAGGAAACAAACAGTCGACGAAAAGGGTCCAGAGGAGACAGACGTACTTTTCATTCAAGAAAGTCATAATTCATTTTCCCTAGCTGATATCATTCCCAACTCTTAACACAACCAAACTGTCAAGTGTTTTAAATCTAAGAGTCACTAGACAGGGAAATAAAACAAACATCAATTTATTCGACGTTTTACAGTTTCATTTATAGGATTCAAGTTTCTTCGATCTCTGTAATCAATTTAGTATAACGTAACAGGAGGTGATTTACCGTAACAATCAGGGCGCCAGCAGTTTCAAACCTCGTTAAGTTACTTTACCCATTAATAATGTGGTGTCTCCATGCTAATGTCGAAAAGCAAGAATTCTGGGAATGGATCGTATATTGTTACTATAAAACAACCTAATTATACGTGATAAATACTGAACGTTTGTTGTTCCCTCTTTTCCGCAGATATTTTAGGATTGCAATGGAACATTGAAAATATTAATCGTATGATACTGATATCAAAACATCGTGTTAACAAATGATTAATCCAAAATATAAATCATTTTCAATCCCCTGATTGCGTTTAAATTATTAGTATTAGATTGGAATAATTTAATCCATGCAACTCTGTGCACATTATATTTTGTTTGGTTTCTTTGTTTAATAGCAAATCAATCTTCGTGATCCATCTTGTAGAAGTACAGCAGTGATATTATTTAGGTCATACATCGAGGAGGATAAACGTTCTTTTATTCATTGCACAATGGTATGAGATCAAAAATGAACATAATAACTGACTTATTAAAATCTCATAGCGCAGCACATTAACCATTACACATTGAGGGGCTCCACCTGGTGTAAATTATGTGTATCAGAAATATCTGATATAATATAACTACATATAAACAAAGTACAAAGTATAGAAAAATAAAACTGTTTAATTCAAAAATTGCACTGTCGGCTGGCGTTGTAGAATACACTGACTACAACTCTGCTGGGTGGGGTATGGCACCCACAATGAGTTTCCTGGATATGATACTAAACAATCTGATAGTGAGGTTCCAATGAATGTGGAGTTTTGGGGAATGCGGAGTACCCCTTCATTGCCATCGCTTCCAGGTCCATTCTAGCCCGGAGTGATAGCACCTGATAGGATCCTATCAATGGTACAAATAGAACTAAATTGCGTACTTATGTTAAACTGATTTACTTGAAAAGAACTGATTATTTGTATAAAACGTGGTTAAATAACCTCCAATAGTTGATATGTCATAAAACCCAAACAAACAAACAAACAAACAAACAAACAAACCAATTCCATAAATACAATTGAACATTGCAAATATAGACATGATTACAATAAAACATTTCCAAATGAATAGAATCTCGATATCAAGTATCCCATAAGAAATTGATATGCTGTAAAACAAAGTGCGTATTGGTACTTTCACAAACTCTACGCATTGTTGGTGACCTCAGGAAATGACAACCCGAAATCTCTATTCTAAATAGCTACTACACCTAGGTGTAGGGGGGGCACAACTCCAGTCACTGGATTTATTCATTTTACCCTTGATCCTTACCTGATAATGCTGAGTGTCAAACAACGAGACATCAAGTATCATTTTTTTGAGTCTTTGGTATGACTCGACCTTGGATTGAAACCACGTCTCCGGGACCATTGGCAAACACTCTACATATGCAACACTAGCGTCGTAACAGTTGACACGGTACAGTTTAAAAGGAGGATATGCTATAATCTCCGGGATCCGGTGAGATTTTTTTTTTAACCATTTTCAGTTCGAAGTAAGCACCTGCCGATAAAGATGAATACGCTTCAACCTGAGCCTGAAACCGTGGAGCAACATTAGGTTTTGTTGGGTTTAGCTTTGTTTTATGACATGTCAACCATAGTAGGTTTTTTAATGGCAAATCAATTTTATACGTATAAAAAATTATATTTTAAAAACTTCAGTTTAGTGTAAGTTCACAGTTTAAATGTCAAAAACAGTTCTATTTCAAACCATTCAGTTTTGCATTTGTACACTGATTAGTTCTATTTAAAACATAGATAAAACTCTATCAGATGCTACAAATTCCGGCCAGAGTGGAGCTTGGAATGATGACAATGAAGAGGTACAACGCATTCCTTAAAGCTCCAGCATTACTGGATAGACACCATCATATTTTTAGTGTCATAACCAGGAAAATGGTTGGGAAATTTTATCTCTCTGTAGAGATGCAGTCGGTATATTCGGTTTCCCCAGCAGGCTACAAAATTAGGAGATTAATTTTTTCATATGGTTGATAAGCTTTGGACAGCAGTCCATGCATTACCTATATCGACATTGCTTTTTGTAGATGGGATATTGATACCAATGTAAACGAAGTGGTCTTCTAATTTCAAAGGTTTCTCATTAAATGAGTTAATAGATTCATTTTGTTTAAAACACTTGAACTCTGTTTTATCTGATTTCGAGTAAAATTCAATGCTTCTTTTTGCTGAAACCTAACATGAGCAGGAGTATTTGCATTCTATATGTCAATACTGCAGTAAGATTGCACCACGTGGGCTCAAACTAAATTCTTGGAGAAAAAGCTCGGGGAGAAATATTCAACGATACTGCGTGTTTTTTTTTTTTTGTTGTTTTTTTTGTTTTTTCTTTTGCAAGTTGTACCCTAAAAACCGTAGTTGCATAATAATTTACCATCTGGACAACCATCTTAATAAGACAACGAAAACACGCTAGTGAAGTAAAGGCGAAGTCATAAACGACATTCTCCGATGGATTTTTAAATGTGGACAGCAGAGTTAGAGCTGTCCAACATAAGCTTATATTCATCAGCTCGACAAGCCACTGATTTGAGCAGAGGCTTTCCACCAGACTGTCTGACATCCGTGCCGGATGGTCAATGCTCCATGGCAGACTTGAGGCCGAAATGCCTCCGGCTTCGACTTGGCCAACTTTGGGTGGACTAGCTGCATCACTGAGACCTTTATCACCCTTGTATAGCACGGGACCTAGCAGTCCAGTTTAAGCTATAATCAAGCATACGTACCTTAACAGAGATTTGGGTCCAAGCCCAGCTAGGCTCATCAGGCCCACATTGCACTAAGTGGACCAGCATAGTCAAGTAGGCCTCGGCTCGTGCCTGAATTTCCCTTCCCCTAATCCCCACTATAATCAACCTTCGGGTCATTGACCAGGTGTCAAGTCCTGTCTGATGAGAGGCAGAGACAGATATGCCATCTACAAGGTTTAGAAAGAGAGTTTGCTGATTGGGACAGCCTGCAAGAGAGACTCAAACGAATCCGTGCTGTCAAGTCCTCTTGATAATAATGACATCACCGAATGCTAAGAAAAATAATTTTCTTAGCTGAAAAATGGGCTTTTAAATGGAACAAAATGGTTTGTTAATTTGAAAAGAACATTGTTTTATTCGATTAGGACCTGTCACGATGTATATGATTAAAAAAAAAAACAATGTAATTTAGCGTTGAATACTAAATATTTTATTTTCTGTTTATGTATTCATTCATACAGGCGGATAAATCAAACACCTGCATCGTTTTAGCTTTTTTAGACACTAAAAAATTTAAAGTGACATTCTGGTTTTCTGCTTATTGTTTATTTATTTCAGCTCTCGGAAATATTTTTGTTTTTGGGGGTGTTATTTCTAGATTATTTTGTCTTAGAATGCAGTCGAATTTTGAATAAATACGATTGATGTTCCAAAAGTAATGTATCATATTCAAGTCAACAGCATTTACAGCATATAAAAGTTGTTAATAAACGTCATTGGATAGATAAACTGATACCTTTTAATGATATCAGTACGTCTTTGGTTAGTTCATGCCTAAAGTTTCAAGAATTGCATTCATTTTACCTTCATAATTACCTTTCGTGTAGTCGTTTCCCATATTAATTTTTTTCCATTTGGTTCAATCGAATATGGATCATATTGAAATATATCTATTTCACCCATAAATGGGACCTTACTAGATACTTACATGGGAGGTTAGAGTGGGTCTGGGAGCAATAGCAATAAACTCCCCAGATTTCTAAAATTAGATTTTCATTATCTGATGCAGTTTAGTGTATTTCCAAGGACAGTCTTTTGCTGGGATGGGGTTTTACTCCACTGAATGGGATACAGTCAGCGTTGTGATGACAAGGAAGTTTCCGCATCTGATATTTACTTTTCAATGTATTCAGTTTATACCTTTTCGACAGCAATAAACAAATCCGGCATGCTGGTTGCGTAAAGTCCTCACCAGCGTAGCCGACTAACATTTTAAAAGCAGTAATAACTGCTTTGTTGTCAGGAAAATTCTTTTCATGTACTTAATCAGATGTGTTTGATGTAGCTGGTCACTTACATCACTGTCATAATTACTGAGATGATTTTTTCCCACCGTCGTACTCTACTCACTATTCTATCTTTCAAAAACACTAGAAAGAGAATCCAACGGTTTTAAAGGGTTCCCTGGACGTAGTCTGGTTTCCGTTAAGAAATAATAGAAGACGATACTTTCGTAGGATCTAACGTACCGATCGATCGTGCAGAATGGATACAATTTTATTCAAAACATATATAAGATAACGTTTGTTATTCAATGGAAGGAGTAGCTGTCGCGTAATGACTAAAGTGCAGGATTACAGCCTGGAAGCAAACGAGTTCTAACTCCAGTCATGTTATGACATTATGTTGTTGATTTTCAGCCAAGTACACTTCTGAAAGGTATTGACCCTATTATTCCGACAGCTATGGAATAATTAGTGTCAGAGTTGTGATTCTACGAGGATAGAGCAGATATTAAATCATTCACGAAGGTCTATATGTCATTAAAAAAGAAATTGAATCAAGGGTTATTCAATAAAAAAAAAATAGATATAAAATTCACTTTCAGAATTTTTTCAAAAAGTGAAAATTCTACTTTCTCTGGAATTGATTCATATATAAAAAAGATTCCTGTCCCTAAAATGACATATTTTGAGACCATTAAAAAAAATGCAAATCAAACTGACTGTTTTACTCTTTAACAGAAACATATCATTAATTTTTTCTTCACCAAGAAGTGAAAGCATGTAAAATCTACAGAATAATGTTTGCTGAGTGTGAGGAAGCATTTTCAAGTTAATAAAACACTCACAAATGGGCGAAAAAGAGGGATTAACACGACAAGCCTGAATCGAAATGATTGTCATTTGAGTAGAAACATACTGCCTCTAAGGTATGGAAAAAGTTCTACACGCCAAGGTCAGTAAAGATGGTCATGATGAACGTTTGGATCAAAAAGGGGACTAAAACAGTTGAAAATCGGAGGAATAATAGAAACCGTTCAGGCAAAATCACTGCGGAGATCGGCCAGAATGATCAGATGAGTCCTGGATACCTGAGGAGACATGACGACACTTGTACTCCAGAGAAGGCTCACCAGAAAACAGTGTTGTGAAAAATTCGCAAGCAGAAATAATAATAATAATAATAATGAGAAGAAGAAGAAGAAGAAGAAGAAGAAGAAGAAGAAGAAGAAGAAGAAGAAGAAGAAGAAGAAGAAGAAGAAAATTCTATCAACAATTGGGAAGGAGTGACAAGAATACATAACAAGTGGATGCAAAAGAAACCGAACGATTTTGGGCAAAAATTTGGCAACCCCCCCAAAATAAAATAAAATAAAATAAAATAACGAAAATGCTGAATGGATAAACAATATCAAAAGAGAACTACAGGGGCTTGAAGGAGGCCCAAAAGAGAAATGCACATCAACTTACTCAAAACGACACTAAAAAGAATATCAAAGTGGAAAGCGCCAGGCCATGACAGAATACATGGCTTCTGGTTCAAGAAATTCAACTCCAATCACGGCAGACTAACACTAGAAATGAACAGATGCCTACAAGGCGCGCAAGTACCTGAATGGATGATCAAAGGAAAGACTACTTTAATCCAAAAGGATCCAAGCAAAGGAACGGCTCCAAACAATTACAGAACGATAACCTGCCTACCAATGATGTGGAAAATACTAACAGCACAAATAAAGGGAAAGATTTACTACTCGCTGACAAGCCGCTGACTGTTCCCTGATGAACAGAAAGGATGCCGCAAAGGATCCAGAGGCACCGCAGGATTACTCTACATCGATCAACACATCCGAAATAAGAGCAAGACAAGACGGAAAAATCTAGCTATGGCCTGGATTGACTACAAAAAGGCATATGATACGGTTCCACAAAGTTGGATAATACACTGTCTCAAAATGTACAAAATATCACGTGAAGACATAAACTTCATCGGACAGACCATGCAAACCATGAGAGTGGAGCTGACTGCAGGAGGAAGAAGCTTTGCTGAAACAAAGATCCAAAGAGGGATTTTCCAAGGAGATGCGCTATCACCCTTACTATTCATAATAGCCATGATGCCACTGAACCACATACTCAGAAAATGCGCAGACGGACCCAAACTCACAAGAGAAGATCAATCACCTAATCTACATGGATGACATTAAACTATTTGCAAAAACTGAAAAAGAACTAGAAACTCTCATACACCCAATTAGAATATATACAGTCAGGACATAGGAATGGAATTTGCATATAGAAAAATGTGTCATGGTCGTCATGGAAAGTGGTAAACGACATATGACTAACGGAATGGAGCTACCAAATTAGGAAAAAATTAGAACGCTGGGAGAAAATGGAACCTACAAATACTTGGATATCTGGGAAGCTGACACCATCAAGCAAGTACAAATGAAAGACAAGATCCAAAAATTGTATCTCAGGAGAACTAGAAAACTACTCGAAACAAAACTTCACAGCAGAAACCTCATCAAATGAATAAATAATTGGGCTGTGCCCCTAGTCAGATATTCGGGACCTTTCCTCAAGTGGACCAGAGATGAACTTAAACAAATGGATCAAAGAACAAGAAAACTAATGACCATGCATAAGGCATTACAACCAAGAGACAATGTTGACAGACTATAAATATCAAGAAAAGTGGGAAGAAGCGGACTTGGTAGCGTCGAAAACAGCGTTGATGCATCGATACAACGGCTCGAAGGCTACAAAGAAAATACGCAACGAGGATAATTGCAGCCATCAGCAACGATACGGACAACACGATAGACTATAGAATGACAACAACTAGAAAACAAAAATGGGAGGAAAAAACCTATGGCCGCTTTAAACGTCTAATAAACAACCTCTCACTCCAGAAAACCTGGACCTGGCTAAGAAAAGGAAACCTTAAGTGAGAAACGGAATCTCTTCTAATAGCAGCACAGGACAACGCCATAAGAACCAATCATATCAAAGCGAGCATAAGTCGCAACAAAACACTAAATGTAGGCTCTGCGGTGACAGAGACGAAACGATCAATCACATAATGAGCGAATACAGCAAATTAGCACAGAAGAAGTATAAGACGAGACACGACTGGGTCGGGAAGGTGATCCACCGGGAAATGTGCAAGAAACTGAAATTTGACCATACTAACGAATGGTATATACACATCCCAGCAGCTGTCCTAGAAAATGACTCGCATAAACTCCAATGGGACTTTAACATACAAACGGATCATCTAACCCCGGCCAGAGTACCAGACCTAATAATAATCAACAAAAAAAAAATGGAATTTGCAAAATTGTCCACCTTGCTGTCCCGGCGGACCACAGAATAAATGTGAAGGAATGTGAAAAGAAAGATAAGTACCTCGACATTGCTAGAGAATTGAAAAAGCCGTGGAACATGAAAGTGACGATTGTGCCAATTGTGATTGGTGCTTTCGGCACAATAACTAAAGGATTATTAAAAGGCCTGGAGGACTTGGAAGTTGGCGGACGGGTAGAGACTATCCAAACGACGGCTTTGCTGATAACAGCCAGAATCCTGAGACGAGTCCTGGAGACTTGAGGAGACTTGCTCTCACTCAGCTCCAGTAACAAACCATCAGCTAACGCTGATGTGAAAAATTCTAATGAGTAAGTAATAATAATAATCAACAATAAAAAGAAGAGAATTTGCAAAATTGTCGACTTTGCTGTCCTGGTGGACCACAGAATAAGTCAGAAGGAATGTGAAAAGAAGAATAAGTACCTCGACCTTGCTAGAGAATTGAAAAAGCCGTGGAACATGAAAGTGACGATTGTACCAATTGTGATTGGTGCTTTCGGCACAACGACAAAAGCATTATTAAAAGGTTTGGAAGACTTGAAAGGTAGCGGACGGATAGAGACTATTTAAATGACATCATCGCTGAGAACCGCCTGAATCCTGAGACGAGTCCTGGAGACTTGATGACACTTGCTGGCAGTCAATTTCCTGTGAAAAACCATCAGCTAACACTGATGTGAAAAACATTAAAGGAGTAAAATGATAATAATAACAATAATATTAAAATCTATCTTTAATTTTAAAAAATGTCTTTAAAAATAATTTGTCTTAATTTAAAAAAATGTATTTAATTTAAAAAACATTGAATTTTCGCTACTCGTAAAATCTTTGGGTGAACACTTGTACTTTAAATGAACACGTTTTAATTCCCAAAATTATTTTAAGCTAAACTATTTCGAAATCACAAAATAGATTTGTTTAAATTTACCGCGCTAAATTCTGTATGGTTTGCGTGTTACTTCTGTCGGTGAGGTGTGTGAAAGAATGTCGGTATGATGGAAAAAAGAAGATGGGAATGACTTTAAAATCGAACATTCTTGAATGCCATCTGGCATCTATTTCTTATAAAAAAAAGGGAGAATGCAGGAATCAAACAGCTAGGGAAGATAAAAGAATTTTCGCTGTGTGTTTTTCGAAGAAAGTCGGGTTAGTAAAATTTGTCTTTAATTTAAAAAACATTGATATTTCGTTACCCGTAAAATATTTTGGTGCACAGTTGTTCTTTCAACGAATACATTTTAATTCCCAAAATTATTTGGAAATCAGGAAAAAGATTTGTTAAAATTTACCGCGCTAAATTCTATTTGACTCATTTGTGACTGTACTCACTCGATGAAAATATACGTATCTGATATAGTCTGAAAGAAAAATTACCGTCCTCAATACAACCAGAAAGACATCAGGAGTCTAACCTTTATTAAAAGAAATGACCAGCCTTAGTGGAAATATGGTCTCAAAATAGGACAGTAAATATAAAACCATAAAGGTGATACAGGGAAACCTGAAGCTAGTTCAGATACTTAGTCCAGGAAATAAGATATAAAAATTTGCAGGATAACGGACTTTAACTAAGTTAAAACTTAAGATTTTATCCATTTATTTATTTTTTTTTGTGACCTGCTGTTCATGAACAATCACCGTGACTGTTCTCGGTCAAATCTGTGTGTGGCGCGCAGACTATGAACACCCTTGGGTCTGATATAGCCACCCATCATAAAAATGTTGAATCAAAATATAACACAAAGTGGAACCAAGGCAACATGCTTGGGTGTCATGACAGGCAGGTGCTCTCCTGATAGCCAACATAGGAGAACTGGTTTGTAATCCTGCGAATGTTGGCCGTTGTTTTTTCAGGTACACAAATGACGAATTAATGAACCACACCAATAAGAGATGCAAACACAAAATATAAACTAGGGAAGACAATAAACTTGCACTCTACTGCTATTTTATGAGCAACACTTCACAAAGAGGATATGTGGAAAGAATGATAGAGATCTGGCAAGACTACGCTAGTTTTCACACAAACCAAAGAATTGCCAACCAAGTCAGGATAGTAATAAAGAAATGTTGGTTTTCTGAACTTGAAATGCTAGAAATACACCAGAGAATAAATAATGAACAATACAGTAATACAATATAAGACACGCCAAGTATTGACAAACTAAAACAGTCAAATGAAAATGAACTGCAAACTTCGGAAAATGGAATCCCCACACATCCAAACAACACAGAGCAAACAATAACACAAAAACAAAAAGTAAGTATAGAAAATTTAATGAGAATTATGTAAGGGGAAAAGATTACCATATCATAACTAAGAAACATAGAATGGAGAATAGTCTACAGAGAAACGGAAAAAAAAGAGTACTAACTTATATATCAACGAATGATATAAGGATGTGAAATTTGACTTGAAACGCAGATAAAAAATCTACGAAAATGATAAAACAAAGGAAGGAAGCCGAAACCTGTATAGACAAAAAAGACAAGACAACACAAGAATATAAACCAGAATGTACTGGCGAAAGAAGGAAGATTAAGAGATACCGACAAAGGTCAAAACAATGCAGACAAAATCGGACATTCCAGAACAACGAAAGAAATTTCTACCAACAACTGGGAGGAGATGATACGAAAACATACCAACAACCAGATGCAAGAGAAACCTAATGATATTGAATTAAATATAGCAACCAAGTGAACATAACGAAAAAAAAGCTGAATGAATAAACAAAATGACAAAAGAATTAGAAGGATTGGAAAAAAGGCCCGAAAGAGGAAATACACATCGATTTACACACAAAAAAAAAATCAAACTGGAAAACGACAGGCCATGATGATATACATGGATTCTTGTCCAAGAAACTCACCTTCATTCACACAGAGTAGCACTAGAAATGAACACATGCCTACAAGGAGAACATATACCCGAATGGATGACCAAAGAAAAGACCACATTAATCCAGAAGGACCCACTCAAAAGAACCGCCCTAAACAACTACAGACCTATAACCTGTCTACCGATGACGGGGAAAATATTAACAGCACAAATAAGGAAAGAGATTTACAACTCGTTAACAAGCCGCACATTGTTCCCTGAGGAACAGAAAGAATTCCGTAAGAATCCTGAGGTACAGAATATATAACAGGAACGCTCAATGATCGGGACGTATGAGGAGAGAAAGAGTCAGACAACACCGTTCTATCAGAGCGACTTGATGATGATACACTCAAACACATATGTAGGGAGCACTTCAATCGAATATCCTGATTTTATAAGGCAACAATGAGGATTGTAAAAATTAGTGGAATCATCAATCTGGTTTAGTTCTCTAATATTGAAAAGCAAGTGTGTCAGTGCGCATCCGTCTCTAGAATAAATCGAAAAAGACCGGGAATGATTCATTTCTGTAAGCAGGTATGTACACGCATCATTAAACAGAAAATGCAAGAGATTCATACGTGAAAAAAAAATAAAAAAAACAATTCCACTCAAAAGAAAGATATAAAGGGATGAATTTATGCATCGTCACACTAACAGACAGGCAGAAAATTTAATAGAAATAAAGGAATTCAATATCTAAAATAAATACACCTCACAGCCATCATATAAATTTAGCTGAATTATATATATATATATATATATATGGGAGCGTGTCTATGTTTATAAAATCGAACAAACACACACACACTCATTCAACAGTATATATATATATATATATAGGGATGGCTGTGTGCAAAGTAAGATGCGGAAATTATTTACATAGATTATTTTCAATATTGACCACTATATTCAATAGAATTATTCTCAGATGGACTGGCTATTTGATTCAATCATCTAATCTTTCGATTTTTCTTGTTTCTTTTGTTTAAGAATCAATAATACCCAAGCTTGATCATTTTGGCGCGGAAATGTAATGGCTTCTCGAGTTCTTTTTGTTTTATTGTTTTACAATGGGGAAATTTTTTGGTTTAATTTTTTTTTATTATTATACGTAATAAATCGTTAACTGTTGTATATTTATACTTACTTAGGGAGATACCTATTTTAAATCATGAATATTCTCCGATTTATTCGGTGAACTGAATGAATTCCGTATACAGTAACTTACTGAGGAAATCGAATATTTACTTACAGCTAGACGTTGTCATGGATTTTATATAATGGTGTTGTGAACAAATAAAAAAACAACTTTTTTTTGGGTTCTCTGGGAAAAAGAATTGACAACATAGTAGAGACCCAACGTATCTCAAATATTTTCCTTAATTTTCTGTGAAAATAATTGAAGAGAGTGAAAATTGGGATTTTAGGCCCATGCGAGTGATCTTTTTCTCCGATAAGAAGTCTTTTATTTACTTATCAATATTTCTTTCTATCTATCTATCTATCTATTTATCTATCAAAGCGAAATAGATAGATAGATAGATAGATAGATAACAAGCGAGCGAGCGAGAGAGAACGAGAGAGAGTGAGATAGAGCGAGCGAGAGAGAGAGAGAGCGAGAGAGAGGGAGACAGAGAGAGAGGGAGAGAGAGCGAGAATGAGAGAGAGATCTGGTTATAAGAGGTGTTAACTGGCATTGGGCAAGCGTCTAAACTATTTAAAATACAGACGAATGCTATGATCACGTACTAGAATATTTCTAAGAAAATGAGATAAAAACATTTGTGTAGGATTTTGAGATGCATACTCTTCCCTTAATCGCTTCCAGAAGACAAAGCCTAGTTATCCTCAAAAAAAAAAAAAAAAAAAAGACTAATATGCCAACTAGAAAACACCGTCTTTTTGCTGAAAACACAGTTAAAATAAAAACGAAAGATAAAAACTGGTTAATGTGTTAAAATTTGCCAGAGATCAGTCAAAGTTGTGAGACTTGAAGTTGATTGTGATATCCTTTTTGTAGACTTCGGAACACTAACGAAGAATGTAGGAGAAAAAGAATTATTATAAGGAGAATGGAGTACTTTTTCATTGCCATTAATCACAGGTCCAATTAGACGAAGAGTATTATTACGTTTTAGGGTCCAATCTCCTGGTCAAATAGATCTCTTTAAAAACAATTTAAAGAATATTTTGTCCCATGTAATTGTAGGTGATATATTCGTATAAAGAGTTGTAAACTTATTGCTAATCTTTTTAGAAAGGACTATAAATCTTAATTGAAACAATTTTATTGTGTGCAGATTGTAATTAAATAAAAATAGACACCATAAATTAGCATAAAAATTATATATATTAGATATCAATCGGTAATATAAGTGTGAGCGAACAAATGATTATCGATAAATTTGTGAAAATGAAAACAATGCAATAGATTATTGAAAATATTGTTATGATTGTAATAAATATTTCAAAAGAAAACACATGTTGGTATTAGATAACTCATAAGGAGTTGTAGCACCGTTAAACAAATTAACCAACACACACACACACACATATATATATATATATATATATATATATATATATATATATATATGTACGTGGCAGACACTTTCAAATTATTTCCAGTTCATAGGTTTCTTTCTGATTTGATTAACTGTCTCTGCTTCTTAACAAAGCTATATGTATCAACTCTCTCTCTCTCTCCATCTATCTATCTACCTATCTATCTTTTACTCACGCACTTATACACACACACACACACACTCACACCTACTCAAACACACGCACATTTCCTCTCTATTCTTCTCTTATTGTTCTACTCATTTAGTGAGGAGAGAGATGAAGACAGATCGAAAAAGAGAGAAGAGATAGAAACAAAATGGATAAGATAAAGAGAGAAAAGAGAAGAAAAATAGTTTTTACATAGACAAAAGTAGGCTCTTATTGTTATTCCAGAAAGAGTGTAAGATACCTTTATACAGCATGAAAGACAAAGGAAAAACGTATAAAGGCTGTGAAATTAGACTTGTTTACATAGCAACAGTAAGGATATTAAGACCCTGCAAAGATCTGGATTTTTCGTTGAGTTCTTTCATGACGTTCGTGTTAAAGTAACAAATTAAATTTCCGTTGGTATCTATCACCTTGATCAGCAACAACATGTTGTGAAGAGCGGGCTTTTTTATTACAGGTCTTATTTCGACCAGTAATAATATTAGTTGAGTTGGTAAAGTAATCAGTAGAATATGTGCAATGTGCCTTATTAGCTGCGCGCAAGAAACAAGAAAAAACTACAGTCTTCTATTTAATTACAAAATAAAATTACTTGAAATAATGAATGTCTTCGTGAAAGATATTTATTTAATTTAGGTTGCCAACGTTTTACAAGTATAGTAAGGGACTATTCAAGGGCGATAACTATAAATGTCAGTTACCGAATACTTCCCTTCTTTATATAATCGAAAATGGTAATTTAAATTCTGTTATTGGTTATATATTATTCTTTGTTCACATTGTGGACGAGGTTATTTGCTTTTCACATATCACAAACAGCATTGGGAGAGTTCTGCATCTACATATTATCCGTCCAAATATAGGTAAAATAATTTGCAGACTTTAATCGTTAACTTGTTGTTGGCAATCGGTCTGGGAAATGGAAAACTCTGCATTCAAACGTTAAACTCCGTTTGAAAATTGACTGACTTTATGTCACATCCTGTCTTAGTGGAGAGGTTGTTAAATACATATAATCTCTTATTTTTCTACTTCAAAATTTGACGCTGAGTCACATCCTACTCATATGTAGAGGTTAGTATATATATATATATATATATATATATATATATATATATATATAGGCAGCATTTCTTCGTTAATGCAAATTTCATTAAACATAATAGACATTTTATGCCTACATATTTTCTTCTGGATCCGTTCGAATTCCCGTATTACTTTTATCGTATTCGGGGGGAATTGATTTAGGTATTGTCCATAGTTGTATGTATCCCTAGTACTTTCTGCCCGACTTTGGGCCATCATCAGGGGAGGATCTAATACAAAAGTGATGTAACTTTTGTTTTAGCAAATTACTACTGTGTAAGGACGTCTTTGTCGTTGAAGATTATGGCGTTTGCTTTTAAAGGTAATTCTGTAAATAGTGCCAGTAGCTAAAGACATTTAAGTACATTAGCACTGGTTTGAAAATTAATTCTATTAAGTGCTGGTTGCAGGTTTCTAATATATATTGCTTCGAGAATCTGAAGTTTTTGTTTATTATTTTGATGTTCGAGTATTGTTGTGTTGTCTGTGAGAATTTTTCGTAGTTGTGTTGTTGGGCATGAATGTTTTTTTAAATGCTGAGCTATTAAACTTGTGTCAGAAAGGTGCATTGTAAGTCTCCTCGACAGGGTAGATTCTGCAATAGATTCTCCCCTGATGATGGCCCAAAGTGGGGCAGAAAGTACTAGGGATACATACAACTATGGACAATACCTAAATCAATTCCCCCCGAATACGATTAAATTAATACGGGAATTCGAACGGATCCAGAAGAAAATATGTAGGCATAAAATGTCTATTATGTTTAATGAAATTTGCATATATATATATATATATATATATATATATATATATAATTACCTCTTCACCACCATCACTGTCACTCACTCTCACCAACACTCATCTGAGAGATGTTCTCAAAGTTTGTTTTCGATTGCATTAGAAATGTTGCGCTTTGAGTTCTTCAGGGTTGACTTTTTGAAGTGCTGCAAAACGAACATATATTTTCCATCCACTTCTTTATTCTATTAAACTCGGCTAGTCACCAACAAAAAAGAAAAAAGAAAACTACACATAGAAGCTCCACAATCGGGCAAGAACCTATGTTAAAAAAGCGGAAGAATCAAAAGGTTGCTATTTGATCCTAGTGACGTGAGATGTTTTTAAACACGCATTTATAAATTGGGTTCCACGTTTACTGAAGATTTTTATAAATAAGGCCGGCCATCTCAGGGGATTTCCAAACCGTCTTCCCCAGGAAATATGAAATTATTTGTATCTTTTTAAGTTTCTATTTTACCCCAAAAAAGGGTCTAATAATTGTAATATAAACTCATATCTGCTTAGTAGTCGTCCTGAACAGGAAGTATCTAAAATTCTAAACTCAAACTTTCTCTGGCTTTCTTTTATAGTACTCAACTAAGACTTGTCATTTGACGATCATGCCTTGGCATATATGGAGGATTTCAACAGGTTTTGGCAGGAGAAGTTGCATAACAGCTGCATCTGCATTAATCTGACTCTCCAACTCTAAGAAGTTAATCACCTGCCTGTGGTGAAAGTGTTTCGTAAATATAAACAATGCCTGCGTCTATATTGAGATCTGCTGAGGCGCCATGTAGAAGCAGTAAGGATAATATTGCCTGAAAGCTAGTCTTGAGGTTCCTCATCGGATTTTTCAGGTATACATTAAATGAATCTATTAGAATATATAATAATTATTTTAGTAGTTTCTTATTAGGTGAGAATATTTACAAGCATATCAGTGTGATTTTGATTCTAGGGGTAAAATCTATGATTTTGCATCCTGGTTTTCATGGTTAATGGAATTTCTCTGTTTTCTATTTTACCGTATTTGACCTTGTACCAGGCTAAATTAATCTTGATAGATGTAATCTTTCATCTTATCAGACTGACCTCTCGACATTAATTAATGAGGAAAAGCAGTTCATTACTTGCAGTTTCATTTTCTATTAGCCTATCTTTTTCATTATTAACAGTCAACCTTTGTTATGCACATATTTTTAAATGAAAATTATTTCCCTTATTTTTTATTCCATCATAAGCTGTATTTCTCCCAATCAAATATTTTTTTTAAAAAGTATTAAATCAATAAGACTGCGAGAGAACACTCATGAACATCTCCGATCAAACGAAAATAATGGCCATTTAAGGGCCGATCTGAAAGACGGTTTCGCTGAGTTAACAAAAATAACAAAGAGTCCCGAATAGGTTTTATTTAATTATGACTTGACGCCAGTCCATTTTGGTTGCCCAGTTGCGAAAGTTTATTAAATTAATTAAGGGAAAAAATCACTGGTTTCGTAAATGCTATCATAACCGTTCGATAGTTGTGATTAAAAAGGAAAAAGAACCAAACACAAAACAAAACAAAAAAAAAAAGAAAAAAAGAAAAGGAAAACAAAATAAAAACTAAAAAGTTTTTGATTTATTTTTTTTTAATGTTCCGGCTCAGATACAAATATTGAAAATATAACAATTTTTTATAAACTAATTTCTGTAGTCGTACACACACAGACACAGACACACACAGACACACACACACACACACATATATATATATATATATATATATATATATATATATATGTATAAGTACAATAACTTTTCCTTTCAGACTAAACAAAATGACATTAGTCAAATAAAAAGCAGTTCTATCAGTAGAAAAATGGTTCTTAATCCAAAAATAAAAGATTGTGCTTAAATGACACAACGGTTATCGTCAACGGAAATGGACTCTGCACACTTGAGTTCAGATCCTGCAAGAGGTTCTTAACATTTCATTTAACGCTAATGCTCTTCTTATCTCTCTCTCTCTCTCTCTCTCTCTCGCTGAAGCTATGAGGAAACATTTAGGATAGACTGGGTCCAAAAGTTTTGATAAAATGACAAGTCTAAAACAAAGAAAACTTGGGAATTAACACTTGCTGTAAGCCGGGAAAACAATATTTTTCTTCGGATTAGATAGCTTCTCCTGTAGCAGCATTGACAAAAACTTAAACTGGTGTTAAATTATGATCATGGCGAAGGAGATGGATCAATATATATAGATAGATGCGTATAATAGTATTCTTCACATGTTCATCGAGACTTCCGATCTCCTGCGTATCCCATAAGGTGATCCCAGGCTAATTTTTGAGTTGAGAACACCGGGTATATTAAGTTCTTTCAAATCATTTGACTAAACAGAATATATAAGTATGTGTGTTACCCAATTTCTCTAATATCAGAATGTGACAAAGGTTTAATTTTAAATGGAACAGTCGGTAAGAATTCAATATACTTCTCTAAGACTAGTTGTTTTACCAAAACTAAAATCATCCGGCGCTACTTCTTATCCCAAGTTAAAAACAAACATGTTTGTCCAGGATTAGAACCTGGCTCTCTGATACTAATTCCTGATTTTTGTATGTACAATATGAACTTTAAGTAAGTTTCTTCTCACCAATACAAAATCCATGAGGCTTTCCTTGAGGCATCATACCCCTCGACTCAATCAACCTCTGTTATTGCTGAAACTACACAATAACCTTTCTACGCTGATCAAGATATGTGGCGAGGAGGAAAGACTACCGTTTTTCAAAAACCTTATTTTGGGGTTTTCTGGAAAAAAATGGACGATATAGGAGAGACCCAACGGATATCAAATATCTATTTTTTGGGAAATGTCCCGCGGCAAGTGGGCCACGAAGCCTGCCCAAATGAAGACATTGCATAAAAAAAATCATCCAGGAAAAATCTATCTCTGAAACAAACTACAGAATTTGAGCTGTAGATAAGGGACAACTATCTTCTCTCTTCGGATTAGATAGCTTCTCCTGTAGCAGCATTGACAAGAACTTATCCTACCTGTGTGGGCATGCTGAGAAATTTACGAATTTAGAATTCTTTTCAAAAATATCCCTATGGAAGCAAAATCACAAAAAGTTTAATAATAATAATAATAGTGCCCATACGATCCGAAAGCCCTTCATCTAAATAAAAAAGAACAATTTTTACCCTTTGTACTTAATTTTGAGTCAACAAAAAGCATAGTTATCTGTTTCATCAATAATAACCTGTAGACCTATAAGTTTTTTTTTTGTTTTATCTACCTTAGATATATAAAATTATTCAAATCTGCGAGTCGTATAATGGATTTGCTCAATCTTTTATTTGGCCTGTAAGGTGAATAGTTTTAAAATATTTAAACGATAACGTACTCGTTGTGTAAAAAGTCTAATTGATAGATGATGACCCTGAGATCATTTGAAAGCTTGGCTTTTATTTGACTGGATTTCTAGAAATTAAGACGATAGATTTTTGGTTGGATCGATTTCACCTCTGATCCTATTGGTTTCCTGATTCACAAACACGGTTAAGTACTGTGTGAAAACATCGAAGAAATAAATTTATGAGCACAAATGAAGTTTCGGTGTTATTAATCGCAGCCAGAAATTAATAAAAATTAGGTTCGCGAGAAAATTATGGTGACGTGAGAGATGATATGACAAGCAAGAAAAAAGCCTGCGATAAGAGAGAAGAAAGAGATAAGACGAACAGAGAATTGCTTGCATTTTACATAGCGCCTTATGAAAGGCATGAATCCAACAATTGCCCCTCCAGCTGGGGAGGGAAATACTACGGCAGACTGGGCTCTCTATCTTTTGTAATGAATCTGGCTTAGCAGAAAGGTTGAAAAAAAAATAAATTCATACCAGACGTAATCCATCTTAAATTTGACTTTGTTTTGCATACATCTCTTTGAGGAGGGATTGGGTAAATACAGAAATTATAGTCTTCATAAAATAAAGTAAAAAAATATCCTGAAAAATACCAGCTTTTATTCAAACCTGTTTTTTAAAGTTTTAAAATATCCTCATGAATTTGAACATATTGATAGCCCCAGTTTTTGGTCTTTGAATAACTATTTTTTCTCTTCGGGAAAGAGCAGTCAGAAACGAAACATGGTTGTGCCATTGGGATTCCAGTTTCGGAGTAACATCTCATTGCACCACTGAGCATTCTATAATTCCTTATTCTTAACTTAATTCTATGAAGCAATAGAATTCATAGTTTCAATAGTTTTTACTGCGGAACCAAACGAATTTTCCTCACTACCTGTCAGCTACTAAACAATTTATTCTTCCTTTTATTTAAACATTTTGTAGAACCCTGAAATTCCACAGTTTTACATTAAAACAACACATATAGTGCATGTTTTAAGTCAGACAAGTTTGTGGAACGAATAGCTGAGCAACACTTATATTTGCCAAATGTTCTGGCTTTTACTGTAATGATTTCGGACAGTTCAGACTGGAAAGACCGCCGGTGTTTATTAAAAGTGACATTGGCTCAGCGCGTGTGAAAACAAATAAAACAAGCTCTGGCTGTTTCACATTTTGGCTTTCTCTGGCTGACAGAAAAGGGTTTTATGATCTTTCAATAGTCTTCTATCTCAGGTAAGCAAATAACCAGTGGCCACGTATTTCTATGAGTGTATATCTCTATAACAGCGAGAAAACAATATAAGGTTTAAGGTATCATAGGCTATCTTGATTTTGTAAAGATTTATTTGGTACATTCGACTAACAATTTCTCAAAATTCAAACCGTTTCAACCACTCTCGAGCGAATCATTGATTAATTTTAACGTCATGAGAACCTGTCTCGAGTTATTTCATCCAAAGCCGCTCGAGAATTGCTTCCTTTATACATTTATGAATATATATTTTGCGACGTTTCATTGTTATAATAAATCAAGTATTCCTATCTAATAAAAAGGATTTGCACACACATGTCTGGTTTCAAGTATCCCTATGGAATATAATCATTTGTTTACATATAGGTAAACTAGGCCATTGGTCTAATAAGTAGAGTGTTCACTAATGGTCTGTGAGACTGGGTTTCAATCTCAGGTCGAGTCATACTAAAGACTCAAAAAATGGTACTTGATGCTGCCTTGCTTGACACTTAGCATTATAAGGTAAGGATCAAGGGTAAATTGGGGCAGTTCAGGGCATGGAGTAGCGCCCTTCCCAACACTTTAGAGTAGAAGCTACTGAAAAGGGAGCCTTCGGGTCACCCTCGACTAAGCTCACCAAATTTACTTACTTTTATATAGTAGCAAGTATCTAATAATTATTCCTAGTAAACAATTATATGTCAAGTAACAAGTCTTAACAAAAATAACTTACAGTTTTATGTTATCAAGTCTTCCTATCTAATACAAATAATTTGCCTACTTGTACGGTTTCAAGTATTTCTGTGGATAAAATAATCATTTCTATGAAACAATTGAAATTTATTTGCACTATTTTATACATTTTCAATTAACTAATAACGATAGTGGGTAGACCTACTAGCTTCAAATGTCTATTCTTAATAATTTCAGTTATATAGTATCAAGCTCTTCTTCCGAATGCGAATAAAATTTAAGCATATCTATTCGACCCTAACAGGTACTGCCATTTGGAGACAGAGAAGATCGGTAATTATTGTGACCAGGAAATATTACACCCTAATCCATCTCTGGGTTGTGCCGACAACCGACTATGGTAGCAAGGAAAAGTCAGCGGACGATAGTAGTAAGCAGAATAATAGAAAGAGAGGCAGTCTCTCCTTCACCCCTCTCTATCATTACAAGGTGAGATCCTATTTACCCAACCCCTCCGCTCGGGCAGGATATGACACAAGGTCAATTTTTAAGCGGAGTTTAACTGGTTTGAATTCAGAGTTTTCCTTATCCAAGACTAGTTGCCTCACCAAGGCTGAAGAACCTAGGCTGCCCTACTATTTATCCATAGCTGGAGGGAGAATATTTGGATTCATACCTTTCCCAAGGGTATTAGAGCTATGTGAAATGCAATCAGTCTTGTCCAGGATTTGAACTCGTATCGCCGTGTTCATTTCCTACGACCATAACCATTACACCACAGACACTTCCATATCATTACAAGGTGAGATAGGCATGGGAGGACCTCACTCTCTACTAGCCATGTATGTGTCAGCGGAGAGGCAGACCCCCTCGACCATGTTTGGTACTGAGGAAGAAACCGGCCGAAAAAAATCAAGACATGGTCATTTTTCAAACCGTTTATTCATCACAGGGTGAAGATGCATAAAGAGTTGCCATGTAGTCGACAGATGGTGAGGACACATAATGTATTTTCCTTTATTACTCAAAGGATGAAGACGCATAAGGAGTTGCCGTTTGTTCGCAGGAAAATCAAGAACATAATTTGAGATATGAAAGAAACCCAAATTCAAAAATAATGCTGCGCAGAGAACCATGAGAAAAAGGAAAAAAAGACTTCTCCTTTGAATGAACTCAAACTCCAAGGTTTGGTAAGCCTCGTTAAACGAATACCCAAAGAAAAGAGGAAAGAGATAATTTTTTATCTTTGACTTCTCTGAAATAAGACGTGTATCCTTCTACCAACGTGTTATGGGACCCGAAATGCCGAAATTATAACGAAAGAAAAAATAGAAGACAATAAATTCCACAAAACTCCAAGTAAGTGAACATACAATTTAAGTATATTCAACTTTAACCCGCTGCATTCATACTGAAATCACAAACATGAGATTTGGAGCACGTTTTCTACCATTAAATCCCATAGTCTGAAGGAAAGTGGGCCGTGTCCACCGTTGTCAAACTATCGTCTCACCTTCCGCCATTAACAGATATTTTATGGAGGACTCGTCCGAGGATAAAGATATTTTTATGTGGGTTTAGTCTGGGATACGGATATTTTAGTGGCGGCTCCTCCGAGATACTGACAGATTTCTCGCTCCTGACTTTTGCCTGATTTGTTTTTTCTTTGTTTCTTTCTTTTATTCTATAAAAGAATATAGTTATTAATCTTGTTAACCCAGACACGACAGTTCATAATCCTTTTTGTTGTGGAAGAATTGTAGTTGTCGAAGACCTTGTACTTGAGGGAGAAATCTTGCCAGTTAGATGTGTTGACTCTTAATATTTCTCCTATAACTCGCCTAGTAGCTTTAAAATGTTGTTCTGCTTGGGAATTGGTGATATCTGTGACACTAAATAGAGTTCGGCAGACCACAGCCAACGTCAGTGCCTTCGTTAACTGGTGGACATGGCGGGAACAAACAACACCCTGCAAGCCCGATAGGCATATGGTGGCGTAACAGTATTTGCAATAAAGGGATGCTCCCAACTCTCCAGAATTGCTCCTTACTCACAGATGTAGTTTAGTGTTATATACGGAACAGCTCTTTTTGATACTAGGGATGCAGTCATCGTATCCTAAATTTTGCTGACAAAGCAGACTCTTAAAAATATTTTTAAGGAACTTTTGGAGATAGTTACACATTACTAATTCTCCATTTAAATGCCAATTAAGATTTCATCATTTCTATATCACCTGAAAAAATTAAAGAATCAAACAAATATATTGTATAATTTGACTAAACTGACATAGTTGTAATTATGTCTTTAATATATATGTGGTAGTGTTGACAGCCATTATTTGAGTTTTCCTTTAATATCATAGCATTTCATCACAACTTAAAATAAGGACTAGAAAATGAAATTGATGACAAAATCAAAAAGTAAACTCATTTATTTTGGTATTTTCTGTGATTTTGAAACCTTTATGAAAAATGTTCTCTTTATATATGAGTGATTTTAATGTTCTTATAATCAAATGTATATTACCTGATATCACGTTCTATTGCAGTGAAGAATTCTTGTACGAGAAATTATTTAAGCTATAAAAGCAGGTGTATATTTTTATAATAAACAAGGAAAATGGCATTAAGATCGCGGAACACAAAAAATATTCACACTTTGCCCGAGTGAAGGACCTAAAACTGAAAAATAAACACCTAATAACATGTAGATGTTGGGACAAATAGTGGGTCTAGAGCGGCTCTCGAATGCAGTTTTAACAAAATAGACGATTGGAAAGGTCCACATTGTTTATATTTGAAACAAAAGTAAAGAAAACTAATAATTAAGAAAAACGGAGTAAACTGAGATGTAAAAATTTTAAATAAAGTCAGATAATGTTACAACAAATGGGGGAAATTAATTAAACGTCAGCAGATATCGCAAGAAGGAGACAAAAGTAAATGGTAAACAAAACGATAAAAAACAGATCTGAAACGAAACTTTAAAAAGTATGATGTGGTTAGAGACACATATAACAGAGGAGTAAAACCATTTAAACAACATAATATCTAATTGGGAAGAAGATAATAATTGAAATTGTAGTATTTTATTATTTAATTAATAAGGAAAAAGAAATATCAAAAAGGTTATTATGACAGAATAGGTCTAGGAAAATCAATTTGTAATAGAAACAAACTAAAAATAGTTATAATGAATCATGAATACAGACCAATATTTCGTCTCAATTATAAGTTTGGAAGAAAGATCGAAAATGAAAGAAGAAAACTATGGATTAATGCAGATTTAAACAAAAGAGAATTTGCATTTGAAAAAAGATAAAATGGTGAGAGATACGAAAGAAAAACAAAAAGAACTTATTCAATCATTCATCATCATGTCGCGACCTCTATCATCCATCGCTCCCAGGAATTCTTCCAAGCTACATCCTGTATCGTCCCATAGATGTTATATATAGGTTCTAGCTGGTCGTACAACCATTGCTTGTCCATGTACTGGGTCCAGGAAAATCAGAATAACGGCAACAAATCTGTCAACGTAAATGGAAATGTTAACGAATTATATAACAAAAACAAAGAAAGTGAGAAAACGTATACGAACAGTAATTAGGTCAGAAACAAAATATTAAACCTAAAATTAATTACGAACATATCTTTAAAAATAGAAAATACAAGAGCTCTGTGTGTACATGTGTGTGTCTGTACACATAATGTTAAAAAAAATGAAATGAAATAAAGAGAGGGAGAAAGAAAGAAAGAACGGAAGGTGAGATCTCTGATGTTTAAAGAAAGAACAAATTAAAGAGAAAAAGAAAGAACATAAGAAATAATCATGTAATTTGTAGCTTGCCTCATCAAAAGAGAAAAGAAAAGAAAGCAGACAGGTGTTAAGTCAGCAGTCGTAACAGCAAGATGACTTGAGAAAGTGAAGAAAAAAACAAAGAAATAAATAAACAAAGAATCATGGGATTTGTAGCTAGCCGAATTGAAAGAGAAAGGAAAAGAAAGCACACCAGGTGTCAAGTAATTATTCGTAACAGCAGGCTGTATTGAGAAGAAAGACAGAAAGAAAAAACGGAAGATGAGATCTCTGGTGTTTTTTAAAGAAAAAAAAATAAAGTGAAAAAGAAAGAAAAAAGAATGAAGCATGTGATTTATGGCCCTCCACATCGAAAAAAGAAAGGAAGAGAAAACAGACAAGTTATCAGGCTGATGTTACCAAGGAACGGTTTCTTCAATTTTTGAAATCGTCTGCTTGGATATGTATCGTTTGAATCTATATTGAAAGTAACGAGAGAGAGAGAGAGAGAGAGAGAGAAAGAGAGAGAGAGAGAGTGTGTGTGTGTGTTTGTGTGTGTGTGTGTGAAAATGAGAGAGTCTCCACTTATTAACGATGTAGACAATTTGATTTTCCAGATAATTCTAAGTTTGCTACATAAAATTTTTTTTTTTATTACAATAACATACGGGATACTTTTAATTTATTCTTTTTAGATACAGAAATCTTTTTAATTTGGATTACAACAATTTTTTATATAAAATTCAACCGTCATTATTGACGAGTGTATTCTAGTATTAAAAAGAATTGTATCATAAAAGCATATTTTTTCTGCGAATAATGTGAAGGAAGTGCAAATAGCAATACCAAAGTTCAAATTAATACAGGAAAAATAACACATTACTGGGAGGGGCAGCTATATATATATATATATATATATATATATATATATATATATATATATATATATGTATGTATATATATATATATATATATATATATATATATATATATATATATATATATATGAAACGTTAAAAATCTATATTGGATAGCCTCAAAGAAACTAAATATTTGTCTTAAAGAATAACTGATTACTTTAATGAGTTTTAAATATATATACTGCGTATATACAGATCTTTAACTTTATGTAAAAAGTAAACATACTGCTAGAACAACTATTATAAATAAGGAATAAACTACGTTAGATAAATGTGTGAATATTATTATGGTCGGATATTCTTCTGTCTCTATTTTAGAATAAAAAACACATACTTATTTTTTTATTACACAAGGACTCCATCGGTTTATAGAAGATACTAGAGGTTCGATTCTATTAAAAAGTAATTACCGAAAAGTTTCTTTTGCATCTAACTTGTGCAAGTGTGTTTTTTAGAAATATTGATAAGAAACCACAAATTGAATTTTAAAAAGGATACAATATATTGTAATATAAACTTTCACCAGTAGTAAATTTGTTGGAAAGTATAGATATTATAAATTAATTATTGATGGAAAGGAATAAAGTAAATATTATAAGTTTGGATTTTAGCAAGATATTTGATACGATATCTCCATATCGTGTACTAGTAAAAATGAAAAACTTTGGTATATCTTTAAAATATATTGTTAGATACTTTTTAAAAGATAGAACCATGAAAGTAAAAATTGTTAATAATTACTCTCAAGTTCGTAATAGAGTAAAATAGGTGTTGGATATGATGATACATTTAAAGTTGACAATTATATTTTGTTAATTGTATTGTGGGCAAATAAAATAATTGACCGAATAGCTATAAATTTTATTTCAAGGACTTCTACTACAATTGGTAACACTAATGGCGATATTTTGTTACCAATGTTACTTGGGCTGTTTCTAATATCATTTACTCTCTGTATAATTTGGAATATAGAAATGATTTTAACATCCAAATCCATTTTTAAAAAATGCAATTCGCTAAACATCTGTAAGTTTGCACAGCAGATACCACTCTAAGAAAACCAAAACTATATTTTTTCTTTGTCTGTAGTATTTTTCAAAATAAGTTTTTAACCTAAGTTAATCATTTGTCTCTGTCGCCACGAGAATTGTTGATGTTAACTCTCCAATATATTGTTTACTGGAACAAATGAATCTTCAACATCTACAAAATTTAAATGGGACTTGAAGTCATATTATTAAATTTCCCTCACGTAATATTATGATAACCCGAACAAAATATTTCCATCCAAAATTTAGCAGTTAAGCTGAAACAAAAATGTATTCTTAAAAAAACGGCAAGAAAAACACAATTGATATCCTTAAATATTATTTCGCTTATTTCAGCGTGAAATCTATTCGTCTGAGTCATTTTATTCGAAGAATTTCATAGGTGGGAAGGGGTTAATTTTCTTAGATCCGAAAAAAACTAGTCACCTTATTTTTTTCATAGAAATATTAGAATGAATAGTTAACAAAATTTATCTAAATCAATATTTCTAGGAATGGAAAAATCCAACAAAGCTTCAGAATGCTTCACACTGCTTTTGGAGCATCTTGCATTAATCGAGCATCAGTTTTTGCGTGGCATAAGAGATTCAAGGAAGCCAAGGAGTCTGTAGGGGATGATGAGAGGTGTGGGAGGATTAAGGAAGTCAACAGACCAGATTTGATGGGCCAAAAGTTTAGGGTTAGGGAAAGGGTTACAATGTTTAAGGGAGTTCAAGAAGAGATTCCGTCGGAAGAGGCCAGCACTCTTCAAATCGGGTCACTGGCATTTCCACCAGGACAATACACCAGTCCACGACTCCATCTTTGTCACAGACTATTTGACCAAGTTGGGCATCAAGACAGGTCATCACCCTCCCTATAGTCCAGATCTTGCTCCCTGAGACATTTGTTTATTCCCTTAGCTCAGAGGCTGTCGTTATGAGACAATTGAGGAGATGAAAGGGGCTGTGACGAAGGTCATTGACACGATCAAACAAGAGGACTTCCATGGGGCCTTCCAGAAGTTTTTGGAACGGTAAAACAAGTGCATTTCAGCGGGAGGAGATTACTTTGAAGGGGACTAGAGTTTTTTGTGTGTACTATCAATAAAAGTGTCCATACGAAAAAAGACTGGAAACTTATTTAATGATCCTCGTATATGTTGCTTTGAAAATTTATAAAAATAGTAAAAAAAGAACCAATATAGATTTTTGTACTTAGGTATGGGCTCCACTGATGAGATATGAGTGTATTATTGATAATAAGGGGCGTTAAAGAAGAAAAACAAAACTATGAAATTTAAAAGAGTTCTTGATTTCTTTTATAGGGAGAGATCAAAGCATTAGGATGAAATATTAAACAGAAAGAAGAAAGAAGTGATCTAATTTAAACTTTCAACATACGTAATTGAGTTCCTTATAAAGGTAGACAATTTTTCAATGTTTATCTTCGAAATGGAAATTTACTGTCAAATATAACTTTCCAAAAAGGTTCTATCACTCAAAGTCAGACTGGATCTGGGAGCAATGGCTATGAACGGGTGCTCCGTATTCCCCAAACTCTAGCATGTATGGAACCACATCATCAGATTATTAGTATCATATCAAGGACACTCATTGGGGGGGTCTTACTCCTCTGTAGAGGTGAAGTCGGTGTATTTTACAAACCAAATTGACTGGGCAAATTTAATATTACCAATGATTTACTTCTTTAAGCTTGATGTAGCAACATTTCTAGTTAAATAATAACTCCGAATTCAATCCAGGTGCACTTTGCTAAAGAAAATTGACTTGGTTTTTCATTCTGCCTGTGGTGCAAGTCTCAGGGAATCTGTCTAACGCTGTTGGTGGTGACGAACACACGTTTGTTTGAAAGTGTAGACTAAGTTTGGATTTTTTTGATGAAATTTTATTATCTAAATTTTTGACACATCTCAGACTATTATCCTAATTTTCGGTTGTTAAGTTCATAATATTTCCACTGCTCTACCCTCCTTTTTTTTCAAAATGCTCAAATCAAATATGTTCTTGTTGAAGAGGAAAGAAAATCAATGAAATCTGAAGCTAAAAATCCTCTCTGAACCGTCTCACTGGATAGAGATCTTGAGGCAAAAAAATTTATTCTTCTCGGATATCCTCAGTTGAAAATTTAGCTCCGAACTCAGCAGCTATTACAAGGTCTAAAGAACTAAAATGGCTTAATATTTTTTTAAATAATCGACAGGAGCACATTTTTGTCTAAATCAGAATAAAATATATGTATGGGATAAAGTTATATGTAGCTTTGGCAAAAAGTTACTCATACATTTATATAACATAACTGAAATGGTGAATTAATTTATACGTGATATTTCAAGAGATTGGAAATGGAATGATAATTTAACATTTAGGGATCGAATAGTTTGATTTGAAATTTCCTGATGAAAATACTTATATCAAAAGACACCTTAAGCAGTGCATGGGGTACAAATTCTGAAATGTTCAACATATATATAACAAGTAAGATAAAGACGATTGTCTGAGAGATAAAAAGAAGTTGTTTTTTTTTTACATTTCCGATTCCAGCTAATGTCTGCATCATGCTGGTTTCAATAAGAAGTCTGCCGGAAGAAATAATATTCACAAATTAAGATTTGGCTCAGGTTGTTTAATAATGACGGGAGCATGACAGTCTGAGATTAGACAGTAATACAGAAAGTTACACGAAGGTCGCATGCTGATGGTGAGAGTGTTTAAAAGAAAATGTTTATATTTTAACTATCTGAAGGGCAATGCATTGTGATACTTCAACTCAAGTTGCTTGAAAATGAACTAAAAATCAATAGAAATGTTATTTGGATGTTCGAAAAACAGGCAGGCTTTAAAAAAATGAAAAGTATTATAATTATTAGAATTTTATATAAAAAAAAGAAAAATGCTAAACAATCGGGATTAGTTTTCTTTAATTTGATTTCGTTTATTATGCAAAATTAGTAGATTCTAAATGTTTGCGAAATATTTTAGATATTTTGAAGGAATTCGATAGAAAAATAGACAAGTTTAATTTTAAGAAAAAAATAATAATCAGGATAAAATATATTGTACAGAGTGAAAAAATTTATATAAAAAGTTTGAAAAATGTCTTTCTCCCCAAAAAACATATATATATATATATATATATGAAGTGAACATCTCGAACTTAATTGATGTATACAGATTTTCAGTCATAAAGTAAATTTTAACAACTGTCACTGATTACGAATTCTTTCACTATCCATTATTATTCATGGTAATTTCTCGAAAATAAATCCTCTTTATTACTTATTATCTACTGAACAGCTGAGAAGATTTTTTTTTAAATCATTAAAAATGCTTTCTAATATAAATTACCTTCAAAACTATCCTTAGCAGTAATTAATCGTCCTGATGTAATATGTGTTATTAAAAGAAACTGCATTATAATCAATATAAAATGAATACGCAAAAGTACTCTAAAATGTTACTAGTATCCATTCTTTTATCAGCTATCTTCAGTAGCCATTAAACTTGATTTTTAGATTTATTTATTGAATTCATATTTTATCCGTACAAATTAGATAATTGGAAGTCCTCTAAAATATCTTTAGTACCCATCCAATTCAAATCTATTCTCAGAAGACATTAAACTTGTTCTTAAGTTGTACTGATAAAATTTATATTTTGATTAATAAAAAAAAATAAACAGAAGTAATATATATTTATTGCTGTTATATAATAGCGATTAATTGATAATAGTATTCATCGAACGTCTTAAAATGAAAATATCATACACGATTTTAACTTATAATAAATAGTTGATGTATGGATTTATTAATGTATCTTATTCAGACCTTATTTAAAAAAATACTATCTTAGTATGCAAACTCGCAAAGACCTTGTTGATATAGTGCATAAGCCTATGTACTTCAAATTTTGAAGATTCATTTTTATGACTGTGCTACTCCAGTGATTATTAAACAGCTTGGACGAAAAATTATTTTGTGAATAGTATTTATTTCGTCTGATTTACATATATATAAGCACGGGAAATACCTTTGTAAGGTTGGGATTCAAACATAATAGGAATAAGTAAGAGAAAAAATAAGATTACATCTCTATAAATCCAATGTCAACTAACACCTTGTATCGACATGTAATTAAATGGCCGCCTCCAACCAATGGTTGAGTTGGTACTCGGCGGTTTCAATGAGAACAAGGAGTCAGTAACCATAACTCGCGCCTTTGGAGCGAGAAACGGTGACCTGAGCGTGGGGAATTAACATAAAAGTCACTTAGTAAGTAAAGGATGGGTTATTACTTTAAGAGCAATAGGTACTTCTTTCATCGACTCAATAATATCACTTCATGTCTTCGTTTTTTTTTAAGACTGTTCTAGAGGGAGATTGCACTATAATAAAGGGAGTGGTATTTTTCAGTGACTACGTATCTGATTTTTACTTTTCCTGAAGTGACCTCGTCGTCATTTTTTCATCTCGTTTGAGGTCCCGAAACCCCAGTGACATAGACATGAGTAATTACAATAATACTTGGCTTGGAAGGACCAAACAACTTTCTTGTCTTTTTTTTCGTTAAAGTTTTGTGAGTAGTGTGCTGTTTTTGAAAAAAATGGAATTTGCAACTTACAGAATAGTTGCCGTTTTGTTTCTTACTTCCAATCTCCCAAACAATCCGAGTATTATTAGGGAGTCATACTGAACACTGTTAGAGAAATAAGAAATAACTCATAAGCACCCTTTTCCTATACACTTTTGCACATAAATACAAGCGTTGGACGACCTTAAAAACCTATATTGATCCACTCTGTCAAGATGCCGTTTAGAGAACTAGATAAGACCAGTAGGGACGGATGGCAAGAAAGAGAGTGAATGTGTGTGTATGAGAGAAAAACGGATTCAGAGAGAGAGAGAGAGAGAGAGAGAGAGAGAGAGAGAGAAGGAGAAAGAGAGAGAGAGAAAGATAGAGAAAAGAAAGGAGACCATACTCTAATCATGTTATGAAGATGATGATAATGATGATGGTTAGTGTTGAAAGATATTCCTAATTTTCTTTTGTTTGGTTTGATTTGGTTTAATTGCACATCAACCATTGTAGGTTATTAATGCCAAATCTGTTTTTATACATATAAACAGTTCTAATTTAAACAATTCAGTTTTATGCAAGTATAGCTATAGTTTACACACAGTTAGATGCCAAAACTGTTCTAGCTTAAACAATTCAATAAAGTATAAGTACAATTTTAATGTCAGAAAACAGTTCTATTACAAACAATTCATTTTAGCACCCAAAAACCTTTCCATTTCGACAATTTAGTTTAGCTCAGGTATGCAGTTCAGTTCTATTTGATCGGGCGCTATCAGGTTCTACCATTCCAGACCAGAGAGGACCTGGGAGCTATAGCAATGAAGGGGTACTCTGCATTTCCCAAAGCTCTAGTATTATTTAACCTCACTATCAGATTGTTTAGAGCCATATCAGAACATTCTTTGGGGGAGTCTTACCCCTCTGCAGATATGCAGTAACTATTCTCCAGCCCTAGCTGACTGGGCCATTATAAATTTGTGTTCATGTGTCGGTTTATTCTTTAAAATATGGAAACATCATCTGAAATTGTTATCTTTGACAAGACAGGATATGAAACTAACCATAAATCTCAATTAGTTACATTACCTAGAAACATATCCCAAATAAGAAAGAGTCTTACTCTTTTACAAGTTGGCTGATTACCGTTGTAAAATATGCTACATCTTAATCTAATATCATTTTGTGGTTGTGGCATTAGTTAGTTCTTTCAAGTAGAGATCTTTTGGACACCTGGTACAAATTACATTATTCCTCCTCTACTGATATGTTTACGTTCACTGGCAAAGTGAAAAAAGAAAGTTGTTATTTATTGCATTAACATACTTAAAACAAAAACACCGAATATAATTATTGTCCACCTGACTTCAAGAGGTTGGGGGAAGACAATTGCATTAAAAGACAAATTCAAACTGAATGAAAGTTGTAGCTGGTCATGGGTGATGCATGAAGCTCAAGCTGATTCTGAGTCGTTTGCAAACGTTAATTGTACGTCACGATATGAAGGGAAGGACTTCTAATTCATTTACATATCAATGTCCAACAATATATTTAACGTTTAAAAAAGGACAGACATAGTAAAGAAAAATATGCAAAGATATTCTTCAAAGCCATTGTAATATAATCGAATATTTTTGCGCTCAGGAATTCGAAGAAATCACTATTCCATGATTATTAATAAAGCTACATCCTTTGGGTTAATGTGTCTTTGTCCATAGTCTCCAAAATCTATCTATCTATCTATCTATCTATGTTAATTAGAATCTATCAATCTATGTGGGTGATGGAAAATTGATCAGATTGGAAAAAAGTAATCTAAAATGGCTGGAAACCATTTGAAGTAGCAAGAATAAAACGGTCCTGGGCTCTTTCAGTCGAAACATATTTATAAAATCTGATGTAAGGTATTTTTACACGTAGCCAGATTTTCTAGCCATATAATATCTCAAAACAACAAACAACAGGTAGCTTTTTTTAACCAGGTATTTCCACAGTATGTTAATTCTGTGATAAAATATGTCAGTCTACATTAAGTCTAAGAAACTATATGAAAATGAACAGGGTTAATAAAAGCGCCAAAGACATTTTTTAACTAACTGATATGCATCAAATATGATTTTTATCTTTTTGTCGAATATTTTTCGTATATTCGATATAAGTTCACTAGTTTTACCCAAGTAATTATCTTATTTTTATATCAGGAACTTTAATCCACTTATTTGACTTATCAAACGATCTGAATTTGAAAACATAATGGCGCTTATCTCTTGGACCACCAGTAATAATACACTTATATTTTAGCCCCAATTTCAGACCTGATCAATATTTAGAATTTAAATGCTCTCAATCACAAATGGTAAGAGTAAGAAACAAAAGGACCTAAATTGAATATATATTAATTTTTAAAATAATCAGGTTTTTTTGTGGCCTTTTACTTATTGAAAGGGTAATTGGAGTGACATCGAAATTATTTCTGTAATTTTCATTGAAAATTTCAAAGTCGAACACTGAGACAAAATCAAATTCACTCTGTTGCATATTGACCTATGACCGAGCCATCAGTCAGGGATTTCTCAAAACAGAATGCACGTGTGTAAACAACCAGAAGCAGATGCGTTTGTTTATAACGAGGACGAACCATAAGAACGTGTAGGCACTATGAAATTAAATATATACTGGTACCCACAGAGAATCGATCAGTCTTAGTCACGCACTCACAAGAGATCCGAAGAGCATCAGCGAGTGGCCAGCGTGCGCCCGGGTGCAGAGCAGCAGACCACAGTGAAACCCGCTTATTAAAGTTTAGGATACATTTTACTCTGTAAAGAACAGTTTATATGTTTTTATTGTTCAATTAGGGCCGATAACAGCCTTTTTCGGATATCTCAGGAACTATCAAAATCATTAAAAATTAATAAATATTTGGTTTTGTTATTTCCCAGACACATTGTGATAGTATTAATATTAATGAAAAAAAAAAAAAAAACAATGAATATCAAATGTGTTTAACATTTTATTTTTTCGCCCAGTGATCAATGGGGTGAAATGATATCCCTTTTAGCGTCTGAACATCGAGAGAGAGAGAGAGAGAGAGAGAGAGAGGCAAATTTCCGGCTGGGAGGATAAGAGCTACTTTCTTCTCGTAACGAGTATCAAGAGAGTTGTTAAGCACTGTAAATCAAACACATTGTTATATTTTGTGTTTATAACATACAGTTTGAGAGATAATTTCTACCTACAAACAATTTGACCCGTATTATCAATATAATTTAAAACCTATCAGGAATGCTCCTAAGAATGTATGAATGTTTGGCTGAAATAGGAGAAAAATGGCGGACCTTTAGTGATGCGCACGGACAGACATTTGGTGATTCATAATAACATTTACAAAACGCAATTTATTCTGGTACAGGGCCATAGTAATGTAACTGGCATCGGATGTTTTACTTTCTTAACAGTTCTATCTAACCAAGTAACTTCTTTACGACTAGTTTGTATACTATTATATATTCATGGCCACCTTGTCTAATCTGTGGCAATTCTAACTGGATCAAACACTACTCATTAGCAGGAGCATGTCTCTGTTATCCAAGTTTTTTTCGCGAATGTTCAACAAAAACTCTTGGATGTCTTCTTATGTAAGTCACCGCCCCATCATAATTCCAAATAATCTCATTCTCATGAGATGAAACCGATCTCTTTAGAAAAAGATTGTTGAAGAGCCATTGTGGATGAATCAGCTTCAATTTCTTTGTTCGGACGATAATAGCTGCAGATGCTTGCCTCCACATACCACGAAAGAATTTAATCATGTTCTTTTTACAACACTAATGGCCGTTATGAACCCATTTATTTTCTATGTTTTGTTTAGTTCTTGACACCCCCAGAAATATGGGGCAACAAATGAGAAATGAACACTATTCTGGTACCCTAGATAACGAATCAATACACTAAAAGAGGAGCACTCTAATTGGTCAATATTTCTGACTGTTGCACTGGGATAGACATCTTTATGGTTGTCTAGTTGACTGATCTAATATTTTCCACAAATGCCAGTGGGGAACTAAAAATTTACTCCGGAAAAATTCCAGCAAAACGAATGACCAAACCTGATGTTGTAGGTGATCTTATGAATATTAATAAAATTCTAATAACTCTTACTTTGAGAGCTTTGATTTTCAAGCTCACTATTTTAACCCATTGTTTACATAATATTAAAAAAAAACAGGGATTTTATGCTTAATCATCGTGTTAATAGCTTATCTAATGTGATCACTTTTCACCAGAAACATAATAAGTAAAATACAGGTTATAAAAAATCAATTAATTTTTTTGCGAAAATAATTACTTAACCAAGTATCTGTATCCTTCAATTTTTTTCTTGTCTCTATTATTCATGTTAAAAGCTCATGTCACTGATCTGCAGTCCATCCAGTCTCACCTGCCAACCGAGATCTCATCCCACTGCTTAAAAAAAAAACAACAACCACACAAAATTAAAACAAAATGTTTATTGCCGGTTTTGGTCGAAACTATAAAAGGAACGGGTCACGACACCAAAGAAAAAAGAAAAAAGAATCCGAGAACTCAATCTTACAATTTGCTGCTTTTGTAATGAGGATATTTCTTCGAATCAACCCTTCGGTGGTCGAAACATGTTAACATACACTAACAATAGTGATAAGTATTGTGGAAGAAACTTGGGCGTTGTTCACTTCTCTACCTCATTCTGTCAAGCTAAGATCGCTTTAACCTTTGTGAGAATTTTTCTCTAATTGCTAGTTTAGGCAACCTTTTCACTCTGTGCTCAATTTCTGTCTTGATTTGTTCTCGAATTGCAGCTGGACTTTTACTGCCAACCCTAAACTTATCGGAAAGATCCCCAATTTTGCCCGGTAGCTTATTTTGCTGTGTCCGGAGACCAAATGCCCACCGCTTTTTAAGACTCAAATTGCCGCGAGGTACTAGTATATTTGCAGAAAATAAGGCATTTGTCTTCCGTAAACCAACTCTCGCTTTTTTTTTTGGCTTCAACTACCCAGTACTATAAACATAAAAATGAGATTCGTGCCCGCTGACAATTGAACCTAATAGCGGCAAAGACATCAGTTTATCGTAAATATCAAAATAATTATTTCCTGTCCATCAAGAAATACAATTGTCGTTTTCCTTTTTGGCAATGTTACGTACTTTTGAATAGCAGGGAGTGGAAAGTGTAACATTGAGTTTTCAGACTTAATCGAGTAAAACCTAACTAAAATGATTTTGATTAAGGATCAAACTTGGGTGCTTGTTAGTTCTCTACTTCTCTGACTTGCTGGGACTCACCGCGTACATTGAGAGTAATTTTCTTTGGACTCTTAAGACACCTGCTCCAACGGAATATACAGAGGTTTGATTTCCAGAACGAACAAAACAAAACAAAAACATTTTTTCCGCTTTCTACATCCGGTATTAAAGATTAAAAACATGATTTTGATTGAGGATGAAACTTGGATGCTTGTTAGTTCTCTACTTCTCTGACATGCTGGGACTCACCGCTTACATTGAGAGTAATTTTCTTTGGACTCTTAAGACACCTTCTGCTTCTACGGAATATACAGAGGTTTGATTTCCAGAACGAGCAAAACAAAACAAAATTTTTTTCCCGCTTTCAACATCCGGTATTAAAGATTAAAAACATTTGCTCTCTTTCCTGTTTATATTATATCGTACTATTATCAAACCCCACAAATTATGAGGGAAATTTAAAAAAGCATAAAAGCCTTATATCCTTTCATTTCTATCGGGAATTCCTCTTTTAAATTCTTCATCGTCCTTTTTAAAATTTCTTTGCTTGACTTTAATAACATGTACCTGCACATACATACATACATATACACTTTGATTATGAACATTCCAACTTAAATACGTATACATAAATATGTGCTACACGTATATGCATACACTCACAGATACACTCCAACCTATGCTCATATATTACACTTTATTATGTGCTCCTTAAACTAGAAGCGCTTAGAGTGTCACAGGTATATACACAGTTTAAACAGATAGATATTTATCATATCACTTCGTATATTTGTTAACGTCCATGCAGACCAAAAACAGTGCGAAGTAACTTGAATTTTTAAGATTAACTGTCTTCTGTGAACAGTTCTCTGGATTTACGAATATTACATTTAAATAAAAAAAAGGCAAGGATAACCACGAATCTTTTTTTCTATTTAAAACCAGGAGCCCCGAGTCTGAATACATCCACAAGGCTAACAAGGTGGGCTTCATTACCATAAACGAGCAAGCGAATCAAAGGGAAGAACAGTCTCGAAAATTTATGCGCATATGAGAGTACCTGGTAAATGCTCGAAGCACTTTGCCGATTCGTTCAATTGCAAGACAACCATGGTAATGATTGCATCCAGGCATCTTAATATTCGTTTTGTACTCCATATTGGCGTCGGCAAAACACGACTGCCGCTTTCGATCAATGAATAAGATAATTAATAAATCGATGTTATTTTACCACTTTCTCTGATCATGAATGAGATTTTATTTCCCTTTTGACTTATTTTTCTCATTCATTTTCCGTTTTATTCATTCATTTTTTATTTTGGTCATTTGGTTAAGTTGGCGCTATTTTTCTTATTTTATGCTTTCTTCACTTTAATTTTGCGTACCGATTTTTTTTTTTCGTTTCTGCTTTATTTTCTTTCTATTTTTCGATCAACTGACGCTCATTTTTTCATTCATTATTCCTTTCTCCTTTTGTTTATTCGTTTCTTTCTTTCTTTTAATAAATTGTTTCTTTCTTTCTTTTTTCTTTCTTTCTTCTTTCTTTCTTTTTTCTTTCTTTCTAACATGATATTCAGTCATAGTTTATTTTCTTCTTTCTTCCTCTTATTCTTTCTTACTTTATACTTACCTTTTGTTTGTTTGTTTGTTTTTTTCTTTCTTTTAATTCATAAGTTCTTCTTCCTTTTTTCTTTCTTTCATTCTTTATATTAACTCATTCTTTCTTTCTTTCTTTCTTTCTTTCTTTCTTATTTTTGTTGCCCAGTAGCCAACATAATAGTTTTTCCACTTTTTCTCTCAGGAAACATTCATCCATTTACTACACATTTTTTATAAAACATCTTATTTTATTTCTAATTTGTTTTATCTTCAGAACTCGCCAGTTACCTTCTGCTTTTAAGTTTTACATAGAATTGTTTTCATTCTATCATTCATTTAATCATTTCGTTATTTATTTTTCAATATCAATAAATCATTTCTTTCATCGCTCCACTATAACTTTCTTCCTTTATTCTCAGATTTTTTTTATTCTCTGTTCTTTTTTCATTCATAACCTCCATTCATTTGTTCACTCATTTAATATCTATATTTCATCTTCTTAATCTTTGTATCTACTAATTCTCTTTACATAGATAAAATACTTCTTACTTCTTCCCAGTGATTGCAAGGCTTAAAATATACATCTCCTGAAGATGGGTAAGATTCCAGCGACTAAAAAACGAGTCTAAAAATTATTTCTAAATAGAATCTGTTGTTGAAGGTCTTGTTCTTCAGCTTTGAATACTGTATAATCTTTCCTTTAAAGGAGCTTTACAACTTTTGGTCTCATTTTTAAGTCAATAGCCCTTGAAATATATTAGTATTATAAAAGAATACTTGAAACTTTAATGGTGACTTGAAAGCAAATAATCGTTAAAGAATGGTTAGTTTTAAATATGAGTACCATAGCCTACCTACATATAGCATGGTATGGTAAATATTTGTATTATCAGTAGCTAATTGAAGCATTAATTCATTACTGATAAATATTACTAGTCACTTGAAATGCTTGCTCGCAAAAAATGAATAAATAAAAATACTGACTGCTGCATTGGATGATCCTGTTACGTTACGGTACGAAAAGCAGAACGTTAATGGACGAAATAGTTGTGTTTAAAATTATAGCACTATATAGAGGCGTATAATATAGATGGACCAGATAAATGCTTCTGTGTGCAGTAACCTCAATGACCCGGAGTCTTCTCGAGAATTAATACAAATTAGACTCTCCAAAGAATAAATTGACTTGTTGTTTAGATACGAAAGAGTTTATTGGTGTCTGTAACATTTCATTGCAGTTATCCAAACTCGACAGAGACAAAACAAGGGTTATACTGTTGCGTCATAGAGCTACTAAAGGTCTCGTGGTGCGAGTCGGAAGAACATAGGTGATACATGAAAGAAACACGCGACACTAAACACCTCAACCCCTCACCTAAAAGGCGCCGACTCCACTTTAACCTCCGAGTTCCAAACGGTCTGCCCAAAAACTTCCGACAGATCAACTTTCGGACCAATTCCCAGACTCATCAAAATATCCCTGCTTATATAATTTATTTTGATTTTTGCGACAACCAAATATTACATAACATGTGTCATCAACAAGTTTCCATAGATCTAACAGATGAATCTGCCATCTTCAAATTGTTTACTGTTCTAAACATCCAGCCATTTAAAAAAAAAAAAAAAACTCTATTTTGATATGAGATGACTGCCACCTGATCCCACGACACGTCAACAATTGCACTCTATGACATTAGCGAAGACCTACACTAACCTTCAAAGTCCTTAGCCTCTTACCATTCATTGGTGCAAATATAATAATTGCCAAATATAATTAAGTATTATCTGTGATTATTTTACGATCCAACAAAATTTGACCAGTTGGCTAACCAACCAGCCAACAAACCAACCAATGAAACAATCAACGTACCCATCTAATCCTCTTAAATCTTATGCATTAATTCCTTTACCTAAATCCATTATTAATCCCAGTTGGCTGGGGTCGTAAAATCCATCGGCGGCTTCTCTACAGAGATCTAAAAAAGCCTAATGAGTGCCCGAGACATGACGTTAAACAATATAATATTGAGGCTCCAGTCCTGAAGTTTTTGTTAATGTGTAGTTCCTCTTACTTGCCATTTCTCATAGGTTCTCTATGTCCCAGAGTAAGGGTTTAGGTCCGATCTATGGATTCTTTAACAATTTAACTGTGTGCAAAGTAATGACTGATGTTAAACTGAATTGTTATTACTTACCGATGTTTGAAAATATTTTACTGTATTCAAATAAAATAATTGGTGTTGCATTGTATTAATTGAAGCCATTTAAGTCTGTGTAAAGAAATGATTAATACTAAATAGAATTATTCGTAATCGATTGGAATACTTGAAACCATATAACTGTGAACAAAATCTGAATCTTTGATATTACATAGCAATACTTGGAAACATTTTAATCTGAAAAAATGAATAGTGTTGAAGGGAATTATTACTACTGAATAGCCATACTTAAAATAATTTAACTGTGTACAAATAAAACTATTAGTTTGAGCAGTACTCTTCACCGTGTGCAAACAAATTAATAATATAAAATAGAATTATTAGCTTTTGATAGAAATACTTAAAAGCATTTTGCTATGAGTAAACAACAGCAATTTTTTCCTTGAGCTTAGGGAATAACCAAAAGTCATAGGGAGCAAGGTCTGGACTATAGGGACTTGGTCATTTAGTCCGGGACAAGGATGGAGTTGTGGACTGGAGTATTGTCCTGGTGGAAATGCCACTGACCCGATTTGAAGAGTGCTGGCCTCTTCCGACGATATCCTTCCTGAACTCTCTTAAAACCTCAACATAGTAACCATAAACCTAACACTTTGGCCAAGCAACTCTGGTCTATTGACTTCCTTACTCCTCCCACATCTCTCATCATCCCTCGCAGACTCCCTGACTTCCTTGAATCGCATATACCACTTAAAAACTGATGCTCGATTAATGCAACATGCTCCAAAAGCAGTTTGAAGCATTCCACACGTTTCAACATAGTAACCATAAACCTAACACTTTGGCCAAGCAACTCTGGTCTATTGACTTCCTTACTCCTCCCACATCTCTCATCATCCCTCGCAGACTCCCTGACTTCCTTGAATCTCATATACCACTTAAAAACTGATGCTCGATTAATGCAACATGCTCCAAAAGCAGTTTGAAGCATTCCACACGTTTCGTGGGCATTTTTTTCATGTTTAAAACAGAATTCTATTGCATATCATTTCTTCTAAAGTGTCCTCAGTCCAGATTGCATTTTTAAAATTTACCAGCTGTGACAATCCGGCTTTAGTAGGATGTATTCCAATTGCTGTTGTAGCTGTTCATTTGAATTTGAAATCATAAAAACTGGTCAGTCATCTTATAAGATGTTCAGGGATAACATACAGAATTTTCCAGAGTCTACGACAATTTTAAATGCCTGTACAAAAAAGTCTGGAAACCTATTGACCGCACCATATGTTAAAACATTAGCATTGAATAACGTTAAAATGCTGATCTGCCATAAAACCCAAGGAACTAAACTGCTATTAGATAAAACATATTTTCTTCTAATGTCTCTTTACACTGTGGAAAATGATTAAAGTACTGGACTGCATAGTCGTACTAAACGAGTTTGAAGTCCAGTGCGATTACTTTCACGTTCGGACTAATACCATTGGGAAACTTATGAATCACTTAATCGTCCACTTTATGGGTTAAACAGAACCACTTCTGTTCTTCTAAAAAGAAGGCTTTGGTATCAAATAAACCATAGACATTGATATGTCATTTGACAAAGAAACCCATTTCTTTTTTTTTTTTTTCTTCTGTAAAGATTTTCTATCATCGTAAGTTATTTCGTCATATGGTGACATACATGATTTTCATATTTCTCTCTTCCTAGAAATCAACTTTTCTCATTAGATCAGCTTTTTCCTTCATTCATTTATTCATTCTATGTTAGTTATCTCTCTAGCTTATTTTTTCGTTGAATAACTCATTTTTAGTTTTACACTTTTTTCATTTCATAGTAACCAGTTTTAACACGTTTTTTCTTTGTTTTTACTTATCTTTCAGTTAAGCAAATGTCTTCGTCCATTCTCCGTTCATTAATTCAGTTCATTCATTTTTTTTTATTTCTATGTCCATATGTGTTTCTTTATATTCTACATATATTTGCAAGTCCAATGTTAGACCAGCACCTTTCTGGTTTCCTCCTTACGCTATTCAACAAGCTTCTTCGATTTTCGTTTCTTCTTTTTTTTTTCTTTCATTCTTTCTTGCTTTCTTTCTTCAGTCGTTCAGTCATTCATTTAGAAAGTCGATCAATCCATTCCCGTTTTATGTTTTCCTAACCTACTAATTTGTTTGTATTGTTTTCAGAATTGTAAGTCCCCAGTAAGACTACGCATTCATTTCCAGATTTTCTCTTTCCTCTCAATCTGCTATTTTCTCACATTCTGTTATTCGATCAATCTCCTCTTCAACGATCTAATTTGCTTCACTCATTTCTTCTTTCAGTTTTGCTTTTCTTCCCTCACTATTATTTTATTTGATTTCTTGGATGCTTTCAATGATTGCGTCCTTTCCGTCTTTTTCTTCTTTCTTCCTTTATTTTTGGTTTGTATGTTTCCTTACATTCTGATAACCCTCCATTTTTTTTACGTTACTTTCCAATTCAGTCATCCTTTATCCATCATAATAAAGGATGACTGAATTGGAAAGTAACGCATAAAAAAGATGGAGAGATATCAATAAATTGAAGAAAAATAATGTGGAAAGCAATTTTTAAACATGGTTTAATAATTGCTTTCCACATTATTTTTCTTTAATACAAGGCTGGTTTTCTTCCCTTCTTTCTTTTTTCTATTGGTTTTTTGCTTTGTTTGTTTATTGTTGTTGTTTTGTTGGTTGGCTAGTTTCTTTCTTTTTTTCTTTCTTTCTATCTTTCTTTGTTTTTATTTATTTATTTTTTTTTTAGGGGGTTTCTTTTTTGTCTCAATCATCATCCTTCTTATTCATTCATTTTCAATCCAGTTTTTTTTTTTTCATCCTAGGCTTATTGTACGTTTTTATTGACTTACTTTTTCTTAAAACAATAATTTTTCTTTCTTTCCTCTTTTCATTCTTCTATTCTATTGATTCAGAAAGGCGGTATATTATTCCTTCTTTCCTTTCTTTCTTTCTTTCTTTCTTTCTTTCTTTTTTTCTTTCTTTCTTTTTCGCTAACGTTTTAAATGTCAGTCGTTTTTTTTTCTATTTAATATTTCTTTATTTTCAGGTCAGTTAACTTTTGTTTCATCGTTCAATTCAATTTTACATCGGTTTTCCTCCCTTCTTTCCTTTTTTCCTTTTTTATTGCTTCCTTCATCCCTTCCTTCCTTCCTTCCTGTTTTCCTCCCTCTTTTCCTTAATTCCTCCTTTCCTTGCTTTCTTCCTTCCTCCCCTCTTTCCCCCTTCCTTCCTCCCTTCCTTCATCCCTGCCTCCCTTCCTTCATTCCTTCCTTCCTTCCTTCCTTCCTGCCTTTATTCCTTCATTCCTTTCATCCTTCCTTTCTTCTTCCCTACCGTCCTTCCTCCCTTCATTTTTTCCTCCTTTCCTTCCTTTTTTCCTTCCTTTGTCTATCAATTATAGTTGATCACTAGTTGTTTACTTTCAATTCTTTTTTTTATTTCTTTCTTTTCTTTCTTTTTTTACGGCCACATTTACTTTCTTGCTTTATTTTCTTTCTTTCATACCCTCCAACCAACTTCATTATCCCTCAAAAATTCACAATCATTCTCTTCATTATTTATTTATTTATTTCATACAAGCACTTCCACTCTCTTTTTCAATTATATATTCATTTAATGACTGTTTCTTTAACATTATTCCTTTTTTCTTGCTTTTCCTCAGTCCATCGTCCCTTTATTTTCTCAACCATTTATTTAGACCTTTACTTCAACTTTAATCATGGTGCATTTATTCGCTTATTTTTTTCTCAGTACCTCATATATTTTTTTTTTACTTCAAATTTTAGACATTAAACTGATTTTTTTTTTCTAAACGATTTTTTTATCCTACTTTTTTTCTTCGTTTTCTTTCATTCACCATTTGGAACCGTCGCTGTCTATTGCTTTCTACTCGATATTTTCCCTATTTCTATTGCTGCACTATAGAGTTCCCCTTGAACAGTGATCCCTCACATTTTGTTTTTCCTTCTTTTTTTCTGTTCTTTCTTTCTTTCTTTCCTTACAAGTTATTTCTAGATCGATAAACCGATATGATAATTCTCATTAATTAAGCGCTATTGAGTAATCAGCGTATTTGGTCCGTTCCCACCATACCTGACGGTGGACGTTGTTGGAGGTTTGAAAATCATGTCACAAAATAATTTCCACAACGGCACTGCACAATAACTGGCACCATTAGTGACGTATGTGTCTGGTAAACAACTTCCTGTGTTTTATTGGCGGCTTCTCATCCAATAACTAAGGTCCAATTAACAAAGTTGATTGCAATTCAAATGCTATGCATACATGGTTAACACTTAGTTTTGGTGATAATAGTTACAGATTGGACTATTTATGAAAACCTTCTTAATTAATCTTCCTTTAGTTCATTTGAATCTAAGAGCCTGATGTTTTGACACGAACACACTGGCTTTATTGAAGGACTAACTCTGATGTCTTTAAATATTTAAACTTTGAGTGTGCACGTAAAATACATTTCTTTGTCGATGCACATTTCACGGCACAGCATAACTGTCTTCTTGGTTGGTCGAAAATTATCAGCGCCCCTTGGATATTTCTATATACTATTCAAAAGGAATGTGCATATATATGTGTGTGTGTGTGTGTTTATGTGTGTGTATGTGTGTTTGTTTAAATATATATGTGTGTGTGTATGTGTGTGTGTTTATATATATAGAAATATGATAGAAATATATATGTATGAGTTCTGATAGAACGAAACGGATCTGTCTGTGGATGACAATATATATATATATATATATATATACATATATATATATATATGTCTGCGTCTGTTTGAATTGTGAATATTTTGGCTGTAAGTTATTGTTAAGATGAGTTTGATTAAAGATAACGGAGATTTCCTTTTTATAATCTTATTTTTCATTTTTTAATTTATATTTTTTATATATTTTATTCTCTTTAAAGCTTCTTTGCATAAGGGTCCAGTTAATAAAGGAGTTGTCCTAGGTTCTGCTGCGAAGCACTTTCAGAAATATTGATTGATTGTCGTGAAGCGATTTCTTTTGTAGGTATTGTTTGTTATTTTGGTATTTTTTGTTTTTGGTTAGGTTGGCTGGAAAATTTATTTTTGGGAATTTTTTTTTATCATTGGAGTGAATTCTTTAGTTATTATATTAATTTAACACAGATACACACATAGCGAGGATATTAGATATCACGATACTGGCAGTGGATGGACGCTAGCTACTCTATCAGCATGGAAAAACTCTGTCAATGCCTCGATATGAGTAGGTATGCTTATAGCACCCCGACCCTAAAAACACTAAATGGTATAGAGAAAATACACACAAGAATGTTGGCAGCTACTTTTAATGACAACCCCAGAGCATTACTCATCTCCTGCTACTGCCCAACCAATATTAGTGAAGAAACTGAACTCATCGCCTTCTACGATGAGCTATCATCTCTTGTAAGTAGCATCCCGAAACACAACGTTCTCGTCATTGGCGGAGACATGAATGTCCAAATCGGGAAAAACAGAAACCACATTTACAGCCGACTCAACTCGTCAAACAGAAATGTACATCTTACAGATTTCACGATAGAAAATAGATTAACATGCCTAAATACAAACTTTCAAAAAAGGGAAGGAAAATTATAGACCTACACATACACAAACAATACTAAAGCACTCATAGACTACGTCTTCATAAACAAGAAATGGAAAAACAGCGCAGTGAATTGCGAAGCTTACTCCTCTTTCGTCCTCCGATCACCGAATTGTCACGGCAAAAATACGATTGAGCCTACGAAAGAACGCCACCCGAACAACCAACACCAGATCCTATGACTGGGTCCTTCTTAATATATAGGATATTAGAGATAAATATTTAATAGCATTAAGAAACAAGTTTGATGAACTACAGAAGACAGAAACACATACTCCGAATGACGAATATGAGAATTTCGTCAACGCCCACCTAGAAACAGCTGCGAAATACATACCAACAAAACATAGAACTAAATCTAGTGTCCCATGGGAGATATCAGTGGTTAGAAAAAAACGTGCAGACGGGAAAACAGCCTCCAAATGTAATGGAAGAACACCACTAACGCAGATGCCCTGAAACTAAAAAGGCACGAAATGAGTTAACAAGCATATACATAAAAAAACATTCAAAATACATACAAAATCAAATATATAAGATTAGAGACTCAGTGGAAGATAGGCAATCTAGGATAGCTTGGCAAACGATAAACGAAGTAAGCAGAAGGAAGAGCCATGCCAAAGCTAAAATGAAAGTTACAATTCAACAAGGACGAATAAAACTGTGGAAACAATATTTCCAGAATCTACTTGGAAACCCACCAAAAGTTACACATGAACCAGTCAAGAAAATTATCCGTAAGCAATTAGACATCAAACAGGGATCGTTTACGCCAGAAGAACTCGACTCAGTACTTAGAAAAAATTAGAATAGAAAATCCGCAGGGCTTGATGAAATTCCCCCAGAAGTATGGAAGACCAGACAATTGGATGACATACTACTCCGACACTGTAATGCAGTCTATAATCAAAATCCGATAGACAGATGGATGAAGGGATGCATCCTCCTTTTCCCTAAAAAGGGCAACCTCGGATTAGCAAAGAACTACCGAGGTATAACACTTACAACCATAGCAGCCTAAATATATAATGTCCTACTACGCAACCGCATAGAATCCAAGATTGACAACATTCTAAGGAAGAACCAAAATGGCTTCCAGAGAAATAGATCCATAACCTCACAAATATTGTCTATCTGTAGAATTCTAGAAGGCGTACGGGCAAAAAACCTACCGGCTACAATATTATTTGTCGACTTTACAAAGACCTTTGCTTCCATACACAGAAGAAACATGGAGCAAATTCTACTCGCACATGGTCTACCAAAAGAAACCGTCCCAGCTATAATGATTCTCTACAAAAACACCAAAGTGAAAGTGCGTTCCCCAGATGGAGACACAGACTACTTCGACAATGTAGCAGGGGTACTGCAAGGAGACACCCAGGCCTCATACCTCTTTATCATCTGTCTAGACTACATACTTAGAACATTGATCGATAAAATCAAAGAAAAAGGTCTCTAGCTGACAAAGAAAAGAAGCAGAAGGTACCCCGCAAAAACTTACCAACGCCGACTACGCCGATGACATAGCGATTCTGGCAAATGCACCTGCCTAAGTTGAAACCCTACTTTATATGGTGGAACGAAATGCTGCAGGAATTGGCCTCCATACCAATGCACACAAAACGGAATATATGTGCTATAATCAAACACACTAGATGGAAGCTCTCTGAAACTGGTAGACAAGTTCACCTACATAGGAAGCATTGTCTCATCGACCGAGACAGACATCGAAACGCGACTAACGAAGGCATGGACAGTTATCAATAGGCTATAGGTCATATGGAAGTCAGACGTAACAGATAAAATGAAACGCAGTTTCTTCCAAGCAGCGATCGTGTCGATACTGCTATATGGATGCACTACATAGACGCTAACTAAACGGCTGGAGAAAAAGCTTAACGACAACTACACAATAATACTGCGAGCAATATTAAACAGGTCCCTGTGGCATCACCTCACAAAGTAGCAACTATACGGCCACCTTCCACCCATAAGGGAGACTATCCAAATTAGACGAACCAGACATGCAGGATATTGCTGGAGAAGTAGGGATGAGCTTATAAGTGATGTACTCCTGTGGACGCCTTCACATGGCCGAGCGAAAGCAGGGCGATCAGCTTGAACCTACACACAGCAGCTCTGTGAGGACACAGGGTGTAGTCCTGAGGTCCTGCCGGAAGCGATGAAAGGGTGAGGTGGCGGGAGAGGATCAGAGATATCCGTGCCAATGGTATGACATAATGATGATGATGATGATTATGTAAGTACCTACGCGGAATGTCTTTTTTTATTAATATCTAATATTTGTTTTCATTCTGATGGCTTCCAGGATTTCAAAGAATTATTGTTTATTTTATATTTGATTTTAGAGAGAGTGTTTTAATATTTTAGCATATGTTAATTTATAAGTGAGATCAGACTTTACTGTAGTTATATGTTGTTTAAAGGCAAACATATCGGAGTGGTGGTATGGAAACCGACCGGAGAAAGTGCTTGTTGTATAGCCAATATAGTTATTAAGAGTTTGTAATGTGTTGACAAGGAGACATCCGAAATCGACAGGTGAATTTGTAAACTAAATTTGTTTTGTTTAGATAGAAGTTAGTGGAGTTTTTATTATATTTAACGATGGGATTTGATGTTTAAATGTGGTGTAGTGTATCATGAATTTAATGTATTTAAGATTTTCTGAGGTTTTAGTGTAAAATGGTAGTTATTACTTGTTCAACTGATTTATATTTTTTGTGGATTTGATTCATATAATATAAATTGGTAGTTTTATTGCTTACTGTTCAGGTGGTGATGGTGGTTGTGTTGGTGTCGTTTTTGTAAATTTGGCGGATGGTATGAACATAGCATTTTATTTCGTCTTGTGTATTAGTTTAATTTTTGTTAACTAGGTTTTTTTAGCGAGCATATCACAAAATCTTGTTTTGGATGAGGACATCTAAAATTGATAAAGTTTTTATAGTGACTATATTTTTTGTATGGGGAAGTTGTGGTTTGGTTAAAATCAGTACATCTTGGAAAGGGGTACTTTTGTTAATGTTCATTTAGGTAGAAACAATTACTATTGAATTTTCTTCTAAAGTTTGTTTATTTCATTGTGTGATTGTGTAGCAACGAAGATATCGTCAACGCATAGGGCATATATTGTGGATTTCGTTTCTTCTCGTGTTGACTATTTATTTTTGATGTGAGTATCCAGTATTTTGAAAGTGTGATATCAAGTTAAAAACCTAATAAAACGCTGTCAGTTAGTTCATAGAATTTGTCGAAAGAGTTTTTAACAATAATTATACCAATAAACTAGATGACCTGAATATAAAACTCTAACTTCATACCATCCTCAAAAAATAAAAAAAGACGCAATCAACACCATTAAGAACAGCAATAAAGCTATCAATTTATATTATACGCATCAAACTTAGAAAAAACGTAAATCAGTTAAACAAGCAATATCAAACATTTTGCACTGAACCTACAGAAAACCTTATATAAATAAAATTCATCATTTAGTAGACAAAATTTAAAACACAAGTGTGTGGTACAGATATGGCGTAGTTTTTAAAAGAATATTTGGTTTTCTATGATCGTTTAGTGAACTTGGACGTTAGTAAAAAGTTTTGAAAGAGATATCATTTTACATTTATAAGAAGGGCGATAATTATATTTGTGTGCAAAGTCGTTAATAGATTTAACGCCGTACTGCAAATGTTCTCAGGTTTGTATTTGCCTATTATTTTATTTAGTTTGAGGGATCCAATTTTATCATAGTTAGCAGTGATAATTTTATCCATGCTTCTTGAGTTAATCAGTAGGATTTTATGTAAGCTTTTTGAATGTGGGTTTGTCTTTGAGAATCTTGTTTATTTCTTATTATATTAGGCTGTCTTCAGATTAATATGTATATTGGCTTAGGGACTAATGCGGATTTTAATGTGTTGGTGTTATTGTAAAGATGTTTGGCAGCTTCGTTTGTGACTAAAGTTAATACTATTATTTTTTCTTCAAAAACTTTAGCAATGTTTGTGCCACACACACACACACACACACACACACACACACACACACACACACACATGTACTCATATATACACATATATACACACATATGATATTTAGGTTTTGATCGATTTTATTCATTTGGCTTGAAATTACGAAAGTTTGGATGTCTCGTAAAACTATTCTTGCATTTGGTAAAGAATTTGTTGGAAAACATTTCAGGTTTGGTATTTTTAAAGGTGTGGTCATATTTTGGGGCCATGATTTAGGAATTGGTTTTGTTTTTTGGAGGCTAAATATCAGAAACAATAAATTGAGTCAAAAGTCAATTTCTGTGAAAGACGGTGTGGGGGCAAAGATATTTTCTTTTATTTCAGTCCAGGAAATAACTTTGAACTTATTGTGTTAATATAATATTCCCAAAGTGAAAGTTTTTATAAATACAACTATGACTCATTTTTTAAAACGTTTAGTACATTTTATACAACACTATATATATATATATATATATATATGTGTGTGTGTGTGTGTGTGTGTGTGTGTGTGTGTGTGTGTGTGTGAATAATCAAAGTTTACTGTCACGATCGGACTGTCTGAATTATCGTGCATTACGCAGAAGAATATGTAGTGATATTTTGGTTTTCTGTTGGCTAAATTTTAGAGAGAATAATGATACAAAATTCACTTTCCATCCCATTCCTCAAAAAAGAGTAAATATTTTATTTTTTATTTGATTCTCAGAAATTACTTGGAACTAATTGTGTTATACGATTTTGATAAAATAAAATCGATTATAGATAAAAATATTATTTATTCTTTAAACTCTTAAATAACTTTTGTACTATCACACACACACACACACACACATACACATACATATATATATATATATATATGCATGGATGCATGCGAGTGTCTATGTGTTTACTTGTATATGTGTATAAATGGATTGAAGGTATCCGTCAATCATTGATCACGGATGAAAGCAATGTCATTGTAGTTTGCTTCTGGCTGTTCAGCATCATTTCTTCTGATTTCATAATTCGACAAGTGATTGACAGTCCCTTTGAAGCTGTTGTCATATGGGTGCTGTTTCTGTTCGAACACAGGTCCATAGGGATTAGTATCAACTGTTGACTCTTTCAAGGTCATGTAGATTCAACCCTTGTTGGCATGACCCTAGTGAACATCTCCTCACCGAGTGGCCCCGTGAGCATCTCCCCATGACCTTTCTTGATGAATTATGTTTCTTCCAAACACCTGCCTCCATCAGTGTCCTTGGGTTCTTTTTCCTGATGTCAAATCACCTGAGAACATCGAATTGATTCGTCAAGCTCATTGAAGCTGGTTCTATCGCATCATCTATAACTTATCGTAACAGAAAAAAATGTAATGCTTCAAATGAACGAAGAACTTTAAAAATGTTAATATCTTTAATTATATCTTAGGTAGGATTATTTGAGTATTTTTTACAAACTAATATATATATATATATATATATATATATATATATATATATATATATATATATTAAGAAAAACAACAAAACCGGTCACATAGGATTATAAATTTATTTCCATCCTGTTACGCATTTTTTGAAATTTCCAAAAGCACGAAAAAATAATTTCTTGTCCTGATAAATATTCACTCATGAATAATTTCTTGTCCTGATGGAATTACTCCCAACTCCGGTTGAACTCGACCAAAGAATAATATATATATATATATATATATATATATATATATATATATATATATATATATATATATATATTTTAAGCGTGTTTGATTAAAAAGGACAGATACTTCGTCTTTTCTCTATCCAATATTTGTTGTGTAAAAGTCTTCGTATGTGTCATCTGACATCTGAATTAAACAAATTCAAGAAGACTCTATTTTCCCAAGTATTTTTCGTCACAGCTAAAGCAAACACAATGACAAGTTATGTACATTTATACAAAGAGCGGAGAAAGAACAATTGTGTGCGCGGCTTATGGAAGAAAATAAATTTACTGGAGGTTGTAAGTTGTCGACCGTAATCGAGGGTGACCAGAAGGCTCCCTTTTCAATAGCTACTACACCGAGTTGTAGGGGAGTGCGCTACTTCTTTCCCTGGATTTCTCTGCGTTACCCTTGATACGTACCTAATATTGCTGAGTGTTAAGCAAGGAGATATTACCATTTTTAATGTTTTTGGTATTACATGACCGGGGAGTGAATTCAGGTCTCCCGGGCCATTGGCGATCACTCTACCGATTTGGCCAATAAGAAAAAAAAAATCGAAGACAAAGTGAATACAGAGTCTCCTGCAACCCTTTCTGACAGTGTACTTTTTTTTAATAGTTAAATGCCGTCCTTATCCTTGACTTCTGTCCATCTTTGATATTGCTTTGATTTTTAAAGGACATTCTCTCAACCATGCCCCACACATCATACGGAAGGGAATTGAAATCTGGGTAGTTAGCCGACTTGATGCTAGTCGTGATGTAGTTAAAGACATATTCTGATGACTTAGAGAAAGTTAGCAGATACGTTTGGACGATGAAGAGACGAAGGGACAACACTGAGATGAGGTTGCAAATTGAAAGTCCAACATGTGGTCACAGACATATCCCACTCAGTTTATTGTCAATATTATAATTACTTTTTTGACAGGTTTGAAAAACAGAAATTTAAGTTTAACCTTGCCAACTGTCTGATCCTTTTCAAAACACTAAATTTCTTTTATGACCGTTTATCGCATCTATAGGAGTGTAAAATTGCTTAATTGAAAACTGAAGAAAGGTCATTAATAAATTTTAGAATTGAGGATTGTACTCTAATTAGCTTTTATAATTATTCTCGGCTCTTTCAATATTGTTAGCCACTCTAGTCTTATTGCCAACAAGCATCAATAGTCCTGTAACGACGGAAAACATCTACCAAAATGTATATTTCATTCATTAATAGGATTAATATATTTATTCATAATTGTGAAATACCAATTTCCAAAATCATTTTTTTCATTGAACTCTTTAAGAAGAATTGTATATCATATTCATTTTGTTTTGATAGTATAATGTGCTGTTACCAATTAACCAAATACAACATTACTAAAAAAATTACTTTGATTTATCATAGTTATTATCATGTCAATTAGTGCAATCATTATTGACGCATTTTTATTTGAATCTGTATGACTATATATATATATATATATATATATATATATGTGTGTGTGTGTGTGTGTCTGTGTGTGTGTGTATTAATAGTTTATACACAGAGTCTACTGAGCTTGGTGACTGTCAGTTTCGCGTCTATGTGACCATCATCTGATGATCTTTTGACCGATAATCTCTTTGATATTCGCCGATCACTGTTAACACTTTATAAATGTCATTCAGACCTAGATAGAAAATATGCTATATCATCGATATTGAGCAGATTTTGTTAATAAAAACAGGAAACAATACATACACACACTCACTTACACACACGCGCGCACACATATCCCCTCTATATATTTATATATATACGAGGCGCATGAGATAAGTTTCAAAACTTCTGTCGTATGGGCACTTTTGTTGATAGTATACACATGAAACTCTAGACTCCTTCGAAGTAATCTCCTCCAGCTGCAATGCACTTGTTGTATCGTTCCAACAACTTCTGGAAGAACCCATGGAAGCCCTCTTGGGTGAGCGTGTCAATGACATTCGTCACAGCCCCTTTCATCTCCTCAATTGTCTCCTAACGACAGCCTCTGAGCTAAGGGAATTACCAAAAGTCACCGGAGGAATGTCTGGACTATAGGGAGGCTGAGGAGCTGTCTTGATGCCCATCTTGGTCAAATAATCTGTGACAAGGATGGAGTTGTGGACTGGTGTATTGACGTGGTGGAAATGCCACTGACCCGATTTGAAGAGTGCTTGCCTCTTCCGGCGGAATCCTTCCTGAACTCCCTTAAAACCCCAACATAGTAAACATAACCCTAACCCTTTGGCCAATGGACTCTGGTCTATTGACTTCCTTACTCTCATCATCCCTCACAGACTCAATGCCTTCCTTGAATCTCTTATGCCACTCAAAAACCGATGCTTGATTCATCCAATATGGCCCAAAAGCAGTCTGAAGCATTCCATACGTTTCTGTGGCATTTTTTCCAAGTTTATAACAAAATTTTATTACATATCGTTCTTCTAAAGCGTCATATTGCATTTTTGAAATTCCCCAGCTGTGACAATCAGGCTTTAGTAGGGAGTATTCTAATTGCTGCCGTAGCAGTTCATTTGAACTTGAAATCATAAAAATTGGTCAGTCATCTCATAAGATAAATAGCCATAACATACTGAATTTTCCAGAGTCTACGATAATTTTGAATGCCCATACAAAAAAGTCTGGAAACTTATCGTATGCACCTCGTATATACATATATATATATATATATATATACATACATATATTGTTTAAATGTTTCATTGTTTTTAATGAGTGCCTGATATATGAGATAAAGTATCTTGTATACTAAAGATGTTTGGTAGGTTTTGTATATAACTGGTTTCTTTAGAAAAAGTCATTGAAGAGTTTAATATAGAATACTTTATCTCCGACTAATAGAACTTCTTATATTTGAAATATATATATATATATATATATATATATATACATATATATATATATATGTGTGTGTGTGTGTGTGTGTGTGTGTGTGTGTGTGTGTGTGTGTGTGTGTGTGTGTGCCGCATAGAACACAACATTGAGACGATACTTAGGTAGAACCAAAATGGCATTCGGAAAAATCGATACCCGATATCACAAATATTGACTCTTATTCGTATTCTATGTGTATGTGCAAAAAACCTTGACGCAACAATATTATTTGTCGACCTCTGCTAAGCTTTTAACTCCATATAATGAGGGAAGATGGAGAAAATACTACTCGCCCATGGACTACCCAAAGAAACAGTCGCAGTTATAATGATGCTATATAAAAACACGAAAGTAAAAGTCTGCTCCTCGGATGGAGACACAGACTACTTCGACATTGTAACAGGTGTGCTGCAAGGAGATACAATTGCCCAATACTTGTTTATTATATACCTAAACTATGTGCTTAGAACATCTATTGATATAATGGAAGATAACGATTACAAGCTAGCAAAGAAAAAAAACCACAAGCTACCCTGCACAAACAATTACGGTCGCGGACTACGCCGATGACATAGCGCTTCTGGTAAATACACCTATCCAAGCCGAAACCCTGCTACATAGCATGGAACAAGTAGCTACTACCATAGGCCTCCATGTCAACGCAGACCAGACGAATTACATGTGCTTACATCTCCACGCTAAATGATAGTTCTCTGAAATTAGTGGACAAATTCCCCTTCCTAGAAAGCAGTGTCTCATCAACTGAGGCAGACATCAACACGTGACAGGCTAATCCATGGATAGCTATCGATAGACTAACGGTCATATAAAAGTCTGACCTGACTGATAAAATAAAACGCAGTTTTTTCCAAGCAGCGGTCCTGTCGATACTTCAATATTGATGCAACACTTGGACACTAACTAAACGTATGGAGAAAACGCATGACGACAATTATACAAGAATGCTTCGAGCAATACTAAACAAGTCCTGGTGGCAACATCCCACAAAAAAGAAGATAATCAGCTACCTACCGCTCATTACGAAATCTATCAAAGTTAGACAAACAAGACATGCGGGGCACTGCTGGAGAAGTAAGGACGAGCTCATAAATGACATACTCCTGTGGACCCCTTCATATAGATGAGCAAAGGCAGGAAGACCAGCTAGAACTTATATACATCAGCTCTGTGCCTATATAGTCTTGCGGACCCCCGGGAGTGATGGACAATAGAGACAGGAGGCGAGAGAGGGTAAGGGAGACCTGTGCTTGTAGTGTGACATGATGATGATGATGATGTGTTCCTGTGTGAAAGACAAGAAGAGTATATTCATTAAAACTTCTATAAACTGACGTCCTTGAAAATCAGCATCTCTATTCCTTGCGCGGTGTCTGTCCACGAAACCCTCCTTTTGGTACTATATATAAAACTCGTTGGTACTAAAGAAAACATTTTGGTCATGAGGTTCAACGCATTTCATTTTGCTATAATCTTATATGAATGAGAAGTAGACTATAGTTTAAACAAGTTCATGTGTTTGTCCTGTATTTTTGTCTTTCAACAATTTAATTACGTTTATTAGCTGTAAAATATTACATTCAAGACATTTCAAGTTTACTTACCTAATCTAGTTGACTAATAAGCTCCATGTCTTTGTTTTCGCTTTTGCTTGTCTTTTTTTACCAAAAGCCAATAGAAATCTCTTTCAAAATAGCACTTCAATTCATTTCATTATTCTTTTCCACTTTCCAAAAAGGCGAATAAATGAACAAATACGTTTTAGCGTAAAATAAAGTAAAATGAAAAATAAAATGCAGGATAAATAATATACGTCTAGTTCTGTTTATCTTCTTTATCGTCCATTTCACAAATTAAATTCCATTAATTGATTTTGCATGCATTAATTATGTGCAAACGTGACCCGGTGTGCTTGCAGCGATTTTGGAAATTAACATTTTTTTCTTATTTGTCAATAGTTCAGTCGCAAGCAGCCGTTGGAATTTTGTTTTGGAAAACCAGAACTGTCACGTAGACACGTTCCGCCCTAACGAAAAATAAATAAAAATAAAGTTTACGCACACACACACACACACACACACACACACACACACACACACACACACACACACATATATATATATATATATATATATATATGTGTGTGTGTGTGTGTAAAGTAAATAAAATGAGATAAAAAAGCAGAAAAAAGTAGCGGCTTCATCAACATAACCCTCAAGGTTTACTAGCGAGCACTTTCTGAAAATAAGAAAGAAATCAATAAGAACATCTTTGGTGCAAGTGTGGAACTTTTATATCTTGGGACAGATTTATTTTTAAACACTTCAGCTTACATTCACCAGAGCGCATAAACACAAACACGCACTCAGGAAAATCATTTAATCCTATTATTATTTTCAATCTACACGAGTTTTTCCAGCTAGTTTTAAGTGGTCGCTTTCACCGAAAAACTTTACAAAAAAAAAAAAAAAAAAGAAAAAAAAGAAAAGATAAAGAATTTAAACTTTTATGATTAGTAATAATGAGTGGCAATCTTCATCAGATCATTAGAATTATCTTAAATTCTGCAAGTCTCTTTTATTTCGAAGGGTCAAAAACGTTTACGTGTATCAATTGTGTCTGATATTGAATTGAATGCTTATAAACACTGACCCTAATTGGATTTAACTTGAAACTAAATTGGGCTGACTCAATATAGGAGGAAGAGGGTTGGTTGCGGTTTAAGACGTATCAACGCTTGCAGTTTATTTGATGCCAAATTCTATTTAACTGTTATTAAATATGATTTGTAAAGTCTAATGTGTAGTTAACATTTTTAAACGACCAAGACTTCATTTGTTTACATACAGTTAAATGTTCTATTGCTATCCAACACTATTAAAAATATTGAATGTTATTAATACATATGCACGTGGTTGAATAGTTTCAGGTATAGTAAATTATTTTATAGTTCTATTTGACGTGGGGATATACTCCCATTCGGGGTCAATAGCAATGAAACGGTACACCTCATTTCCCAACGCTCTCGAACTGGAACCTCAACTACGGAGAGTTTTGAGTCATATCTTACTACTCTACGAAGACGCAAATTGCCGTTTTAGGGGTGTATATATTGTGGTAATACATAAAGACTTTTTTTATAAAAAGTTTTATTTGTTTATAACAAATAAAAAAAACAAACAAGCAATCACAGTTAATTTGAAACACGCTCCTAACAAGCATAGGATAATTATATCTCCCCCACAAAAAAATTCCAAGGTGTCCTTACTGTAGATATATACATATCATTTGAAGACACTTGAAAATGGTTTTCATTAAACGTATTGATATGTACGTCACTAGTACATTTTTCGTTGTTTCTCTCATTGCATATCAACTCTTTTCAAAACTTGTCTTCTTTTTTAAGTTTTTGTGGAAAGCATTTTTTCTACTAAAATCTTTCTTTGGCCAAGATCTAAGGTTGAAATTAGTTGTGAACAATATAAAATCAGATATAATTTAGATATGATTAGAAATATTCAGAATATTAGAAGATAACCAGTTGAAGCTGAACAAAGAAAAAGGGAAAAAAATGACCGCTTGTATTTTAAATTTATCGACGTTAATATGCAAAAAACCGTGAATTGTCTGTAAATGTATTTGCGTTCTCTCGAAAGAATACTTAATGGCTTCGTTTCAATTCTAAAACTAATTTACATATATATGTATATATATATATATATATATGTGTGTGTGTGTGTGTGTGTGTGTGTGTGTGTGTGTGAAGGGTTATGGTAGTAAAGTAAAAAAAAATTAAAAAAGTAGGAAAAGTAATGTAAATATATCAGTAACTCTGCCCTTCCCAATCCCCTAGTCATGGGACTAGAATTCTTTTAAACGAAAATCCGCTAAATGAAAATTGTCAGAAAGAGAAGGGGTAAAAGATTTATAATACCGGAAAGGCTGAGCAAAGATCGGGCATTTTTTAATTGCAAAAATAAAGAAATTTCGAAACCAAGCGTAAAAGCTAAGAAAGAAAAACATGCGAGGATATATTGGGATGAAAAGACAAAAACAAAACTGCAGACAAATATATCAATACAACTTTAAGATATGAATCGTAAGATATTGACGAAAGAAAGGAAACTTAAAAGACGCCGAGACTTGGTCGAGGAAAACTTCCAAAACAGGACGTTATAAAATAATGAAAGAAAATACTACCCCCAATATGTGGTGAATGCACAAGGCCTTATTATTAACCAGATACAAAGGAAGGAAAAAAAATGGAGCAAATCTAGGGAGTTGGCAGAACGTACCAGAAAGGCCGAATCGATTAATTACATGAAAAAGTAATTACAAGAATTAGAAAAAGGCCATGAAGCGGAAATACACCTGGAATCATTAAGAGTTACACTAAAAAAAATACTAAACTGGAAAACTCTAGACAATGATGGCATACATAGATTCTGGTTTTAAGAATTCACGTCCGTCCATAACAGAGTGGCTCTTGAACTAAATAGATGCCTCGAAGATACATATATATTTTTGAACAGATGACTAAGAGGAAGGCAATCAGAATTTAGAAAGATTTCTAAAAAACTAACAATCTCCAGCAATTATAGACCGATAAGGTATCTACCTATGATGTGGGAAATCGTTGCAATGCAGATTAGGGAGGATATATTTTACTAGTAAAGCGACGACTGTTTTCCGAATAACAAAATGGATGACACAAGAAAACAGGCAGAACTGGTAATTTACCATATATTGATCTGCATATCCTCAAGGAGAGCACGGTGACTACAAAAATCCTGCAAAGCTGAATAATACATAGTCAAAATATATACAAGACATCTGACAATGTCATAAAATTGATCACGAAAGCCATGAAAAACTAGAAACTGTAACTGTCGGAAGGAGGGAAAATCTTTAGCTGAGGTGAATTCCAGAGAGGAATCTTCTAGGTAGATGCGTTTTTATCATTACAATTTATGATAGAAATTATTACACTAATTTACATATATAAGAAATGAATTAGAGACTAAAACATACTAAATTACAAGATTAATTATCATATGTATATGGATGATATATCAAGCTGTTTGTAAAAAAGGAAAAAAATAGGAGGCCCTGATACAAAAAATGAGATATAGCAATTAAATTTGGCATAGAAAAATCTGCCATGCATATAAAAGTAAAGTTGGTGACTTTAGTCGAGGGTGAACCGAAGGTTCTCTTTTCAATAGCTACAACACCGAGGTGTAGGGAAGGGCAGTATTCCATTCCCTGTATTGCTCCATTTTATCTTTGATCCTTACCTTATAATGCTGAGTGTTACCCAAGGTGGTATCAGGTACCATTTCCGAGTATTTGGTATGACTCGATCTGGGATTAAACCCTGGCCTTCCGGACCATTGGCTAACACTTTATTCAATAGGCCATGCATATAGTGGAGAAATAACAGACAGAATAGAACTGCCAAACCTTAAAAAAAATCAGAACACTTAGGGAGAAAAAAAAAGTATAAGTACTTGGTTATATTAGGATCAGACACAATCAAACAAACGGAGAAGGAAGAATTAAAAAAAAAGATTAACAGATGAACGAGAAACCAAACCTACAGCAGAAATCTCATGAAAAAAATACTTGGGCTGTTGCACTTGTCAGATACTTGGGACCATTCTTAAAATGGATAAAGGAACAATTCATACAAATAAACCGAGACCAAAAAAGTTCATGACGATGCAAGTGATGACATAGACAGACTATATATGTCGAGAAAAGAAGGAGAAATATGACTTGTTAACATTAAAGAGAGTGTGGATGCTTCAATCGAGGACTTGAAGACTACATTAAAAAGAGCAATAAAATACTAATTACAGCAGTTAGTAACAGAAGTAATAACATAAGGACAGACAAAAAATAAGAACTGGGAAACAGAAATGAGAAGAAAAACAACTGTTTGGCTATTGAAAGCAACAAACTAGGAAACTAAACAAGGCTACGGAAAGGAAATCTTAAGAAATAAACTGAATCTCTTCTAATAGAGGTACAAAACAACGCCATAAGGACCAATTATGTTAAAGCGAAAATAGATAATTAACAACAGAATAGCTTATGTCGGTTATGTTAGGAGGGAAACGAAACGTATGATGACATTACAAGTGCAGGTAACCAACAAGTGCAAATAGAATATATGATAAGACATGATTTGGTGGGGAAGGTGAATCACTGTGATTTGAGTCAGAAAATGTAATTTGACCATGCTACAAAATAATATTTGTCCAAACCAGAATTCGTCATGGAGAAAGAGACGCTTAAAATTCTCTGGGATTTTGAGATACAAACAGATCATTTAAACCCGACCAGAAGACTCATTTCTTTTCTTTGATTTTTCCTCAGACCGGCGACTTGTTTTCTCGGCCATTCGTCTTCTCCTCGTCTCTTCTTTTGTCATGACCCCATACAGTTTCAAATGGACGATATAATAGCCACATTTTTCTTTGCACGTACGATGACATCGACGTCTTTTTATACACGCACATTTTTACCGACCATACACAAGTTGACGGCTAGTCGTCGAGCCAGATGTAGAAATCATATCCGTGTTGTCAGCGATTTCTTGGCTGACTGATTCTTAACTAAATATATATCTTCTAAAGTTGACACTTTTGGTCACCTGAGTTTAACTCGTTAAAAGGAAGCTAATCTTTCCACTTACCTTAAAGTATCAATTCCATTAAGTTGCAACAACTGTTTCTGATTATGGGTCAACAGTTTTAAATATTTTTTAAACTATCTATACTTCGTGTTTAATAAATGATTTCAAAATCTATCAGCCAGGCCATTGGTCTTATGAGTTGAGTGTTTGCTAATAGTCTGGGAGACCAGGGTTCAATCCTAGGTCAAGTCATATCAAAGACTCAAAAATGGTACTTGAAGCCACCTTGCTTAATACTCATTATTATAAGGTAAGGATCAAGCGTGAAGTGGAGCAATCTAGGAAATGGAGTAGCACCTTCCCCTACACCTCAGTGTTGTATCTATTGAAAAGGGAGCGTTCGGGCCCCCCTCAACTAAGGTCGCCAACTTTACTTACTTATCTATTAACACTAGCTCTATGCTGACTCGGAGATGTGAAACCAGTTGGAGTATCCTTTTGGGGTAAATAATGATGATTAAAAATTAGTATTATATAAGGTTATCTGAAACCATATTAATTTGTAAAATAAATTTGTATTAGACGGGAATATGTAATATGTTATAGTGTTCAAAAGCTATTAAGAAACAGCTACACATAAATGTAAACGTCGATGTACAGTGGTCACGATGCCCCAAGAGTTAGTTGAGATGCGACGCAAGAGGAAGGAAGTTGTTTTTCCGGACCTCGCCGAGGTCAGACCAGTAGTTTACGGCGGACTGCCGCACGTGGTGGGGTCAGATGGAAAAGTCAGCATAGTAAGATATTGTGTCTCTCTCTCCTCATCTCGGAAAACCTTAAACTCAAAAAGGTAAATAAATGTTTCGTACCTGAACCAAGAAAGAGTGTCATAAGTGTTCCGTGTTTTTCGGATTCCTATGCATAATGAACATTCTATGTCTATTTCACATATTCATACCTTCGTCGTATTTTTGGACCTATATATATATTACACGTGACCCGTCAACTGCACTGATCACTTTAGACCGAACTGGAGTAGACGGGGGTTGGAGAGACCCTATCCCAATAATCGGTTGGTTTAGTAAAGTCCTAGGACCAATACAATGTTCCAACCCTATTCATTAAATTGCTCTTTTGATAAGCAAGTACAAACCAAATATTATCCTAAGGGTCTTTGAACTAAAGCTGAAATTCTTGAAACCTCTTAGTATTATTAGTGTAAGCAATACTTGAAACCATTTAACTCTGTGAAAACAAAATATTAATTTTAGATAATTTTCTAGCGTTGTAAAGCAATACTTGAAACCATTTAATTCTTTACCATTTTCGATCGTTTAAAAATAATGCAATTTTGGTTCGCTTAAAATAATTTTAACTAAAAACAATCTGCTTACAAATTATATATATATATATATATATATATATATATAATTTGTAAGCATATTGTATATATATATATATATATATATATATATATATATATATATATATATATATTGGATTTGGGAGTAATGACTCACGAGGGTTGATATGCAATAAAAGAAATCCTAAAATCAATAAAAGACCACGTAACGATGCAATGGCGTCTATCAAACCTAAATCTTAAGCATAGTTTAACCCAAGATGGGTTGAAATGCTGATAAAATGAATCATTCAATCAATCAACCAATCAAGCTTGTTCTCTTAAGGCTGCAGAGTTCGGATTTGAGTCGACTCATGCAGTTCATTTATATCATTTTGAATTCAGTGAAATTACAAGGCACGAACTTGTCCGTTTTGTTATAGTTTTATCTTCCAAAATACGTATCACATATAATCCAGAAATTACGGAATAACCCAGTCTAGATTTTATTGTAGAGCAATGACTGTCAATGCAAGCTTTATTTTTCCAGAAGATCACGATGGGAAAAAAGCAACAGTCAGTTTCTTCCAAGGCCGTATTTCAATTTTATTTATTCAACAATAAAAGGCGTGCAGAAGAATTGTTCAGTAATTGAATAATCCATTCAGATTAATTTCCACAACTTTGAGGTTTCATTCGCGTTAAGGAAGAAACTGTTCTGATTGAAACGATAAAAATATTAATGAAGGTCTAAATGATATTGGTCATGAAACAATATAACCATCTCATTTCAGAATTCGTGATAATGTGATGAAGGCGTCGGTCAAAAGGTTGCAACCAGAGATTAATTGATAATAACATTTGCTTCAATTAGTTTATGGTTTTATTCAATGTTTTATGTGACAATTTGTTGTAGATCCAAGGCCTTTTATGAAAATTTAACATAGATACAAATCGAAGCATGTCTCGGTGAAAATATCAGGAAACTTTTAGATTTCAGAATATTCATAATACCAGAAAAAATATAATCCCTAACATAGTTTAAATATTATTTCGAAAGAGAATATGCTATGCATATTGCATATCTAATGGTGTTCGCTAGTATCCAAAAATCACAATACCCGGTGGATGGGGCTTGGAATATGTTGATTGTATTCCCTCCTGGGGGCTAAGTTCCTCCCCAAATAAAAAAAAAATATCTGGCCGTTTCCTTCAATTTCTTTGCTTATTTACAAATCAACTTTGCCCTTTTTGCTGAGGCTGTAAAATACACCGACTGAATCTCTGCAGAGGTGTAATACTCCTCCACAGAGTGTTCTGGATATGTCCCTAAACAATCTGGTGGAAACGCTCCAATAAATTTGGAGTTTTGGGGAATGCAGAGTACCCCTTCATTTAATCGCTACCCGGTCCACTCTGGCCTAGAGTGGTAGTACCTGATAGGGTCCTATCAATGGGTCAAATAGAAATAAACTGTGCAATTACGCTGGACTAAATTGTTTTAAATTATCAGTTCTTTACATTTAACAGTGTATAAACAAAAAGCTGTACTTAAGCTAAACTGAATTTTTTTAAATAGAACTCTTTATTTGCATAAAAATGAATTTGCCATTAAATAACCACAAAATGCAATTAAAACCCAACCCAACCCAAACAAACAAAACCATATCAAACTTCTTGTGTTCTTTAATACCAAAGAGGTTTTTGTGGAAGGTCAGTGGTGGAAATATTTAACCCGTAACTTGGAGGGAATCTTCCGTAGGAAACGAAACTGCACCTGATTGTGCGACTTCAGTTCTGGAGCTTAAGATCACCTTTTATTGCCATCAATCCCGCTTTAGCTATGATACGATGTGGAAGTACCCGTTAGGGACCCACCTATGGGTCAAATAGTTATGTCTACGAGTTATTCATATTCGAAAAGATCGTGAACTTATTCATAACATCTAGAGATGAAATAATTCTAGTCGAGATGATATGCAATTAAAATCAATAAATCTAAGCGTAGAAACAACTAAAATGTACTAGGATAATCAAATTTATGTTTGGATTCTCAACAATAGTATATGATCATATTTACTCGAAAAATCCCCCGAGAAGTCATTTTCAGTTTCATTAACTGTTTTTCACCTGACGTAACAAAGCATAAAATAAATTAATATGAAATATCCCTTGTACACGCACACATGGATGAAAGTACGTGTGTGTGCATATGTATGCGTGGAGTATTCATCCTACGCCCCATCAGCGTAAGAATGTGGCACAAGGCCTTTTTAAAGTGAGTTCTGTCGCAGGGCCGGGCCCACACGTGTCAGGCAGTTCCAAAAATGCCTCGGGCCCCGTCGGGATTCCCCTTCTTGGGGCGCCTAAGACGCCGTGCGATAAACCCAACCTCTCCGAAGAGGGTTAAAGCCTGCGGGGACGCACCCCTGAGGTCAGAGTTGTTGTATCCAGGGTGGAACACATCCGAACGAACCGTTCCGCACGCTACCACACCCGGTCGAGAGTGCCCCACCACTGGACACAATCCTATTTACCGACCCCTCCGCTCGGGCAGGATATGACACAAGGTCAATTTTTTAGCGGAGTTTAACAGGTTTCAATTCTGAGTTTTCCTTCTCCTAGATTAGTTGCCTAACCAAGGCTGAAGAAACCAGTCTGTCCTACTATTTACCCATAGCTGGAGGGAGAATAATTGGATTCAAACCTTTCCCAAGTGCAATGTGAAATGCAATCAGTCTTGTCCAGGATTTGAACTCGTGTCGCCGTGTTCATTTCCTAGGACGATAACAATTACACCACGGGCACCACTGGACACAATGCAACGCAAAGAGCGTGCCATGTGTGTGTGTGTGTGTGTGTGTGTGTGTGTGTGTGTGTGTGATTGAGGTGTTGCACCGCGAGGCCATTTCTTATATTCTAACCTGAAATTTAAACTTGAAAGTAAGATTTGAGGGTGTGGATCATTGTTAAAACATACGATTCTACAGTTTCAGACCATGAGGTTGATGAGAAACTCTTTGTCCAACGAAAAAACTTAACCTTATAGGGATTTGGAAATGCTAATCTGTCAGGTGTATATTTCTTGCATTTTTTTGTGATTTATCAGTTTTTCAAACACAATTTTTGCAAGTGGGTGATATTGTTACATTAACCTGATGATGACCGGGCGTCGAAGTTAGAAGTGAAAATAATCATGTCTAAACAAATTATTATTCCACTTAGGAGATATATATATTTATACATACATACATATATATATATATATATGTGTGTGTGTGTGTGTGTGTGTGTGTGTGTGCGTGTGTGTGCGTGCGGGAGTGTCATACATAAAATTACCGGGAAAATTTTATTCGACAACAAAAGAAGACGTTACGAATTCCTAACAATATTCGTTAGACAGATCACTGATTTCTTCCATAAGCATTTTTTCTTTTATAATTATTTTCACTGCTGAGTATCTAATCTGTCATATTTTCCGTTTCTATGTTTATAGCTGCAAAGCTTGTTTACTTCTTATAATCTGATTCAGAAACCATATCTACATATCTATGTCCGGATATTCTTTTATTTGTGTGTTGATATTTTCTTTGTTCATTATCAGTTCGTATTTTGTATCCATAGGTTTATGATTATTTACCTTTATCCGTGTGCGCTCGTGTGAATCACAACAGACCCCCCCATATATATATATATATATATATATATATATATATATATATATATAGATGTGTGTGTGTATATATATATATATATATGTGTGTGTGTATATATATATATATATATATATATATATATATATATATATATATATTGCTACTCTATTGTCTGCTTGTTTTTGTGGGCTTTATTTCGAGACTGGTTTCCACAATACTTTTTGCTACCAAGACATCTATTTTTCCATTACAAAACACATTTTTCTGTTGAATTTTTGCTGATTATTAATCTAGGGGTTGTTTACTGAATTTTATTTAAAATATTTAACGACATTTTATCACTAATTTTTAGATTCTTTTTTTATTGTTTTACTTTTATGATATTAAGCAACTAAATTGAGCCTATTTACCCACCCCCTCCGTTCGGGCAGGATATGACACAAGGTCAATTTTTAAGCGGAGTTTAGCAGGTTTTAATTCAGAGTTTTCCTTCTCCTAGACTACTTGCCTTACCAAGGCTGAAGAACCTAGTCTGCCCTACTATTTACCCATAGCTGGAGGGAGAATAATTGGATTCATACCTTTCCCACGGGTATTAGTGCTATGTGAAATGCAATCAGTCTTGTCCAGGAATTGAACTCTTATCGCCGTGTCCATATCCTGTGACGATAACCATTACACCACAGGCAACTAAATTGATGATAGTATTTAAACATATATCTTGCATGGCGATGAGCTTGTTATAAACCGAATCTTTATTGTTTCTATGGTACATATATGGCTCTTGAAACCTGCGTCTCGTTTAAGATATATGTAGACATTCGTACCAGACTCACGTAATATACCGAGTCTTGCAGGCTCATTTGGCTCAAATCGCGCGAAGTGAGCCGATGGCTAGCAAAAATCCGGCAGGGTTTGTGACTCGGCTCCTGCCTAACATCCCCCACCCTAAAATCCAACTATAAATCCACTATAAATCCACCTTGTGTCAGGATCTTGCGTAAAGTAATGTCTAGTTAGAAGAAGAAACAAATAACTCTGACGTTATGATAAACGGATGAGAAACTTGTATTGTACTTGATGGCTTATCAGACGCACCTCAATTTTAGCAATTAAAATAAATAAACTCATTGAAACTACGAAAGTCTCGTGTAAACTTTTTGTAGATCCTTTTTAAAATTTTATATGCTTTCAGATCTTTATAAAATCTCAGTATTTTACTTTTAATTACCTTAATGTCTTTGATTAGTTAGTTTCTGTTTTAATGAGATATCAATATTCATGCGTTATCTAATGGCAAAGTCATTCTTGTAGAATAATATCAGTGACACTAATAATATCTGATAACTGGATGAGCTTAGGATGTTCATTCTTTTCCCAAGGGTATTGATCCGCATGGGAACGTAAAACGCAACTGGATTTAGAACTTGCTTGCTTCGAGATCACAGAGTAACACTTTACAACTAAACCATGATAACTCTCCTCTTAATGTTTTTGTTTTTATTCAAATATAGTTAAGCGTTGTACTTACTTTTCTTCCTAACTGGTGTTATTCTATTTGAAGTTGCTGTAAGAACTACCTTTATACATTGTTGCCTTACAAAAATGTTACCGTTGTTGGTTTCGAAGCGATCGTCGTCTTGCTTATATTTGCAGAGATGTTAGTGTATTAATCTAAGGGTCACTACCGCAATATAGTTCCAGTAATACAAAACTCTTCTTTGACCTCGTAAGCCGTAGGGTGATTTTCGGGGACCTCTGGGAAAAAAGAGTGTTTCTTAAGGCATCAAATACAGTAAATCATTCCATAGAATATCTATCATTAATAAAATCCATAAAAGTTAACAATAAAAGCTAAAAATAATTCAAAATAGGATAAAATTGCATATACAACTTATATATACTACAATAAAATATTTACAGCGAATAATTGTAAACAAATATACGCTATTGCAAAGTTATGTGCTCTTTTATTTATTTTATCATACTTTGCAAATTAGGAGAGATATTATTTAAAATCGATGATGCCCTGAGGAGAATTATATTTTTTTGCGCGTTGTTCACGCTAATTGTTAGGTGTTAGTTGACATTTTTTCTGGACAAATCACAAGGTAAATAACAATATCTTAATGTGTTCATTATTAATTTAAAATGTTATTTAAGTATTATTTCAATGATTTTCAACATTTAGTGACAGTTATATCCCTTCGTATGGTAAGTTTTACGATGTTTGTTCTTATTCTAAGGTATCTTTTTAGTTATTACACCGGGTATGTTTCAAAGCCGCTCACTTCATGATACTGAGAACAAATTAAAGACATGGGTCGGGGTATAATTACAATATCAATCATTTTTCGTCAATAATATTTTATTTTTTAATTTGGTGAGGCTTTGAACTACTTCTTGTCTTAGTTCAGGTACAATAATCAGATGGTGCACTATTACGCCCGCGCTAAAAGGATATGACAATCATCATCTGTCATAATAAACCCGCAGACAGAAAATGGGGACGGACGGCCATTGGAGTGAATTGAAATTGTGGTTGACGTCGTACCCGGAAGAGAGTATCCTGAAAATTTGAGGGTTTTGAAAAGACGAGTTAATTAACTTTCGACCGTTGAAGTGCGCGGCCGGGTTTTCGGATCTGCTCAAAGGAGATCAGTTTGGGTCTCTACCGGCAGAAATGAGCTGAGATGTTAGACACCACAAAATGTACTGTGTATGGAGGTGGGGGGGGCAGCACATTATGGTTAACACATGCTTTTATGATTTATGTCTCTCTCCCCGAGTCGCCAAGGACTGAAGGTCGAAAGAAATAAACTCGTTCGTACCACCTGTATTATTATTGTTGTTATTGATATCATTGTGTCTATATAACACTGGCAACCATTTAAGTACGATTTTATAGCAAATTCATTTACAGCGAATTCTATTATAAGTTCCTTTACATTTTTCTACTTTAATATAACCAATTTTTCTAATAATAGAATATACAAAATTGCTTTGTTCACATAATTACCCTGTTTTGTCACTATGACATAAAATAATTCTTCATATTCGATAAATCTTTTCTATCTAATTTTTATTGTATATTTATTTGAACGTTATAAACAATACAGTTGCGTCATGAATTAATTCCCATATTCTGTCAATAAGACTTGCATTAAATCCTGTTCCCAGCATTTACACAATGGATTTCTTTAGCAAAACCATTAACAATGTATTTGATAATAACATCTTTTTTTGCAATCAGTTTTAATAGAGTGAGTCAAAAGTTTTGAAATGAGTTGGTAAATGGTAGTTTAGGGCGGGAATATCACGTTATTAAAGTAGTTTAAGCCTAAAAAGGTATTTGCTGTAGTTGATAGTATGGTGTTTATTTATTTATTTATTTTTTGGTTTGTTTTGTTTTTTGCACATGATATACTGTGTATTGGTTCTCGTGTGTGATTTGATAGTCGCACAGATGAACATGAAAAATAAGTCTAATTCGAAAACGTATGCTTTGCGAGTTTGAACAAGGACTTTGCAACCAAAATTGATTGTTGTGTGAGAGTTGTAGATGCAGTTGATCACAGTACAGCAACCAGATTGTTCAATGTGTTTCGCACAGATTGCAAGATCAAGCAAATTCAGGAATTCTGAAACCGTTCTCCCAGCCAAAGAGTCAAATATAGCAAACACGCTTCGGAGTGTATCAGACCTATCTCCAAGCCTTGTGTCGTTAGTCGCTTTCATAATCTCGGCAAAATGTATCTGTGCCTGCTGAATTGAGTTTCACATTACCAACATAGTGCAAAACGTTTGAATCAGTCTTGCATGATATAATCGGAGATTACTAATTTACATTATTCAGATAGTTACCCAATTTTAATTCTGTTAACCATACCCGATTACTAGTGTTAAGCTATAGTAAGTATTCTTTCTTATGTTACATGTAGTTGGTATTGAAACTTGGACATCCAGATGGTTTCCCTCAGAAGCGCTTTCCAATGTCCAGCAAGACAAAAAGCACTGTGGATAAGACATTTGGTTAGATTTCTTTTATGTTCGAATATATATATATATATATATATATATATATATATATGTGTGTGTGTGTGTGTGTGTGTGTGTGTGTGTGTGTGTGTGTGTGTGTGTGTGTGAATAACTTATATATATTCAGTATTTGCCTCAACTAATTCGAGAATTAAAGTCAGATTATTTTATCTTATTTTTCAAGCATTCGTCATTTTGGCCAGTGATAGCAGGATCCACATATTTTGGGCGCAATAATGTATACACAGGTAGATACGTGCCTGTCTATTTGTATAAGCATGCATATAGGTGTAGGATCTATGTATGCAAGTGCCTTTGAGATTGACCGTATCTCTATGAGTCTGTATTTGTATAAGTAACAAATATGTATGTATGTATGTATGTATGTATTTATGTATGTGTGTATCATAGGGATAGGTAAACAAATAAAGAAGGTTGATTGACTTTTATTGGTGATATGATAGAAAGAGAAGGTTTTCTCAATGGGGATAACATATTTGAGTCTATTAATGTCCATCATAAGTAAATATCTTTTACTTCTTATACGATTAGAATTCAATCACTTTAGTTCTGGGAGGTCTACGCAAGATGTGTAGGAATTTTTTTCCGGATATCTAGGCCTCATATATTCAAGGAAGCAATCAGGAGATAGACGATTTGCAGCACATGGCATTGGTGATTGTGATATCGGATCGAGCTGTGGCTCGGGTCATAAAAACCTGCAATAGTTAATCACTAGAAGAACATAGACATGAGAGTTAGAAGCTGACCGTTAGTGAAAATGGGATTGCAAACTAAATCTTTGTCTACCATACGAATCAAGAGAGCGAAGGATAACAGCCCAAGTCCGAATTGTGAAATGTCAAACACACCAACCTACCAGGTTACAACAGAAGCGTGAATATTGAAATGACAAATGCATTCTCGGAATCATTTTTTGCTTCTTGTTTTATCGTGTTGTTAACGCGTGGCTTTTGCAGTTTTGATCTGAACCACGAGAAGGATAGCTCTTTTGGAAGCGATCACAACGTCGGGAAATAGACATCGACTATCTGATGTGATTAGGCGAGTCGTGACGAAAGACTACCACTGGATTAGTGAGGATTACTGTCTCTCTAAAACTCATTTCCTCTCAGTTCATTCAATATATATATAGTTTTACTAAATTTTATCGGTACTATATTTATAAACAAGATTAACCAGCTAGTTAACTTCATTTTCAAATCTTCCCTAGCAGTTTTGCTCCTGACCCGGGGTTCATGAGCCTGACATCTAAGCATCGCTGACTGTTTGAGCCATTTATCAAAATTGACACTTCTGTTCTTCCTCTATTTCTCTAATTAAAATATACAGAAAAACGAGTCTGTATTTTTTAATTATAATGTTTCGACATAGCAACTGAATTTAAAATTATTCTAGTGATGTCTAGTTCTCCAAGATAACTGATACACTTTTTATAAGCTTTCTCTTTATCAATGGTTGAAGTAAGTTCAAAGCTTTGTATATTGAGGAAATGAATACAATTTTGAAGGTGTAGACAATCATTCGTTTTCAAAATAAATGATTTTGTTTTTTTCTCTCCTCTATCAAAATTTACTCAAATAAAAATTACCAAAATAGTTTATGGTAAAATGCATAATCATTATTGAGGCTATATGAAGTTTATTTTTCAGATTATTACATTCTGTTTTATTTTTGTTGCTTTAATAAAACTAAGACTGGTGTTTGTAGTATTGCAGTATGATTCGACGTAAAAGACAATAAGTGATATTTTGCTTTTTCACATATATAATAATTTTGAAGCACTTTTTCAAGGTGTCATCTGTTATGAAATCAGAGACATTTAATTAAAACTTTCTAAACGCAAATATGGCACTCACTGGCAACCACCTACGCTTTTCGTTAATTTGAACACAGACAATGTATAATGCGTTTCAACTATACCATTAGCAATGCTAACTGACCAGCTGCGTTCATCATGGTTGTCTGTGAACGGAATGAAAAGCTCCTCGATCAGATCACCCGTTTATATTGGACAGATTGGAGAGAGACTATGGGATCATATTTTTCCTTGAACGAACCTGTTATAGCTACTGTAAGAAATAGTTTGTCTCTGTTATAGCGCGCTTTTAAGAACGTTTCATGTTCATCTTGGTCAAAAATGCATCAGGATAAGTCTTTTTACTGTGTTGAAAAATAGTGCTTTGCTGCTAAGCATTTGCTCAATGAAACGGTCTTATTTTTCTCTCTCAATCTGTAATAGTAATTTTTACTTAGTAAATTATGTTCAAGGATGTCCGCGTGGTGTTGTGACAAATAGATGGACTGCAGCTTCGAAGTAAATGAGATCGAAATCCATTCGTTCTATTACGTTTACTTTCTGACAAATACACATGGAATTGGTATGAAACTTCCTAAACCCCAGCTAGTATAAATTTTCTTCTGTAAAATAGATTTGGTATTAAATAACTAACTAAAGTTGATATGCCGCTAAACAAAGAAACCGAAGAAACAAAACCTTTTATTTCTGTCCAATATACCTTTAAAAAAAGACTAATATGTATTTAGGTTTTCAAGGTTTAGCGATTGTTACGTTCCTTCGAGAGATGTTTACGCTAGTTTTACGGTGCTAATTCTCATCTTAGAACAGTTTAAGACATTGCATCTGGTTTATATCGCGATCAGTGTTAGGTCAAGTCTTTTTTTGGGGGGTGGGTGGGAGGTGCCTGTGGGGTAATGGTTATTTTCGTAGGAAATGGACACGGAAACACGATTTTAAATCATGGACGAGGCTGATTGCATTTCACATGGCACTAATACCCTTGGGAAAGGTATAAATCCAATTATTCTCCCTCCAGCTATGGGTAAATAGTAGGGCAGACTAGATTCTTCAGCCTTGGTGAGGCAAGTAGTCTAGTAGAAGGAAAACTCTGAAGTCAAACCTGTTAAACTCAACTTAAAAAAGGACCTTGTGTCACATACTTCCCAAGCGGAGGGGTTGGTATATATGGTTAGGTCATGGTTTTTCCGGGTGCGTTTAGTGTTAATATTTTAAAAAGGAATCAGTGAGTAAAATTCAAATACTGGACGAGTGTTTACGCCTTTCCCTTAGCGTTAATGTTACTGGGAAAAGTATGAATCTATTTTCCCCTCTATCTTCCCCTCTACGGTTAAATTGTTGGAAATACTAGTTATTTGGCCTTGATTAGGCAACCAGTCTAAATGAAAAATTCTGAATTCAAACCAGATGTTTTAAAAATTGACATTATGTCACAGTCTGCATGCGCTGGAGAGGTTAGGCAAATTGGTCCGTCACCGCTTTATAGAGTAAATTAATGACCCTATGTCTGTGTATGACAGTATTTCATACTCTGAGTGTAACAATAGCATAGAACAATGTTAGTAGAAGATATTTATTTGCAGCCGAATTGATCGCTTAACTTTGTTCATTTTTCACTCCTTTTTATATTCATTCGTTCTGTAATCTATCTTATACCAAAATTTAATTCTCTGTTCTAGTTTCACTACTTTGGGTGAAGAACGGGGAATTTTAAAGGCCAAGAAAGGAAAAGAAAAAATACATGAATTATAGATGTCAAATTAAGACCCATACGTTTTGAGATTTTCAAATTTATTTTATTTTTTTAATCTATGGGCGCCAGATCCAATTATCATTAGATAAATAATCGGACTTGGTCTTTAAAGCTAGTCCCCATAATTGAAACTAATTTTCTATTGAAACACATTCTAATTGATACCTCGATGTTGGTAATCAAAGTAAGGATCAATGACGTTAGTGTCTTTCATAATTTTATATCAGGCCATGAAAGAACATACACAAAATATGAATACACACACCCATTCGTTTTTTCTTAACTATTTAAGTGCATATATATATATATATATATATATATATATATATATATATATACATATGTGCAAATAGGTATATACACACATTTCTTTTGACATTTACACTCATACATACCATATCTAAATTCACACACACACACACATACACACACACACACACATATATATATATATAGAGAGAGAGAGAGGGAGAGATAGAAAAAGAGAGACGAAATGACGGAGAAAGAGAGAGAGAGAGAATATTATAGATAATATGCATACATAAACATATGAATTTCTTTCAGACATTTCCCTTTTGGTTTTTGATTGGACGTCATTAATGAATCTTAAAATAAACTTTTAAAAAGCTGCCTTCTTTATTTTCTTGTTTTAAATCTGGAAAAGAACAAATCGTTCCTAAAATCAGTAGTTCATACTGGATTCTAATGATATCAAAACACTTTTTAATGAAAAAAAAAATTGGATCTGCTAATCATGTAAGAAAAAATAATCTATCCCAAATATTTACATATTCAGGTTTTTTTCAAAAATCTTCATTGAGAAGAATTTTATTTCATTCCACTTTATTTACGTTACATAACTTTACTGAGAAAGATTTATAGCTCATCGTTTATTGACATAATATGATCATCCATTTCATTAAATGGCTGTTTGGTTTTAACGAAAAAAAATGAATATTCTGAAATGATTGGGTCCATAAAGAGTTTAGTATCTTTTTAAAAATCATGTATTTAGTTCTTACGCGTGTTTCCAGTCTCGTAGCTTTCTTCAGAGAACTCTTAATGCTTTTCAGGTGCGGTTTTCGCTTTCTATTGAGATCACCGTTTCAATAGAGGGATTGTTTTGTTTAATTTTGTGATAGATTGCTTGTAAGGGTTAGTTCTTTCTCTCTCTCTTTTATTTTCTTTTTCCTCTATTTCTCTTACCCAGTGTGTGTTTGTTGTTCTCTTTAGTGGGTGCAATTTTTATTTTCATAATTCGTTTTTGATATTGGATATGCTATAAAGTTTGTTCGTTGTTTTCTCATCATTTATTAACATAATGTGATCATACATTTCATTAAATGGCTGTTTGACTTTAACGAGATGTCAACCCTTCTAGGGTTATTTTATTCCTATCGATTAAGGAAACGCGTTTAGAGGGAGTTCATATCTACATTTTGAGTAGTCGCTTCTTAAGAGTTGGCGTCTTTTACACACGGTCCTATCCAATAGAACTTATTCTTTAACAGATCTATTTCATCCATGGATTAGACTTAGCAATTACTTCTACGTCTGATTGAACCAGAGAGTAATAGCAATGAAGGTGTATTCCATGCACCGCATGTCTCCAGGACTGGAATCCGACAATCAGATTCAGTTTAGTTTCCTACTCAGCACAACTTTTTACGGGTTCTTACACCATACAAGGGATACATTTTCCTAAACCATTCTCACAGGGTGTTATTTATTTTTGTTTGCGGCAGTTCGGAAGTGATTTATTGTTATCAAGACATTGAAAACTTCAACAAATTTCCGATAACAAGGAAAAGGTCAAGTATGCTTTAATATATGTTTACGAAGAGATATAGTTAGTATGGCAACCTTTCTGGTAGAAGAAAAATGCTGAATTCTAAACTTGCAAAAGCCGTTTTAAATTACCTTCTGTCACATCCTGCTCGTGTGGAATGGTTGGTAAATACATATTGTTTAACAGTGCAAAACAGAAAATCACAGTGGGTTTTGATATCACTTCCTGCTAGCTGAAACTGAAGGAGGAAATATATAAAGGAATTACAAACAGAGTTGAAGAAAAATACTCTAAATTATGTCACATCTAGAAATACTCAAAAGAAAGATAGACTGGATGTGTGTATGAGACAGACAGACAGACAAACAAACAATATGCTAATTAATTTAACACATTAAACTCTCTAAACTAGGAATACACTATTTAAACGCAGAAAATATTTTTCAGTATCCCCAGCCAATGTCCAGAGGTCAGCAAACACAGTCAATTACAAGGTAAAATATAAAATGGCCGCTGTTTCTATGTCATTTTTTAATAATTGGAGGATTTATTATTTTTTCCAAGAATGAAACATCTCCTGCTCCCATCTGAAATCTCAGCCACTTCGTCGCATCTCTAAAACAGATGCCCTGTCTAAAATGGGAATTTCTGAATCCGACGCATAAGAATTAATATATTATTAGACAAGGTGTATAATGAGATTGTACGAGACGTATAGTTCCACTTGAGTGAGTTTTTATTGATTCAAACACCCTGCCAATGCAACTTTCTGACTCACTTTATTGGGATATATATATATATATATATATATATATATATATATATATATATATATATATATATATATAAGGGTGATTAAAATAATGAGGGTAATTTTTCATAAATTTAAACTCTTCATTGTTCAGAATTGGATTTTAACAAAAATTATTTTCATCTCTAAAACGTGTTTCGAGGATATTCAAAATAACACCAAATCAGAGGGTTCCACGCTTGAAAAGTTTTCTGACAGTATATATTTGGTGGATGGGAAATGAAAACGATGTGAAATACACAGAAAAATGTTGGATATACGAATAAACATGGATTGAGAAGGATGTGTTCATATGGGTGTGCAACAATGAGCCGGAGTTGAAAATACTGTACACAGAGAGGAACCACTCTGATTCTCAGGTAAAGATTTTTTGTGAAGCAGTCACAAAAAGAAACCGGGTTGACAAAATTCTGTGACATGAAATGACTAATCATTATTGATTTCTCGGAAAATGGCGCAACTGTAAACAATATGTCCTATTTCTAGATCCTTAGATTAAATGCTCATAATTCATTGAAAGACCCTTATATATATATATATATATATATATATATATATATATATAAGCGTGTGTACTTTTTTTTTGCTTTTGTTGGACCAGAGACGGAAAAAATGAATATTCTGAAATGATTAGGTCCACAAAGAGATTTTTATCTTTTTAAAAATCATGTATTTAGTTCTAAGGAACGTTTCCAGTCTTTCAGCTTTCTTCAGAGAACTTTTCATGTTTTTCAAGTGCTGTTTTGCTTTCTATTGAGATCACTGTTTCAATAGAGGGATTGTTTTGTTTAATTTTATGATAGATTGCTTGTAAGGGTTGGTTCTTTCTCTCTTTTATTTCCTTTTTTCCTCTATTTCTCTTTCTAAGCGTGTGTTGTACTCTTTAGTGGGTGCAATTTTTATTTGCCCAATTCATTTTTGATATTGGATATGCTATAAAGGTGCCCCTGGTGTAATGTTTATCGTCGTAGGAAAAGGACACAGTGACACGAGTTTAAATCCTGGACGAGACTGATTACATTTCACATAGCACTAATACACTTGGGAAGGGTATGAATCCTATTATTCTCCCTCCAGCTACGGGTAAATAGTAGAAGTGACTAGCTTCTTCAGCCTTGGTGAGGCAACTAGTCTAGGAGAAGGAAAACTCTGAATTCAAACCTGTTAAACTCCGCTTAAAAAATTGACCCCGTGTCATATCATGTCCGTGCGGAGGGGTTGGTAAATATGATAAAGTTTTTTCGTTGTTTTACTCAGGGCCGTTGTATGTTTGTGTGTATGTGTGTGTGTGTGTGTGTGTGTACTTGTGTATGTGTGTATATAGTTGATATGTTATTGATTTTATTGATGTTTTTTGATGTTGTTAAAATGGTTTATAATTCAACTAACAGCTACCTTTTTAATTGTTTCTGTGTGTGGGGGTATAGTTTATATTTTAATCAGTGTAGGCTTGAATTTACCTATGAAGCTGTTTCCCTTTCGAGTAAATGTGGTTTAAAATATAACTGGCTACTACTTTTTACTTTTTACTATTTTTCTATTTGTGAGTGCATATATATACACGTATGTAAGTTTTTGTGTGCGTTTGTTTGTGTATGTGCAGAGTTTATGCATTATTCAGTGAGAGCCTTATTTTACTATTCATATTTTTTTCTTTTATTTGAAGTAATGTGTAGTCGCTAGTTTGATATATGGGTATTATTTTGAATTATCCGATCCTATATTTGAATAAGTATATAGATAAATTTAATAGTATATTTTCTGGTATTTCAATTTTTATCTTGTGGATTTATATCCCGTTATCAAGAGCTTGTGACGATCATATGTATACATCTTTACATTTGTTACATCCGATTATGTAAGCAACGTTATGAATTTACATTCACACAAACGATCATACAATATCAGATGAATCAATCTGTCCTTCAACGTACGTAATGAATAAATAAATAAATAGTTTTCTAAAACGTATAAATCATTTTGAGAACTTATTCATCTCTCTCTCTCTCTCTCTCTATATATATATATATATATATATATATAGAGAGAGAGAGAGAGAGAGACTTTATTAACCTGTCCATTGATGCCGAGGGTTGGAATAGAGATAGAGATGGATCTCTAACATAAGTGAAAAATTGATTCAAAATCATGTCATCTATACAAAGATTTAAGAAAAGAAAATTTATAAAATATTTTTACCTTGTCAAGATACTCTTTTCCATTAAGACTTTACATTCACACAAACGATCATACAATATCAGATGAATCAATCTGTCCTTCAACGTATTCTGATAATCTCCGTATCCTGAAAATCTCTTTCAGTTATTTGACTATGCGCTCATGTTAAGTCAGCCATATCAAGCCTCCAGCGCAAGTCTCAACTGTGTAAAGTTAACTACCCCAAGGCAAAATCATTTTCTCACCTCGACATAGAGGAGAGAAGAATTTTCCAGGGGGAATTACTCACTCTTCATTCTTCGACAAAATTAAGTTTAGCTGATAAACGTGTTGAGATTAGGACATTATAGAATCGAAGAAACTGAGTTCAACCACCATGTTTAACTGCTGATGTTCTCATTCATATGCCCGAAGGTTTAATTCGTTCACAGTGAAACCTTTTAGAAGCTTATATGACAGAATTTGAATATCTAAACTTGCAGCTTACAAAGATAGAAAGATGTTAAAAAAATCAAATTCCAATGGTCTAAAAGAGGCTTACAATTTATAAAAACATCCTTCCAAATAAACACAAAATTCCCAATATATATATATATATATATATATATAGAGAGAGAGAGAGACAGAGAGAGAGAGAGTGAGAGAGAGAGAGAGAGAGAGAGAGAGAGGTTCAATTGTTGCTAAGCATTAATTTTTTTTTTCAAACGCTTTTAACTAATTCGATGAAAAACCTAGTCACCTATTTTATTAGAGTCGTTCAATTTTTAAGATACTAAAAAAAGCCTTGGGTTCTCTGACTTTTCCCCCTCTCCCAATGTCTTTCAGTGTCTGTCTCTGTTTGTCTTTCTGTCCCTTTTTCTGTGTTTGTCTCTCTGTTTCTTCTTTATAAATGCATGCGTATATATATGTATATATATATAGTCATCCACAGACAGATCTGTTTCGTTCTATCTGTTTCGTTCTAGCCTTTCAAACTCATATAAAGTTCCCTCGGCTTTATATAGTTCTGAATAGACTTCTTATCCCATAGAAGTATCAATTTTCTATCGAAAACAGTAGCATCTAGGCGTAACAAAATGAGGAAAACATATCCCTCTATGTAGCATTTAGAATTTCACCAGCAAATACATGGTGTTCACTGGTTGAATCCATGGTCTTAACTACAGAAAAAAGGTCACCCCATTATCTAGATGGAGCTGTCATTACCACTTGCCAAAGTTTACATGCGCCATGCAAGTGATAGATTAAAATGTAAGAGGTATTTCAGCTGCATCTGTACGAGTGAGATATCAAGAAACAACTTGTTTGTCGTTTATTTCCTGCTGTGGGATTCAAGTGACAATCTTGTAAGCCCTCCACAATGTAACACGTGGTCTGACCAATCATCGGACGTGAACTCAGTTAATATCATCTGGCGTTTTATTCATTCAGAACAAGCAGGTAAGGAGCCAGCTTAAAATAGTTCTTGGATTATCGTCGGAGAACAGTTATATTCTCTCGCAGCTGATTTATTCATAGAAACCACATGAATAAATGATAACCAGGATTGAACATTTTAATCTTGTTTAAAGACTGCCCTATGAAATATTAATATCATGCCTCTTATTCCGTCCCTTTGTGGGCATGTGCAACGGTATTGACATAACAATTTATAAATTATCGGCAAAATAGAATGAAATCCGCCTCGCGGATTTATTTTGATACCAGTGTGTATATATGATAATCAAATCGTGTGTTTTTATTTGTGCATATTCTTTCATAATTTGATTGGCTTCTGAAATCATGAGTAATTGATAAAGCCCCGGCAACGAGAAGCTGGATTTTCTAAAAACAACAATCTTAAATTTAAAGGTCAAATGTCTATAAATTTCCTTTTTTCAAGCGTATTCTGCTTTTTAAGCAGGTCACTTTAATCAAATTGCACAAGTGTTAAGATAAAATAACTGAGAACATGATATCATAAATAAAATAGTATGACAGTTTTCACAAAATCTCATGTCTTATCAAAATAGTGAACAACCAAAAGGGGCATTATTTCCAGTTGAAAGATTATTGGAGACAGCTCCGTAACAGATAGGGCATCTAAAATGGATATCATTAACGACACTTTTCGAACGAGACCAAATGCAGAATAACTAGCTCAATTATACGCATATGACAGTTAAATGCTCAAGAATTGAACTAAAGTAGTCTTACTTGTATAACATTTTAAGTGAATGTAATGTTAATAAATTATCAAAGAAAACCAGTCGTTAGAAAAATGATGATTTCTCCAAATACATCTCATTCACTAGGCTAGGCGTAAAAATGCGTATTAATCTCGTACCTATACTGGATTTTACGGGAGTAACTCGTGATCGATCAGGTGGTAGCAGCAGCTAGACGAACTATGTCACTCACAAGAGATGAAAGTAAGATGCCATTTTCTGTGAACCTCAATATAAGACAATGTGTTTCTTGATTCTCTTTCCCTTTTGCTGACTGGTTTACGAGGAGACAAGCGTTCCTTGAAACGCTAACGAAGGAGGATTCAAAGATACTGAAATGGAAAGTTAAAACTTGGACGAAGAAACAAACGCGCACTTTTTCTCCATTGTCCATTACCACCTACCTCTTCTGTCTTAGAAACTAAAAAGAGAATATAAAACATTGAAGTCTTTACACTTCAGACGAGTGGTGTTTGTTGGTGATTTTCCTCCTTCGATCCGAAGATTAGCCATTACCAGCATTGCCAACATTGGCGCATATGCTACACTAACGGTAGCAATATTTTGAAGTAATGAAAGTGATCTATTGAAAATTACGAAACTGCAAATTAATGGAAATCTTATATATATGTAAATATAGTTTTAAAAGGTCCTTGAACTTTTCTGTGAGAAATCACAGTTTGTATACGCCTCGGTGTAATCTTCAAACAAAGTATATTTGAGAAATTCTCAAGTATCATTTAAAACAAAGATCCATATACATTTCCATTCACTAGTTTGTGTTCTTTTAGGTTCTTACAGGTAAGATATTACTTTGAACACTTAGTAATCTATCCAAAGATATCCTTTAAATAAAGATCTACATTATTGAACCTGTACCATTCTTCAGCCATCAACGCTTGGTATTTAAAGTTTGAATGAAAAAGTTTAGCGACTGAAGAATGCTATATTCTTATGAATTATAAAGTCTTAAGATTTATATTTACTTTTCTATTGAAGTCATCTCTTTTTCCCTTACCTATTGGTACATAGTAGAGCGGACGGTTTCCTTTTGCCTTTTTATAATAACAGTCATATGAGACGAGAAACTGTATTCAGATCAATGCTCTCTTCTTTAGAATGGAACCTGTGTCTCATCTAGCTGATGGCGAATGTGTGGAGCAAAGGATTATATCCTTCAATTTTAGACAATTTCAAACGGTCTTTTAAGCCATATCCTAGTGTTCAGCAATGGCCTCACATCATCACTATCGGTGGCTTCTCAATTTTTATGTGTTATTCTATTTAACATATTAGTGATTGACACGAGTTTTAAACGTGCTGACATAGCTTGGAGATAGATGATAAATCATATAGATTAACTAAAATATAAACAAACAAAAGCATTAATGGACTTCCTCTGTACATTCGAAGGCTGATCCTTGTGTTTTAAGCCTGTAAAATTAGTGATTGACACGAGTTTTAAACGTGCTGACACAGCTTGGAGATAGATGATAAATCATATTGATTAACTAAAATATAAACAAACAAATGCATTAATGGACTTCCTTTGTACATTTGAAGGCTGATCCTTGTGTTTTAAGCCTGTAAAAATGTTCAGTATTATTTTTCTATCAAATTATCTTTACAAAGACTGATGTATATTGTTTGCCTAAATTTCTTAAATGAGGTCGGATAATTGTTATCACGTAGGTTTTACGGTCTATAGTCTTCGTCGTTACACTTTTAACGTTTCGGCCCTTACGCTCTTCCATCTTCTCCAGTTGTAATTTGTCGCTGTCAAACGTGTAATCCTACCTGTAGGTAGGTTTGAAACAGGGACCTCCACATGATGTCACTCAAACACACTTTTAGACCAACACTTTAACCACTGCAACATGTGTCCTGCAAGAAGATCCAGAGGCGATTTTTAGGACTTATAAACAAAATGGCTCAAAAAGTCTCTGAGATTCTACTCATTACTATATATGATTTTTTTTTTTTTTAACTTGGATCATTTTGTAATTTTTTTATGTTGATTAACGGTTCTTAAATCGTATTCATCCCAATACATGGTCAGCTAAAAAGGTCACACTTGCGCTTTCGATGTTCCTCTAAACTTACCTTTAGTGGGTGACAAAATTTGCTTTTGTATACTTTACCATTACTGCGTGGGGCAGAGTACACGCAATTCTTAGCAATGTATTCTACTGGGAACCTGACCAAAAAGAAATATTTTCAAAGAATCGTCGCACTTCTTAATATTGTTCTAATATCATACAGACAACGTATGTTTTGGATCTTTACGGCTAGGCCCTTTATATAGAGTTTTCGTTTATCGTCCTCTGTCGTTCTATCCAGAATACTTCGAGTCGATATTATGTTGTCTGGGTTGTTACTGTGATATGGGTTCTCTGTTAACCTCCTCACTTTTCGGTATGCGTCGATATTACTAATATTTTTGCCCGATGTCATTGGCAACAAACGATTCCTTTTTTTACATTAAATGAGTCGAAGTTTATGTACTGTCCAGAGAAAGTTTCCCTTCGATATGTAGTTGACCTGAATCCATTCTCTGTGCGATGATAATCTGTTGTCTTAGTCTTTATTCATATTGAAATGTATAGGTAGTCTAATTGAGATAACATGACATAGTAATGTCTGAACGACCTCCTGGGGTAGCCAGAAAATGAATGTATATCTAAGCCACAATAAGGGCTTTGGTGATATAGATCCTACTGTCATTTTCTCTAGTATTCCATGAGACAACAGCGATCCCAACGTTAGTCCTACTACTTGTCGGTATATGTCAGACTCCATTCCGAAGATCATTTCCACACAGAAGGCCAAGATCTCCATCATGTTACCTACAGGGATATAGGTGCATTCTTTCAGCAAGATATCAGCAGCAAACTTATCCCGTACCAGAGCGAGATACCCTAATGAACAATTTACAAGATGGAGACTCACCATCTCGTTACAGTGAATAGGGGTCTTAGTGATTTCTTCCACAATATGGACCTTGTTCCTGATATATGAAGGGGTCTAACCCGTCAGTGGGGTGACTATTATGACAAGGAAGCGAAAAAACTGGCAATATGAGCTAAGGTAAATCCTACATAGTAGTGAATAGTATGTCATTGGCTGTTGGAGACATATGGTTACACAGAATTCTTATAAAAACTTTACACTTGTACCATGGTTAACCGAATGAGAACACTTTATCAACGTAGATTAGATAAATGATTAATTTAGGATTTCCGTGTTGTTTCCCGAGATCAACATAATACACTTGCAGAAGGCCAACGGTCGTACAAGCCGAAACGTTGTATGAAAATGATGACTGTAGACCGAATATTCATCATCATCATATCGTGCTGGCAGCACGGATATCCCTGACCCTCTTTCGCCACTACTCCCTATCGTTCATCGCCCTAGGCAGGTCTTCAGGACAACAACCTGTATCCTCACATAGCTGCTGAATGTACGTTCGTGCTGGTCGTCCTGCTTTTGCGCGGCCGTGTGTGGGGATCCATAAGAGTACATCTCTTATGAGTTCATCTCTGCTTCTCCAGCAATGTCCTGCATGTCTGGTTCGCCTAACTTGAATAGTTTTCGTGATAGGGGGCAGGTGGCCGTACAGTTGGTGTCTTGTTGGGTGTTGCCGCCAGGACTTGTTGAGGATTGCACGCAGCATTCTTGTGTAATTGCCATCTAGTTTCTTCTCCAGCCGTTTTGTTAGCGTCCATGTAGTGCATCCATATAGCAGTATCGATGTGACCGCTGCCTGGAAGAAACTGCGTTTCATTTTATCGGTTAGGTCTGATTTCCAATAGTCGATAGCCTATTGATAGCTGTCCATGCTTTCGTTAACCTCGTTTCGATGTCCTTTTCGGTTGATTCGACGCTGCTTCCTAGGTACGTGAATTTGTCTACTAGTTTAAGAGGGGTTCCTTCTAGAGTGGAGATGTCCCCCGTTTGGTTATAGCACATGTATTCCGTTTTATGTGTATTAACATGGAGGCCTATGCTTGCTGCTGCTCGTTCCAAACTATGCAGAAGTGTTTCGGCTTGGTCAGGTGTATTTGCCAGTATCGCTATGTCATCGGCGTAGTCGGCGTCGGTAATTGTTGTTGCGGGGTATCTTCTGCTTCTTTTCTTCGTCAGTTCGAAGCCATTCTCTTTGATTTTGTCAATCGATGTTCTTAGTACGTAGTCTAGACAAATGATAAAGAGATACGGAGCCAGCGTGTCTCCTTGTAGTACTCCTGCTACTATGTCGAAGTATTCTGTGTCTCCATCTGGTGATCGTACTTTTACTTTAGTGTTTCTATAGAGAATCGTTATTGCCGCTACGGTTTCTTTAGGTATGCCGTACGCTAGTAGGATTTGTTCCATCTTTCCTCTGTGAATGGAGTCGAAAGCCTTGGTAAAGTCGACAAATATTAATGTCGCTTGTAGGTTCTTTGCCCGTACACCTTCAAGGATTCTGCGGATGGTTAATATTTTTGAGGTCGTAGATCTATTTCTTCGGAAGCCATTTTGGTTTTTTCTAAGTATGTTGTCGATTTTGGGTTCTATTCTGTTTCGTAGTAGGGCATTGTAGATTTTGGCAGCTATGGATGTAAGTGTTATGCCTCGGTAGTTTTTGGCTAATCCGAGGTCCCCCTTTTTAGGGAAGGGGAGTATGCATCCCTTCGTCCATCTATCTATCGGATTTTGATTGTATACTGCGTTGCAGTGTCGGAGCAGTATGTCGTCGAATTGTCTGGTCTTCCATACTTCCGGGGGAATTTCGTCCAGTCCTGCAGCTTTTCTATTTTTAATTTTTCTGGGAACCGAGTCGAGTTCTTCTTGTGTGAACGGTCCAAGTTTAATGTCTAATTGTTTGCTAATTATTCTGGTGATTGGTTCAGGCGTTATTTTTGGTGGGTTTCCAAGTAAGTTTTCGAAGTGCTGTTTCCACAGTTTTATTCTTTCTTGTTGGTTTGCTGCTTTAAGTTTTGCTTTGGCCGTGTTCTTTCTTCTGCTCACTTCGTTTATTGTTTGCCAGGCAATTCTAGATTGTCTATCTTCCACCGAGTCTCTAATCTTATCTATCTGATTTTGAATGTATTCTGTCTGTTCCTTTATATATATGCCTGCTAATTGATATTGTGCCGTTTTTAGTTTTAAGGCATTTGTGTTTGTTGGGTTTTTTCGATAGTTTTTGGAGGCTGTTTTCACTAGTGCACGTTTTTCTCTCACCGCTAAAGTTTCCCATGGGACTCTATATTTAGTTTTAATTTTTGTTGGAATGTATTTTGCTGCTGCCTCAAGGTGTGCATTGACGAAATTTTCGTATTCGTCGTTTGGTGTACTTTTTTCCGTAGTGGACTCTGCATTGGTGTTTCATTTTCACCGGTTAATATTTAGTTTGCTTTTAACCTTGATCTGAGATTCTCACCCTCTTTTGTTCAAAATTATTTTAAAACATTTCCAATGTATATATAGTCACTGTGTAGTATTTGAATATATTCTATTCTTTACTTTGTTTTATCTTTCTGAATTTTAATTTACACTAGTTGATATTTCAAACTTTCTATACGTGTTGGTTTTATTTCGTTCCGCAACTCGTTTCTTCTTTCTTTATGGACATTAATTGCATAATAAACGTATGATGCTTTTTCTTTGTTGAGTAACTTATTACAAACATTGTTTGAACCTTAAAAATATCTAACAACGGGAGAAAGCTATTTTTTAATAGTATTTTAAAGGGTTATAATTTGTATTTACATTTGTATTGACCAAATACAGTGATTAAGAATGTTTTTATCTTTTACAAATACCATGATACTCCTCTCTCTCTCTCTCTCTCTCTCTTTCGTAATATTATATTTTTACTACACTCTCAACAAGTTATTATACGATGTTGATAATAAAGGGAACATCTTTGAATTTTTCTCATAGTTGTCATGACGAAAAATGAAAATGATATTATTCATTAGCATGAATAACTGAACTGATAATATTTACAGTCGATGATTCACTGAGACTAACAGGCACGCGTAAAAAATTAGCATCTACATCCATTATTCTAAACAATGTTTAAATCCTAAACTCTTTTATCAATTAGAATGTTACATCTGGCGTTTTCGAATGCTAATTGTTAATGTAAGAAAATAAATCTACATAAAACAAAAAATGATTACAAATTATAATTGTATATTTCATAAAATTAATATTACTTCACGGAGAGTTTTGCATTTTCTATAAATACATAAAATTGTGAGTGACACATTAATTGATTTAAATATCTAAAACCATTTGCATATTATTCCTAATCAAGCAAAAATATAATGACGTCTTTATACATAGCAATTTAGAAGAAGTATCTACACTGTAATTGAATGTGAATAATTATTCAGTAAGACTAATAACTTTGTGTAACAATATTTTTCACATAAACTCGACCAGAAGGGTAATTTCTTAATTGCTTATGTTTAACGTAGCTTGAAAATATTTATATTTTCTTCAAAATTTTATTTTGTGACCTAGAAATGTATAACGCAAACATTATGGAGTACAATAGTTTCGTGTGTGGGGTTCATATGTGAAAGTGATATACATTTCTGTCACAAATCCTGAAAAACTAATTTTACATAAGCTAAAGAACGCTGTCAACCATAATAGTGTGACGTGGTATGCCCCTGAGAAGAGGAAATGTAAGATTTAGTTTCCCTTACCCTATGTGTTTGAACTAACAAGCCCCAAAGACTGACCGCTAAGGCAGTCAGAATACAGGTCAAACAAAACTACTCGCACTTCATGACCTGTAATCGGGTGGACAGAGAAGAGAATGTACGTTATTGAGTAGCATGACCGGATGAAATAGAGATGAGGAAGAGGCCAAATGATTAGCCGAAGCCTTTAGCGCCGAAAGTAGTAGCATTTCGTCAGAGGAAATTTGGAAGAGATTCTTCAGTTTTTGGACAGACATTGGCAAGAGATCCACGCCAAGTTAGCCAAGCTCCGGGGAAAGATTTGAACAGAATCTTTGGACAGAAGATAACAGTGCCTTCAGTCAGATTCTACAGAATGCCGCTCGCTCGTCAAAGAAAGGAATCTGCGAAGTAACCCGTCGAAAAGCTAAGTACGACTTAAAACCGTTTTTCCTTCTACACGTAGTAAATATTGAAATTATATGCACTCTCTCAATTTAAAGAAAGAAAAATATAAAGAATTATATGCATTCAGAAAAGAAAAGAATGAAAGAAGAAAGATAGAAAAAAAGAAGAGAGACATTTGTGTTTCACACTGCCGACCTGGCTTAACAAAGCCGATAGTTTAAATGAAAAGAAGGAAAGAAGAAAGAAAGAAAAAAAAAAAGAAAGAGAGACATTTGTGTTTAAGACTGTCTGCTGGTGTAATATAGCCGGCACCATTAATATATATTTGGTCTTCACCTACTAAAATTTTGTTATAGTTTAAATGTTCCCTTATGTTGAAATCTATTCATTATGTTGTTTATCAATTGAGTTGCCTTCTTTTGCACATATCTTTTTCAGCTCCATTCGCTTCAATTTATTCTCGCTAAATGTCTTATTCGCCTTAAAAACATTACAAGGGAATTTTGGAATTTCCGACTACAGTGAATAATAGTGTGTCTTAACCTAGAGTCCTTGTTTTCCGTTATCCGAGGGGGTAGGTGGAGTATGTAAATAGTGAAATTGGAATCCCCCTTTCCAGCGTAGAGATGTGTCTAGCCCCAAATTAACCCCCACATTATTTGACAGTTACCTCATGCCCGAAACAGGTGTCTTGACAAGGACTTATTTTGCGAGAGGTCAAGTGCCAGACTGCCCCGATGTCACACGCGCATAAAATAAACTCTCGTCCCGAGATAAATATTTATGCACCGTTACAATAGTTACCCATTGACTCGGAAGGAATAGATGGAGGCCTGCTTTAAGTTTAGTAAAACAAAAAAGCCTTTAGATCTGATTCATATCGAGGGTACTGCACTTGCACTGTCTTGAATGTTTATTTTCAAATTATCTCATCAAAATTTATCTAGATTGGTAGTCAAAAAGTTTCGAGAATTGCCACCGGCGATGTAAAGATAACATTTACTTTAGAGTGTTCGCCAATCACACGGGATACCAGGGTTTAATTCCAGGTCGAGTCATTTACTAAAGACTCAAAAAAGGACTTGATACGTCCTTGCTTAACACTCAGCTTCATAAGGAACGGATCAAGGGTAAGTGGATCAATCTACGGTATGGAGTAGCGGGCTCCCCTACTCTTCGCTGTTGTAGCTATTAAAAAGAAAGCCTTCGGGCCACCCTCGACTAAGACCGACAATGTCTGTCCGACCCTGTTTCTGAAGCCTACGGACACCCAAACACTGAACATAGAAAGTGGCAATTAGGTACGACTTAACATTTTTCAATTTATACTATAGTTATCCTATGATGAATTTATAGCAAACCCATAATCGACCCCAAAAAATTAAACCGTAGTTTTTACAATGTTTTTCATATGCCGATAATTTACTTCTGTTCCCCACCCACAAGCATTAGCATATTTTTTCTTCCAAAGGGCTTTCAAAGTGTTTAGGTGATATACCACATGTAGTCGCTGCATGAACCCTCCCCAAAACTATAGATTGTGACAGGCCTGATAAACAAAGCATGTGAGTCTAGTCAGTTACCAGTAACCGTTACTGTCTGTATTCCAGTAAATATATACGACTGTAAACCTAACATTTCTTTGTGTTATTCAGTTCTGGCACTTCAAGATCCCGATAATAAGCAACTTCGGTTCAGCAAAGAAGGCTATGTTGCATTTTCATTAAATTTAATTTTTAATTAAACATTCATGAATGAAACTAAATCTTACGTAATTTTAAGAATTGTCTTACATTTCTGAGTAATAATTTTCACATTTAAAAAAAAAATTCCGTCTAAATATTATTTCTGTATATACAAATCCTTTTCACTAGTTACGATAAAAACAAACTTCATCGTACAAAAAACTCTTAAGATTATTATTTTTTCTGATTATTCTTTTTAAATGAACAATTAAAAATACTGAATCAGAAAAAATCAATTATGATTTTTTTCAAATACCAGAATAAATGATCAATATTTTGTTCAATTTTTTAAAAGATACGTAAATTTTCTGAATGGAAAAGTAATTGTTTCATTATAAAGTTAATTAAAAAAAAAAACATTTTTGCGAAGCTAAAAAGTAATAGTGTAGTTTTCGTGTTTATTAAATATTTTCAAAAATCGTTTTAATCCTTTTAAAGTTAATAAAAGAGTGACAAAGTTGAATAAAAATTGATTAAAAAATTATCAAACATAGGCTTCTATCTGTTTGTACAATTTTAAGCGTAAAATACATTTATAAATATAGGAAGAATATTTAATTAAACTGGAAAAAAGCTCTAGTACATTTTAAATACGTCGTTGCCGTATTTTTAAATACTGAAAAAGATTTTGTTTACACTTATGAATTTAAATTTTTATCAATTTTATTGATTCAATTTTAATAAGTATTGTTCCTCTACAAATTATTTTTTGTTAAAAGGTATTGAACATCAGTGATATTGATTTGATATAATACACGAATCTTGTTAAATTTGGGCAACTGCGCACAAAACTTCGTTTCAAAGTGTACAGGTCTGTCTAATTTTGATCACAGCTTACAGTCACCCTGTCTCTGTCTGCCAATTTGTCTTTCTTTTTCTATATATATTCTGAGTACTGAACGTTTGTCATAATTACTCGAGAGTACTTACACTGAAAATGTACTAGTTTTACAATTGTACGTAAATGTGCCGTCATATTTCTTAGGTACTGGGTATTTAAGCCCTTCTATCATCTCCAACTTCAAATCACTGTCATTAATTCGTTTAATTCAATTTTTAAATTGCACTTCATGTATTCTGCTTCCAAAGCACGAGATTGCATGACCAATAATGAGGAAGATTACATTTTTAAAGTCGAATCTTCAGTTTGCTTTATTTTGGTACAAGTCTAACTGTTAAGGATGATTTTATTGTTTTGATGGATATTTATATCTCGATAGAAATAAACATTTGAAATTGCAAAATGTGAAATGACTTCAAAGTCAATGCAGAATGTTTTTAGACCGAATGTTGCCCTTCAGTTTTACCTCTTACCAATCAAGTGTGAACAAATATTTCTTTTTCAAAACTATGTAATATGCTTGCTTGAAATCTCCAACACTCGATATCATCCCTTGCAGAAGATATGGTAGTTGATGACCTTGAAGTGACCCACATGACCTAAAGTCCTAAATACGTAGCGCAGGTGTTATGGGAAATATATTCAGAGGTAAACAATATGTACTGTGCCAGCAAATGAGGGGGTATAAATACGACACGCACGTGTGAAGAAATGGGGATTTTCACAGAAGAGAAGCGAAAGGGGACCAGATGCTTTTTGACGCAGAAAGAATCGAAATTTCTCCCTGGGTTACAATGATCATTTAACAAAGTTTCGGCCTCTTTCTAGCCATAGGCTGAGCAACTAATATAAATTTTATACTGTAGGTGAGAATATTTGGTATACCTGTTTCTTTTTCACCGCGGATCGGTCAGCCTTCATCACCAGTACACGTGTTTCTTATCTCACAATGTTATACAAATAACATTTGAGGACTTACTTTAGTTCTCATAAAAATATAATGCCAGTAAATATTTTTCTTCCTTTATCTTTCGTAATTATCTTGATTTCAATTAAACTTACCATGTGTAGGGTGAGAAACGAATATTTTGACACCTTCCTCGAAGAATACATGCTAAGCCGGATTTAGTTTATTGTTATATAATTGCGGAAGGATTTTTTTTATATTATCATTTTTTGTTTTATATATCTTATCTTTCGGTTTAGTTAAGCTTATAACCTTTCGGCTTTGTGCATGGGTTAGTTAGATGCACACATTGAGTGCAGGTGTTCACGCGTGCGCAGGGAGGATGTGACAATCACTGATATCACAATAAAGCCCCCAGATAGGAAATAGGACCGTGGATGTGAATGATGTCATGCTCGGAAGTGATGAGTTGGATTCTTAGTTATTTTGAATAAAAGCAGTAAGTTGAGATTTGGACTTAGACGAAGCGGGTTGATTTTTCGGACCTGGGGAGGCTAGCCAGTTTGTGGACTGCGGGGTGCGTGCGTACGTTGGTTGAGTCAGTGAGTTGAAAGCTGACGATGGACGAACAGTCAGCATAGAAAAATTGTGTCTCTCTCTCCTCGTGTCGAAAACTTAAACTTAAAGAAGGTAATAAAAGTTTCGTACCTGTACCAAGAGAGTCTTCAGTGTTTCGTGTTTTTCGGATTCCTCTGCGTATGAATCTTGTGTGTATGTTACATTATAACTTGGTAACTGAAGCACCCCGAAAGAGAAATGCTGACGAGACAAAGCATCTTTTATTATGGTAACTCATAAGTTTCGATTCGTGGGTTACTCCCCACTAGCAAATGTCTCCATGTCAAATCTGACTTGTGGGAAGTAATATAAATATCCTTGATTTTAATTCAACTCCCATTTGATATGATACTATTTACCAACCCCTCCGCTCGGGCAGGATATGACACAAGGTCAATTTTTAAGCGGAGTTTAACAGGTTTGAATTCAGAGTTTTCCTTTTCCTAGGCTAACCAAGGCTGAAGAACCTAGTCTGTCCAACTATTTACCCATAGCTGGATTGGATTCATACCTTTCCCAAGGGTATTAGTGCTATGTGAAATGCAATCAGTCTCGTCCAGGATTTGAACTCGTGTCGCCGTGTCCATTTCCTACGACGATAACGACTACACCACGACTGCACCTCCATTTGATATGATACAACTTTTATTTAGCATTAACACGTTCATGACTAAGCCGATTTTTATGCTTCTTCCTATTAGCCGTGAGAATTCAGTTTTCCTTTAATGATTAAAAAAATACAAAAATGAGCTATTATTATGAATTTAGATTTCAATTTACATTTTCTTGATACTGATGAGGAACAAGGGCTAATTGGTAATAAAATACTGTACAACCGGAAGTACAAAACCTCGTGATTTTTTTTTTTTTTTTTTTTTTTTTCTATTATAAATGAGTATGTTGGCCACAAAAAAAGAACAATTTGGATTTCTACAGAAGAAATATGGTTAGAAAGCATGAATTACTAACGGATTATTCTGGGGAAAAAAATGGACACACGTAGTATTTTTATCAAATGTGACGTTAATTATCTTAATTGGCACTCAACAAATAAAGTTGTAAACTGTTTTATGAATGTTTTTTTCTCGCTGCTGGAAATATTAAAAACACGCCTTATTTAATATCCCGCTCTCACTCTCTCTCTGTCTCTCTCTCTCTCTCTCGCTCTCCACACACACATATATATATATATATATATATATATATATATATATATTCTTGAGTATGTGTCTTATATTGCCAATGACCTACAAATTTGGCTCCGGATTCTTAGCGAGTGAGCATAATTTATACTACCCATACAGCTAGATTATTACTTTCATGGTTTTTCATTATTTTCTTTTTTTTTTAAATTCTGAGCGGCATTTTGGTTTTAATTTCAAAAAATTGCCGAATTACGTGGATGAAACGGTATTATCTTCACTTATTTTTTTACTATCATTTATTCCTTCTTCTTTTATAGTTTTGAATAAAGATTCTCGCAGAATTCTTATACTTATTTCATGAAACTTCAGCAGAAAAGTACGGATATTAAGAATAAGCTTCCAGCCAAACTTGAACATGTGTCACTCAGTTAATCCTAAATATGTGTCTTGCGTTTCCAACAGATTACCAATTATACTAAGAAAGGTCAATCATGGTTCAGAGCGGAACAAGTTAAAATTGCAATGAAAAGGAATTTGGCACTTTCCAGAACATGAGCCTTTTTAGATAGATTTTAATGTCATTTAGGGTGAGACAGTTCTTAATCCTATAAAACTGTGCATTGGTAGCAGTCTGCATATTCTCGATCCTACCAGTAGCGCGAAGTAGTAAAATGTGTAAGGGTCACTGAATTCTGAGATCGATCATTGTCATCATATAACTGAATAAAAAAATGTTAGAATTTTTTAAAACCAGACTTGCGTAACATGCAACGCGCGGATCACTCGAGGATCCTAATCAATTTTAGGACAGCATGTCTTAATTCATTACAATACTTGCATAATAATATTTAATTTGGCGTGAGTATTATTTCGTTTCTTGCTCACTACGTCCCACAGGGTTTCTCGCGATTGGGGTTTGCTGTAGCTGTGCGATATCTGAACCAATGATAATAAATGATTTTTATTTCAAAATAAAAAAAAAAGTTTTTTCCTTTCTAATAACAATAAATCAGGCAAAAAATTTGTAATGCTAGCAAATGAATACGCATATGTCCCTACACAGCCTTGACAAGCAAGGTTTTTAACAGTTTATCATCTCGAAGGGAATTTTAGAGTTGTACAGATATCGGATAATGGTTTGTTGGTAGAATTTACGACATGTAAACTCGTATTGGATAATATAATGCTCAAGTCTGCCTTTTTTTTACAAGTAATTATATGAGTTCAGTGTCTGAAATCGGCTAACTGCCTTGCAAATCTCAGTTGTTTGCTGTCACATAGAATCCAGTGAATCTCAATTATTTAGAGTTGGTTTGAAAATCGCACAAAGGTGAAAAAATGAAATACAATAAAAAAGGGAATTATCAGTAAGCAAAAAGAATTTCAAATAGCTATTCTAAATTCAAGTATTTCCCACTTATATGGTTTCAAGTGTTGCTATATAACTCTAATACTTTTCAAACCTAATTTTTTTTACCTATAGACAGGACTCTAACATGTACTTCGACTCTGATTCTGAGTGGACCTTGGAGTAATGGCTATAAAAAGGTGAATCAAAAGTCCAAGTGGCTTCAGAACCATAGCCTCAACATCTGATAGTGTTATAGCCAAGACAACTTTTCAGGGTATCTTGCTTCCCTGCAAGAGATACAGTTGGCTTAGAATAGCCTCGCTGACAGTGTCTCCTAATTCTGAAAAAAAAAAAGTCCAAATTGTCCTAAATGTTTCTCAATAAGTTTCCAATTGTCTTTTGATTTGTATGTAAGTTTTAGTTTCGTATACTTTCAACTCAACAGAATGTTTACTGAATTACTATTATTGTTGTAGCTCACTCTATGATAAGCATGGCCCAGTCGGCTGGAACTGCTTAAAAATACCGACAATATCTCTGCAGTGGGGTAAGACTCTCCCAACGAGTGTCCTGATATGACACTAAAAAGCTGATTGTGAGGCTCTAGTAATGCGGGAGCTTTGAGGAATATAGAGTACGAATTTATTGCCGTCGCTCTAGGTCTACTCTGGCTCGGAGTAGAAGCACCTGATAGGGTTCTATATATGGGTCATATATATCTAAACTGTGTACTTATGCTAAACTGAACTGTTTGAAATAGAACTGTTTTTGACATTTAAACTGTGTACTTATGCTTAACAAAATTATTTGAAATATAACTGTTTATTTGTATAAAAATGGATTTGACATTAAATAACCTATAATGGTTGATATGTCATAAAACAAAACTTAACCAAACCAATGTACAATTATTATCTGGGGAGATCCACTACTCAAATAATTCAGTTCATGTCTCTTCTATATAGTTTTTTTTAGTGACTAGATATTTGCTAACTTGAGGGTTACTCGAACGTTGTCACTATCTTAGGCTCAGATAATTTGAAAACACTGTAAAAACTCAGACGACTTGTGGTCACGTAGACTCCGGTTAAAGTCCACCAATTAGAGCTGGTGCGAAAAAGACATAATCTTGGCTAGACGACCAGATCTTGTGATAGTCAATAAAAAAAGAGAACCTACCGAATTGTGGACTTTACCACTCAGGCTGATCACAAGGTAAAACTGAAATAAAGCGAAAAGAAAGAAAAAACTCGTAGACCTTGCTAGAGAACAGAAAAATCGATGGAACATGAAAATGATAGTGATACCAGTTGTAATTGGTGCTCTTTTAGAGTTACTAAAATATTAATAATGGGACTGGAGGACTTGGAAATAAGAGGACGCGTGAAGACCATCCAAACCATAGCATTATTAAGATCAGCCAGAATAAGGATAAGACTTTAGGTGACTTGGGTGGATTCGCTGTCTCTTAAATTCAAGTGAAAGTCCATTGACTAGCACTAGTGTGAAAACATTTCAAAGGAGAAATTATAATAAAATAAATTTGGCGACCTTAATCGAGGGTGGCCCGAACGCTCTCTTTTCAATAGCTACTTCCACGAGGTGTAAGGGAGGGTACAACTCTGTTCCCTGGATTGCTCTACTTTATCCTTGATCCTTACCTTATAATGCTGAGTGTTAAGCAAAGCAGCATCAAGTATCATTTTTGATTCTTTGGTATGACTCGACTTGGGATCGAATCGCGGTCTCCCGGACCATTGGCGAACGCGCTGCTCAATCGGCCAATAGCTCAGTCATTAATAATATTACTACCATAAATATGACGTGAACTGAATTTCAAATATATAGTGTGAGGTGGCACCGAGGAAATCACACTATAAGCTATTGCTGAAAGCTGGCAAAAAGAAAAGTTAGACAAGTCATGAGTGGGTGGGAGTTTTCCTCCACTGGAAATTGAACAAGATATTAATCATCATCATCATCATCTTGTTCGTGCCATCAGCACGGATATCCCTAACCCTTTCTCGCCACCTCACCCTATTGTTCTTCGCTTCCGACAGGACTTCAGGGCTACACCCCGTATCCTCACAGAACTGCTGTATGTATGTTCAAGCTAGTTGCCCTGCTTTTGCTTGGCCATATGAAGGGGTCCACAGGGGTACATCACTTATAAGCTCATCCCCACTTCTCCAGCAGTGTCCTGCATGTCTGGTTCTTCTAAATTTGATAGTTTTCGTAATGGGAGGTAGGTATCCGTATAGCCGCTCCTCTGTGGGCTATTGCCTCCAGGACTTGTTCAAAATGGCTCGCAGCGTTCTTGTGTAGTTGCCGTCAAGTTTTTTCTCCATCCGTTTAGTTAGCGTCCACGTAGTGCTTCCATATAGCAGTATCAACACGATACCTGCTTTGAAGAAGTTGCGAATTATAAGATATTAAAATTTGACCATATTAACGAACGGTATATGCACAAACCAGAATCTGACTCCTAAAATGAGATCCATATAATTATCTGAATCTTTGCGATACAAATGGATTATCCAATCCGAGCCTGAGAACCAAGCCTAGTGATAACAAGAAAAAAAGAAATTGCCTTTATGAGCATTTTGTGCTTTCATAAGACCACTGAAAAAAGATAAAAGAAAACGAAACAATATATGGATTTTGTCTGAGTGTTGGAAAGGCTGTGGAAAATAAAAGTTATCCTGTTGCCAATGCTCTTGGCATGATCTCCTAGGGCTTCGAAAACAGACTGCAGGAATCAAAGATCAGAGTAAGAATCGAAACCATTCAAATGACAACTCTGTTAGGATCAGCTACAATGCTTTGAAGAGTTCTAGAGACCAGAAAGACTTGCTCTCACAAGGGCTCTACTGAAAAAATACCGGGTAAAATTTGTGTGGAAAACTCACTAGAAATACAATAACAGCTAATAGAGAAGTATGTCAACAAGACCCTATCACCTAAAATTAAACGCTAAATATTGAAAAGAAAGAACCCTGTAAACGAATTTAAACGCAAAATAATGAAAACCGATAGACCACACACCCCAACACCACAAAACAAACATTGACACTAGAAGAAAAGCTAAATATACCTTACCATCATCCAGAAACCAAGACTAGAGAAAAGTCAGAGAAAAAAATATAAAATATATACAAATTAACACCGACTATCCCAACGGATACCATCACTGAATACAATGAGCTGTTCTATGCATGATTGAAATTAGCCTGTGATAAAATCAATGTACCTCCTAGCAACCTGAAAAGAAATACAAAACCGGGATAGGAAATCCCATTGGAAAGACAGGTAAAAAAATTATGACAACAAGCCAAGAGCAACTGAAAAAAAAAACAGGAGCATGATCGGATGAAAAGAACAAAGCAAAATAATAGACAAATTTAACAATTCAACTTGAAGAGATAAATCAAATGATACTGGCGAAAGTGGGAAGACTTAAAAGATACCAAGACAAGTTCAAGCAATATAATCAAAACAGGATATTCTAAAATTAAGAAAGAAAATTCTGCACATAGGAAAATGCAGGAGAACATAACAACAACCAGATTAAAAATAATCAAAACAGTTTTGAAATAAAATATGAGAACGGAAAGATAATTTCAGGAAGGCTGACTGGATCACTAACATAGAAAAAGACACGAAGGACCTTAATCGGTTACACACCACGAATCGCATCGAGCAACACGGAAAAATATACCGAATTGGAAAACACCAAACCATATATGTATTCTCCTTTTAAAAAATTCAGGTTCATTCACGACAGACTGTTTAGATATTTATAAGAAATGAATATATCGCAATGGATGAAAAAAGGAAAGACCATCTCGATATAAAAAGACCTAAAAAAAAAAGGAACCACTCCCAACAAATATAGACCAATAACGCGTAACCTTCAATGTGGACAGTCCTAACAACACAGATGAGTTAGAAGATTTATCTCTTGATAGTAAGCCGCGAACTGTTTCCGAAAGAACAGAAATGATGCTACAAGGGAACAAAATGAATCAAGTCATATACTATACATGAATCAACACATCCTCAAAGGGAGCAACATAGGATTGAAAAATGTAGGGTTGCCGTGTATTGGCTACAAAAAGATCTATGATATTATCTGGCCAAGCTGGACTATAGACTGTCAAAAATTGTACAAGATATCCGACAAAGTTATAGAGTTCCTCACGGAAATCAAGAAAAACTGGAAAGTGGAATTGACAACAGGAGGAAAAACTTTAGCTGAGATAAAAATCCAGAGAGATATTTTCCAGGGAGAAGCACTTTCACCATTACTATTTCTAATATTGATTATTTAACTCAATCACATGCTTAGAAAATGAGCAAAGGGCTACGACATCGCAAGAAATCTTTAACCACTAACTGTACATGGTCGATATCAAGCTGTTTACTCAAAATTTATCTTCCTTGCGCCCATCCACAAAAAAGAAAAATAGCCCAAATCATGAAATACGAAATATATATATATATATATATATATATATATATATATATATATATATATATATATATATATATGTTTAAAAGCAAGAAATTTAAAAATAGTATTCCATTTCCACAATGGAGGTTGAGCACTCTGGCGAAGGAATTTTCGGTCGCCGCTCGTATAGTGCAAAAGCTCTTCGAAAGAATTGATCACTCTGGTAGCCGATAGGGTTTAAAATGTAAACAAACATGGTATGCTTGTTGCTCGAGTGTTTGATACGAAGTCTAACGTAAAGTTGGACGGGTTTCGATCCCGACTTCAAGCGTCCTACGTGTCTAGCCACACTGAAGAGTTCTGATAGAACGAAACAGTCTGTCTGTGGATGACAATATATATATATATATATATATATATATATATGTTGCTGTTCAAGGATTTCCTACTTTGATGGTTAATACTTAGATGATGACCTCGGTAAGATCGGTCTGGTATGCTTGATAAAGCAATGGAAAAGATATTAAATCCTATCAACTCGTCATTCTTTATGTGTCTTAGCCGTAAATTATCTATTCAGGCACCGGTAACTTTTGTATATAATACGACATATATATAATTCGATATAGATCTTCCTACAACAATACTAGTGATCAGCCATTGAACCTGTTGTTGTCTTCAGATAAGACCGGTGGAAGAACAACTCAAACAACGGGTGATAGGTGAACGTTATTGTATTAGCAGAAAAAGGAAGCCATACAAAAGAGGAACTAGCCGTTCTCGGCTTGCATTCTGTCTGTCAAATGTCTCGTAAGAAACGAGAAGTTGTCTTCCCCGAGAGAGCCAGCTCGGAGAATATGTTTAGGTTGGACGAGTCTATCTTTGGGGTATGGTAGGATATGTCCCCATAACAGAACCTCAATCGAATAAAATAAAACTTTCAGAATTTCTTATAATGCTGATTTTCACGACAAGTAGAAGGAGCAAACCCATAACTTAAAAGACTGGAGCAACACAATACTAGATAAAGCTTATCTTTTTAAACTTAATTTTCTGGACAAGATGTTGAACTCCGTCAGTTCGTCTTTTCTTTGGTTACTGTGTTTTTTTTTGTTTTTTTTTTATAATTAATCTATTTGGCTCAGATATTATATGTTTACAATTCTACTCATAGACCAGCGTTCATCGGAAAGAGAATTAATATTCAAGATCATCAAATATGATAAAGCACTCCCCTCCCTGTAATGTTCCTGATATGGTTGGTAATATCATAGTAGATGATGCTCTAACACTTTGTGCATTGCTTCCCTCTGTGTGTGATTTGAAATCAGTACACATGAACGTGCAATGAAGAGCAATTCGAAACATATGTTTTTTGAGTGCAAACTGGGATTTAACGCCACGGAAACAAGCAACAGCTTTTTTTTGTTCGATAGATTAATGCATAGATGATTACGTGACAGAAACCAGTCGGTTAAAAAAAATCAACGGGTTGCCATAACCTCAACGATAAGGTAAGATCAGATAGGCCTAAATAATGGATTCTGAGAGCTTGCTCCCAGCTATGTAGGCAAATCGAACGAGTAGCACTCCGAGAGTACCAGGCAATCTAAGCATTTCACAGTACTGAGTGTTTCGTCAATTTCATAACATCTGTGTTTCATGCTTAAAAAGATATTGCAAAACTTTTGACTCGGCAAAATGATATTCAAAGCATCTAAAAATGGTCAAGGAAATATTTTAAGCCCCAATTACAAGGAATTATTTTATATTCAAATTTAGTTGTTAATAAAGTTGATTAAACTGAGCTGATCCTCTTGGGTGGAAAGAACAAAGATATCTGCAACCAGCAAATGAATTAGGGAATTGAAGAGAGAAAGACATTAAAAAAATTAAACAAGAAACGCCATACTGTTTAATCAATTCGTCTGTCTTCATTTTGAAATAGGTTATTATATTTCAGCTCGCCCGAAATGCAAAGATCGATGGTAACATCGTTTCACCTTTTGCGTTCTGTTTAATTTAATCGATACCATCGGCCAGTCGCAGAACATAGTGTTTTTAGGAGTTTCTGCTTTTACCATCTCGCTGAAGATTCTACTTTCCAGACGTTAGTGCATTCAGACGCAAAACACAAGAAAAAACAATAAAGACACACTGGCACAAAAACAGAGAATAACAATTCCAACTTAAATTGGCATTGGGACTAAACTGTAAAGGTACATCATTAAGTCAAAGCAAAATGATGAAAATATTGATTTACACAACAATTATATATATTCGAAAAATTAGTTGAGGCGATTGGTCTTAGAATACATCGACTCCACTTCTTGCAGAGGGGTAAGACATTCTCATAGAACAAAAAAGCTGTCTTGAAACTCTACAGCAGCTTCCCCAACGTACACACACACACACACACACACACACACACACACACACACACACACACACACACACACACACACAATGACCAAGAGAGGAATATGGCATATCAACTATCGTAGATTTATAAGGGGGAAGGGAAGTACACCCACGCAAACATACAAGGTACACACTTGCAAAAAGAAAAACGAAACGAGAGGAAAAAGAGAACGAGAAAACCAACAGCCCAGAAACTAAAATCTATCACGGAATTAAAAAAGATTAACAACTTGGTCAAAACGGTAGCCACTATATAAATCAAAGTTGACACCACCAGAGGCTATTAAACACCCCCTGATGATAGTCAAAATCTTGAAACAAGTGTACGAGGAAAATACTAATAAAATTCAAAGCATAAATCTTTTTGAGGACCTATTTATTTAATTGCAGCACCAGATGAACGCCAAGAGAGGAACAAACATTTAGTCTAATAGAAGGTCAAATCGAACACATGAGTAGGAAAAATTACAACATGCGATGATAAGAACAAAACTGCAAATTTTTATCTTTTCAAAACGAAAAAAATGTTCTCCAGAACATTCTAATTTAGGACTTTTCCAAAAAGATATGTTCGATATAATGAATAACTTAAAATTTTTCTACCCTTAATGAAAATTTACAAAATAAATTGCCGGACACACACAAAAAAATCAGAGAATCAAAAAAAACATTTTTGAGATTGTTGATAAATCTAGTATTTTTTATGAAACGGATAAATACTACTACGAAAAATTAATAAAAGAATCAGTGATAAAATTAAACAAAACATTCCAGATAGTAGTGATAATATCTTAAACATGGGAGCTACTAAAATCATGGGAAAATTGAATATAGACAACCGCATTATAAAATATTAAAAAAACAGCTTTTATTACTATCATGGACCATGAAGAAAACTTTCAAGATAACTCAGAATACAGTCTCTTGAACCCAACGAAAAATTAAATTTTAAAAATTGGCAAAACGATCTTGGCTAAAATATACGACACCCTGAATATGCAATAAATTGGTTTCATTCTAAAAGTGTCTATTTATTTAGTTTGCCAAAAAAAAAAAAAAAAAAAAGAACGGTTATTTTCTATCACTGAAGAGGTCCTAAAAAAGCTTGAAACGTAGCTCAATAGTTAATTTATATATGATGATAAAATAGAAATATTATCAAATATCCTTCCTATTTTATCAAAACTCACTCTATTCGAAAGGAAATGCCGACAATTTATCAGTCATTTTTGTGAGATTATTTTTCTGTACTGAATTTGCGAAACCGTTGGTATATTCCTGATATGGAAAATAACCAGTAAATTAAATTATCATAATTTTTTATTTTACCGAGATGATGGATTGATATATTAAACAAGTGTAATAACCGAACAGTAGATTCTGCAAGAAGAAATTAATAATTTTTTTCCAAAATTCTTAAGTTTACCCTCTAGGTAATATATCGGATAAAAACCGTTGATTTTCTAGTCATCACTTTTGATTTAAACACCGGCACGAAGCAAACTTACAAAAAAACCCCAAAAGCAACCATTATACATTATCATAAAATCGGATTATCTTTCCAAATCTGGTAAACATATTTACGAATCTGTTACTCATCTTCTACCAAAAATTTCCCGGAATAATAATATTTTAATCAGAGCGAAAACGGATACTGAAACAGCCCTCAAAAACAGTAGGTTATTCACCAAACTGAATTATTCATAAAACATCAGTTATAATAAATAAAAAAAAAAAAACGTGAACGTGAAATCTATCAAAGCAAACGTCGCGAAAATATTTTTTTGAATTAATAAAAAAATACTTAGAAAAACAAATTACCCTGAAAAATTCTTTAAAAATAATTTCTGATTAGTTATTCCAGTATGAAAAATTATTTAAAAATATTAACATGCATAAGTTTAAAATAAGGAATGAAAGAATTATTGCCTGATTGACAGATTCAACGGCAGGGATGGAATTAGAAGCTCTTTGAATGGAGATTTTTAAATTAATATAAAAAACAAGGCCATAATCTAAGAAGTAGATAATATCCAAGAGAAATACTAAGTGGAACTGAACTGAATTGTAAAAACAGAAGGCATTGTCAAATTTTTAGCTTCTATTACTGAAGATATCTCTTAAGTAGTATTCTATCCAAACAGCTTTGCCAAATAAAGAACTTAATTCGTAAATCCCCATAATAAAATAAGATATTATTAAGAGATTAAGCTTGCAATAGAGGCAACTATAATTGCAGGAATTAAAAATCAAAGCATTCTAGAACAATATTCTCAGCAAAAGGATTGAATTAATATCTAGACGCAGACATATCAACAAATGCCTCTCATGTTATCAACAACCTAATCCTATTTAATGCCATGATGTATTCTCTTCTTTTTTAGCATGCTAAAGTAAAAAAAAGGAAAAAAATATTTCTTCCTTGTTTAAATGTTACGTATTTTAACACGTTACCCCCCGTATAAATGCCTCACATGTTAACAACCCATACAATCTAGGCTGTTGTGAACCCACAGGTCGAATTCTTTCTTTAGAAAAAAATTACGTTTGTGTGATTGCAGTAACCAATTCTGGAGTTTTACTTTCATTTTGAGGGTATCGCCAAATCACCAAATAAATGGAACTGAGTGACGTCGTCCAAGATGGCAGACATCTTACAAATATTGTCAGAGCGGTTAAGCACAACAACATAAGGTCAAGTTAAATAATTTCCAATGTTATTCTTGATCTGTTTACATACCTGAAAGTTGTTCTTTTGCCACTATGTTATATAATTGCGGAAGAATTTTTTTATATTATCATTTTTCGTTTTATATATCTTATCTTTCGGTTTAGTTAGGCTTAGAACCTTTCGGCTAAGTGCATGGGTTAGTTAGGTGCACACATTAAGCGCAGGTGTTCACACGCGCGCAGGGAGGATGTGACAATCACTGATATCACAATAAATCCCCCAGACACGAAATAGGACTGTGGATGTGAATGATGTCACGCGCGTGCTGGGAGGATGTGACAATCACAGATGTCACAATAAAAACCCCAGAGAGGAAATATGACTGGGGATGTGAATGACGCCGACCCAGAAGCGATGGACTGGGATTCTTAGTGATTTTGAATAAAAGCAGTGAGTTGAGATTTCGACTTAGACGAAGCAAGTTGATTTTTTTTTTACCTGGGCGAGGCCAACCAGTTTGTGAACTGCGGGGTGCGCGCGCGCGTTGGTTTGGTCAGGGAGTTGAGAGCTGACGATGGACGAACAGTCAGCATAAAAAAAAAATTGTGTGTCTCTCTCTCTCTTCGTGTCGAAATCTTAAACTTAAAGAAGATAATAAAAGTTTCGTACCTGTATCAAGAGAGTCATCAGGGTTTCGTGTTTATTCGGATTCCTCTGCGTATGAACATTATGAACGTTTTTACATATCGATATATTTCACGTTTTAATATATGGGTATGTTACAATTAGAATCTTTGGAGAATTTATAAATTTCAGGGCTAACTCATCTTAAATGAACTTTTAAATGCTATAAGTCAGACCCCAAAAACTGGAGAACACTTTCTTAACTGAGAGAAAAGCATCCCAAATTCACGGAAGGTCTTAACTTTATTAATGCACATACAATTCAAGTTTTTTAATCATCAGAGAGACTGTCAGTTGAAAGATTAATGATATGTTCTTCTGTCATGGTATTAAACCCAAATGTATATCCACATAATTTACTTAAAACAAATAAACCGACTGCATTTACCGCAGAAGAGTAACACCTGCTTAAAAAAGGGTGTCTTGTGCATGGCCCATAAATCCATATGTTGAGGCTTATATTGTGAAGCCTCTGGTTGTTTTGTGTCATCTTTGCATCACTCATAGGGCTATTCTGACATGAAAATGTATATTCTTTTGTAATATCCAGGGGTCGAATGAATATTTTTGATAATGGAATCTTTATATGTAGAAAATAACTGTGAAGATGAATTTTACTAACGTGTTAATTGTTAAACTAACCTTGACACTTAATAACCCTACAAGTTTTGACATATCGTAATATCAAATAGCCAATCAATCATCGAATTATATTACCCGTGCGTTGGCATATATATAAATATATATATATATGTGTGTGTGTGTGTGTGTGTGTGTGTTAGAGAACAACGTGATGAAATCCTGCTCATTAACCTCGTATATACTTTCTCTCGTCTCCTTCAAAACAATTTCTCTGTGTATTTTAACAGAAATCTCGTTCTTTTTAATGTTCACTAGATTTAATGGCAAGAATCCGTAGAAAATCTATAAAATCATTTCAACCATAATAGTGATTAGTAAAGAGTAAATGTGATAAGACATAACTTCTAAAGCCTCTCTTATCATTAACCTATAATTATCTTTCAACTATAAGTAGTACCTACTCTTTGCTGATTTTTTTTTTCAAGATAGGGTTTTAGTTTGAAATCAAACACAAGAAATGACAAAAAAAAAACAAAAAACAAACCCGGCCCTGATAGATTGCATTTTCAGACATGTCTATGCAAAACTCCTACAAATAGAATTTGAGCTATGCAAGATTTAAAAAAATCTTTACCTATGTTTATGTGTGTATGTTTGGATGCTAATTTTTTTTTTGTCGTCGTTAAAAACAATCTATATCTATTTTTTTTTTTCAGAAATCTTTTTTTCGCATGAATAGTATTCTCATTAATGTGAAATACTAAATTATTGCTAGTATTTGTGAAGATAATTCACTAAAATTGTAAATGAATAACAATTGAGAGTAAATTATTAAAACCTATCTAAGTCAGTAACTGTGATAAAAGCTATTTTTTCGTTCATATAATTCACATCAATCATTTTTATTAAAGATTTAATCCAAAGAAATATGTTCGCTTTTAGGCAAGATGCCGGAATACACAAAAATCTGTATTCGTTCATATAGATGACTATTATAAGAAAATGGGTGATCTCTTTATTACTTCGACATTTTCTTTTATGCAAGTATATTTTATCTTCAGCAAAATGATTTAATACTTTAGTTCTTATTCTTAGTTAGCTATCTATTCCGTTTCATCTAATTCTGTTTTAAGAGCTTATATAGTAAGGATGGTTAAATTAATTAAGATGGAAAAAGTAGTGATACATTAATATATTTTCAATTTAAATAAAAAATTTAACAAAAGGTTTGTTTAAAAATGAGCGACTAAATCCCAACAAAATGATCATCTATGGACGTCTTAACAACTATCCAAATTATTACAATGAAACAAGTATAAACTTATTCTGGTTTGATTTCTTTGTTTAATGGCATATAAACCTTTGTTGGTTATTTAATGCCAAAGCCATCCTTCTAGAAGAACAGTAGGGGTACTATTTAACCAATAGCTGGGAGGATAAGGGGGTTCATACCTTTCCCAAGGGTATTTCCCCGAAAGTGAACGTAATAGCGCGACTGGAGTACGAACGCGCTTATTACGATTCCGCAGTCCACCGCTTTAACCATTACACCACGAAGACACCCCCTAAACTCATTCTATATTTCTACTTGTTTCCAAATGAATTTTAACACAGGTATACACACACGCAGACAACAACCCGAATTTATATATATATATATATATATATATATGAAAAAGTTGTCAAGTAATTTTTATTTCAGTATTGTTTTATAATTTCGGATATGTATATATTTGTGCAAATTGTCTTTTGGTCATTTCAATGCTTTTCAAGCGATTGAGATTTTGGTCTTGTTAAACATTTTTTGTCATAGGGTTGGGATCAAAATCTGTTCTACTCGTTTCTTGTTAACTTCAAGTAAAATGTCTGTGTCTTTCCTATCGGAGTTGATTGTGTGTAAAGATATTGGTTGTTTTGTTTGTAAACTTCTTGGTACTTTCTGGTAATTTTTTTTCTGAATTTCTCTTTCTTGTGTCTTGTATATGTATGTGTGGCTTTTTTTTACTAATATGAGTTTTCATTGTTATTAAGAGGTGCATATATATATATATATATATATATGTGTGTGTGTGTGTGTGTGTGTGTGTGTGTGTGTGTGTGTGTGTGTATAATTTGAGTAAGAGTCATGGTAAATCTTTCAATTGCCGTATTATAACCTCATCCAAAGACGCCAGCCTTAAAGATGAGTAGCAGTAGTTTGGTGACTGAACTATTTGATCCTGATCGCTGACCTGCATGGTTCGTCTGTCCAGCATCAGATCAAACACGCTGTTGACCCGATGCCAGGTTACCACAGTCATTCACAATCAACCATGCTGCATCCCATGGCTTCTGATGTTTAACTTGTGGGTAAACATACAAACATTTCTTTTCCATATACTTCATTTCTTTACTCCTGTTTTTTCCATTCCATCTTTTTGGCGTTTTTTCGCAATCTACCCTCTGTACATTCCTTAAGATTTAATTGAATTAAAGTCCATCAATCTATTTTTTATTTCCTTTTTAAACACTTTAGTCTAATTCTTGTCGTTGCTACCTGACTTCTGTATGATGTATTTATTTCAAAGTTAGACAGATACAACTTCTTCCTACTACTTATTGTCCAACAACTAATAATAACAATAATAACAACAAAAACAAAATAAAAGATACTTGCTAATTCAAAAATTTGAATCAAAAATTCAGTTACCTTTTTGAAGATGACAGTTTTTGGACTTTCACATGATTATACAGACCTGCTAAAGGAGCAGGGGCTAAATCGCTTAAGCTCGCTTTCACTTAAGATTTCTCTAACCATGTGTGGACCTTCTTTTCTTTTGATATACTATGACCCGCTTGTAGTCGAGTGAAATTCTTGAGGCTATTCTATCCCCACCATATTTTAACCACTTTTTCAGACGATTGCGATTCAAATTGGACAGATACTACTATTTACTACAATTCTTTGCTCGATAAATAATAATAATAATAATAATGTGGAAAATGAAAGTGACGATAATACGAATCGTGATTGGCCCATTCGGTACAGTAACTAATGGACTATTAAAGGGACTAGGAAGTTGGAGGACGAGTGGAGACCATCCAAACTACAGCATTGTTATGAACGGCCAGAATACTGAGAAGAGTCCTGGAGACTTGAGAATTGTTGTCACTCAAACTACAGTAAAAGACCATCAGCTAAAACTGATGTGAAAAACTGTAAATTTTAAGCAAATGTTCATTTACCTTTTCGATGTTGACAGTTTTTGGATTCCTGCATAATTATCCTCCCTTTCCACAAGAAAGATGACCTTGGAATTGCCCAGAACTACTTAGGTATAACCCTTACTTCCATGGCAGCTTCCAATGCTCACCTATGCGACCGCAATGAACCTTAAATTGTGAAAATTCTTAGGAAAAACCAAAATGGCTTTCATAGAAAACGATCCACGAGATCCCAAATTCTGACAATCCGTCGAATTTTAAGTGTTCGTTCAAAAAGACCTCGAGGCTACACTCTTATTTGTAGATTTCTCCAAGGCATTCGACTTCATACGCAGAGGGAAGATTAAGCAAATACTTCTAGCCTACGTTCTACGGAGACCATAGCAGCCATAATGATCCTCTATAAAAATACGAAGATAAAAGTTCAGATGGAGACACAGACTTTTTTGACATTGTCACAGGTATGCAGCAAAGGAACACATTAGCATTATACTTGGTTATAATCTGCCTAAACTACGTACTTTGGACGTCGTTAGATTTAACGAAAGAAAATAATTTTACACTGGAAAAGGCCAGAAACAAATTATAACCCGCACTAACTAATACGGACGTGGTCTATGCTGATGACAAAGCGCTTCGGGCAAATACACTCACCGGAAGGTACTAAGTCCACCACACAATTGCCGACTTCGACGTGATTTGAACACGAAACCTTCAAAGTCCATCGCAGGTGATTTAAAATAAATATGACCGATAAACTTCACGTATAACACAATTTATTCTTAGGTGTTTATAAGATGCAAAGGACTGGGATCAAACCTGATTACGACCACTAATCTGTAGAACACTTATATTTGTAGCCTCTACAGATATCGTGTTTTTAGACACGTTTACACTTAGTTTTACGGCGTCGGTGTTCTAAACGATCATCCATCTCTCTGCCTACGTTGTGTCTTGATTGCAGAATGTGATGTCACCGAAGTGATTAACTGGTGGACCGCCAGTGATTACATCAGAATGATTCTCTAACCCCAAAATACAAATAGCAAAGATAAAAAAAAACATTTGAAACCAAAAGATAGAATGACCTAAGTGACACTGCGGCTTGGAAAGGGAGATAATTAATTTAAAGTAAGCGCACTAAGTGAAAAACTAAGTTAATCTTAATTTCAAGTGTTTTGTTTGACTATTCAAATAATATTTTAGCTATTAAGTTTCTCTTAAGAGTAAAGAATTAAATTTTTCTATAATTATACTTTATTCTAAGGATGAACCTTTTTCCTCTTAAGTTTCTATATCAAACTCAAAATAATAAAAAAAATCGCTGTGGTAAGTGTGTTTAATTTTGAGTTTTTCTTTTTCATTAAGATTTCATTCATTGTTTCTTTCTGTCTAGTTGAACACACTATATTTAGCTATATTTTAAACACACCTTAAATATTCATTGAAATCCAGTTATTACGATACGTGTGATTTCAACGAACTGAGTATGATATCCTGTCACGAGGTCCCAGATCTAAAGTTCTGAGAAGTGATCGGTACCCATTCATTGCCATTATTCCCAAGTTTATATTGATACAGTGTGCTTATACCTTTTATGGTTCTATCCATCGGCAAAAAAACATTGCACAGTAATATTCAGGGTGGAACGATAAAATTTTCAGCCCAAAGAAAACAACACTACAGCTTTATTTTAAAACGTTCATAGAAAAAATCAATTCAGGTAATTTGATTAAGTTGTAGAGCTGACATCTATTCTATGTAACCGCCTTCAGCCTCAATCACCGGCTCGATACGGATCCGGAACTGGCAGCATGCCTTTTCCACAAGCGCCGGCGGGAGCTCCGTGAATACTTTGCGGATGGCAGCGATCAGGCTGGATTTGGTGTTGTGGGAGGTCATGTTGGTGATGTTCTCGACGTATGACCAAACAAATTAGTCTAGCAGGTTCAGTTCGGGGTTCAGTTCGCATCTCCGATCTCGCTCGTTGAACATTGTGTCACTTTCAGACATGATAAAAGGCTCCTATCACTCTTGGGATTTATACATAATTGGCCAACTAGTAGATGGTCTGCCCCAAAAAAAGAAAGCCGATATTCATTAAACGGAAATGGAATCATGTCATTTTTTCTTGGGCGACAATTTTATCCTTCCACCCTATATATATATATATATATATAAACACAATTGTTTATTATCATAATTCAGATATAAATCTATTTTATACTCATATTGATTTTTAACGCTCAATAAAAAACATTTAGGCAAATAATTATTTCGGTGTTCTTTTTACTATGTGTTTCGGAATCTTGAAATCAATGAGTCATTCATATCTTCTACTTGATTCCATTAGAATCATTATTCTATCACTCTTCCTTTCATACTATTGTTAAATTATCGTTCGGATGATAACAACTGTAGTTTGAAACAATGCAGCAGAAACTCTATGGCAGCACAAACTTTAGAGCCAAATGAAAATTAGGAGAGGTTAAAGTATGAAAATAAAAGAAATGTAAAAGAAATTTACGCTGTACTATTTGTCTAGACAACAAACATACAACTTATTAATTAAGATAAAACACAAAAAATACTGTGTATAAGAACGCATGATGTATAGATTTTCTCGCTGGGCCAATTAACACAGCGCGTTGAATTTTTATTTTATTTTGGCGCCGAAAATGCTGAAAACTTATTATTTTATTGTGAATTTGATTAATGTTATTGTCTTTGCGTTTTCATGGTCTCATCACACACACACATACACACACACACACACACATATATATATATATATATATATTCATAGATTGACTCAAATGTTAGTATCTCTTTTTGCTATTAGCAGGGCACTCAGTGCAATTGTTCAAGCGTACAGTACTTACTTGATGACTGAGAAGCGAGATCAAAATATATACGTGTGGATATCTGTAAAAAAAGTAGACTGAAAACAATAGCCTGGAATTAGGTGTGTACATCATAGACTTGATTTGCTTATATGTTCACGTGATGAGTTAGGCAGAAGACGGGCGTTTTAAGTTATTATTAGGTGTCTGAGTTATGATATAAAAAGGAACAGACGTATTTGAAAGGCTAGGACTATAACCGTATTTTAACCTGTTTAACTTACCATTCAAATGATTGAGAGGATAAACTTGCTACCGACGGCAGTGCTTCTAATATATTGACCGTATCCTCTACAGAAGAGTAGAATCCCCTGCCTCCCAAAATTCGTTTCCTGAATATGATACTAAGCTTTATCAATTCGTGAAGCTCTACTTGGTCAAGAATGAACCAGATTTGACATACCTGTTAGAGTACCATTTATTGGCCAAATGAATCAATTTAAAGATGATCCGTATTCTATGGGACTGTGTGCAAAAAGAGCAAAACAAAACAGAACATAAGAAAGAACTACGCAAAAAAGTAAATATGTATTTACACAATCCTCCACTAAAAAAGACGATGCGATATATTGACACTTTTGAGTTCTCTTTCTTTTACACCGGTTACTATACAAAGGATAGACAGTACAGTCTGCCCTACTAGATACCTACAAATAGAGGGAGTATAACTGGATCCATACCAATTCCGAGAGTATTTTAATACATGAAAATTCAAACTGCCACTTCAAGGATGTAAACTCGGGTTACCCGTGACGATAACCATTGAACCAGGTGTGCATGGACGCAAACAATATATGCATGAGCGTACAGGGAACGCAGTTGCTTAAACGTTAGGCACAGAATAACCTAGACGGACTGATATGAGACTAAAATCATTTGATCAACATTCCAGATTATGGTATGAAAACCGAAATCCAAACATTCCTGAATAAAGAAAGAAAATCTAAATAGTAATTTTCTTAAACAAATACGTGTTTGTTAATTCATTCTGTCACAATAATAGAAAATGGATAAAATTTTGATTTAATTCAATTTCTTTGTTTGATGGTATATCAAACTTCGTGAGTTATTTAATGCCAAAGCCATCATTCTATAAGAACAGGAGTGGTACTATTCAACCTATAGCCAAGAGGATAATGGGGTTTATATCTTTCCCAAGAGTATTAGTCCGAAAGTGAACGTAATAGTGCGACTGGAGTTCGAACTCGCTTACTTCGATTCCACATTACACCTCAGGGACACGCCCTGGCTGTTGGATCGCAGTAAAAAAAAACCGTTAGTGAAACACCCGCACAGTTAAAATGATTGTTTCATTTCTGCAAACGATAAACTTTTGATGATGCTTCATAAATAAACGATAGTATGTTATTAGTATTTTGTAATTACATTTTCGAATATATATATATATATATATATATATATATATATATATATATATATATATACATGTGTGTGTATGTGTGTGTGTGTGTGTGCGTATACATATGTGTGTACATGTGTGTGCGAGAGAGAGATAGGCAGAGTTTTCGTTGTGTGTGCACTTTGAAAGAAAAAACATACTGAAAAAACTTTTGTTAAATGATTGATCTCAAAGTGTTCCTATTCTTGTAAGAAGAAACCCAAATAATATGAACTGTGTTTGGAAAAAATCATTTAGCATCATACATTCTCCTACTCCTCATAGTTTTTGATGCGAAAATCGGAGTTGATGACAAAATGTCGCCATGAAGGTAAACATCTGCTTTGTAATTTGGCACCAGACCACGTGACCGAAATATACCACATGACTTATGTGTTGCATGGTCTATATAACAGTATTGTATTCATTCCAACAAAAAAATTCTATAGACTTCAGATGTAATTAAAAGTAAATCATCGGACTGCGAACCAAGTAAAACTGAGACTAATAAATGGTTTTAGACTGTGATATTCTTAATCGTGAATCATTGTGATATTATCTCTATAATTTTATTTACTTTAATATGTCAATATTTTAAGATTTAAATCAGATCTAATTGATAGGAACGTCTACCATTTAAAAACAACTACTTTGATATTTAGTACTAGCACTTGCCAAAAAGGTTTTTGAATATATATATATATATATATATGTGTGTGTGTGTGTGTGTGTGTGTGTATGAGTGTGTGCGAAAAAAGCTAAAAACAGAAGAAAGCTATATTTTCGTTGTTTCGTTTATGGTGCAAACGCATATCGACTTCAAGGTTTTGTCTGAATGCAAAAAATATTTTATCAAAATTATTTTTTCGTATAAGAAATCATGATAATAGGTATTTTTTTGATTCAATTGGAAGTCTTCATCAGGGCTTGTAGGTATTGTTATGTGAAAAAAAAAATAATACAGGCTGATATGTTGTAAATACGTTACGTCATGCCATGGAACTATTTTGAGAAATAAAAAGTGTTTTGTGGTTTGAGAAACGGGTTTCTAACGCTTTATTGCTTTAATTATTTAGAGAAAAATTTATTGTAAATTATGAAATATTCTAGTTTTATTTTTCCTAAAAACAGAGATATTTTGAAAAATACAGGGTGGAACGCTAAAATTGTCGTCCTAAAGAAAACAACTCTACAGCTTTATTTTAAAACTTTTATTGAAAAAATCAATTCAGGTAACTTGATTATGTAGTAGAGCTGACATCTATTCAATGTATCCGCCTTCAGCCTCAATCACCGCCTCGGTACGGATCCGGAACTGGGGGCATGCCTTTTCCACAAGCGCCGGCGGGAGCTCGGCGAATATTCGGTGGATGGCGGCGATCAGGCTGGTTTTGGTGTTGTGGGAGGTCATGTTGGTGATGTTCTCGACGTTATGACCAAACGAAGTAGTCCAGCGGGTTCAGGTCGAGGGAAGTGTTGAGCCAGTGAGAGAAGGGTACAAAGTCGTAGCACTCCTTCTGAAGCTAAACCTGGGTCTCTTTGGACTTGTGGACCGGCGACGAGTCCTGCTGCCACATCAAGGGTCTGCCACCAGCCACCTGATTGCACCAGGGGATCAGCACACTTTTCAGCACATCCAGGTACACTTTGGTGTTGGCTTTCAAGCCGACTTCGAAGATGTGAGGTGATATGATGTGGCCCTCACCTGAAATCACACCAAAGACCATAACCGTAGCCGGAAACTTAATTTTCATCATACTGGGCACGTTGAACCGTCCGGATTTGCATTTTGAGGGTGCTGGCAATGGTGCTGTTGTCATAACTTGGATCGGTAGAGAGCATGATTTGTGCAGTAGCGAATCTCCTATCGCTCTTGGGATTTGTACACAACTGGCCAACTAGTAGATGGTCTGCAACAAAAAAAGAAAACCGGTTTTCATGAAACGGAAATGGAATCATGTCGTCTTTTCTAGAGCGACAGTTTTATTGTTCCACCCTGTAATTGTCGTTGTGGAATTGAGTTTTGTAATGCTAGGGAACATGTTTCTATTATTCTTCGTTTATCTCTGTCATGGATGAAAACAAATATGGCAGAGTTTTGAAGATCGAAAGTGTGGTTGATTAAAATATGACAAACAAATAGTTTGTTGTGTTACCAGTTTAGAAGATTCTTAAATGTTTATAGATTCTTTTATTTAAATTTCTATTCGGTTCTCCTTTGTAAAATCCATTGCAATTTAGGCCACGGATTTTGTAAACACCTGCGATGAAGTCGAAATACGTCGGCACAATAAACTCACCACCAAACATATATCTTTCTTCCATTTTCACCCTTTTCTACATACATTCTGTCGGATTGAATTCACTTCCTATATATATATATATATATATATATATATATATATATATATATATATGAGGTGGTAGTGTTAAGGATTGTTTTATCCAAATCTGCGTTCCCATATTTTCGCTATGGTAATAATTTTCAAAAACCTTCAAAACTCATTAAAAAAGATATAAACACACCATACACAAGCAAACAACCCCTGATGATGGTCTATGAAGGGTCCAGAAGCACTCAGGAAAATTTTGGGAAATTCATCTCCCAATTCCTACATGAAACTAAGATACTTATAAAAAAAACTTGAAAGAATATTAAATAAATTATTGACAAATTCATCTTTATTACTTAATGAAGAACTCTGTTGCATATAGATGTATATAATCACACACACACACACACACACACACACACACACACACACACACACACACATATATATATATGTGTGTGTGTGGTGGTGTAAATATGTTTGTATATAATTTTATATGTATTATTTGATATTAATTTACCATCAACGATTGACATGGCATGAAACCAAATAAACCGTCTTAGACCTAAAATGTCTTCATTTATCGCTCCCTTTCTAAAAATGTCTTCATTTATCGCTCCCTTTCTAAAAATAGATAGGACCCCACGACCTAAAAGTGTCCTAGTTTTGATACAAAACTGTCTGTTGGTGAGGCTCCAGCCCTGGAATCTTGAGGAATGTAAAGTACCCCTTCTTTGCCATTGCTCACACGTCTGCAATGAACTTGAGTGACGGTACCTGATGGGGTCAAAAGGTATTGTTTGCATTTAAACTGTATGCAAAAATGATTTAAGCGAAATTGAATTGTAAGAAATAGTTGTATTTGGCCATTTAACTGTGTATATAGAAATGACTGATGTCTAATTGAATTGTTAGTGATACTTGTAGCTATTTGATGGTAGACAAATACAATAATAGTGTTGAAAAGAATATTTAGAGTTAAATAGCAATACTTGTAACCATTTATTTGTGAAAAGAAATCATTAATATTGAATTGAAATATTAATGAAAGATAGCAATAATTAAAACTATGTAACGGGGTAGAAACAATGACAAGACGAGGGCGAAAACAAATTAATTCCAAACCATATAAAAATGAAATCAACGACAAACTATTCCTGTACAAATCATTTGCATATCCATTTAAATGTATCCAAACAAATTTTTGATGTTAAATTGTCACTATTACATAGCAATCCTTAGAATTATTTAACTGCATGTAAACAAATCATCAATAGTAAATTGAATTATGTATTCTAGACTGAAACACTTGAACCCATTAAATGCGTGCAAAAAACGCGCACGCTTATTTGAAAATGTTATCAACAAAATGCGTTTACAAATCCTATATATATTTGATATATATGTATATACGTGATTTGGCATTGAATAATCTAAAATTCTTTATATGACATAAAGCCCAACCAAACCAAACATCCTTGATCATTTTGTTTTCATTTCTTTCTTGTTTGCAATTATATATATATATTTTTTTTTCTAGGTTCAAAGGAGAAATAAATATTTTAAAAGCAATAGGTCCACGAACAGATTTGTTTTTTTTAAAGATGTATTTATTTAATTCGTTATGACATACGTGTATGGTTCCAGTTTGTTGTTTTCGTCAGAGAACATATACTGCACAAGGTCAAGTGAATGGGGTACTTAATGAGACTTGAATTCACTCTCGTTTGAAATGGTTTCCGTTTTTTGTGAGTTAATAAAGAGATCACTCTTCCTTTCCTGAGTGTGTCTAATTTTGTCAGTTTTAATCCTAAAGAAGACAGACCCTGAGGAAAGGAAGACTTACCTCTACATAAACCCATACAAAACGGAAACCGTTCAACCAAAAGAGAACCCAAGTCTCATTGAGCATCCAATGCACATGGCTTTGTGCCACATGTGTTCACTGATGAAACTAAAAGATGGAAACGTACACGTATTTAAGAACAAAGTAAATAAATAAACATTTTAAAAATGCAAATCTCTTCGTGGACCTATTCATTTAATTTTTTTTTCAAAAGAACAAAACAACAATCGGTCAAATTAAGATAATAAAGTTATTTCTACCCTGTTAAACATCGTTGATATTAATCAACGCTCTAAAATATAGCAGCACTTCTCCATATCAACTAAAAAAAAGATGAAGATAAATTCACAAACGGACTAGACAAAAGTAAACCCTTTATTTCGCCAACAAAAACCTTGCTCAATACAATTCTAGTAACCTTATTGAGCTCTTGACCAGGATGATTTAACTTTAATATTCTATTTTTAAAAATCAAATTGTACTGCTTGGAATCGTTCCTAACTCTATATTTACGGGATTGATTTCTGATTTATATAAATAAATACACACACACACACACACACACACACACACACACACATATATATATATATATATATATATATGTGTGTGTGTGTGTGTGTGTGTGTGTGTGTGTGTGTATTGAAAAGATAGAATTCTTGTGGATCTGACGGCATGATAGAAATGTGTGAAAACGTGGATAAAAAAGTGTTTGATTTATCCAACTTTACACGCATTTCTATTATATATATATATATATATATATATATATATATATATATATATATAAAGGCACACCTAGCGTATGGATGGTAACCATCCCAGTCTTGCAGACACTAAGCATCAGATAACCTTATTTATTAAACTTAAGTAAATCTGACATAAAACAAGCACCTAAGAAATTATTGATGAACTCTGTGCAGATGTTTAATGTTGTATTGCATATTCATGGAAGAAAACACGAATCCAAAGATATAAATCTCTTAGATGCAGATGGATATATTTTTTGTTAAAGAACAATATATCTATTTAGAAAATCGAATATTTAAAAATTACTTGATAGTAGATTTTAGGGGTAGTAGGGGATTTTCCTTTCAGAATCTTAAATATACAGCCGAGACTACGATTTTAAAGCCAGAAACGGATACAATTCGTCTTCCTCTTTATTGAAATTCATTGCAAATTTTCCAAATCTATCTACTTATCTATATTTCTACCAATCTATCTATTTAGTGTTTGATTATCTTTTCTTTTTCCATTTCCATCTTTTTGTTTCTTTCTAAATTTAATTTTCTTTAACAGAATTTCTATCCTACTTTGTCTATCGAAGGGTTGTATTCTTTTCGACCTCTGTTTTCTGCCACCGATAATCAGACAAACTAAACATATGCACACACTTCATCAATATCGTTGTTTCATCAATCTCTTGAGAATAATTTGCCTCGAAGCCTTGTCCAAAATAAAACGTAATTCGATCAATCACTGCACTCCTAATTTAGCTACATTGCAATGTTTTCCCACGTTTGGCTTCTCTGATAATCAAATAATGTTGCAGGCATTACCCACTCATCATTTTAAGGGGCAAACAATTTAACCCGGATATTTTCGTTAGCTTTAAAATATCTCTACAAACAAACAGCTTTTTCTTTCTCTCTTTTTTGGAATTTAGCTGAATTCTCTTGGTCTTTGAGGCCGTAACGTCGCTCTAAACGAAGCTCCTCATTTTGGTGTAATTTTGGAGTTGGGTGAGATTTGTTTTCGACGTGATTATCTATCGCTCTATCAGATCTTCACTACTTGGTCTTCCCGTTATCATGAATCTGTAGAATATTTACTATCACATCTTTAGACCACCCTGTTGTCAGGATTTAAAATACGGTTAGTGTATCCCCTGCAGAGGATTAAGCCCCAACCAACCAACCAAAAGATATTACACTAAACTACATTTATTAGGGATAATTTAGGTCTAGAAATGTAGAGCACGCTATGATAGCCAATATTCCCAGGTCCACTCTATTAGTGTTAATTAGTGATAATTCCCAAGTCCACTCTATTAGTGATAATTAGTGATAATAAGTGATAATTCCCAAGTCTACTCTATTAGTGATAATTTAGATCTAGTGTTATATAATTAAGGAATGATTTTTTTTATTTTAATCATTTTGCATTAATTATATTTCATAATTCAGTTTGGTTGAACTTTGAATTATTCGGCTCTTAGTTCAGGTGCAAAGCATTAGGTACAGTTTACGCTCGCACGCAAAGGATATGACAATCACATTGTCATAAAAACCCAAGATAGAAAATGTGGCTGGAGAGTGAATTGCGTCATGCCCGGAAGCTATGGTCATGAGAATTTAAAGATTTTGAAAAAGAGTCTGCTGGGAGTTGACTTAGGGCCATATAAGCAGAAAGTTGGGTTATCTGCTATTTAGGCAGACAGTTGAAATTGGGGCCCGACCATGATGGTGAGGAATTGGGTCCGACAATGATGTTGAGAAGTTGGGGTCCGACCATGGTGTTGAGAAATTGAGTTTGGACCACAATATGTGTTGAGCGTTGGGGTGTTGTTAGCATAGTATGATACGAAAGACTTTTAAGAATGGTCTCTATCCTCGTGTCGAAAAACCGAAGTCAGAAGTTAATAACCGGTTCGTACCTGAACAACGGACTCTGCCTATTGTATTTCCCTGTATTTGTATTCGTATATGTACCGTTGTATTGATATCATTATGGCTATGTCTACACAACTTATATTATTTTGGTGCGCAGTGACGTGCTATGTATTGACAAGAAGAAAAAAAAGCAAGGCATTGATTTTGAACTTAGGTTATCCACGGTACTTTAGACGATTAGAAGCAGATAAAAAAGATGGAAACCAGTTTTGGGCGACTAGGTGTGTGTGTGTGTGTGTGTGAGAGAGAGAGAGAGAGAGAGAGAGAGAGAGAGAGAGAGAGAGAGAGAACGTAAAGTGAACATTAATAACCCCAACTACAAAGAAAAAACAAAACAAAAAACTTTGCTACCCTCGAACGAAGAAGAAAACAACGGAAAGAAAAAAGACTCAACCCCAAAGACAAGAAAAGAATTGCGGCTCCCCAAGAGCAGAAAAAAAAGGAGAAAAAATGTGCGACACAAGGCCCCAGAACGAAGAAGGAGACAACGAAAAAAAATTCAATTCCACTGACAAGCCCCAGAACGAAGAAGAAAAAATGTTCGACACAAGCCTCATATCGAAGAACAAATATTAGAACAAAAGAATCGAGAAGAAGTCATGAAAAAAAAAAAAAAAAAAGAAAAGTAGGTGCTAGCTCATTGTATAAGTTTTATGTCTGTCGTTGTTAAGTTGAGAGTTTCGTTCCTGATAGAATTTATTTAGATTAAAAAAAAAAAAGGAAAAGTAGTAGGTACATTGCTCAAATGAGGAAAAGTAATTTTTTTCTTTCTGTGTATCTTTGAATTTCCTGTTAATACAGTTACTGCTATGTTTTGAACTGCAAATCAGAGTGGAAGGGAAACAAGGAGAAAAATAAAGATGGGAACGGTGTACAGATATATTGTCCGTATGTTAAAATGATTGACAGGTCATAATTTAAACATCCACTTGGGTTATGAATTCTAATTTTCATGAATGGACTTTGATAGTAAACAAAAATTTTGTCAATGAAATGTTGTAGTAACTTGAGGATGCTATCGAAAAGCATAGTAATATTTATAGTGGGATATTTTTTAGGTGTTTCTTTCAATTCCAAGCTCCATGAAGGATTCGGAAATTGGCGATATTTGTCTGGAGAATGCCCATATACATTTGGTTCCGTAGTTAGGAATGTGGGATGGGTTCGATGTTAGAACAGTTGAGGAAATTGGAAATGTTCGGTGAAGTCGCCCTAGAATGGGATCGATATTTTGTGAAGGTCTTCCCCTAGAAAGGGGTAGAGAATTTCGAGGTACTGGTTAGTGGCCAGGCCAGCGTTTTGTGAATTCCACTTGGAATGGGTTCGAGATTTTATTTGAGGTCCTGGTTAGTGGCCAGGCCGGGTTGTGAATTCCCCCTGAAATTGGGTTGAGAATTTTGGGGGTTTGGTAGGAGGTCAGACCGTTGTGTTGAAGAGGATATTTTGAAACAGGGGATGGGAGATTAGGGAGTATGTATGCAAAATCTTGACGTACCTTGTTGTATGTACCGAAAAATTTATGGACTCAGTTTTGAATTGTTCTAGAGGGTTAATATACTTGATCAAATCGATGATTAAATAAAGTAACCTTATTAACTATTGAAAAAGAGTAAAAGACAGTAAAATGTGTGGGTTTCTTAGGAAAGAACACCATCTTTTAAAGTAAGCAAGAAACAAGTATTGTGTTGTCGTGGTCGGAATAAATAAAAATGATGAAATGATGGCTGGATACGAGCTAGGCTTTTGTAGAGATACTTGCTGAAAGAAAAAGACAAAAGGGACTCGTAAGGTATTGAAAAGATTAGAGATAGACCGATTGGCGGGAGGTCAAAAGTTGAAGAAAAAGGGGACCAAAACGTAAACTGTTTAGTTGGTTGGAAAGAAAAATAGGTTCCTAGAAATTTTACATTTACCTTGGTTGATTATGAGCCCTGCTTAAGTTAGGAAGGACGCTTAATGGATAATGTACAGGGCGCTGACAATAATCGTGTGTGCTATTAATATATATATATATATATATATATATATATATATATATATATAAATTAATGACGGAGATTACGAGGAAAAAAGGTTAGAAGTAATGAGTTACAGATGTAGAAGAAAAGTAAAAAAGAGGAAAAGACAGATAATGAGCAATTGATCCGTGAAAAAAGAAAAAAGAAAGCCTGAAGCGAAAAAAATACATGACAAATGACAAAGTAAACGAACACAAAAACAAGAAAAGAAGAACCAGAAAATATCTAAAAAAATTGAAAAAAAATCAAGGACGATACGGACATTTTTTTTACTGACTTTTAGTTTTAGGACTGTTGCATGATTTATTGTCTTGTTTTTTTTTTTATATTTGAATTGTTATTATTGTTGTTATTGTAATCTTATTGGTAAAGTCGACATGAGGAAGCGTGTTACATTAGTTTAAAATATATTTTCTTAGCTTCTATAACGTTATGATTTGAGTTTGTGGGGAGGAAAGGTGTGTTATATAATTAAGGAATGATTCTTTATTTTAATCATTTTTCATTAATTATATTTAGAATTCAGTTTGGTTGAGCTTTGAACTATTCGGCTCTTATTTCAGGTACATTGGGTACAGTTTACGCTCGTGCGCAAAGGATATGACAATCACAATTGTCATAATAAACTCCAGATAGGAAATGAGGTTGGAATGTGAATGATGTCATGCCCGTAAGCAATGGTCCTGAAAATTTGAAGATTTTGAAAAAGAGTCAGTTGAAAGTTGACTTTGAACGATGTAGGCAGACAGTTGGGTTTTCTGCCATTGAAGCAGACAGTTGAATTTGGCGTCCGACTATGATGTTGTGAAGTTGGAGTCCGACCAAGCAGCTGGGATTTTGAAGTTGGACCATGGGAGACGATAGTTGAGTTCCTACCACAAGGGCATAGAGTTGGATTTCGGCTATTGAAAGATGTCGTTAGAATTGCATGATTACGAAAAACTTTGAGAACTGTCTCTCTCCTCGTGTCGAAGAACCGAACTCAGAAATTAATAAACGGTTCGTACCTGAACAACGGAGTCGCCTGAGTATTTGAGTTCGCTTGTGTATTTGTATTGTGTGGTTTGCAAATGTATACCCGTAGAATACAACACTAGAAATATAGAGCACCCTTTGATAGCCAATATACCGAGGTCCACTCTGATCCAAAAGGGTTGTAACTGTTATGTAGACATCAATTGGTTAAATGTAACTGTATAAAATTTATTTATATTTGGTAAGTATGATATATAATTTTAAATTATCTATATTCAAATAGTAACTTGTAGCTATTATTACTTACTAAAGATTTTAATTAGTTTTTGAAACCATAAACAAATTACTATTATTTTGAAATAATTAGTATTGGATTGAAATGTTTGAAAGAATACAACTGTGAGGAAATTATTTGAATTCGAGAGGAAAACTGATATAATATAATTGTAGACAAAAGAATCTCTTTATATAAAAAAAACAAACTCCGTAACAGAAATATATAATGAATACAATTCCTTAAAATCTGTTTAAAAAAATAAACCTAGCTAGGTTGTTATGCCTTTAAAATCAATCAATCAACGTGAGCTCCTTCTTTCCCTATATAATTCAGTAAAATATGAAATCTTAGTTTCGGTGATTCCAATCCCAGAGATTCTTCATGAAATTAATATAACAAAAAATAAAAACTGTAGTAGTCTGATGCCTTTATGTTACCGGTCAAAATATTTTATCACCAACAGGTACAGATGTAGGCCTTTACGAACGTGCGTACCCCAATTTCACTGAGCACGTAGAGGCAAGCTTATCGCAGCAATAATCGCCGTATGTTTATCTAAATCAAATTTAGAATATCAATACTCCTGGAGTAAACGATATGACAATTTGAAGACGTACACGTTTCAGGAAATCTGTAATCCTCACAAAGAAATCCATGAAGATATGTCTGACAATTTTCTTGATTCCTATCTGTTCGGATTTACCTCGACTCAGCTGAACGACCATGTGTAAAAAATTGACATGAATATCACTCAGTATCCCCACGTTATTAAATATTCATTGTGAAAAAAAATCCAAGATAAATAAGAACCATTCTATTCAGCTTGATGTAATTATTATCGTTGAAGGAAATAGAATCTGCAACGTGAGTTCAAATGCTTGTTAAAGCTGTTTGACTAACTTTTCGATCTTACACAAAAGCATAAATCTAATTAATAATCTAGCTATGTGTAAATACTGTAAAAATAACTTCAGAAATAAATTTAAAACGAATTCAGAACATAATCAAAAAACAAATTTATAACACACACACACACGCAATATATATATATATATATATATATATATATAATTATATATATATATATATATATATATATATATAAATATATATTGTGTATAATGGCATCAAGTCATTGTTCAAACAGGCTTTGTTATAGACTAAGGAGTATTTTTTTTTCTTTTGATAATTCTAGTTTCTCTTCGTATGTTAGCTTCCAAATGGTGGTGGCAAGTGTCCTATATTCATTCAATCGCTTTTAACCATGCCTCAGGTCGTCCTCAGGGGAACTACTGGTTTTGTTTTCTTTTTGGTGGGAGTTTTATCTATTTGGAAATATTTTCTTTCATCATCATTATTACGATACATAATTGGTCCATTCGGTTATGAGGGCTGTTAAGCTTAGGTATTTAATATGTTTAGTATATAGGTGCCAGTGGGAAATTTTGTTTATGTTTTTTTTTAATGCAGGTTCCCTCAAGAATTTGGACCCGATATTTTTTATTATTTTTATTTGTCAATAAGAATATTTCGTATATCCGAGGATGCGAAGTTTCGTTGTCATTGTGATGTTTTGTTATTAGATGTTGTTTTATGGCATTTGTGTCTGAGAGGTGGTATGTAAGACGATGGCTGAGTGGCGTTATAGTGTTGTCAATATATATATATATATATATATATATATATATATATATATATATATATTCTGTTACGAACCGACTTTCCCTGGGACTGCGAAAACGGGCACGTAACGAGAATAAAAAAATATATATATATAAAATTGCGAGAATGTCCCAAGGTTCGATTAAAAAAAAGGGGTCAACTATGGGAAGGAAATTTCTCCAATATAAGACTCACGGTAAATCACAGCAGAATAAGCGACAAACACTCACAAAACCAACACAACACAATTTGAAGATTTAACAACAGAATTTTATTACAATAACAACGTATTTAGGGAAGAATAAGAATATATAAAAAAAAAGGCTTTAAGAACAAAAGGGGATGGAAAACTATTGTTACTATGTATATATAGAAGTCCGAGACGAATATTGACTCAAACAGATTTGCATGATAGACACATAGAGGCAAAAGAAATACGAAACTCACTGAGGGTTTAGGACTGGTTAATAATCTCTTTTTTTTTCTTTCGTTCTTTTTCTCTTTCATTCTCTCTTTTTTTTCTTTCCTTTTTCCCAAGGAAGCTTGCCACAAGGAGTTAGTTTTCTGCTGTTTTTTTTCTTAGTCGCATTTCGGGTGTAGTGAAACAGAACCCAGGGATGAATGTCGACGCCTTGAAGTCAAAACCGCTACTGTTCTAGTCACTTTTCCAGTAAAAAAAAACAACCAAAATCCTTCCTTGACTCTTAGGGCCGAACACGTGGTTGATAAGGTCACCCAAAGTTCACTCCAAGAGTTCAAGGCTAGCTAAGATGGGTAAAAAGTGGAAAGGGGTTGACTTGCAACTCCATTTCTTGTCGTCGTCTTTTTTTTTCCTTCCTCCTTTAGCCTCGAATCATGCGTTATTAGAAAAGGTTCATTTGGCGCCTCCTTTTCGAATTTTATTCTTCGTCTCGGAATAATACGGGTGAATGAAACACACCTTGTAATGTACATAGAAAATATATTACTTCTATTTTTCTACCCCACGTAACAATATATATATATATATATATGTGTGTGTGTGTGTGTGTGTGTGTTCTCAGACAGTTTAACGAGTATGGGTAAATAGTTGATCAAATTGGAATCTTTATCCTAGGTTATAAAACTAGTCTTGGGCAACAAGAACTCTAAATTCAAACCAGCTGTTGTCAGTTTTAAATTGCTCTTTTCAGACAGCTTTGTATTGGAGGAGTTACGTAAATACACGCCGAACATGTGACATATTCTATTAACTTTAGGGGGGTCATTGATATTTTATGAATGTATCTGGAATATTTTGTATGATTTAAACCAATGTGATCTTATTATTCATTAATACAGTACCGCAAATCACCTTCAGAAGTTCATTATTCGAAATAAATTTCTGAAGTCTGCATGAGATGCTATCTTTAAGTGATTAATCGAATACAAATTACCTGTTCAAATGCTATTTTAAATACAAGAATTATTTATCAATCTTTGAAATAAATTGAGATGGATCGTCTCATTCTCCATTAAACTAATATATTACAACTGTTTTAGCAAGGGAAGATTATCAGAAACGAGGTGGGAATATCATTTAGGAGAAAGGATAAATCATTGATGATGTGGCTCCTGGCAACAAGGGTTTTGATAAACTCAGAAAAATAGATTAAATAGATTTGGTCAGCTTATTTTGTAAGAATATTATACTCATAGCATTCCACAATCAACAAGAAAGCATTATTTCGAATAGAACATTCAGAAGTTAGAATCAGTTAAAATTTATGACTATACTCTATAGCATCGAAACTCAAACAAACATCTTGGGTGCAGAATGCGTATACTGTATCTTTTAAAGCTATGGAAGATCCCCACCAAAATCAATCAATCAATCAATTAATCAATTAATAAAAATAAATGTTGTCTTTTGTATGATACTAAGCTGCAACGGGGGTTACGTTTCCCGTTCTGGATATCTTGGGACTGTGGAGTACACCATTATTAACATTACTCCCAGGTCCACCCTGGATCGGAGTGAGTGTACTTCTTACGGTTCCATCTATGAATTAAATAGATATGTTTGGAAATTATTTGTACTTGATATGAGTATTTGATGTGATAACTGAAAATTATTATAATAAAAAATTGCTTTAATTTTTACTAAGGATTATTAAAAGTTACTAGAGACCATATAACTATATACAAACATTTATATTATTGAATAGGAATAATGAATTGAAAATACGTAATCATTATTATTAGATAGGAATTTTGGAAACCTAATAAATATGAACCTGATGAAGCAAAAACAAAAAATTGTAAATATAAACTGTATAAAAACATCCCCAAAGCACTAGGCATAAAAAAGAAATCGTAGAAAGGCTTACATGTCGCAAAAATAAAATGATTGAAAAGAAAACGACAAAAATTTCCTTACGTATTATCAAATATTATAATTAAACCCGGCGAAGAGAAATGGATAAAGCGTCTCCAAATACTGAACCGAAATGTCTTTTGCATTAAACTAAACCATCCTCAAAATGTTCTTTAGAAATAGCATGGACACATTCGGATTGATACATAAAAACATAAACAAACATATACTCAGCAAAATGAGTCACAGTTAATTTGAAACACCTTCACCCATATTTTATATAATCTCCCAGATGAATATCTCAGTTCATGGAGAGGTCACTTGAAGACATTCAGATGACAAAATAAAATTTTAATTTAGCGAATAGATATTGTTACTGTTTAATTAACCCTCTTTTCTTTTATAGCATATCAACTGTTTTGAAAGCAATTTTTAAAAGTTTATAAAGAATTGTTCTGGCGATGACCTATCAGGGAAACCCATCAATATTAATTCTAACAGAGGAAACATCACGGTAGCCTAAGATTTAATCACTCCACTGCTAGAAAATGACTTATGGCTTAGGCCAAAAGCATAAGGAGCAAGAAAAATGTTCGGACAATACTTTCACAGGTTCTCTCCTGTAAAGACGAATTGAAAATATACATGATTCTTGTCATTCATCTTCAATGAAAGGTATATTAAAGGATTGCTGCCAACTTACCCAATATAATTTTCACAGTAAAGAAAACCATCTTCAAACTTTGATTAGATTGGACAGATATTGGTTGGCACATAAACATTTAAGAAACAAATGCTTTAATTAAATATCTGAACAAAACATCAATCAATTCATTTTGCATCGCTTCTTTAGTGATATATCAATCTTTCAAAAAACTGCTTTAAATAATTTTAAAAATAACATCTTTTCACGAAATATTTTTCTCCTAAAGATGACCTAAGATCGAAAACATTTAAAGTCAAATGAAATAAAACAAACTAAAGCAAAACCAAAACAAAACAAAACAAACCAACAAACAAAGATCGTCTTATTTTTGTTCATCTTAATATATATATATATATATATATATATATATATATATATATATATATACAAGATGACTAACAAAGGTTTGGTGTTTATTTTTTATTAGTCTTTTTCGTGATCACAAGGGATATATCGCAAATGATGATGGTTGATATTTAATAATTGTCAAAGTTTCGGTGCATCTACATGAAATTTAGATCTTTGTTGTATTTAAGAGTTTTGTTGTACACGCATACATTATCATGTATGACTTAAGAGTGTCATACATTCTGGTACTCGTGCTATAATATTAACGATTTCAAAGAATTATTCAATAGCCCACATCATCATTTGTGACATTTCACTTGTAAACAAGAAAGATCTAATGAAAATCTTAACTCCTAATTCTTGTCCTTTATCTTCAATAAAATGTACTAAAAGAAATCTACTGTTAATTTACACACGCACTCTAACAAAGAGAGTATATATATATATATATATATATATATATATATATATATATATATATATATATATAATTGAGATTGTTACTAATTATGATTGACTGTTGAGTAATTCTTCTAAGTACTATGCCATCATTTAATACTTATAATCAGAACCTGCGTAGGAGATAGTTTTTGTCAGAGTTTTCCACAAAGGTACGGTTCTCATAACTAGAAAGTTTGTTTCTTCCCTGAAACTGGCGAACATATGTATGTATAAAACTTGACCGGCCACGCTAAAAGATACACAGAATAATTGGGATGGTAGGAGAAAATTTAAGATGATCGTGCCGAACGTCATCTGTTGGCCTCTTCATATGGATAGAACAATTAATAAATTCAGCTAGCAAACTACAATTTTGAGGGTTGCACCTGAAATCACATACTCTAGATCTCATGTAATATCAGCATAAGAACATTGCAGTATGTATGCGTGTCTGAATTCAGAAACTCGCGCACGCGCGTGTGTGTGTGTGTGTGATGATATCTATATACCCAGGAGGAATAATGTTTTTTTGCTGAACAGGAAGTTTATAAGATTCCGTTTCAAGACGCGAAATTTGGAGACATTCCACTGAACAGTTCAAAATTACAAATAGGGCTTCGGCCAATCAATATTTGGAACAAAGGGGATGTTGTTGAAGCCAGCAAATAGCACAGGAAAGTTGATTTTCAAAAGAAGCATTTGTTAGTGAAGATTTAGAGGTACAGAGCTGTTTGTAAAAATATGAAAGAAAAAATACATCAGGCAGATATAGCTTTCCTGCGGGGATTTTGAGAACTAGAAAACATCGCCTATGAGCTTGGGATGATTAATACATTTTGACGAATGCCTCAGGTGTCGATATAAGTCGTCGTCTATCTGGAAGGCACGGAGCTATTGAAAATAACTCTGTAGGTTACCTGACCTTGATATCTTGTTAACCAATTAGAAAGGAACTTACTGCGTTTTTCAAAAAAATATATTCCGTTGGATACTCGATATGTAACAAGAATATATTGAATAAACTTTCTTACTGTGTCACGTCGAATTCATCACGACTTTGTAAGGGTACATTATTACAATGTGCTACTCTGCATCTCTTATTCGACAGTTTTGCCTCCAGTAACTTTTAGCTTCGTTATTTAGTATCTTAGCATATCAACATTTAACGAATGTTTAATGCTAAATCATGTATTATCGAATGCCGAAGGTCTCACACACACACACACACACACACACACACACACACACACACACATATATATATATATATATATATATATATATAATTCGAAGAAAATGGTATAACGGTTAAACTTGTTTGTTAATATATAATGGTATTTCCACCGAAAAAAATATAGAAGTTAAAAGTTTTTTTTAAGATTTTCTTATAGCTGGAAGAAATGTAAAACTGTCAACATCATATTCAAATGCATAACTGATTTTATCCATCAGAAGCAGGTAATTTTAGAGACATAAAATAAAATTATAATGGAAATACGAAATTGATTTTATAAGATTTTATATGAATTTTTTTAAATAAATATCTTATAATATATATATATATATATATATATATATATATATATACTTTTTTTTTCTTTAAGAAAAACAACGAAACCGGTCACATAGGATTATAAATTTATTTCAATCCTGTTACGCTTTTCTGAAATTTCGATCGAATCTTTACCAGGAAAATTTTAAATATTCATGCTTGAATACCTTCTTGTCCTGATGGAATTAGTGTGTGTGTTTGTGTATGTGTTAGTGTGTAAATGTGTGTGTGTATATATATATATATATATATATATGTGTGTGTGTGTTGTGTGTGTGTTGTGTGTAATGTGTGTGTATAATATGTGTGTACTATTTGTAAGCCAATAGATTTTTAATAAGTTTATTTTTAAACAATATAGATCTCATTGTTTGAATACATTTTAATGGTTTTATGTATTGCTATCAAAAACTTATAATTCTATTAAATTATTTTTAATGTTTTCATGTATTACTATCTAACACTTATGATTCCATTGAATCACTTTTAAATGGTTTCAGTTACTGATATCACAGCTCAAGTAAACCTCAAATGCAGCTTTCTATTATCTTTAAGGTAAAATGTGTTTGGGTACTTCTTTGCCAAGAGAATAATTTGAAAAATACGATCGGTACAATTTTAAAAATTGATGGGATCGGACCACTCCAATTAATCCTCTAACTCAGTTAGGACAAAAGAAGAGGGTTTCAAATCATGTAACGTTCTTAATTGTCGGTTTACCCCATTATCTTCCCATCTATGGATTTAAAGGCACCACTACTATACTTCTACACGAACAGTTTTGTTGTTTAATAACAAATGAAAGTTGATATGGCATTAAATAAAGAATCTGAAACCAACTATTCATGGCCTGGGTACACCACATTTTGTACACGTTAATAAGTGGATCTAGTAAATACAGCGTGTGGAGGATTTTCGTTTTGGGTAATTCTTCCATGTTTTTACATTTTGCTGGATATTTTGAAGCAATTTTTTTGTATATGTTTATACTCAAAAAGTTGTTTCAGATAAACCAAACAAAATAACCATCAGTTTCCATGAACAAAAAAAGTAAAGTTTTTTTTTATCGACACCCACAAAAAAAAAAAAAAGACAAGTCTGTGCATATGTAAAATTCAACAGATCATGACTGCATTCGTAACCACGGTGAATACATTCATGAATAGACGTACTAGATAAAACGTACCGTTATCTTTCAAATGTCTATGTGAGAATAGAGAATAGTAACTAAGATGGAATATGGATGAGAGATTGACATTAAGGACATGTCAGTTATCATGCACCAATAACAGTTATTATGTCTCAAAGTTCCTCGCTAGGATACTGAAACATATACACAATCACACTTGTTAAATAAACACCATACCTCGTGTGAAGGTTGATACTTCTACAGACAAGAGGCTGAATAAATAACAATTTTTTTATCATTTTGAGTATTCAGGCTATTGTCTTCATTTTTATTATCACATTCTCTATATTTCGGTATTTGCATCTTTCGGTCTTCTTCAGATGCTTCATGTCGAACTCGAGAGCTTACATGGAACTTCGAACCGAACACTTAATTTAATCAACGTGGGTAGCTTGTTCTATTTCTGTTTACCAAAACTGGATACAAGTGGTAAGCTAGAACAAGCATTCCTCATTATTTTAACCTGCAGATGTGATTGAACCAGCAACCTCAAGATGATTTAACTTTAGAAAGATGCTAATTTAACCAAACAAACACACACACACACACACACACACACACACACACACACATATATATATATATATATATATATATATATGATGTAGCAACAAGATTAGGAACATTCTAATATAATAATAAATAACCTCATTATAAAACAAGATTATTTTAATTCTCGAAAATAAACAACAAATTAATAAGATAGACACAAAACGGTAAATTAACTCTGTATGGCCTTCAACTTTAAAAAAAATATTGTATCAACATGCCTTCGAAACCATTTTTTTGCCTTCAAAACAAAATTACCCAGACATTTTATTCCATTCCTTCTCAATAGCAGTCTTAATAAGGGAACCAATTATTGAATTCGAAATTACATTTGTTTTGTTTTCTCAAACGTTTCCATAAAGCGTAATCAAGTGGTGGGGAGGTCTGGGCATGATGGTAGCAATTAAAAGACTCCAATTATTTCGGAAAATTTTTCGGCTTGGTTTCAGCGTTAAGCTAATCATTAATTCTTTGTCGTTTCTTTTCTTGCTCACTCATATTGGGCTGAAATTTCATGAAAATTGCTTGAATACTAGAGCTGATCATGAAAATATTTTTTTTTTTCAAAATTGGACTAATCAGGATAGAAAAAAAAATTGCTTAGAAATTATTCCTTATTTTTACAGCCGCACCCCGAATATATATATATATATATATATATATATATATATATATATATATATATATATATATATATATATATATATATATCAACCAGGTTTCGATCCCAGCCACGGGAAACTAGTATGTCTAGCCACACTGATGAGTTCTTATAGAACGAAACAGATCTGTCTCTGGATGACTATATATATATATATATATATATATATATATATATATATATGTACGTATGTATGTATGTATGTATGTATGTACGTATGTAAGTATGAATGTAAATATGGATCAAAATCCGATAGAATGAAGAAAACAGAAAAACATAATCCAAATAGGTGAATTTATTATGATGTAAAGTTGACGTTAACTTTTCGGTTTCAGTAACCATCATCAAGACTTGGATATCAGAATAGTTCACATAGCGATGGATGCTTGTCGAGATAACAGGAGCCAATGAAAAGTATATAACATAAAGATACAAACGTGCACATAGCGTTCATGATTTAAAAGCGTTAAGAACGTGTTTAGCACGTGGAAATATTATTGAAAATGTTGGATTTCTTAAAGAAACGAGATAAATCCTTCCGTTTTTAAAGAAATACGCAAAGACAAGTAAGTTTTCATATATACAGATCGTTTTAAAGTCATCCATGTTAGACGTAGTGTAATAATGTATTTGGTATTTGTTTTTTAAGAAATCAACATTTTCAAATATATTTCCATGTGCCAAACACGTTCCTAACACTTTTAAATTATGAACGCTATGTGCACGTTTGTGTATCTTTTCGTTGTATATTTCTCATTAACTCCTGTTATCTCGACAAACATCCATCGCTCTGTGAACTATTCTGATATCCAAGTCCTGACGATGGTTACTGAAACCGAAACGTTTAACGTCGACTTTTCATCATAGTAAATTCACCGATTTGGATTATGTTTTTCTGCTTTCTTCATATACATACATACATAGATACATATATATATATATATATACATATATATATATATATATATATATATATATATATATATATATATATATATTTATAAGGTCTCGTGCCGTAAATGTTATCGTCGTGGGATACAGAATCAATGACTCGGGTTCAGATCATGGATAAGTCTATTAGTATTCCACATTTATTTTCTCTCCAGCTATAGTTAAATAGTAGGGCAGACTGGTTGATTTTACCGTGGCGTGGTATCCTTCAAAGCGAAAACTGTCTGAGTTACAACCTGCAAAAATGGCCTCATTTCATACCTTTCTTTTGTGAAAGATTTAATTAATATATATAAATACATAAACACACATATATGTGTGTGCGCGTGTATGTGTATGAGTGGAATACAAACATTTTTATATAAACTTTATACATATATATTAGGCATGTCTAACGAAAACTGTTTTAAGGTTTGCAAACCTAATTAAAAATCAGCAAGGTAAATGATAATCATGACCAAAGAGGAAAACTTGGAGTATATGTTTGTCTCTCAGAATTCACGTTCAGCCAACTAAGTGTGTTTAATTAGTTTGTCACGAAATGTGAACACATATTCAAACATACCACCCTCTCGGTGATCGTGTTTTAGAGTCCCAAGGAGTATTCCTGTGCTACAAAAGCCCAATTACGAACCTGATTTTTTCTTGCCATTTCTTCTTGAAAAAAAAAACAAAAACAAAAAACAACCCAAAATCATATATAAGCAAAATAAAAAACAAAACAATCCTCTGTCGTAGTTTCCTTTTGGGAACTGTTGAGGACAGACAATAACTCTTACTGAACTAACAGATGGCAGTGTCAGCTGAAGATTTCAGTCCTAATTGCTGATAATGTTAACATGTTCGGAAATGTATAATAATGTTGATTTATAATTAAATTGATAAATATTCAATACAATCTCAACAACTCTCACGACACCTGTCAATAATGACAGTTGAATTTTATATAATCTTAAAAAGTGAAGAAGGCTCTCTCTCTCTCTTTCTCTCTCTATCTCTTTCTCTCGTTAAACAACGTACATACATTCTTTACAATATTCCTAATAAGTCTAATGACGTAATTTAAACATCAAACGCTGATTTGCCAGTTAAACGGCTAACTTTTTCTTACTATACATATTTTCCCTTAGGTTTTTGTATTTCACATTTCTAATCCTCCATCGTTAACTTAAAATTATTAATATCACCCCTCACGGTCCTGATGATGGTTCAGTAGAACCGAAACGCTATAGTGTCGACCCGTTAATAAATCATTCCTTCCACTTGGATCGTTGTTATCAGTTTTTCTACATATTCTCGGATTACAATCCTTTATTTACTCTTTATATATATATATATATATATATATATATATATATATATATATTTGTGTGTGTGTGTGTGTGTGTGTGTGTGTGTGTGTGTGTGTGTGTGTGTGTGTGTGTGTGTGCATATATATATATATATAGTCCTATGTATGGGAGAAAGAGTAGAGATGGTTGTTGATTTCTTGCATTAGTTGAAAACCTGTTAAAGAGTAGAATAAACGCTGAACAGAAAACTATGAAATAGAGTCTTTCAGGCAATATAACATTGTGCTCTGGCAAACCATGCTAATTTACTAGGGGTAAGTTGTATATAACCTTGCTCATTGCTTCTGCAAAATGCATGAGGTGAAGTGTAGAGACCTGCTGCACGGGCAACTCTGAGTAATTCAGTAAAAAATTCACATCACTATAGTCCACTAAGTCTGATGGATGACAGGACATACACATACACGCACACAGATATATGTATGGATAGAGGTGGAGAGAAATACAGAGAAAGATGGATAGGTAGGAAATTGCTATAAATTGAGGAAGAAAATTGTCAAGTTCTTGATGTTTCTACTGCAGACCGAGCATAAAACTTATACAATTCAATTACAATTCCATGATATTTATTCTGTTTTTCCTAGTTTTATGTGAAACCACTGAAAGAAAATAGTTGACAAAATAGTGATCAAATTATTTCTTAATAAATATAATTCAATAAGCAGTTGGTCAAATACTAATTACCATCAAATGGTTTTGTGACACAGAAAACTTTAAGTAATAGATGGTAACCTGTGATCATAATTTCATATATATATATATATATATATATATATATATATATATATAATGTTGCGACATGAATATTTGTTTTATGAATGTATTTGTAAAGACACGAAGAACTGCACGTAGACGTGTTACTTCGTGCTGATGCTATAGTTTTACTATCTGTGTGTTTTTGCACGTGATTATACTCTCAGAAAACTCGCGGCAGTTTTCGAAATCTGTATATGTCCAAACTTCCGATGTCTTTAGTAAATGAAAAGTCACCTTGTTTTAACTGGCAGCATAGCCTGGATGCCCACACGTGCTCTGTTAATGAACCTCGCCATTGCTGAACTCTCGCGTTAAACCTCTTACACATCCCAGCCTTTCACTTATTCCACTTCTTCACATAATCATACGGAATGCAAGCGCCAGTCTGCCCGTACAATACATGCTAATATTTAGCTGGAGGTATACAAAACCAACACCTAGCACACCAATGCTCATAAGTTTATATATATATATATATATATATATATATATATATATATATATATATATATATATATATACAAAGAAATAAAGGAATAGATTTGATTTGCCGAAGTATTCATGAACTAGAATATAAGTTACTGTTTTTTTTCCGAATTTTCTTTTTCGTTGTCAATTAAAAATTCAATGAATATTGCTGACAATCAACATTGAATCACAACACCTTCCTAGTTCGTTTGTATCATTAACCCTAACGCAACGGCATTTTCAAATTTTAGGAAATATAGCGCTGTTTTTCTATTTTTTATAACATTGAATAAACTAATAATAGATATGCAACAAAATATATCTATTTTATACCTAAGCGTTCTGTCCTAAAATATTCTTAGGAACAGATCAGATTGAATTATCAAAATTGATGTTATAAATTTTCGAAGCTATGGAGAGTGTCAAATCAATGTTTTCTTGACATGACTCACAGATCCACTCTCACTCGTAGGGCTAGAGTAGCTACAAGGGACTTGTATATTGTCAAATAGATATGTTTAGAAATTAATATTAGAAGATAGATATACTAAGAATAATATAAATTTTGCACATTAGCAGCACTAAGAATACTTACTTGGAGACATAAACATTTTGAAAGGATAATTAGTTAATTGCATGTAAATAAATAAATAAAATCAATCTTGACGTTGACTAATCCAGCAAGTTTTAACGTATCGTGTAACCACCAAACTAGTGAAGTAATGTACCATATGTTTCGATGGTTACAATTTGAATGAAAAAAACTTGATAGAAAAGGCAAATCAGTTGTTGAAATTAAGAGAAACCTCTAGAAAAATACTGACACAGCGCTAAGACTTCGACAATCGTTGTAAGTAAAAGTAAAGTTAGCGACCATAGTCGAGGGTGACCCGAAGGCTCCCTTTTCGATAGCTACTACACCAAGGTGTAGTGGAGGGCGCTACTCCATTCCCTGGATTGCTCCACTTTACCCTTGAACCGTACCTTATAATGCTGAGTGTTAAGCAAGGTGGTATCAAGTTCCATTTTTAAAGTCTTTGGTATGACTCGACCTGGAATTGAACCCAGGTCTCCCGGGCCATTGGCGAACACTCTAACCGCTGGGCCAATGTCCCATTGTTGTACATGGCGGTAACATGTTCAACAAAAATAAAATAATTTTTATTCGTCATTATTTTTATTCGACTTCATATTTACATTTTGTTCCCTTAATTTTTGGCTTCATTCAAACGATTTAATTGTTCAATCCATTTGCATAGTTTTATCATTATCAACAAAGAACAGTTCGGTGTTTTTATCGCAAAACAAAACAACACAAACGTTTACAGGCATTTAATGACTTCATTTGATTGAGAGTATTTCAAAAAGACGTTGATAAGTAAAAATCCTAATGTGCACGACAATCCACTCACTCTCATCAGTATGACTTTTCTTTTCAATTATTACTTGACATAATTTAATAAACATGACATAGAAAAAAGCAAAGAGGGCGACCCGAAGGCTTCCATTTCAACAGCTACTACAACGAGGTGTAGGGGAGGGCGCAACTCCTTCCCCTGAATTGCTCCACTTTACCCTAGATACTTACCTTTTAATGCTGAGTGTTGAACAAGGAGGTATCAAGTACCATTTTTTAAGTCTTACTTAAGACTCGACCTGGCCATTGGCAAATACTCCACCATTAGGCCAATGAGCCTGTTTGACATAGTGTAATAGAGTAATACCCCAATATTAAGTAAAGCCTACCATTTTGAAAATATAAATTGAATTTTCTTCTAAAGCAAAGATCTAGAATTTAAATATCTATTGTAAAACATAATGCAATAAGGCGGATATTACTACATGTTATTCGTTCCTAAATTCTGAGTAAATGAAGCTCAACAGCAAAAGATATGTAGTAGTTTATTAAAAAAAAAAAGCCCATAAGGCGATTTCCTTTGAGCCTACATATTTTCAAACCAGCCTGATTCTCTTGAATAATACCTTCACATAGCTTTTTATAATATCCGTTTTGATTGCCTAATGTTTCGCGTGGTATTAATATCCCTGGAGCTTTGGTTTCGAACAAAATTTTTGAAGTGTGCTTATTAATAATGAAATACAACTGAAAATCGTATGAAAACCAAGATAATTACAAACGAAGATTCCGCTCTATGATTATCAAGTTAAAACTTGGACGGGAAATTAGTTTATTTTCTCATTTATAGCTGTTTAACATTATAACGCTTGCAGCAATTCCATTCAGATGTGAGGTTTTTACATTTATATAGATACAACGACGAGATCATATGTTTTATATGACATTATTGAAACACATATTCAAAACTCATAGTACGTTTGGGATACTTGTTATATTATATTGCTTGGTTAATTTTACGGCAACTCAAAAGTCATTTGTTATTGAATACCGAATGATACTTTCGCATGTTACTTATACTTTGTAAAGAAAATAACAAATTAAAAGCCGCCTATTAAAAAATCCCATCCATCAACGACAGAGTGGCCATGCGACAGAATAAATGCCTAAGAGAAGCAACCATACCCGATTGGTTAACGAAGAATAAAATGACCCTGATTCTGAAGCACTCCTAAAAGTGACCAAACCCAGCTATTATTGACCAACAACCAGTACATCTATGATGTGGAAAATCCTGACCACGCTGAGAAGAAAAGCATATATTACCCACTTGAATACCGCAGATTACATCCTGAAGAACAGAAAGGATGCCGCAAGGGATCATGAGGAACAAATGACCTTATATGCATGGAACAGCAGATTCTCAAATAAGCCAACACGAAGCTTAAAAATGCAACTCGGTCGTGGATAGACTACATGAAGGCCCATGATATGCTCCTGCAAACATGAGTTATAATGTGTTTTACAGTGTACAAAATGTTCGATAAAATCAAAAACTTAATCCTGAAAAGGATTGAAAACTTATAAGTGAATTTGATACCTGAATGTGAAATCCTTGCAAAGCTAAAATTCCAAAGAAGTATCCTCCAGAGATACTTGCACTTACCTTTGCTTTTCGGTATATCGATGGTGCCACTCAACAAGGTACTTCAAAAATGTTCAGAGGCCTACTTATTTTTACAATCACAGGAAAAGATTAATGACATTAAGTAAATGGATGACTAAAATGTATTCATAATTTTTTGTAAGTGGACACCCTGATACAATAAAGAAAAATATATATTCAGGATATAGGAATAGAATCTTGCATTGATAAATGTTTCATGCTGATAATGAAAAGTGGGAAAAGAGAAGAGCGGAAGGAATAAAGCTACTAATTAAAAATTCCCTAGAACAGTTAGAAAGAAAAAAATACAACTACGCTGGAATATCGGAAGTGGATACCATAAAAAAAGCGGCGATTAAAGAAAAACAATTAGAAAAAGCATCTGAGAAGAATAAAAAAGCTTTTCTAAACAATTCTCTGCCGCTAAAATCTTGCCAAAAGAATAATCACCTGGATACTCCTACTTAGAAGATACTCGGGACTATTCATAAAATGGATGAGAGGAAATCAGCAAATTTACCAGAGGACGATACAAAAGGCGTTACATCCAAATGATTACATAGACTCTATGTATCAAGAATGAGGAAGAGGACTCGCCAGTATTAATGGTGGCATAGACGGTTTAATACAAGAAGTTGATTACAATATTGACAAGGGCAAAGACAGATTAATTACAGCAGTTAATTGCAGCTGTGGCAACATAAGAATAGATAGAAAAACAACAAAGACTGGGACGTAGAAATTCAAAGAAAAACAACTCTATGGATATTTCAAATGACAGACTAATGAGATTGCACACAATAAGACGTGAAGAGAGGAGCTTAATATGTTCGTATAGCAGCATAAAACAATGACATAAGTAACAGTTATGTTAAAACGAAAATCGATATAATGCAAGCAAATAGGAAAAAAGCCGGTGATGCAAAGAAAGAGTTAAAATCCCATTGCAAGCGAATGCAACAAACTATCACAGAATAAGAGTAAGATGAGGCACGACTGCGTGGGAATGTTGATCTACTGGAAATTGTACAAGACATTAAAGTTTGATTATACTACCAAATGGTATTTGCAGAAACCAGAATCTGTTTTAGAATAGTATGCTCATAAAATTCTCTATGATTTTGAGATTCAAACTGATCTTCTTCTTTCGGTCAGATACAAAACCAAGAGTAAATATACAACAAAAAATAATTAATAAGAGAACTTTTTGTCTCAGAGATTTTGTTGTTTCAGTCGATCCCAGAATTAAAGTAAAAGAAAGTGAAAAGATAAACAAATACTTAGAATCTTGTTGAGAAGTAAAAAACTAACAAACTGTGAAACATGGGTGGGGTTACTATAATACTAATTGTAGTAGATGCGCTAGGAAATATCTTCAAAGACAAGAAAGAGGATTGTAACAGTTGCACGTCAGAGGAAGAATCGAGATCATTCAGACTACATTACTGTTGAGATCACATGCTGTCACTTAGATTCCAATGGGAGCCTACCAGCTTACGTGGATCTACTGAAGGTATAAGTAATAAAAACATATAAAAAAAAACAAAACAACCGAGAAATTCTCCCACATATAAAGTTTCAACACTTGCAGGAGTGAGATGCCGACATCCTTGATGTTAACTGTCTGCGATTTTGAATGAAAAGAGCTGGATTCGTATAAAATCTCTAGTTTGATTAATTACACGACTGGTTGATTTTAGAATGGTTCTCCCTCAAATTAAAATCTTTGTTAAATATTACCAAGAATTTAAATTTAAAAATTAAGCACCTAATTTTGAATTCCTCTCTTTCAGTGGTACTATTTAAAAAACATGTTCTGGATTTTCTTTTCAAAATGTGTAATGATTTTAGAATGAATGCCTAAAGTAGTGTCAAAACTAGTATACTCAAAGGATCTGAACTCGTAATTAAGGAATCATCAAGACATTTAATCATTATTTGGATGGGCGTAACTCTAACGGTAAAGAAATTTCACTGGTTTACGGTAACAATAGTCACTGCAGGACTATCTATAAATAGCACCGAATTTGTTTATATCAGACAACAAAAATAGCTTCACCGCGAACTTTAAGTTAAGACTTAACTAATTTAACTTTTTTGTGACACGCATTGATTACACCTGTGTCAGGCGCGCATATAAAACACAACCCCTGGGTGTGGTATAGCCAAAATATACAGCCTATGAAAAATGGCAAATCAGAACAATACTCAACGTGGGACCAAGGCAGAAGGTTTGAGTGTCATGATCGGCAGGTGCTCCCTTGATAGCTAGCATAGAGGACCCGTTTGGCATCCTGCTAATAATTGTTGTTCCTTTTTTCAGGTTCACAAATAATGAAAAAATTAACTACTCAGTGACTACAGCGCAGAAAATGAACTTGAGAAGATAACAAACTTGCACTATACTATTATTTTAGAAACAAACCTACATAAAGAAGGTATAGACAAAGAATGGTAGAAATTTAGGTAGAATATGCAAGACTTAAGATGATAAATCAGAGACTCGCCGATCAGGTCAGGAGAATAATATAGGAAGTTTAAATCTTTGATTTTGAAATACTGGAATTAAACCAACAAGTATATTGGGAAACATATCCACAAGCCCCTAATACAGTTTCTGACAGACTAAATACTGAATTACCAGAAACTTATAACCAAAAAGAACCATTAAGTATTTGTGACCAAAACATGACACAACTATACACCACACAAATACTAACACAAGAAGAAAAACTGGACGTAACCATTATGAAGAGAGTTATGTCTGAAAAGAACAACATCACGGAATCAAACGGTCAAGTCCATGAAGAGCAATATCAATCTTTGGAAAAATCGGAATTCCCCCGAAGAACACGAACAAGCAGTCAAACTCGGATGGAAAATTAGACAAGAAAGAAAACTAAAAAAAAGCTACGACAACAAGCAAAAATTTTAAAACTAGTTACAATCATGAGTATATGTTCAGACGAAAAGAGAAATACAACAAGATTAGATCAAACGATACTCGAAGAGTTAAATCCGAAAGTACTCGCCAAAGAAGGAAGACTACAAAGATGCCTAGACAGGGTCAAACAGTACTGAAAAACAGAATATTTCAGAACAACGAAAAAAATTCTGCCAGCAAGTAGGAGGAAAATGGGCAAATATATACCAACAAACGGATTCGAGGGAGTCAAGAAGATTTTGGAGCAAAACATGCTAAAAGAGAAATCATTAAAAAAAACGAATTAATAAATAACATGGAAAAAGAGTTACAAATACTCGAAGAAGACGCTAAAGTTGAAATGAATCTCGATTAACTCAAAGCAACAATCAAAAAATACCAACCGGGAAAACTCCAGGCCTGGATGGCATACGTAGATTCTGACTTTAAAAATTCACTTCCATCCACGAAACTCTGGGTACCGAAATGAATAGATGTCTACAAAAAGCAGGTATAACTAAAGAGATGACCAAAGTAAAAAACACCCTGATTCAGAAATACCCGTTCTAAGGAACCACCCAAAACAACTATAGACCCCAAACGTGCCTACCAATGATCTGGAAAATACTACCGGCACAAATAAGGGGGGTTTACGATTAGTTAATAAGCCGTGGGCAATTCCCTGATGAGCAAGAAACGAAAAGGAATGGGATAACAATTATATATATTGATCAAGACATCCTCAACGAGAGTAAAGGGAGACCGAAACATCCAGCTATGGAGTAGATTGACTACCAAAAAAGCTTATGACATGGTCTCCCAGGGATGGATAATACACAGTTCTAAAATTTACAAAATATCTAACGAAATAATTAAATCTATCGGGAAAACCATCGAAACCGGAACAGTAGAATTGACAGCAAGAGGGAAAAGCTTAAATGAGGTGAAGATTCAAAGAGGGATATTTCAGTTGGGATCCACTGTCAACATTACTATTTGTCATCGCAATGATTCTACTCAACCATATACTCAGGAAATGTACAGGTGGATATAAACATACCAAAGTCATAGGAAAAGATGAATCACCTAATGTACATGGATGACATAAAACTGTCAGTCAAAAATCGAAAGAAGGAGAAACGCTAATACATCCAGTGAGAATATACTGTTAGGACATAGAGAAATAATTTGGCATTAAAAATGTGCCATACTAATAATGAAAAGCGGAAAACAACACTTAACGAGAAATAATCAAGAAAAAATTTGAATACCGCAGAAACACTTGGTAATATTGGAAGCAAACACAAACTGACAAGCGGAAATGAAAGAAAAATTAACGAAGAATATTTCTGGTGAACGAGAAAGCTACGAGAAGCCAAATTATATTGCAACTGAATATATTGAATTATTAGTGTTACATAGCGATACTAGAAACCATTTAACTGAGTGAAAACAAATTAAAATTATTAACTTTGTTCTATCAACTGATTGATATTGAATTTGATAGTAATAATTGATAAATAAAATTGGCGATGTTAAATAGTAATACAGGAAACTATTTTACTGTGTGTGTGTGTGTGTATGTGTGTGTGTGTGATTTTGCGTTGAATAATCCGTATAATTTGATATGCCAATAATTTAGACGTAACTTGGAGAGTAATATATGTTGACCTTGAGATGATACCAATGCCTCGTGTTGAATGATAAACTATAGGTGTCATCGAATGTTGTGAAAAAGATGGTAAACAAGATGTTCTATTATAGAAACCGAGTTGACACAAACACCATGTGATCGGCCGATACATTCACACATACAACGCTCGCCACAAGGTAAAGGAAGAAAACCTCTAAGATATAAGATAGAAGACTTTCAATCCGTGGTTAAACTAATTGATTTTCAATGTTATTCCAACAAGTCTAGGAATGTTTTAAATTATGATATAAAGGAATTACGTTCATTGTACTATAATATTTACATTTTTGTATGATTGTTTCTATCGTGTTTTTGTTTCCAGAGTTATATGATTTCATGAATACCTTTTTATACAAATAATTTATGACAAGTTGTTTGGTTTCTAGAAGGCATATTTAAGAGTGATAATTATATTATTTTAAGTAATAATTTTTATTCAGTAATATCCATTTAGTGCACACAGTTATATGGTTTTTCACTAACAAATAATACTAATCCTTAATAAGCAATTAACATATTTACCAACCCCTCCACACGGGCAGGATATGACACAAGGTCAATTTTTAAGCGGAGTTTAACAGGTTTGAATTCAGAGCTTTTCTTCTCCTAGACTAGTTGCCTCACCAAGGCTGAAGAACTCAGTCTGCCCTACTATTTACCCATAGCTGGAGGGAGAATATTTGGATTCCTACGTTTCCCATGGGTATTAGTGCTATGTGAAATGCAATCAGTCTCGTCCAGGATTTGAACTCGTATCGCCGTGTTCATTTCCAACGACGATAACCATTACACCACGCATCAAGTATTCCAAAATTTACTCGTATTCCAAAATTTACTCGTATTCGATTGGAATACTTGATGCTTATAGCATCAAGTATTCCAATCGACGATAACCATTACACCACGGCACCTAAGTAAGCAACTGTAAATTATTGCTATTAACCCTTGTTTCTGTAATCTATAATTGCTTACTTAGGTGCCGTGGTGTATTGGTTATCGTCGATTGGAATACTTGATGCTATAAGCATCAAGTATTCCAATCGAATACGAGTAAATTTTAAACAGATCCACTCTCCTCAGATCTCCAGAACTTGATCCTCACCATTAGATACAGTTAAGTGTCATACACAGGAAATATTGCTGAGGTGCAGATGACGCATTCTACATATTTTAACCTTGGGCGACGAAGCGTCACTAGAATAGTTAGAATAAGGCAATAACCGAGAATCTCTCATATCCGGAACAAGCATACAATTATGAGAACGAACAATGTATAATTTGAAACATCAATTCGATTGTAAAACCAGTTAGAGCCGGTTGGAAACGTAAAGCCTAACTAAAATTTAGCGGACCTAGCAAAAGTAAGATGTGGTGACTAATTGGAAATTATATATATATATATATATATATATATATATATATGTATATATATATATATATATATATATATATAATGATACACAAGAATGCTGCAAGCAATATTGATTAAATCCTGGAGGTAGCACTCGACAAACCAGCAGATGTACGGCCACCTACCACCCATCATTAAAACTATCAAAGTTAGACGAACCAGACATGCGGGAAACTGCTGTAGAAGTAAATACGAACTCATAAACGGCATACTCCCGTGGATCCCATCACATGGACAAGCAAACGCAGGACGAACAGGACGTAGCCTTGAAAACCTACCTTGAGCAATGGACGATAGAGACGGGTGATGAAAGAGGGTCACGGAGATCGATGATGTCGGTGCGATATGATAATGATAATATATAATTATTGAACTGAAAATGGGTACAAATTCAGACGTGTTGAATACAAGCTCATCTGAGAAATGACAAGTTGAAATAGAGGTGTGAGTTTTTCTTTTCTTTTTTCCTGTTTTATTTGTATCTCATTATTATTATTATTATTATTATTATTATTATTATTATTATATTATTTTACGATATATATATATATATATGTGAACTTCTGGTCGAGTAATCACATTTTTCTTTATTCTTTCTCTCAGCTCTGTTTCCTTTTTATCATATTTTGAAAGTCTCTATTCTTTCCATTTTCTCATGATGATATCTACGTACTTCTTGACACTTTAGCTGTCATTTATTCGATCGATATTTACAATTCCACAATGGTCTCGATGTTCCGATTGAAACTATGTGCTTTTTCCTGTTGTCATTTACTTCTTCACCGTCATGTCGACCAGCACATTCATGGCAGCTATAAAAATATATTTTTGTCTGAAATTTCGCGATAAAATGCTAATAATAAATATCTTAATTCTTTCACTTTATCGCTAAGTCCAAGGTGCGTTTTTGTGTGTTTGTGTGTGTGCTTATATATATATATATATATATATATATATATATATATATATATATATATATATATATATATATATATATATATTTCTTTGTCCATTTCCTTTCAGGCAATATTTTGTCTGTTAAAATACCCTTTCTTCCATTCTTTTTTTAATCCCGTAAGCTGTCAACGTCATACCGATTTTATTTTTATTTTTTATTGATTTGTCAACTATCATCCGTTTTTCCGGCTATTTTCTTTGAAGGGTATTTATTTATTTATTGTTATATGATATTCTACAGTATTTTCTTTTAGGACCTAACGGTTATGATGCATTGTTTTGGATAAATAACTTTTATATACTTTTCTTTTCTTATATAAATTTTGAGATATTTTTGGTAATAGGAAGACTGATGTGGTATACGGTAAACGGCACGGAAAATAGAATCAGTGAGCTAATCAAACAACCTGACTGTTATAACATAAATATAGTTCAAATTAAATCAACTTTTGAATCATTCCTTTCACCATTATTGCTGCCTAAGTAAAACTGGATAGACAGGTTGTTTTTTTTTTTCAAATATTGAATGTAAGAAAAGATAATTTTGCATTTATTGCATGAAAAGATAAACTTGTGGTCGTATGCTATTCACGGTATTTGATTGTTGCCTTAGTTCCGTAACTAGCATAGGACCAAAAATTGGTGCCTCAAGACGCAATATTCGACTCTGAAAACTAGCGGCACAAATACATACAGGATCTTCCCTTGAGAACCCATGGCACAGTCACATAGTGGATTCAACGCTGAGAGCTCAAGGCACAGCCACAACATAGAAAACACTGTCACCCCAACAAACTCTACACCTAAAGATAAGTGACTATATTCCTCCGTTTTTCTTTATTATCAGCTCATATCATGGTTCTATTATTTTGTTATCAGATAAATTGTTGTTCGATTAAGTATTTTCTTCACAGTAGACTACATTTATAGACAAAAATTAGCAAAATGGCAAACACTAATCCACGTCCTGTAAATAGAGTTTTAACTAAAGCATCAAAGATTCCTATTTTCACTGGAAAACAGACTGACCTAAAGCACTAAAATGTAATATAATGGCTGAAGGAGTTTGGTTCATGCCTTTGGTCTTAGTTAGGCTGAAAACCTTTCGGCTCAGCATATGGGTTAGTTAAGTGCAACATTGATGCATGTGTTAACGCGGGCGCGCGCAGAGCGGACGTGTCACCCAGAGATGTCACAATAGCCCGGGTGACGGAGTACGAATGACGTCACACACCGGAAACGCGCGGAGGATTTGGGGTATTTCGAAGAAAAGTTAGAGAGTTGAAACCTAGACGCCGAACGAAGAGGTTCGACTTTTGGGGCTCGCTGAGGCGAGAAGAATATGCGCGCTATGGGCGCCGCACGGATGTGGGGTGCAGAGGAAGTGGCCAGCATCAAAAGATTGTGTCTCTCTCCTTTAAAATGAAAAGTAATAAAAGGTTCGTACCTGAATTGAGAAGTCGTTACGTGTTTTTCGAATTTCGAGATTCCTATGTTCGATGAGTATCTAAAGCTGATCAGTAGATCCTCTCCACCTGATACTATTTATATATATATATATATATATATATATATATATATATATATATATATATATATATTTATGTTGACCCATACTTTTTAAAATTATCAAAAACGTGCCTGATAAATCCGAAAAATATTTCTGATACACTCACTGTATTCACTAAACTCAACAAAATATGCCTGTCGTCATTATAAAAGTTCGTCATTTAATTTAATTTTTTAATAACTGCTAAGCAATTAGGCGTTTCTTGAAACTGTCATCTGGCAATGAGGAGTTCATCAAGGAGAGTGCCGAGAGAAATAGTATAATTAACTCTCAGCTTATTTTCCTTCCAAGCACGGAATTATTTTTCTTCATTAGTGAATCATCAATAGAAATGTATATAAATAATTAATATGTAGAATGTCATAGGTGACTTTTTTTACATAATAGTACATACAAGAGGAGGTACCAAAGCCATAAGAGAGACCGACATCCGAAGCAATTTCTTTCCTAATATGGTAGAATGAGTTCATGATTGACATACGTTTAAAATATCGGACAATAAAGTGGAAAGAAAAAAAAATAGTTAACATAAACGATAAACAAATAGATCCGTCTAGTGTCAATAACATATCAAAGTGATTTACATTCTTTCAGAAGAAAATATAGTTATCATCACATTGCCATCAAATAAAATGAAACAATATTTCAGTTGTTACCAAAACAAAACATTGACTCAAGGAAATTGATATCCTCGTTCCATTACACTTGTAAAAGCACAACTATTAATATATATATATATATATATATATATATATATATATCTTGCAATTTACGAAGCGTTTTGCTCAGATGCGGCACTAGGTCGTAAGAATTGGCCTCGCAATGAAACTCGAACTCACTCGTGAAGGTGTACTAGTCAAGCTCTCTAACCTTTACACCACATGAGGTGCATATATATATATATATATATATATATATATGTGTGTGTGTGTGTGTGTGTGTGTGTGTGTGTGTGTGTGTGTATAGTAGACTGAGGTCAGCAGCTTTGGTAGGGGAATCAGTCCCAGAGAAGTAAAATAATCCGAATAAAACCCCAAGAAGTGTTGTTCGGAAGAATCTGAGACTCATTATTGTACAATTCTTCTATTACATTCTTATAAAAAAATGTCGCTGGTTCTGCACAATCCTTCACAACTATAAACGAATCATTTTTTGCAGGTAGAATTGAATATTGAATTGAACTGTTAAGTTCTCATAAGAGCTAAAGGCTATTACAAACACATTTGCTACAATCATCTTCGGGTTGGATCGAAGTCCAAGTGAGAGATGCCACAGCCTTTAAAATATTAATCAGACCCAAATAGATACATATCAACTAAGCAGCTCCATTTTAGAAATATAAATTAGACCGACAATTTAACAACTTAACTCGCTCTTACTTCTGGTTGAAGGCATCACATCAGTTTCATTTAAATTATCAACGCTAAATGAAGAGAAAGGTTTCCTCGAAGTATATATATATATATATATATATATTTACTTTTAAATGCTGCAATTCCAACAGCGTATTTTCAGTTATTAGTGTTATTTCCTTATATATGGGAAGTTATTTTAAACAAATCTGTTTATGAACCATGCGTCCTAATATATATATATATATATATATATATATAACAAGTGCTCAATATCAGTTATAGAGCATATATTATTATCATCATCTTCATCAAGTGAGGCTGATAGTATGGAGTGTCCTGACTATCTTTCTATCCGTCTCTGTCGAAAATAACTCTTAACAGATCCTCTACAGTGCATCCGGTGTCCGCACAGAGTTAACGATAGTTGGTCCTTATGCAGGAGTCTATAAGAGAACGACGCTTATGAATTTGTGTTTACTTCTTCCACAGTGCTCTGCATGTCTTTTTCATCTTACTTGAATGATTTGTGAGATGGGAGGTGTGTGTCAGTTCAATGGCTCTTTTTAAGCGCTGCTTCTAGAATTTCTTCAAAACAAAACGTAGAATTTTTGTTCCGCTTCCATCTACCTTTTTTTTCTCCAAGGATTTTGTTAGAGAACATGTGGTATATCCCTACAGCTTGGAAGAAATCACATTTTATTTTTTCAAAGAGAGAACATACCCATATGATCTGTTGCTTTTCAACTGTCGGCTATTGCTTCCCTACGCGTATGTTGGTATAGCTTTCAGTAAAAGAGAAACTGCTACCGAGTTATGGGTCTACTAATTTCTGATGATCACCGGTAAAAGTGGAGAATGCTCCTACTTGTTTAAAACACATTAATTATATCTTATCTTCGTTCTCAAAGAGACCAATGCATCCTGCTGTTTGCTCCTGTTTATTCAGCTGGGAATTGGTTTGAAAAATTGTATTTGCGAGAAACGCTATCTCATCTGCGTTAACTGCGTCTATCAGAGTTTCTGTGGTATATCGACTGCTTTTTGTCGTTATGAGAGTGAAACCATCTTCTTTTATTTAATCTATTGAAGACCGCAGTACTTAGTCTTGCCAGATGACAGATATGGTGTAAATATATCTCCTGGTAAGACTCCAGCGACAATGCTAAAGAAGACAATGTCGACATCAGGTGATCGAACCATTGTGTTCGTATTTTTATTCTGCCTAATTATTGAGATGACAGTTTCATAGGAGAAACCATTTGCTAATAATATTTTATCCATATTTTCTCTGTGTAAAGAACCAAATGTTTTAAAGAAATATACTAAAATTGTGTTGCCTCATTTTTTGCTTCGATGATGCAACTGATAAATCTATGGTGTTTTGGATCAATTTCTCTGAAGAACGTTCTAATGTTTCCAAATGATTTTCTCAATTCAGATCAAATAAGACTGAGAAGCAGCCCATCATTAATCTTAGCAGCTAGAGTGGCAAGAGTTATGCCTTTGTAGTTTTTTTATGGTTCCTCCTAGGTCATCTTTCTTGGGGAAGGCAAGTTGCCGATTTCGCCCATTTCAGTTTTGTGCTTTGTCTATACTCAACGTCACATAAGAAATATGCCATAAAATGTCCTTGTCTTATATACTTCAGAAGGTATATATAAATGAGGCCAGCTGCTTTGTTCAATAGTACACGAAGTTCATTCTCTTCAAACTATTAAAGTTTGATGTTCAGTTGGCTATTAAAAATTTATCAATAATTTCCAAAGGTTTTCCGAGGAAATTCTGGAAATCAACTTTCCACTTCTAAGTTATTTCTTCTTGGCTGACAGCTTTTAGTTTTGCTCTCGTTGTGCTTTATCTGACGCTCACTTTATTCCGCTATTATCGATTCGTGTTGGAATGTATTCTATGTGTTCTTTTTGGTATGTTTTATTTGTTATATCTAGGCTTATGCTTTTTGCGCATTGGCATTTGTTGGGTTATTTTTTTAATGTTAAGATATATTTTAATGTTATTTAGTTGTTTTTTAAATGCGTTTGTGTCCCTTGTAACTCTATATTTTGTCTTGCTTTTGATTTATACACTGCTGCTGATTTTGTTGTAACAAAGTTAGTTGGTCAGTTAGGGTTCATGGCATATCAACCTTTTTAGGTTATTTAATGCCAAATTCAGTTTGTACATACATCAAAGCTAAGATTTCTAAACTAATATATTGTATATAATATTTTAAACCAGTTAAAGCTCAATTGTTTATGCACAAATGGTTCGGTTTAGTTTCATGGCATATCAACATTAGTTAATGCTAAATCCTGTTCTCCTTAACACACACACACACACACACACACACACACACATATATATATATATATATATGTAAACACATTTTGTAGATAACATTCTTAAACGAGCCTGAGGTCTTTTTTAACACAGTTAAATGCTTTCAAGTATATCTATATAACTGTTACAATTTAACATCAGTCATTTGTAAGCGCACTTTGTTCATTTTGAACAAGTCATAGGACCCTATAAGGTGTTACCACTCCGAAAAAGATTGGACGTTGTAGAAGTGGCAATAAAGGGGTACTCCACATTTCCTAAATTTCCAAGGCGGTAGCCTTGCAATCAGATGGTTTAATGTTATACCAGGACACTATTTGGTGGTCTTGCTCTTTTGCAGGTAGGCGAACGGTGTATTCTGCAACCCCAGCCAACTAGTCTAACTGTAAGAAAGTTTTCGTAATTGTCTTTTGGAGTGATATACTCCGAAAGACGATAACGAAAACTTTAGATGTTTTTGAAGAGTATCGAATCTGTTTCTTCCTGTTACTGGATAGTGATTCTTTATATTGCGATTGGCAAGTCAGCACCGGTTATATGAAACTGTAATTGTTTTTTTTAATATATTGCTTCAGTAGCTAAGACACATTTATGTCGAGAAGATTCTCCTTCAAAGAAGGAAACTACCTAATGTTTTCAAGTGATATTCTCCACTTCTTGTTTGCAAATTTTTAATCTAGTTGTGCCTCTGAGTTACTTTAGTGAGTGTAAGTCAATAGTTTGTTTCTTCGTTTTTAGGAATTATGTGTTTAGATATATAAGACGCTTTTCGAAACAAATTAATAAAACCCCTCAGCTAGATATTTACCATGTCTCTTAATCAAGTTGAATACAACTGCAAATAGCATTTCTTATTTTTGTTTTTACCTACATAAAGCATTAATCTCTATCTATGACCAGAAAGTTTTGTTTGGGTGTGTGTCGGAAAAATAGCACGTTATAGAATGTGCCGATATCAGTTTAATCACTGTCATTGTTGTAATCACACACCCAAACAGTGCGTAGAATCGCCTCGTCAGGGATTTTCTTGGGGTCCTTACAAGTTTCGGGTCTTTCAACATCATACCTTCTCTCCCAAGCGACCCAAGCGAAACTATTATTTCGGCAGGCGATCTTGCAGTGAAAAGTTCAAGTATGAAATATCGCACAGCACACAACTGGAAAAGTCAAAATCCTACTGCTATTGAGTTTCATACTGGAAGTGGCCAATGAGAAACGACATACGCCACTTTCCTACCTGTCGCGAAACTTGCTCGTATACTTCTGGATCTGGTAGGAGTATACTCACACGCACTGAGCAAGGTTCGGCCCAGGATAACAGGTAAGAAATTCGCACTCGCGTTTATTAGGTCGGTAATATATATATATATATATATAATCATGCAAACTAAGTCTTTACTAATATATATATATATATATATATATATAAATGACAATAAGTGAATAAAAAAACTTTAAAAAGTAAAACCGTAAAAATACTCAATATTTGCCTCTGTCTCCCACCAGACAGGACTTGACACAAGGTCAATGATCCGAAAGTCGATTGTATTGGGGATTGAGCAGGGATATGTCGGGAACGAGCCGAGGCTCGATCTCCATTGGACTTTGCTGGTCATCGGTCCACTTAGTGCAATGTGGGTCTGATGAGCCTTGCTGGACACAAATTTAGGTCTAGGCACATATGCCTGATTAGAGCTTAAACAGGACAATGGAGTCCAGTGCTATACAAGGGTGACAAAGATGTCAATGATGCAGCTCGCCCACCCGAAAGTGACCCAGTCGAGAATGGAAGCCTTTAGGTCTCGAGTCTGCCAGGGTGCATTGACTGTCCATAAAAAATACCCTATCAGACAGTTCTAATAAGACCTTGACAGCAATAATTCTACAAGCAGATGTAATCTTCTTTGAGGAAAACAAATATTGATACTGCTAGGAATAAGAACTTTTTTTTTTTGGTTTTTGGTTTTGTTTTTTTGTTTTTTCTTCGATTCCCCTTACTGTTCCTTTTTGTGTTTTTATAAGAAGCTTTGTACAAATCATCATTATATCGCGCTGGTAGCACGGATATCCCTGACCCTCTCTCGCCACTCCTCCCTATCGTTCATCGCCCTAGGTAGGACTTCAGGACAACATCCCGTATCCTCACATAGCTGCTGAATGTATGTTCGTGCTGGTCGTCCTGCTTTTGCACGGCCATGTGTGGGGGTCCATAAGAGTACATCACTTATGAGTTCGTCCCTGCTTCTCCAGCAGTGTCCTGCATGTCTGGCTCGTCTAACTTGAATAGTTTTCGTGATAGGGGGTAGGTGGCCGTACAGTTGGTGTCTTGTGGGGTGTTGCCGCCAGGACTTGTTTAAGATTGCACGTAGCATTCTTGTGTAATTGCCTTCTAGCTTCTTCTCCAGCCGTTTTGTTAGCGTCCATGTAGTGCAGCCATATAGCAGTATCGATGTGACCACTGCCTGGAAGAAACTGCGTTTCATTTTATCGGTTAGGTCTGATTTCCAAATAATCGATAACCAATTGATAGCTGTCCATGCTTTCGCTAACCTCGTTTCGATGTCCTTTTCGCTTGATTCGACACTGCTTCCTAGGTAAGTGAATTTGTCTACTAGTTTAAGAGGGGTTCCTTCTAGAGTGGAGATGTCCCCCGTTTGGTTATAGCACATATATTCCGTTTTGTGTCCATTAACATAGAGGCCTATGTTTGCTGCTGCTCGTTCACACTATGCAGTAGTGTTTCGGCTTGGTCAGGTGTATTTGCCAGTATCGCTATGTCATCGGTGTAGTCGGCGTCGGTAATTGTTGTTGCGGGGTATCTTCTGCTTCTTTTCTTCGTCAGTTCGAAGTCATTGTCTTTGATTTTGTCAATCGATGTTCTAAGTAAGTAGTCTAGACAAATGATAAAGAGGTACAGAGCCAGCGTGTCCCCTTGTAGTACTCCTGCTACAATGTCGAAGTATTCTGTGTCTTCATCTGGTGATCGTACTTTTACTTTAGTGTTTCTATAGAGAATCGTTATTGCCGCTACGGTTTCTTTAGGTATGCCGTACGCTAGTAGGATTTGTTCCATCTTTCCTCTGTGAATGAAATCGAAAGCTTGGTAAAGTCAACAAAAATTAATGTCGCTTGTAGGTTTTTTGCCCGTACACCTTCAAGGATTATATTCATATATATGTATATTGTGAAAAATAAATTTTTATTTGTTTTTTCTCTCTTATTTACCCCTACTTAATTCCCTTTCTTTTCCAAACCCTTTCTATTTTACCATCAAATACGTCAACGTTCGTTAGTCTCTGTGGTACTCCATGGATCTGATCTTTTAACCCATAACCATCTCGACACTTTCTCAGCCGATTCTGAAATCACTCAGATGGACTTTCTCTTTTTTCACTACTATCATAGCTAGTCAACATAATATTCTGCATAAAGATCTTCCTGCGAAACCCCGGCAGCCAACTTCTATCGGAAAACATGTCCGCCATTTGATGGATTTGCATTGTTCTACTAGCTCCTGATATTTGTTTGAGCTTCCTTTCATTCTTAAAAACGTATATACTGAAATCCAAAGTACATTAACTTTATATATATATATATATATATATATATATATATATATATATATATATATATAACTTTTTATACATATAAAGCCTAAAGTCATTACAATAAGCTTATATCTACTTTATGGTGACATTTACATATCAATTCATTTCTTTGATTTACTAATCTACTGATATTTCTATATATTATTATACCATTTTTTCTCTTGACTGAGATTACATCTTCTGGAATTACTGGGGGTGGTTGATAATTTAATAAAATTCCATCTGACTAATAGTGTAAAGCCATTGTCGTTCAATCACCTGAACCATTTAGAAAGGCGTGTTTGGTTTCTTATGGGAGGGTTGGAAAAATGCCTATGACAATATAGCTCTGCAGACATTCCAGCAGACATCCCAGAGTATATTTTTATGTCCTTTCTGACTTTCATTGGGAAATAGTTCTCTTGTGCACTACATTCTCAGAATTACATTTACCACCAAAAGGACATTCTTCGCTAACCCTGCAGTTGCATGAGGATCTACTCAAAACTTGTCTATCAATACATGATTTTTCGAATAAATTTTCCTTATGGTTGCTAATGATTTTGTATGAATTATTAGTGTAAGAATAACTGATTTTAAGTGTTTTCCATTTACAAACATTTTTCAATGGTTTATTTCCATTGGAAATGTTTATCTCTAAGCTTGAGGAGGTACTTACATATATCAATAGTAGATGAATTACAAAAAGAGGAGGTTGAACCATATTACTTTTCCTGTATTTAGCTTTATTATTTTTACAGCTGCTATCATTGTTATTACTATCAATTGTCTTATTTAACCTATTATTTATCTCACCATTCACAGTTCTACAGTTACTATTATTGCTATAATAATAATAATAATAATAATAATAATAATAATAATTATTATTATTATTATTATTATTATTATTATTGTTGTTGTTGTTGTTCTTGTTGTTGTTGTTGACGTCGTTATTGTCATTGTTTTCATTATTACAAGTCTAAAAATTATATTTAAGAATTTCTACGTATTCTAATCTTTGTTTAAATCCACTTTTTCAAGGGCCTCATCATATATCATATTATTTTCATAAAATATTATTTTATTATTTCATTTGAAGATTGTATATTAATTCTTATATTAACAGCAGTTGGGATTTGTCTAATTATCTCTCTAGGGTAGTCAGAATTCACATTAATATAGGAGGGGTTTGTTTGTCTTTATGGAATGGTTGAAATCTTCTTTCAGATAAATTGAAAGTAAGATATAGGAATTTCCCTACTTTTAGATTCGACATTATCTAGATTTTAAATCCTAGTAATTTAATGGCTCTTAAAATTTTCTTTTGAATTCTTAATATTTTGGGGTCATTATTCTCTTGGATAAAAATGAGGCCATTATCCCTACAAAAGCCTATTTGCTTAGAGTCGATAATCCTGTTAAGAGTATCTAATATATATACATATATATATATATATATATATATATATATATATATATATATATATATATATATATATATATATATATCCTTCCCAGGTCCTAGATTTGCGCAGTGTCATATGCACCCATGGTGACATCAAAGTTCTCAGGAGTACTTTTAAACCAAGTCGAATTTTTATAGTCAATTGTTGATTGTTTACAATTTAATATTATTTCTATTGTTCATCGGTTTTATCAATTATGTTTCTATACTTACGGTTTAACGCACATTATAGGGACTTTATCGTATATTATCACATAGATCGTACTATAATTCAGCATACTTTGGAAAACAAAGATCTAATGAAAGACTCTAAAGCTGGGTTTACTTTACTTTTAAGTCCATCAAACTCTTCATGGAATTCTTTGTCTCTAAATGACCCCTTTTCATGTACAATAAATAAATAAATAAATTGGAGGATCTGAAGTATTTACATAAAAAAAAATACATACCTATCAGCTGTTCGAAACTTGTTTCTCCTCTATCCAGTGGGCATTATTATCTAAATATGTAAAAATAAATAAAAGAGTTGTATTAGCGGGAAAATTTTCCGAAATTCTTATACACACATACACACACACGCATGCACGCACACACACTCATATATATATATATATATATATATATATGAGTGTGCATGTGTGCGTGACTGGGCCCTACTTAACAACAGAGACATTAGAGACAAATATGCATTAGAATTAAGAAACAGATTCGAAATTCGAAACACTACAAGAGAAGACAAAAAAAGTTACCCCAAATGACGAATATGAAAACTTTGTTGAAGCACACCAAAGTGTATCCTAACAAAACCTAGAACTAAATATAGAGTCCCTTGGGAAACGTCAGAGGTTAGAGAAAAACGTGCACTCGTGAAAACTGCCTCCAAAAGCTATCGGAAGAACCCAACAAACACAAATGCCCGAAAACTAGAAAAAGCACAATATCAATTAGCAGGAATATATCTAAAAAAACAGGCAGAATACATACAAAATCAAATAGATAAGATTAGAGACTCGGTGGAAGATAAACAATCCAGGATAGCCTGGCAAACAATAAACGAAGTAAGTAGAAGGAAAAGCACAGCCAAAGCAAAATTGAAAGCTGCAAGCCAACAAGAAAGAGTAAAACTGCGGGAACAGCATTTCAAAAATCTACTAGGAAGCGCACCGAAAATAACGGATGAACCGATCACCAGAATTATCAGTAAGCAATTAGACATTAAACTAGGGCCTTTCACCAAAGAAGAACTCGACTCGGTTCTTAAAAAAATTAAAAAGCTGCAGGGCTAGACGAGATCCCCCCCCAAAAGTGTGGAAGACTAGACAATTCGACGATATACTGCTCCGGCAATGCAACGCTGTCTATAGTCAAAATAGGATAGAAAGATGGATGAAGGGATGCATCCTTCCTTTCCCTAAAAAAGGCGACCTCGGATTAGCCAAGAACTACCGAGGGATAACACTTACATCCATAGCAGCCAAAATCTACAATGCCCTACTACGAAACCGCATAGAACCCAAAATTGACAACATCCTTAGGAAAAACCAAAATGGCTTCCGGAGGAATAGATCCACAACCTCACAAATATTGACCATCCGTAGAATCCTTGAAGGCGTCCGGGCAAAAAAACCTTCAGGCGACATTACTATTTGTCGACTTTACCAAGGCCTTCGATTCCATCCACAGATGGAAAATGGAACTAATTCTACTAGCATACGGCCTACCTAAAGAAACCGTAGCAGCAATAATGATCCTCTACAAAAACACAAAAGTGAAAGTACGTTCACCAGATGGAGACACGGAATACTTCGACATTGTTGCAGGAGTACTACAAGGAGACACGCTAGCCCCATACCTCTTTATCATCTGTCTAGACTACGTGCTTAGAGCTTCGATCGACAAAATCAGAGAAAATGGCTTCGAGCTGACTAAGAAAAGAAGCAAAAGGTACCCCGCAAAAACAATCACAAACGCCGACTACGCTGATGACTTAGCGTTACTGGCGAATACGGCTAATCAAGCAGAGACGCTACTGCATAGTTTGGAACGAGCTGCAGCAGGCATTGGCCTCCATGTCAATGCGCACAAAACTGAATATATGTGCTACAACCAAACGGCAACATTACCACTCTAGACGGAACCTCTCTGAGGCTAGTGGACAAATTCACCTACCTAGGAAGTAGCGTCTCATCAACAGAAAACGACGTCGACACACGGCTGACGAAAGCATGGACGGCTATAGATAGGTTCTCAATAAAATGGAAATCAGACCTGACAGATGAAATGAAGCGCAGTTTCTTCCAGGCAGCGGTTGTATCGATACTGCTATATGGATGCACTACATGGACGCTAACCAAATGGCTGGAGAAGAAACTTGACGGCAACTACACAATAATGTTGAGAGCAATATTGAACAAGTCCTGGCGAAAACACCCCACAAGACGCCAGCTGTACGGACACCTGCCTCCCATCACAAAAACTATACAGGTCAGACGAGCAAGACACGCCGGACACTGCTGGAGAAGCAAAAACGAGCTCGTAAATGACGTACTACTATGGACCCCCACATATGGCCAAGCAAAAGCAGGACGACCAGCCCGAACTTACATACAGCAGCTATGTGAGGACACAGGATGTAACCCAGAAGACCTGCCGGAGGCGATGAATGATAGGGAGAAGTGGCGAGAGATGGTCAAGGATATCCGTGCTGGCGGCACGACATGATGATGATGATGATGATGATGACTAGTCGGTGTTAGACTTCCTGATGATCCGATAAGGTGAAACTTTAGTAGAAGATTTCCGACTCGCGATTTAAGTTAATTTTATATATATATATATATATATATATATATATATGTGTGTGTGTGTGTGTGTGTGTGTGTGTGTGTGTCTGTGTGTCTGTGTGTGCGTGTGTGTGTGTGTCTGTGTGATTACAAATGAAAAAAAATCCTACTTTTCAATGGCAGATACAAATTTTTAATGCGTTTGAAGAAGTTGAAGTTCCCGTAACCCTTCCATCCTATTATGTGCATTAACTTCTGTGAAAATGCTGTACAGAATATTAATTCAAAAGTCAGAGTTGAACAATCAAGAGAAAAATGAACACCAAAAATAACAAAAAAGAGAAATCCTTAAGGTTTTTCACTTGATTCTGAAGTTCAACATGAAAGTCCTCAACCTTTTCTTAATACTTTGAAAAAAAGGTTAAGATAAATATGTCCAATGAAATATGTAGAAAATATTAATACGGTCATTATATAAATAGTAATCACTTTATTCCTTTATATATTCCGATAACTATAGGTTATAATACCCACCGCCATTTTATCCAACACTACCTGACACAAAGGAATTCATTGGTCTTTTACAAAAACATCAACTTTCAAGAATAGATATTGGCTATTTGGGCGATCTCTGCAAGAGAGCTTTCTTCTAATTCAATTGGAAAAGCTATCCTCTTACCGCAAAAAAACAACATTTTTTACACGCCAAACCTCATTATTTAAGCAGGTAAGAAACTGATTTCCGATTTTTATTCATCTGTTTTATCTTGGTGTAGATGCTATTACTGTTTTCCTGTAAGTCCTCATCCTTTTCTCTTTTATCAGAGGTTCAAAATTCCTGGAAGGTGTGGTTTAGATTTCATTTTTCACTTGTAATTTATTGCATATTTTGTAGTTTTGATATTTCTCCGATTTCCTTCCGTTAGAGAATTGGTAATAAGTATCCATACACTGCATACATTCTAATATTCATCGAATCCTTCAACTAGCATTATTCGTTGATTCAAAACTTATATATGAAGAGTGATAATGAAAAGTCTTTACCTCATATCGCAAAATGCTTATATCTACTTAGAAACACACAATCATCTATACACAGAGGTATAAGTCTGTCGGATGAAGGCAAATATTCTTAGCCGGCTCGTTATTAGCAACCTAGAGAATTGATAATCAGTTAAAAACACTTCAGTGGGTGTTTCCACAACTGTAATGGCTAAAGAACTGAACCGTACCCTTAATGTAAGCGAGTTCCGGCCTCAGTTGAGCTATTACGTTCTCTTTCGGACGTAATGTCTTTCAAAATATATGAATTTACTATATTCCCTCAGCACCCGTTGATTACATCGTATAACTCTTGTTTTTCTACACGGATTATATGCAAAGAAACTGAAAAATATTGTTTTACTAAACATATACAGCCTTAAAAAAGATTGTTCGAAAATAAAAATTAAGATTTACTTCATGATGTAATACTTTCTTCCTTCTTTTTTTTCTTTTTAGAAAGGGTTCATCATCTTTGCCTTTACTCATAAAATTACATCCAGTATGTTTTCAGGCCTATGATCTGTCTGAATTTCGTACATTGTTTTTATATTATGAATTTTCAAAAAAATTATCGTCTTCATAGTTAATGTAAAAAAAAAATTTGGAGACTTTCAGAAGGAACTTTTTGTGAGGAATCATTTTTATTATATATTTAGTCTACAGGATACAATTCATTGTCTCGGTTATATTTATCAAAGCCTGTCTGTCATTGTAACCTCCAGCCATCCGCAGGTGCTTTCACATACGGTAAACTTAAGGGAATGGCGAAGGTAACACTTTATTGAATCCAAAAGTAACACCTGTCATACTTGCTGCCATTCGAATAAAATATCAGTTTTCTTGCTTTTTATTATCATGATCTGCTTCGGCATGGACCCTCTCTGTGTATCTACACTCTGATATTTTATATATATATATATATATATATATATATAGAGAGAGAGAGAGAGAGAGAGAGAGAGAGAGAGAAAGATAGATAGATAGAGACAGAGACAGAGACAGTGATGAATAGATTTTTTAAAAAGAAATTGTTCGAAGGTACTTTA
>OY757909.1:55410852-55495852 GCA_963585895.1 Sepioteuthis lessoniana
CTTGAGAAGTAAGCATGATTCAAACTCCTAGAATTTCTTGAGGAAGATTATAATTAATAAATGTCTCAGAGAATGTAATCTATGAAAGTTCAAAGGTCAAATCGAAATTCCCTGCGGTTGTATGTTTAATTACTTCGTTTCTGAAAATAGTCATGATCCGTCATGTTTTAAAGCAGCATCTTCCTTTGTGTGGCAGGGTTAATATCACTCGTTACGGCAAATTTAAAGCAAATTTACTGCAAAAACACATTCCAATTAATGATCAACATGAATTCAAAAAGAGCGTAGACTTTTGATGACATACGGCTACTTTCATCATTATGCTTGGACATAAAACTATTATAGAATATCGAAAACATGAAGAGATTATATTCTTCTTCCCTCACCTGCAATATCTGTAAAATTCTAATTTTATAGTCACAAACCAAGGGTAACTCTTGTAGACAAAGAAAATCCTCTATCATAGCTATGAAAGCTTTCTTCCCTTTGATTTTCACTTCGCTGCACTCCGTTAAAGAAAAAAATATTACGAAAGTTAATATACAAAACCATTAGTTTTAACGTCGCCCTAAATGACCTGTAGAAGTGACTGGGTATCCCTCCAGCGATCCCTTTTAAGAATCAAAGCAAACACACTGTAGAAGTATCATATCCTGATGAAAGCGAGTTATTAACACCAAGGAAATAACAATAGATTCTTATTTATTTCATTTGGTTTTCTTGAAATGATAGAATTTATGAAGTTGTTATTAATCAGTTTTTATTATGAGATTAAACGTTGTTTTGAGTTTGAGACTTCGAGTATTCTTTGAAATTCTTTATATCCCTTGATTAAAATCCTGCGTCAATCTAGGATGTCGTAATCTTGCATATTTGCGTCTAAGCCACGAATACCCCTTCCAGTTATTTTTCTCCTCAGTTATATCAAAAAAATATTCCTTTCAAAAATAATTCAATTAATTATTTCATGTAACTATTAATTTTAAACAACAATAATGTGTTTACATATGTTCATAAAGTTTTAATTATTCTTATATAATCTTAACAATTTTTAAATCAATTCATTTGAAACATAGAAAGGATTCTGAAAGCCACTACCATTTTGGGTCTGAGAGAAATTTGAAAAATGACAACAAAGGAATTGTCTACACTCAACTGGAATACAGCTCTTTTCTACTAGATACCATTTAGTGTCATACCCAGAACAGCAAATCTTTCCGTGTGATGGAGTGTCTTTCAACATAGCAGTAGATACAGACTATGTAACCTAACTCCCTTTGAGAGGACTAATGTTGAGAGCAGCGTCATTTATGGTTATTGAACAAGAGTTCAATACACTTGTACATGAGAATGAATAGTGAACGTAAAGAAATATGATCAGTTGAGTAACATGAAAGTATCAGATGGAAGATATTAATTTTATCCTCAAGACTCCTTTATGCTTTCATTATCAATCTGTGACTTCATTTGGTAGAAATATCTATTCAGCCATTCGATCTATTATGTTTTCAACGATATCTACAAATCTTGGAGTAAGAGGGCACTAGACTTGGACAAATACTGATAAAGTTATCGAGATGTATATACAAGATATCTGCTTTTTTAAGGCGCTGTATATCATTTATTATCATCAGGAACAACTATCACCCCTTGAAAAAATAATACTTTAGTTTTTTCGAAGATGAGGAAATTAACATATTTTGAGAACCAGACAGGCAGGACACTGCTGGAGAAGCAGGGACGAGCTCATAAGTGACGTACTCCTATGGAGCCGGCAAAAGCAGGACGACCAGCACGAACATACATTCAGCAGCTATGTGAGGATACGGGATGTAGCCCTGAAGACCTGCCAGAGGCGATGAACGATAGGGAGAAGAGGGGAGAGAGGGTCAGGGTTATCCGTGTTAGCGGCACGACATGATGATGATGATGATGATGATGATATTTGTATAGTTGTGTCTCAAGATATTTTTGCACACGGTCCTATTAAAGACGAATCATTTTAAAACAGATCTATCTAATCTATTAACGAAACCCTAACAGGTACTTCTACTCCAGTCAGAGTGATCCTTAGAGCAAAGGCAATAAAGGGGTACACCACAATCCCAAGATCTTCAGAACTAGAGCTTCCCCATTAGATTCATTTTCGTGTCATTTTCAAGACACGAATTTTTGTGAGTGTCTTAGCCCTGTCTAGGTTTACAGTCAGCGAATTACTCGCACCACCGACAAGGTTTTCATCATATAAACTTTCGTTAGGAGTATTTGTTTAAAGACATACGAAGTTCTTATAGCTTATTTAATTCATTTCAATTAATTTCTTAAGTTGGGATTACAATGATAATATCTATATCTTCAACATGCCATTGCAATAAGTTTTCTTAATAGAATTATTTAATTGTCTATAATAATGATTTTTTGCCTGGTTATATGGTATTAAGTATTCCTATATAATACTATTAATTCAGTCAATCATATTATTTATAGTATATCTATATTATAAAAATCATTGGTTTGCACATACTTATTGGATATCAATACGTCTATCTAATACAATAATGACTATAATAATCGTTTGGTTGAAAATTGTTATGGTATCAAGTATCCCTATCTAATACAAATAATCCAGTCAGCTATATTGCTTAGAGTAAATCTATATTATAATAATAAGTGGTTTACACATACTTATTGGATATTAAGTATTTCTATCTAATACAAATATGACTACAAAAATCATTTGATTGAACAATTATATGATATCTAGTATTCCTATCAAAAACAAAAAAAAATCTAGCCACAATTATATGATTAAAACATTAAACTTGTGTCACCTTTTTGTCGTGGTGGAATGGTTGGGTAAAAACATATTACTACAAAGTTCCACTTTTTGTCTAAAGGTGACTTATTTTTATTTTTTTTATTTCTTTCAATTTTGAAATCAATTGCATCAAACGTTTATTGTCTGCTCCTTCAATTCTTTCGGGATGAAGCGTTTTCTTGAAAAAGAAATTATATTTAAAAAAATACTGAATATTACAACACAACATTTTTTTCCCGGTGAAAATCATTTCTTATTCAAACATTAATCAAAATATTTTTAATGTAAAAATCGTCACGTAAGATGTACAATGTGCATTAAATGGATTCTGGAAGGCTGCTGAAAAAAGGCGAATGGCAGTTTTTTTCTTGTAAATTCTGTTTTTGAAAGTATAATACAATAGAAGAGAGAAGACGTCATAAAGTTTAGACCACAAAGGATTCGTGGACGGATACGTCAGGCGGTAAACGTATCACGTATGCGAAAAGAAATCATTTCTGAAGAGAAAATTTATTTTGGTGAAAAGATCACAAGACCGAAGATTCAAAAAGGGATGAAGGAACGGAATGTTTCAAATTTCAGAAAATAAGGATGAAATATAAATTGGGAACAAAAGATATTGGAATACTTGTACTTTCACTATGCATTAAAGGCCTATATCGACTTTTGTACCGTGCCAGTTTTAATATGACAAATTACATTCAATTTCCGAAGGATCAAAACACAGGGAGATCCTTTGTAAGAATTAAACATTTATTTTAACCGAGAATGGCTCAAATCTTTTTCTCGGCGCTGTATAATAATATTATTCTTCCTAATTTAATGCTGGAATCTTTAGATCTTGAGCCGTTTAAAATCATAATTAAAGAAATATGACAGTTTTTTTTCAAAAACGTTCAAGTCTGTGTTTCATCCTAAAACGTTTATTAAACTAGATCCCCTATGTATTGGCACACAGATAAATTCACAAATTTTAATGTCTAGCAGTGGTTGAATTAGTTAGGGCATATTTTTACAATGTTAATGAGTTATTTGGTTTATTAACCATTTACATGTACGGTATGTCATGCCTTGTTGTGTTATTTTCATGCGGAAATTAGTTAATAATCATTGTTTCCAATTGAGTACGATAAAAAAGTATCTTCCGAGTAATTCAACCAGTTAAACACTTCACTATCTCAAATATATTTATCTCCCTAAAACTACTGTCTCGGAACCAGAGTGGACATGGGAGTAATGGCAAAGATAGGTCAATTTCACTTTAGCCCCAGTACCAAAAGTGGAGTTTCACAACCAAATGCAAATTAACATTATATTCAGATCATCTTTTCCTTGGTGGAGATCCTTACCATGACATTGTAGATGTTTGGTTGCAGAGGGCGATAAGATGAATTATTAAAAAAAAAAAAAAAACAGTAGCCGAAAGAGAGATGGTTTGACAAAGTTTAAAATCTCGTCCTGTAGGTTCGGTGTAATAAAATATATTTTAATTGGCACCCATCGAAAGAAACACCCAAATACAGGAACTTAAACAAAGAAAGGTCCTGTAATCTAACCAGCACCTTGTGCCAATTATACGTTTCCATGTATTTCCAAAAATAAGTACACATTAAACAACAGAGGTGAATTGTGTTTTTGTATTTTCTCTCACCAACCAGACTATGACCATCACTTATTCCTCTGCGAGGCATGCAATCGCTGTATTCTTGGCCACACGGACATGCAATATTTCTGCTTATGGCCATTACGCCAGGTTAAGTTGTCACTTTTACTTTTGGAAAATCAACATTGAATTCGATGCGAAACTTGGTGTTTGATGTGAAAAGAACTGACTTCAAACATCAAATACCTAGCATTTACCAACTGTTAATTTTAAAGATCATCTAGAAAATTCTACAGAAATAGCAAATATTTACAGGTTTTTGTTCACAAACTGACTTCAAAATCTATTTCGATAATAAATCCAAAAAAAAATTTATATGTTTTTAAGATACAGAAATCCATGTATCAGACATCAGTTGCAAAATATAGCATTTTTTAAAATTTATTCAAAAAATCATAACTGTAAATATTCTAAAAGATTGCAGAAAGATTAATTTCTGAATCATTTTTATATTTTGGCTCATAATTTACACCCCCCTCCAAAAAAAAAACAAGAAAAAAAAAACAAGAGAATTGCACCATAAAACGTCTGGACATGAATTACAGGACACCATTTTTTAAATTTGCTTTGTTTATTTTTCCCCACTTCCTGTTATACATTGCACGATATTACTCAATGATTCAGTATATTTTCCTTTTAAAGAAAACGAAGGTATTACTTGATGGTATAGATGATTTCATAAGAATGCGCTCGTGTTTTGTTTCTTGTCCATGTAGAGCTAGTTAATTTTATTGTTCTTTCATATCTTGTAAACGTATAGGTAAAAATAGCGAACTTCAATATCGTGACATGAAATAATGATTTCTGTAATTCATTATCTTAAGAACCTTCATAAGCGCAGGTTTAAAACTCCACCTCTTGCGGAGTCCATTAATTTTGATTTGAATTTAGTCCCTTGCTTTTTTCACAATTTTCCACCGTAACATCCCTGTAATGCAAGTGGCATTATCAATAGTTCAAAATCATCAACGCTGATGATATTTTGATAGTTCTTGACATGCTTTTGTTGGCTGGTTACTTTCACTCTTGCCTTTTTATCTATTTTTATTCATCCATAATGATGTTTTTAAATTAATATTTGGATTAAGATCTTTGGTAGGTCTATGGGAAAGGTATTATTAGCGAGGTACGCAATATAGCCTGCCACAAGACAGCAAAATAAATCAGTCTTAATAGTTTTTATATAATATCTAGAGACTTAAAAGACCGTTAGGTCCCTTTGACTGTTATCTTTGCTCATAACTGACAACAATTGTTTCTTCACTTGAAGACGATTTTGGAAAAATTATGGATATAGATGCAATGCGAGAAAAATCTTATAGATGTTTGTAAGTCTGCCTGTCAAATCATTCTGTTTTAGCTGCACATTTTTTTTGTATCTTGGACTGCATTTTAGTCAATAGCTCCAAGTTGAAAATTATCCTTTAATCCTGGTTTCTGTCTGTCTCTATCTTTTTAATCTTTTCAATGGGAACCTGTATACGTTTGTATATCAGATCAATCGTACATGATGATGATTACGGAAAACATCACAATATTCTTTCCAGATAAAGGAATGATATAAGGGGTAAATTGGTAATTTTCAATTGATTCAGATTTTAAAAATCAGTACATGAACTTGTTCAAATATAATACTATAAAATTAACATTACCTTTTCATTAGGGGTACATGCGTCTTTAGAAATTTTCAACATTGCGCTTTACAGCAGCATAATCAAAAACAGACAATTTACAAAAAACTGAAGAAAAAAAACAATGATTTATTCAATCGTTCTGGGTGTAGCTTTAGCTTTTTTGTTAATCTGTTTGACTGTCTTGAAATAGTTTATTCATCTTCTTTCATTGGTAATATTACTTAATATTGTAAATTGTGGTTTCACTGTTTGCCAAATACTAATTATTTCCTTTGCAACACAATGTTTTCGTCTGGGGAAAGATATTTTCAAAGAAAATAACTAAACTGGATAACTTCTTGTAAAGGTGATGGGGACTCTACTATTTCCAAATTAAAAGTAGACCAGACAATTTTTGGAACTGAGGGTTAAAACTGAACGTCTTTTTCCAAACATGCTTACAATTCGATGTATAATTATTTATTCCTTTTATTATTTTTGATGAGATAACATGAATAAATAATTATGAATAAAATTGTTTTCGGCTTTCTTCCTGTTTCCTATGAAATGGCAGGTAATTATAGCAAGGAGTTAGGAATTGTTTAAAAGATAGAATCTGTCACACATTAACCAGGTTTAGTTTGGTTGAATTGACATATTAAATGCTTTGGGTTAGAATTTGGATATTCAAAAATGTTGACTTGAAAAAACAGAATCACTTGACCAGTATTTCCAATACTGTGTGATTTATTTGTTTGTTTTTTAACAAAACCTGTATCTGCCTTTGATTTACTATCTTCATCACACTGGGATAAAGTATGAGCAGTCATAAAATGGGATATTTCCATATATGGATAAATTTCAAAGCAGATAAAAGTAATTTGATTTGGTTTCTTTATTTAGTGAAATATCATTATGTGAGGGTTATTTAATGCCATAATCATCCTTGTAGAAGAAATGTGCTGTTAGAGTTTTGGAGGATTTATACATTTCCCCAAGGGTATTAGTCTGAAAGTGACGAAAAAGCCTGATTGGTGTTCAAACTACCTTACTCCTATGTCTTAGTCAATCACATTAACCATTATTCTATGAGACCTCACCAACAAAAAGAAAACCACTGATTTGAGACGAACTTAAGAGAAAAAATGTTCAAAACTAGCTAAAAACCTACAGGTTTTTTTTGTCATCATGATCTTGAAGAGGGTGTTTACACTCGGCAGTACCATTAAGGCCAATTTTGCGTTTTGCTTTGTAAGTTTTTAAAGGTGTAAGCTCGTTATATCATTAAATAAATATCGTTGATATCTTTCTTTTGCACACGATAATAAAAGAAAAGTTTCTTTTATTTGTCATCCGTATATTTATGTCCCTATAACATCAACGAATTGGATTACAAAAAAAAATCTCAATGGTATCGTGTACTGTTAAGTAAAAATTTTCCTGAGTTAATATTAAACTAAGGATGTCGACTTTAAAAGAGTATCAGCTAGATATCTGAATGCGAAACTGCAAAATTAACCTGATTGATAAAAAATTAGAAAGATAGCATTAGATTTGGAAAGAAAAATGGAAGAAGAAAGCAGGATTTTTACCTAAAAACGGAAATGATAGTTTCTTCCTTAAAAAAAAAATTATGAATAAACACCGGAAAACTCCAGAATACAAATTCTTTAGATTTACCAAACTTTCTTTTTTTTTACTTTTTAAAATAAAATGATAAAAATAACAAGATTATTATAATGGAGAAAATATAAATAATACTCACCAAAAGAATATATTGTGGACAATATTCATGAGAAAGAATATTTTGCTACCGCTGATTAAAATAAAGAAATTTATCGCTTATATAGTGTTTTATTGAGAATTAGAATTAGTTTTTTTTTTTCAACTAAAAACTAACAAAACCAAAATTCTACATGAGAGAAAAAAAAACTGATCCATCATCACTGCCAATAACTTGAATACATTATATTTCATCTCCATTTTTCCTTCATACTTGTGAACATTTTTATATTAGTCATAATTCTGATTTATGTTCATTTGATTTTTTGATAACGAGGCAAATGGTTCAATCGGAAAACATTTTTCCTAAATAACTCTTACGCATTTGTTTTCCATAATATGTTACGGAATATTTTGATGGTGATAAATCTTTCATCGATCACCAAAATATCGTAAAAAAATCTTCGATTTGGGAACTAAAGTTACATTTTAAATTCAGTTCTACCGCCCCCACCGAAAAACGCTAAACATTTAGAAAAAATATGTTGTGATATCTTTTTGCATTTCAAATACTAACTTTTATATATACCCCTATACTGAAGTTTTAAAATTGACCTGCCATAATGGCCATGTCTATGCAAATATTGATATTCCCACGGACACATGTAAAACTATTTTTATTATATTCCTAAGTTTCTTCCTGTTAGTGAGTCTTATAATACTCTGACCGTATCCCCAGCAAAGAGGTAGTTACCCCGATACGATGCCTGTTTTTGTGATTTGGGGAATGTGGAGTATCTTTTCCTTGTTACTGAGGACCACCCAGACTTGGAGTTGTAGAAACTGTTTTGATCACTTCTCTCAACCAAAATGTAGCAAAATTATTTGTATTTGATTGGACCACGTGAATAGAAAAACTGATAAGTTTAGCAAAAGCAGGAATGTAAATTGGAATGAACATTAAATGGGATTTGCTAAATTTTAGCCCTAGAATAAACCTAGATGAGTTGATATGCCGTTAAATAAATCGGTCAATCAATAAATCAATCCATCTCATATTTCATTATAATGAAATATGTGAATATAGAATATCAAACCAAAATAAGTATATGAGTATTTGAAAACCTGAATGCAATTCAATTCTCACATATACGCCCATAATGGTTAAATCAGAGAAAATGTCCCTCATACAACCGACACCACTTCAATATCCTGTCAATATTTTCTGCTGTCTTTCAAAAGCTTTCAACAAATCTGACAAAACTGTAAACGAGTTGGCCTTTTAATTCTCCCTTATCCCGATGAATCAATGGCATCAAACGCCTTCTTAAATGTTGCGTTTATTTACAGGGCGGAGAGCGGAAATCGAAGAGGATACTTTTAAAACACGCTTACATGGTGTCTCGGAGATTTTCCGTGGAACTAAGGTTAAGAGATATCCGACATATTCCTATTTTCGACAAGAATGTTTATATCCCAACATGTGCGTGTCTCAGAAGTCTGTACACACGGTCAGTTTATTCTCCGATAATCTGTCATCAAGCTCTATAAAAACAGGCAACTGTTTAGGTTTGTTCATTTGTCGCGTGCCTGGCCGATATCATGCTGTACTCGTCTGGGCAGCCTAAGATGATCACATGCATGGCTGTCAATACGGATAAGTTCCATCAATGTTGGCATGCACGCTCACTCTAATCGAAATATCAAGCTACAAAAGTTCCGGATTTATCAAGGTACAAGAAACAAACATTACATACGTTAATGCGCAAAGAAGGTTGGTGAGAAATCTAAATCCAACGTTTGGGGAATAACCATCAAAATCTTCTTTATTTAATAAAAGAACTTAGTATATATATATATATATATATATATATATATATATATATATATATATATATATATATCGTTTATTTATACCGAGTAATACGAGATGAGTGCGGGGTTAACAATTCTTTCTTTGATTATGAATATTTTTCCAACGGAGGAGGCGAGTACTTTTAGCTTGAATTGAGAAAGGAAATTCATTTTTTCGGTAAGAATATGCATACACACATGCACGCGCGCGAGCGCACACACACACACACACACACACACACACACACACACACACACACACACACACACACATATATATATATATATATATATATAATTTTTTTTTCTTTAAGTCCTGACGGAATTACTACGTTGTTTTTTCTTAAAGAATTTATTGCTCTGTATTATTGGTACATTGAGCTCTTTACCAGGAAAATTTTAAATATTCTTTCATGAATAATTTCTTGTCCTGATGGAATTACTACCAACTCCGGTTTAACTCGACCAAGAATACTATATATATATATATATATGTTTCCGAAATGTGCATTCGTAAAGTCAACGTAGGAATTACTTATCCTAGAAAAAATCATTCCGAACAAAATATAGTATCTGTGATTATAAAGTTTAAACTATTATTCATTTTACACACTTCATATAATACTTAATGAGATTGTGTGAATATATACCTATTCTAATGAACACTTGAAACTTCTAATTAGATATCAACCTTTTAAAATATGTATCACTGACACACAAAAAATTGGTGGACAATAATTAATATTTTTACATGATAAGATTATAAGACACATTGGGTCCTAACTTTATCCCATGTATTATCACTCACGTTATTGTTCTTCAGTTTCCTTTTGTGGATTGTCGGGAACCACAGGAAATACAAGACAGTCAATTCTGGAATAATATTATGATTTTTCTTTGTGTGTCTGTTTTGCTTGATTCAAATTCACATCAAAGTGATTTATCAGAACCGTACACATCTTTTCTTCCTTTCTTTCTGGTACAGAATAAGAAAGAAATAATAATAGAAAGTGAAATCGTAAAAAAATATGACGTAAAATGTAACAATGAATAAAACACTATGTAGAGATTAGAAAATAACATTAGGTCGGGTCTTGAAGAAAATAATAAAAAAAAATGTTAGAAAGAATGAGTTGAAGATTTTCAAATGAATATGGGGGACTTAAAGAAAGCAAAAAGGAAGGAAAAGACCAGTGGCAATAGACAGGAAGACGCTAACTCGGAATGAAAAGAATTGATGTATTGACAATGCAAAAGCAACATAAAAGAATTACCATAGACGCAAGCTATGACGTATGAGGCAGAAAGAAGAAAGAACAGAAGTAGAGAATAGCTTTAAGGGAAGATATACAACACTTTTTTAGAAGTTAGCCAGTATATATTATTGCAGGTTGTGAGTATAGATATGGTTTTTAAAGTTTGGATTGAGAGCTACTGATGGCACAATACGAGCTGCAAGAAGTTTTCGTTTTCTTTCAGGGAATAGAAAACTCTTATGGGTTACTTGATACATAAATCTCATTAGTTTGTAAATGTTTGGTTATAGGATTAAGTATTTTCAATCTTCTACTGTAATTTTTTAAAATATCATTTTTTGTCGATAACCATTTGTTCGTATATAGTTATATAGTTTCAAATATTCCGCTAAAATTTTAATTTATTCATATTTACATAGTTTCCAGTAATTATACACACTAAATTATAGCCATTTGTTCATATACTGTTCCATAGTTTCAACCATTCTCATTCAGTACAAAAATTTAAAAACACATCTACTGGACTCTAACACGGCTTCCACTCTGATTCAGATTAAACCTGGCTGTAATGGTAAGGTAGGGGTACTTTATACTTTCTAGAACTCCACAACTAGACCCTTATCACAGGATGATGTTTTGATGTAATTCTTAGGACGACCCTTTTGAGGATACCTAACACCTCCTAAAAGGATGCAGTTGGCGTATTCTAAGCTCTGCCGACAGGGTAGATAGGATTTTGTGACTGGGATGTGGATTATGCTGAGGATGTGGGCGGAGATTATGATTTGAGAAATGGATCGGCAGACTCATCCGCTTGTTAAACTATTTATCAGCAGTATTTTCGAAAATCTAATCCTCATAAGAACTAGAAAGTGATATTGTTGAGGCTTAGACTATCATCTACAGACATGCTAGACCTGTTCCAATTGCGATTGTCTCAGTAGTAAATCGCGATTGGTTGCATCTATTTTGAGACAATGCATGCAATAAAATGTTCTTTGCCTAGGGGTATGGCGTTGTTTTAATTATCAAAACCAAATTAATTGTTCTTATATTGCACAAAATATTTTTTCCTTTGTCAATATCTTAAATTCCCAAGCCAATAATAATAACGTTGATATCATATAAGTTATAAGATAGCATTATACATTATAAGCAGCATTCGCTTAAAATTGCCAGGGTATGAACCGATTAATATTACATCCTGTGTATCAAAAACATAAAAATCTAACACAAACACGCGCGCGCACCCCCCCACATATATATATATATATATATATATATATATATATATATATATATATATAAAATACGAATAACTACTTGCACTGGCGAAAAGTTTTGAAGTTTAAAAGATTATGGATAAAAACTAGAAATTAATTTTTAAAATCTGTGAAATTAATAAGAAATTACATAGAACAGTAAGTTTTAGTTTTTCTTTGCAAAATTTCCCCACCCGTCCTGTGACCATTCACATCTCGACCTGCAAAATTTCAACGTTTAATAATTGTTCCTTTCGAGCACAATAACCATCTAATAACCGTAACGAATAATACTTTCGCCTGATTCACATTTCTACCATAATTTCTTTTCTTTTTCATCATCGATATTAATTTAATTTCTTGGGCCATCTTATCAAATAACACAGCGTCTCTCTATCCGAGAAATTTTTATGAATGGTGAATCACGAATAGTCCATTCTAAGCAAAGTGTTCATTGTGACGGACACGCTAATTTGCTCGTGTCTGCAGTTTTTTGAGGCATTCTGATTGAAAAGCTGTACTTGGCCATAGAAAAGATGAATGTATTTTAGAATTGATATGCTAATCATTTATCAGATATCATCATGATCAACATTCACTAGTCTTTTTCATATTATAGGCTTACGGCAGTACAATTCATCTTGTTTTGAACATAAAGATATAATAAAAAAGACAAATTAGATCACATTAATTATTTAATACTACAATATATATATATATATATATATATATATATATATATATATATATATGTGTGTGTGTGTGTGTGTGTGTGTGTGTGTGTGTGTATATATATATATATATATATATATATATGTATATATATATATATATATACATAGAGAGAGAGAGAGGGTGAGAGATAGGAAAATAATGAAAATAAATCCCACATTACGAAGAAAAACGAAAAACAAAGGAATGCCAACATGATGAATTTTATATGATGGAAAGTCAACGTTAAAACGTTTCGGTTTCAATAAACCTTCATTAGCACTTTAAGATGATGAAAAATATTGATTGAATACCGATGGATGTATTATTAAAATGCAACATTTTCATTGTTCACCTCGTAAATGTTTATTAAAACCGAAACGTTTTCACGTTGACTTTCCTTCATAACGAAATTGTGATAGCTTTGTTTATTTCTTTACACACACACACACACTCACGCATATATATATATATATATATATATATATATATATATATATATATATATATATATATATATAAGCTTTCAAAATCCTGGCCCCGCGGTTAGAGTGTTCGCCAATGGCCCGAGTCATACCAAAGACTTTAAAAATGGAACTTGATACCACCTTGCTTAACACTCAGCATTATAAGGTACGGTTCAAGGGTAAAGTGGAGCAATCCTGGGAATGGAGTAGCGCCCTCCCCTACACCTTGGTGTAGTAGCTATCGAAAAGGGAGCCTTCGGGTCACCCTCGACTATGGTCGCTAACTTTACTTACTTTATATATATAGTCATCCACAGACTGACTTTTTCGTTGTTTCACAACTCTTCAGTGTGGCTAGACATGTAGGAGGCTTGAAGCTGGGATCGAAACACGCCCAAATTTACGTTAGGCTATGTATCATACTGTTCCGTTCGTTTGTTTACATTTTTTCCTTAACGGATACCAGAGTGCTCAATTGGTTTGAAGAGCTTGGCATTTTGCAAGCGGCAGGCGTAAATTCATTCACCAGAGTAGTAAACCCTCATGGGGGAGCGTAGGCTATATAGCACCCTACCGCAGGAGCAAAGAATACGTTTACTCTGGTCCCAGAAAAATAGTAATAATTCCTCACAAAATTATGATTTCTGAATGTGGGGCAAGTTAATAACCCCTTTATTGCCATTATTTCCAGTACCACACTAACCCGGGGTGATAGTACCTGTAAGAGTCCGATCTATTTATTAAATGGATTTGTGTGCAAATTAATTTTATCTAATTGAAATTCTTAATATCGTATGACCATGTGCAAAAAAAGGAGCAAATCATAAAATGTTATAAATATTCAATGAAAGGATTTCCCTAATCTCCTTGCATATTGAAACAGATAATGAGTTTATAGGCCGTTAAAATCAAATAAAATTAATCGATAATGGAATTTATATTATTGCAACCCCTAGGGTACTTTTACTGCATCGACCAAATCCCAAATGCTAACAAAATAACTGATAGGATGCAATGATAGCGTCACTATTTTACAAATAAGGGTCCACCAGGGAGTGTCCCCGTAGATTAGTGTCTTGTGTGCTTAATTATGTCACATTCGTAAACGAGCTAGATGTTCAGTTTACATTAAAACAAATGCCATTGGAAAAGGTATAAAACACCTTAATCCCAGTCATTGTTTAAATAGTATCATTCCTGTTCTTCATCAGGGATGGGTTTAGCACTAAATAGACCACGAAGGGTTATACACCGGAAAGAAAGAAAGAAAGAAAGAAAGAAAGAAAGAAAGAACAAACACAAACGGATTATATTAGCCAATCCATGCCATGATTTCAACGGAAGTAGAGGGGCTAGGTTTATTGTCTGGCACCTGAGGCGCACCGTTTTAAGGGAATACCTACTGGGCCTTAGGGGTTTTTGCGCTCGCCATGTTTGTCTGAGCTACGGCCCTGCGCTTAGACCCCACCCCCACGATAAAAGGTCCTTGTGCCACATTCTTCCGGTCGATGGGACTTGACATCACTGTTGTCGAGATCATTTTGTCGAATCTTGTACCTTTATTTTTTAGACGATCGTATGGCAAAATAATTTTGACGGACTAAGTAGTATAGCTAAAATAACGTCGGCTCATTAGTACATATATATATATATATATATATATATATATATATATATATATATATATATACGAGGTGCATACGATAAGTTTCCAGACTTGTTCGTATGGGCACTTTTATTGATAGTACACGCATGAAACTCCAGTCCCCATCGAAGTAACCTCCTCCGGCTGCAATGTACTTCGTGTACCGTTCCAACAGCATCTGGAAAGCCCCATGGAAGTCCTCTTGTGCGTGTCAATGACCTTCGTCACAGCCCCTTTCATCTCCTCAATTGTCTCATAACAACAGCCTGTGAGCTTGGGGAATAACCAAAAGTCACAGGGAGCAAGGTCTGGACTAAAGGGCGGGTGACGAACTGTCTTAATGCCCAACTTGGTAAAATAGTCTGTGACAAGGATGGATTTGTGGACTGGTGAATTGTCTTGGTGGAAATGCCACTGACTCGATTTGAAGAGGGCTGGATACCAATGGAATCTCTTCCTGAACGCCTTTAAAACCTCAACATAGCAACGCCCATCCTAACTCTAACCCTATGGCCAATCAACTCTAGTTTTCTGACTTCCTTACTCCTCCCATACCTCTCATCATCCCTCACTGACTCCCTGCCTTCCTTGAATTTCTTATGCCACTCAAAAACTGATGCTCGATTCATTCAAGATGGTCGAAAAGCAGTCTGAAGCATTCCATACGTTTCTGTGGCATTTTTTAAAAGTTTAAAACAGAATTTTATAGCATATCGTTCTTCTAAAGTGTCAGATTGCATTTTTGAAATTCACCAGTTGGGACAAACAGGCTTTCGTAGGGTGTATTCCAATTCCTGCTGTAGCTGTTGATTTGAACGTGAAATCATAAAAATTGGTCATAAGATGTATAGCAATAACATATCGAATTTTCAAGAGTATGACAACCTTAAATGCCCATACGAGAAAGTTTGGAAATTATCACATGCCCCTCGTATATATATATATATATATATATATATATGTGTGTGTGTGTGTGTGTGTGTGTGTGTGTGTGTGACTGCGTGTGTCCTTTTCCCTTTGTGTCTGTGTGTTTTAAGAAGAAATACACTCTTGTGCGAGTAAATGACCGGAGTAATTTACAAACTTTTTGCTTAGATATGGATCAAGGCCGAATTAATGGCACCCCAGTATTTTATTTTTTCTGACTCAAGTTGACAGCGGAAACAAATTTTTTATTGATTCATTCGGTACGGTTTCCTCTAATATATGATTCCTTTGACGTCACAGAGGTTCTGTTATTAAAAAAAAAAAAAAAGGTTCGGAGAAAACTCAGATTTAAGTAGTAAAATACTTAACACAAAAATTAACACAACAGCATACAAAAACCTAACTGACCAGTATCTCAATTTTGGTATTATCTGAATATAAGCACAGCTATAAATACACGAATAAGAAACCACTGCTCTCTCTCTCTCTCTCTCTCTCTCTCTCTCTCTCTCTCTCTCTCTCTCTCTCTCTCTCTCTGTGTTTGTATGTGTGAGTGTGTTGGTTTTATGGGATTGAATGCACACGTATCTGTGTCTCTGAGTCCGGAAATACTCAGGTAGAATGCAGCAGGTTGCGTAGTCACTTTGCATGTTGGGTCTTAGAATGATCATCCATCAGGATCCCGTCCTAAAGCATTACGAGTCGCCGCCCATGGACAACTTGTACCCTCAAAAGAGTGGAAGTCAGCCGACAGGGCGGAAAAGTTATAAAGTAGACCATCAATATTTCCATTATGGCCTTTCATTGATTGTTCTCAGATTATTCTTTTTTACTTTCACAATACAACTTCGGTTATTTTGAGAAGTCATTTTGTATGAACTGACTATTCTTAATCTAATTTATCCTTGTTTATCTTACCCATTAGAGACGGTTGACATAATGTCCTGTACAGTGTCCACTTAGTTTGATTTGCATCCCAGTGTGATTTAGTGGTATAATGCTTAAAGCGAATTCTAGTAAGCAAGTACGAACTCCATTGCGTTAACTTTCAGAGAAATAAATATCCTCCAAATTGTGGGTTAAATTGTACCACTAAGAATGACTTTGACAATAAATAACCTAAAATTGCTGATATGCCATTAAACAAAGAAACCAAACTAATTTACATTTAATCAAACTTTAGTTAATAAGTTTATAAGTAGTTCTTGAAATTAAAATATTTACGTAGCATTATCTAAAAGTATTTCTTTCTTTGACTCCATTAAATTTTTCATTGAACGAATAAATTCTACTATCGAATGAAAATTATATTTTCTATTCGGAATAGCATCATTCATCGGTAACATAAAATAAGCAAGAAGATCTCACTCAGTAACAATTACGGAACTACTCGTCTTCAAAAAATCATGTCAAAGGCAAACGCACAGTGTGTACTCGTCCAAGCCATGAAGAAAAAAACATACATGAAAGTATTTGCTAGATGGAACAATCATTACCATCTTTCGAAGTTCACTTGCATCGTACAAGAAACCGTTTAACATGTGAATAGATTTCCAGCAGTAACATTCACAAAAGTTGGTAAATCTATTTTGTTTCTTGCGTATTCGATTGAATGTAAACAAAATATAAGTCCGTCTTCTTGTTTTTTTTTTTTGAGAAATGTTTTTACACATGCAGTTTTAAAAGAATTATGAACGTTTAAAACTTGATTTAAAGTTTCTAATTATATACCTCTTGACAGTGGGATCTTGAGAATTAAATTTCATATACTGTACTGGCCATCGAAAATTAAATTCATGTGCAAACTCGTTATCTCAATCTTGCATCCTCATTGCTGACCTCCGGAGATGCATGAAAGCTCCCGAGGAGATGCTACCACAACATCTTGAATATTTTATGAAGAAAATACAACACAAATGAAAAATTCAGAAAAAGAATAACTGATTCCTTATATCACATTACAATTTACTTAATAATCTGACGAAAAGAAAATGACATGGTATTAGGGGTACGAAGTTAACACCCAGCAATTAACAGGTTTATTTTTTCGAAAATTCGCTAAGTGTAGCTCATAATTAAGATAGAGGCCAGGTAATTGTCAAAGAGTATTCAGTGCCTCTACAATCAAATTTGAAGACGCTCTTGATGCGACGATAATCGCCTAAGGAAATGGACTTGACTAGCTGAGCTAAAAATCTAGATGCGCTTGTTAGATATGTCTAATACCTATAGAAATGTATGCATCCGTCTATTATCTCTCTATATATGATTAAATAATATGGCAGAGTGGGCTGTTCAAAATTGGTATGTCAGTTGATCTAAGAGAATGAAGATCCTTGCGTTTAAACTTCCTTAACTCAGCTTAAGAATTGTGTTGCATCCTGCTCGTAGCAGATGCTTCAGGTAAATGCACACAAACAACTATGGGATTATGAGGACGATTGGGGATATGAATCCAAGTTTGCTTTTTTTTACCGCTGGACTTTCTCTCTTGGACTTTCAAACAGGTTTGGGAAAGCTTTAAAGATAACCCCCATGAAAGAAAACCCTCCATAGTCCCCACTCAAGAAAGCATTGACAAGATTCATCTTATAAGATTTGATCGATGAATTACAGAGCATTACATGGCCACTAAATAAGTAAAGTGAGTAAGTAAAGTTGGCGATCTTAGTCGAGGGAGATCCAAAGGTTCCCTTTTCAATAGCTACTACACCAAGGTGTAGACGAGTGCGCTGCTCCATTACCTGAATTTCTCTACTTTAATTACGATTCTTACCTTAGAGTGCTGAGTGTTAAACAAAACGGCATCAAGTACCATTTTTTAAGACATTGGTACCACTAAATAGAGTAACTTAATCGTAGATGTCTGGCTACTTATTAATAGTATCAAAATGATATTGAATTCAGCTACTTGGCTCCCTAAATATACTGTAACATGATCAGAAGCGATTCGGTATTATGTTATTTATATTCTTTAGCTTTACAACTTATGAAACTATATTGTATTCGATATCTTGATATTAGTTATAGGTAAAATAAGCATGAAGGTTACGTATTGTTTTACATGGTGTTCCGCTGAATATTACGGATTTACTCTTCAGAATATTATGGAGACAGCATTTGCTCACCGTTAAGTGTGCGAAACGAAAAGATCAAAGAAACATGTAAATCTTCGCTACATTGCAGTGAAAACATAAATAAAACGAAAGTAAAGAAACTCTTTTGCGAGCGAAAAAACATGTCCACTATCACGTTAAGAAATCAAAGATATTTGTCAGTACATGCTCTAAGGCAGAACTGATAAATTTCCCGGGATGGTATCATCATTATTAATTGATTACTCCTAATAAAATGTGGTGAAGCAATTTTTCCTGAGGCGTGGCGTAGTTATCGGTATCAAAATAGAAAACGGGTGGTGGGTGCGTCTACATAGCGTTGTAGCTAACCTGCTTGCCTACGACATCGTAGTAAGCGAGGTGTACTCTAGTCGCATTGATATTTTCAGATTCGGATTAATACCCTTTCAAAAGGTATGGACCTCTTTATCCCCAACCCCGCTTTGCATTAGATAGTACCACTAGTGGTCTTCTACAAGGATAGCTTTGGCAATGAATAGCGCACGAAGACTCATATGCCATTAAACAAAGAAAGCTAACTAAATCCAAAATAGAAAAGGTTTAACAAGTTCGAATTCAGGATTACATGATTTATTTTCCTTTTGTCATAGTCTTTAGAAAGCCTTTTTCGTGAAAAAATGTCTCATCACAGGCATGCCACCTGAGAGTGTAAAGGAAGTAACGTTTGAGTTGATTGTTATTCCGTTGTTACATAAGATATAGTGATATTTAATAGCGTTAGAAGGCGTCAATATTTTCTATAGATGTAAACTTTAACATAAAAAGGAACAGATACTACCCTTTCATCGAAGTGGAAATTATAGACAGAAAAAAAAGAAATAGTAAAATTAATTTGAAAGGGTTCATTATATAAGTATTTTTAGGACTGATACTTCATGTTTCTTATATCTCTTTTAATTATAGAGGGTACGCAAAAGACTTTTCATGCAAACAGCAAGCGGAATGAAGCATGTGACATATCTATTTGATATATCGTAGTATATAGACTTTGATTACTCTAGATTAGTATTTCCGAAAGTGGTTTATGCTGACCCTAGCCGATTAATAAATTTTAGCAAACTGAATCAAAGCGTTTAGGTCTACCAGATTAAATTTATTAGTTTGAATTTATTAATCCCTTTATATATCCAGGCTAAAAACAGTTTATACATGGTTTATTCTATTTTGACCCAATGCAACTTTCCGTATGACGCAAATTTATCGTCAATAGCGTTATCACAAAAGATGTTTAGGATAAGGACTGTTTTATCCATAAGATCCACCATCAGAATTTTCAAGAAGACTTTAAAGTCATATTCAAGCATCTAATACAAAGAGGGATATGCCATTAAACCCAACCAAACAACTAACCAACCAATCAAGCATCTAAGTATGGAATTCCTGAAATGAATGTATAGTCACTATATGTTAAAGTTGAAATTGCTGATTTAAACAACCTCTTTAAAGAAGAATTGACTGGAATGACGTTAAGCTAAAAGCAAAGTTTATGTAAACATTTTTTCAATTGGATATAGATAGATGATCAAAAAACGGAGGCAATATATTTCCAACTTGATTCAACTATTGATCCAATTTTATTTGCTTTCCCAAGTTCGTATGCAAAGGAAGCTTGCTACCCTTTTGGTGGGGTAATGGCTTGCAAGCTAGACAATGAAACCTACACGAGTGAGTTCAAGTCTCATTGAGTGCTCCATTCATTCGGCCTTGTGTCACATCGAAGCAAAAAGTGCTTTATGAATTACTATATGATGGAAGCTCGGTTAATAGTTTACAAGGAAACAGAGAATCACTTTGAACATAGAACGTGGTGATTTCAAATTCAAATTCGCTTGCAATTTAATATTTATGACCTCCTCAGTGCCAACAAATCCCATCCTTCTCAGTAAGGTATGATTCATTGATATTGTACTTTCTATTTTTCCGTGTTAAACATTTTTAGATTTGATATAGATTGTAATGTAATATTCATGGTGTGAATAGAAATTAAATCTAGTAACAAGGGGTCAATCAAGTAAAAAGTTTAAAAGCCTGCCGTTTACAGTAGTTTTCTATAAATGAAGTCGTTAGTGTAAATGTGAAAAATTAACTTGTTTCTTTTTTTTTTTTTTACCGTGACGGATTATTCGACATTCGTTGTTACGAGGCCGGAACTGAATTCGCATCGAGTTATTGGTGTGTTCAGTCATGCTTTTTGTGTTTTAATCAATGTTATATCAGTGAATAAAGTGAATTATCTATTGGTTTCATTTATTTATCACTAGAATTCACCCGTTAATAATGACGCTTGAATTTTATATAAAATATCATTTTATAATCGAAATAAAAAAAAGATTTCAGAATCTAAATAGATTATATCAATAAATGAAAATTATATTGTATGTTATTGTAATAAAAAGTTCATATTTCATATAGTAAACTTTGAAAGTTCTGAAAAATCAAAATGTCTTTCTTTCTCTTTCTCTCCCTTACTTGCTGCTCTCAATGTAGAGTCAAAAGATACATAGCCAAGTAGATGAACTCAAAAACTGAAGAAACCGTTCCGCCTGCTTTCCCGAAAACTCTTCTGCTTTATTTTCCTTTCTCTTTCGATGCGGCAAGCCACAAATCTTTCTTTCTTTCTTTTTTTCTTTGAAGAATACCATAAAAAACTTCAGAGGCTTCACCTTTCGTTCTTTCTTTCTTCCTTGCTTTCTTTCATTTCGTCATTCCCTTTTCCCTTTAATTTTTTTCTTTCTTTAAAGATTACAACCAAGAACGTAAGAGATCTCACCTTCATTTTTTCTTTCTTTCTTTCGTTCTTTCTTTCTTTCTTTCTTTCTTCTTTCTTTCTTTCTTTCCTGTATATTTTTTATACAGACACAGATGCACACACTGAACGCTAACACTAGTGTTTTATATTGTTAGGATATTGCTTATATGATAATAGTAAATCTTTTATAAATTATTTTAAAGAAAAGCAGACATTTTTAGATAGATGTTCTTTTTTAAACAAATAAATAACTAAATAAACATGACATGCCTGATCAACACCAAATCACCCTGAAAACTCCCCGTCCCTCTCTCTCTCTCTTTCTCTCTCTCTCTCTCTCTCTCTCTCTCTCTCTCTCTCTCTCCATCATAAATCCCTACCACCCATCGCTCAAGGCAGGTCTTTTAAGTTGCAACTTGTGTCCGCTCAGAGGTGCTGTAAGTAATTCTTTGATTGTCAGCCAATACTGGAATGTCCATTTGTAGAAGTCCATAAGTGAACCTCACTTACTTCTATCGTACTGCTTCGCATATCTTCTTCGTCTTACTTGAATGGGTTGTAAGATAGAGGGTAGGTGACCAAACAGCTATTATTTTGTGCAGTATCGCCTTCAGGGTTTTTACAAGTCAGGGCGGAGCATTCTTGTGTTGTACCAATTTTGCTTTTTCTCTTGGAGTTTTGTTAGTGTCTATGTGGTGCATTCATTTGGCTATATAGATGCAGCGCTTAGAAGAAATCCCTATTTATTCTTTTGGATATATGAGACCTAAATTGTCAAGAGCATTTTACGACATCGCGAGGCGTATGTTGTCATCATTTTCAGTTCATCAAATAGTGCTTTAAACCTAATAACTGGTCCATGGATTTTACACGCTGATCACATGGAGTGGCTATGCCTCCTTTTTATTTAAAACACAGGTGCTCGGTTTTATTTACATTCTCGTAGTCGCCAATAGTTCCAGCTGCTTCCTTTAGGCAATGCACAGGAAATTCTGCTTGGGAATGTGATTTTACGAGAAACGATAGTTCTTCTGCGAAGTTTGCATCTGAGACAGTTTCTGGGGTATATCGTCTGCTTCTTGCCATTCTTTATGTGAAACCATTTTCTTTTCTTAGAATTATTGACATTCGAAGTATGCAGTCTACGCAAAATATTTTAAAAATATGGTACTAATATATTTCCTAACAAGTCTTCAGCGACTATGTCGAAGAAGTCGATTTCTCTCTATCAGGTTAGAGAAACATTACTTTCGTTTTTTCTTAAAGTATCATTATGGTTGTAACAGTTTCTTCGGAAAAACGATATGCTAGTAGCATTTCATTCATCTATCCTTACTGAACTATTTCAGCCTGACTGTTGACTTGTTAGGTTTTTCCGCTCAGAAGACGATAAGCCCACTGTGACCCAAGTTCAGAGTTATGTGCCTTGTTTCACAGCTACTGTGTTGAATCGAATGATTTCTATTTTTAAATGCAAAATAGTTAACCTATGACTAGAAGAAGGATATTTGAGAAGTTAAGTGTGACAAAGAAAAAAACTTGTTTCCTATAAATGTAAAGTCCGAATATCTCATCGAAATTGAGCAAGTACGTGTAGTACTGTTTTATTCTATCATTACGCTTAGACAAAATTATTCTGGGGAAGTCTGTGCTATTCTATGGCTGCTCCACACTAAAGAAACGCTTAGAGATACATGCGATCTACACAAGGATCTTGTTCTGAAAAAATTCTGAAATCAGCTCACTAGAAATTAATATCAACACGACTACTTGCCTCCTACCACACAACCCATTCAAGTAACAAGTCATACTGGACTCTGGTAGGAACGTAAATATGAAATTATGAGTGACGTTCTCCAAAAGATTCCTACATATGGATACATTATTCTTGCTTGATGAGGATACGTTACATTCATCTGCCTTATTCGGATACTGGATGCCATCTAGAGGATTTGTGATAGATTATTGGAACGGATAACAATATTGAGTCCTATGAATCCATTCTGTTGGTTCATATTAATGACCATGGTGATATATTCAACCAGCTGACTATTTGATCGAAAAAAGTTACTGTGCAAAAGTTTTGGGAAACTATAAAATATTATTAAGGTTCAACTAATTGTCATTTTATCAGTGAAAGTTGCACACTGTATTATTTTACGAATGAAACATTGACACATATGGGGTCATTTCCACACTTAATCTTAATATTTAATATGTATATATTTATCATAGACATCACTTCATTGTAAAACACTGCATCATGATTGATTCATGTGAGGTGGTCGATCATTTTTGATCGGCCATTATTGGGGGCTGTCTCACATCTTCCCTCTCATTCAAAACTTCTAATTCAAAATATTATGATTACATATGGAATTGACTTCAACTGGGCCAGTATTCCAGGTGTAAAAAAAGAAACTCTATGTGAAACAGCTACTTATAAGTTTACAATTAGAAGAAATTACCAATACTTTAAGTTGGCCGAAAACATTTGCATTACGGTACTCAAATAAACATTAAAATGCCCAAAACAATCGCTATGTTATATGTATTTGTGAACTGAGCAGGAAATATTAATTAGAATTACATTAGCTTAAATTAATATATTTACATTTCCTTCCCAGAAATCAATTAATATCAGGTCATTAGTGTACTTCCGATACTTACATATATATTAAGAGACCAGCTTAATTCAACAGTAACCGTCGTTAACAGTGGAATCAACTAGCCGAATTCAAATTCTGGCAGAAATTTTTCAGCTTCACTCAGCAGTAATGTTATTGTGAATGGTTTGAACCGATCTGTTCTTCCTCTATCTTTAGAAAATACTGGACCTGACTGTGTTCTTTGCCGTAGATACGGCAACATGCCTAGATTGAGAACTTTGAATTTTAGCTTGCATTACTCAGTTTAAAATTTTACCTGGTTCCGTATTCCTGCTAACTCAAATCAATGACTACATACATACCTATAGTTATGTTAAGGTTACGGTTGATATATATATATATATATATATATATATATATATATATATATGATATTTTGGCGCCTATAAAACTTTTCGCTGCTCTACAATTACCTTTAAGATATACAATGCCAAAACAAAGGATGTAAAGTACATTAGGATAATAATGCATTAATAACAAATTGAATAATACCCATGAAGTAATAGCATTAATAATAAAATCATATCGTATTATATCATATATAATATAATATTCATATCATATATATTCATATAAAAAAGAATATATTAATATAACAAAATTTAATTTATAAAAAATAATCATCAAAATATATAATAATAAAATATGATAATTTTACATTCTATGATAAGATAATCTATTATAATGTCTATTGTTTAATTATAATCTATCTTAAAATCATACTGTCGAATGTTATTTTTAAAAAATTGGAGGTCAAGAAATTTGTGCATTCGTACATATATCTCATCATCAATTCGCGCTAAAAAAAAAACGGATTTCCCTGATTCTTTCTTTCTCTCTCTCTCTCTCTGTCTGTCTCTCTGTCTCTGTCTCTGTCTCTGTCTTTCCATCCGTTTTTATCGTCCATTTCTACCGGTATGTCCTTCAAACTACATCTAGTGTCCACACAAAACTGTTGTTTGTAAATTCTTCCTGGACAGCCAACACTGGTACGTCCATGAATCGGTTTCAATGAAGAACCTCGCTTGTGGGTTGTCTCTTGCTTCTGTCGCTGTCTCTGAATGTTTTGTTAGTCTTACTTGGAGGTTTTTTGAGATGGGAGCCAAGTGGCTGTACAGCAGCTGTCATGTGAGATGACGTTTCCAGGTTTTATTCAAAAGAGCTTCTAGTGTCCTTGCATAGTTACCATCAAAACTATTCTCCATACGTTTTGTTTACAGTTCTCCTGAAACTGTCACATTTTGGAAAAATCCCGTTTTACTTGATCAGATGGATGAGACTTCAACCGGTGAAGATGACATATTGCTGCTGAAGTGTGTGAAATTGTTTACTTTTTTAGAGGCTTACCACTAGTAGTGATGACTTCTTTTTTTGTTTATTTAAATTCACGAGGAAGCCAATGCCTCCTGCTGCTATGCTCTAAGCTGTCCAGTCGGGATTCGGCTTTGGTAAGTGTATTTGCAAGAGGCGCTAGATCATCTGCATAGTGTGCATCTGTGATAGTTTCTCCTGGATATCGTCTGCTTTTTGCTTTTTCTATAGTAAAGCAGTTTTCTTTTATTAAATCTATCGACGCTCTAAGTACGGAGTCTAGGGGGATTATAAATTGATATGATGCCACTGTATATCCTTACAAACCTTCGGCAGAAATGTCGAAGAAGTGACTGCCTCCATTTGGTGAGCGAATTATTGCTTTTTTTGATTTGTAAAACATCATTTTAGTTGTAACTGTTTTTTAATAAAGAGTACTGGCTAGTAACATTTGTTCCATCTTCTTTCTGTGTGTGAAATCAAAATATTCATAGAAATCAATAAGCAGTGGTCTTGATTTGAGACTTCTTTCAAGGTAATTCATCAAGTTCGCCCTTAGAAAACTGACTTGGTTTTATGTCCAGTTGGTTATTAATAATTTTTGTGATAGGTTTATCAGTGACTATTTGAGAGCTTCCAATCAGATTCTTCAAATGTTCTTTCCCCATCAGTATTCTTTCTTTTTAGCAGTGAGTTTTTTGCTATCGAGACACTTTTCTTCTTCTCACTTCATTTATAGTTTGCTATGATACTCGTGATGGTCAATATTTTACCAAGCTTCTGATTTTATTTATTTGCCGTTCAATGTATTTTTGTTATTCTATTTGGTATGTATTAGTTCTCTCTAGACTATCATTAGATTCTTCATGATGGCAGTTGTTGGTTTTCGGATATATCCTGAAACGTATCGAATATGTTTCACTCGGTAAACGTATATTCATTGTTAGTAGCTCTATTGGCTAGTCAAGAGCAGTCGTAGGGTGTATTTTTGAGTGTTTGTCTCAAATGTCTGTATAAACTCAAGCATATCCTTTCCTTGATGATTTTGGGATTAGAAGATGCCCCTTCAAAAGAGGAATATGCCTTACAGTTCAGAGCACTTTTTATCCTCTTCTTGTTTATAAATTTATAAATAATCTGCTTAAGAGTTATTTGGTTAGATGTAGGGCCATATTTTTCACTCCCTTTTCATGGAATTTAGTATTCAGTCATGTTTATCTATTCTTGAGTGAAGATATTTCTGTTTTGCCTGTTGTGTAAGTAAAATTTATTTTCAGGTGATAATATCAATTTCAATACTGACATTGGTGGCATTGGTGGCAAGAGACGATCGTTGAGCTGGGATTGCTATTAAATAAAGCACACATATTTTTCGGTTGTATTCTCAAGTATTCCTTCAACTCTTCTGGTGGCATTGATTGAGTTTTTCAATACAGATACTGAGACAAATGTTCATTCCTAACCATTATCAAGATATTTTATTTCTTGTTCGTTATGGTAGTATATATTTTCATATATGTATATGATGTCTGTTTAATGCTCGGGTGCAAACGGTGTCAGCTCAGGTGACTGGTATATTCTATATAATTTCCCAATGTTAAATGTTTCTAATGTTAACAATATTTTGCATGTAGGTAATAACACCAAAAATAATATTACACAAAAATAAAACCCCACTATATTCTTATAAGAATAAAATCAATTATTTTATGAGAATAATTTTATAAAACTATATATATATATATATATATATATATATATTTATAGCGGAAAAGGGTGTAATTGATTGATTTAAACTCCAGTCTGCGTATTAATACATTTCTATTCCTTTAAATAGTGTGAAAGTTTCGCGTAAAAAACAAGCTAAACAACTTTTCTTGTAAAAAGAAAATGATATAATAGTCCGATGGTAAATATTCTAAGAGGGAAAGTTAAGATTCATACATGAAATATAACAGTTATTGTTAGCCTAATCTAACAGAATATATTCTATAGGAGTAAAAGTTATGCGTGTAAGTCTGTCACTATGTGAGACAGCAAATACATTTATGCGTTAAACGTACATGCGACAGCTGCTGAAACTTTAATCAACAAGCTGAGACTCATTTAGTAGTATTAATAAAATGTCTAAACACTAGTATATTCGCTCAATTTAAAATATTTAAGCGATGTTAAATTAAACTTAAACTTGAAAGAAAAGAATGTGAAATTTTCCCTCAAAAGAAATAAACCGAAAGATTGAGTAGATATGGGGCAATTATATACCTACTTAATATGAAACTAAACTGTCAAAATTATATTATATATTCAACTCTGAATGAAGGAAAAACTTGATCAAGTAAAGCTAATTAAGTTTTGGGTACTTAGTCTTCCCAAAGATGTTAAATAGCTGTGTTTGTTTCACTAATCTAGAACTATCATCAGAAAGAAAATTTCTTCACGGCCACTCGGTCAATGCGCAGAAATACTAACGTAAATTACTTGATATCTGGAAGAAGATACAAGATGAAAACAGACCCCTCTGAGAAGTAATAAAATACTCGATTTATACACAATACTAATCCATCGTGTCAAAGATTCTAGTTGTTGAGAGGAAGCAACCTCCACCAAAAACGATGTCCTGGGTATGGTAGTCAACTTCACTAATTGGTGAGGCATCAATCCTTGAATTCTTGTGAGTGTGGAATCTCAATATCATTGCTATTATATCGAGGTTCCACCTGAACCTGATGATATCATTTGATAGAGTAACATTAATTTGTGCTGATTGAAAATTTCGTAGAATAAATTAGGAGTAATGATACGAAATGCAAATTATGAATATTCAGAAAAATGCAAATTATTAATATTCAGAAAAAAATGTTCAGTCGAGAGTTATTTACAAATAATTAGTATCTTAAATAAGTTGAAAGTATCCTTCTTAAAAAAAGAAGACTGAATTCGATAACTGATCATCCAATAAAGTATCAACTGTTGTAAAACCAACCAAACCAATGGTTACATTTCAAACGAAATGCTTCGATTTTTTCTATCGTTATTGTTGTTTATCTTTCAATAAACGTTGGAGGTTTGGTTTTCTTCTCTTAGTAATCGCTTATTCTGTATCTAAATATCTCTCTTCCTTTACAAAATACAACAGCACCATGAATAGATCAATGGAAAGGGCATTGATTGGAGCAACCTGGAGGATAAAAAAATCCACTTCTGTCAGAGAATCTGCAAAACTATGAGAGATAGAATTTAAAAAAGAACGTGGACGGATGGGGGTAGCACACACAAATAGAAAAAAGAAAGTTGCTTTGAGAAGTAGTATGTTGTTCAAGAAAGAAGATAGGTAATGATGAAAAAGATCCCATGAAAATCAAGAGATAGTTCAGTGGAGTTTACTAGTCGGGGATGGTGGGTGTTGGCTAATCAATGGTGGAAGAACGGTTTCTGGAGTCTTCACCATCAGATATACTTTAGTTTCACACCCGGAGCTTCTTTTTTGGCGGGGGTCTCTTACCTTTCTAGAGGGGATAAGTCCCACTGACAGGGTGGTTAGCCACTTGAACATATTACTAACAAAGGTAAATCACGGATTTTAGTGTAATTTGCTCCTAATATTGTCAAATTTGGCTGCGTACATTTTTTATTATATCCATTAAAAGAGTTGTTTTCTCCAAAATTTGAAAGACACTTTCTTCTCTTTCATTCTCATATTCCATTCTACTTAAGATATTTCTACAACCAAGAAATTTATTTCAAATCTCTTTCAAGAAATATAAGTGCATACATTTGTCTTAAAAGTAATTTAAAATAGAAATTGCTGCTGCTGTCGATAATGCTGATCATGATATTTGCTAGATTAAGAGATAATTTCATGTAAGCATCAGAAATATATTAGATATTTTTAGTGAAAAAATTATTATCTCCTTAATTGAGTGCTTTATTTGGTTTGATTTCTTTATTCAATAGTATATCAACCCTATCGACTATATGGAAATCAGACCTAACCGATAAAATGAAACGCAGTTTCTTCCAGGCAGCGGTCACATCGATACTGCTATATGGATGCACTACATGGACGCTAACAAAACGGCTCGAGAAGAAACTAGATGGCAATTACACAAGAATGCTGCGTGCAATCCTCAACAAGTCCTGGCAGCGGCACCCCACAAGACACCAACTGTACGGCCACCTGCCCCCTATCACGAAATCTATTCAAGTTAGGCGAACCAGACATGCAGGACATTGCTGGAGAAGCAGAGATGAACTCATAAGAGATGTACTCTTATGGATCCCCACACACGGCCGCGCAAAAGCAGGACGACCAGCACGAACGTACATTCAGCAGCTGTGTGAGGATACAGGATGTTGTCCTGAAGACCTGCCTAGGGCGATGAACGATAGGGAGGAGTGGCGAGAGAGGGTCAGGGATATCCGTGCTGCCAGCACGATATGATGATGATGATGATATCAACCCTGGAGTTGCTAAATACCAAATATCAAATAGTTCTATAACTTTCCTAAGGATGTATATCATATTACGAAGTATATAATATATCATTTGTGCCACAATTCTGAGCTCTTTCCGCTGCCTTTATCATACAGAGTACAATATTTACTTTTGGTTTATTTCCTTAGAATTCCCTCCTGGTGTAAAGGCGCCGCTGACACTAGAATTGTTATAACGTGGAAATTTCCAACAGGATTATATACTGTCCAAAATAGTTTACTGCTTGAATTTATTGAGTCGTTCTCCTCAGATCATCATTGATTATTTGATAGCTCTCTTTGCGTAGTGTGCAATATTTCAGTTATGAAGAAAGAAAAAAAATATCGTTAATTCGACTAAGTGGAAATACCCTTGTTTGATTCAATTGGATGATAAGAAAATACTTGAAGATAAGAATAACAAATCTTAAATTGTGTGTAACGATTTGACAATATCATCGGTTGAAATATATACGTTAGAAAGGGAGGGAAATATTTGATTGATAAAAACAGACCGATAATGTAATTATTTTAATTTTGAGCTTTCTTGTTTACTCCGAAATGAACGTTTGATTGAATAAATGTAAATATTGACTAAATTATGGAGATATAAAACGTTTTAACGCTGAGAACTCCGAATCTCACACTACATCAATGGCCTTCTCCAGTCTCGCTTCTTGGCTAGAAAAAATGAAAAATAAACATAGGTATATATTAACAGTTCATGTGAGGAAGAAATGGGGATTCATCAGTCGATATTCAGGCTGCGAATAAGAGTAATACCTTTAAGTTATTTCAGCTTACGTGAACTCTACGTTTATATTACTTTTCTAGTGAAAATTTCAGATCAGCAAATGTCATTAACTCCGACATTACGTCACTCAGCATCTGTAACGTGATATGGTCGGTCCAAGTTACAAAAAGAACGAGATACTAATTTCTGAGGAAGAAGAGAGACAGAGACAGAAGAAAATATAATGAGAAGAATTGAGGGTAGACATAGTCTACTCGAGCGAGCCACTAACCTCTGAGTGACTTGTGGGTCAGTAAGTCACGGGTTAGAGAATTCATTAATTAAAAATGACTCAAGAAAAAAAAAAACTGGTGGTCCTAACTCATCTGCGGAAGTGTGGAGACCAATAAGGCGACGACAAGGTTTTAAGAATTTGGGCCAGAAGGTGTGACAAGGCAAAGACAGGCAGTAGAATACCTGCTTGGAAGATATGAAGGCAAATAAAAAAATTCTACCCCTCAACCCATTTTGGGGTGAGCTCCGAAGAAAGGATCACATATCAGGCGCAAACCTGTGAAGACAAAACCAGCGAATTAAGGCGTTAGAACAACAAGAAAACAACGATAGAAAATTCAAGGTCTGTGTCTTCCATCTTTTCCTCCTCATGACATGTTTTTTCTCTTTGCCCAGCTAACACGGTCGACTCAACATACATACTTTATTTCTTTCTCCCGGTGACTAATTACAAATTGTGTTAATGAATTAAGACAGAGTTATGTGTTCGTCTACTTTTACCGAGGCAGGCTCACAACTGGTCCGAATACTAATTAAGACGTAACGATACGGCTATTAACATGTTCGAAAACGCTGGGGTACAAGCGTCTATTCCGTACAATTAGGTTACTCAACGTTACCTATGTAATAAGTATATTTATCTGTGCCTCCCACCAGGCAGGTCTTTTATTGTAGGGATTTGGTGGGAGTTGGGAAAAAGTTTTAACTCGTGCTCTGCTGGACTCTGCTGGACATAATATTACTAGGTTTAATGTGAACTATGCTAGCCTTTGCTAACTCTCACGGCCTTGTTAGTCATACATTCTCTAGACTCAAAGCTCAGGTGCATTGTGAATCTATGTTTGTCATTGATACTTCACGCTGCAAGAATGCCAGGCGGCCCCTGATGAGGTCCAATACCCTCGCAGCAAGCTCAGAAACCAGGTAAGTATCATAAAATAGGGAAATGAAATTAATGAAATATCAAAACATTAACAATGGACTTAAAAGAGTGAGAAAACAAAAAAAAGTCTCCAGCATCTTATAGTTTTCGTTCCTTTCAACTGGTGACACTTAATAAGATTTTCTAACTAGATCTTAGTCATAAACAAAAGGAAATAATAAATAAGAAGATTATGTTATATCATATTTCTAGAGAAATAGTTTCCGTATACATATATACAGGGTGGAACGATAAAATTGTCACCCTTGAAAAGACGACATGATTCCATTTCCGTTTAATGAAAACCGGATTTCTTTTTTTGTTACAGACCATCTACTAGTTGGCCAGTTGTGTAGAAATCCCAAGAGCGATAGGAGCCTTCTATCATGTCTGAAAGTGACACAATTCATGCTCTCTACCAATCCAAATTATGACAACAGGACCCTCAAAATGCAAATCTGGATTGCCACGAATAACAGGGACGTGCCCAGGGTGTTGAAAACAAAGTTTCCGGCTACGGTTATGGTCTTGGGTGTGGTTTCAAGTGAGGGCCACATCATGCCACATCACATCTTCGAAGTCGGCTTGAAAGTCAACACCAATGTGTTGAAGAATGTGGTGATCTCTTGGTGCAATCAAGTGGCATGTGGCAGACCTTGGCCGTGGCAGCAAGACTCGACACCGGCCCACAAGTCCAAAGAGACCCAAGCTTGGCTTCAGAAGGAGTGCTACGACTTTGTACCCTTCTCTCGTTGGACTCCCTCCTCCCCCGATCTGAATCGGCTGGACTACTTTATTTGGTCATACGTCAAGATCATCACCAAAATGACCTCCCACAACACCAAAGCCAGCCTGATCGCCGCCATCCGCCGAGTATTCGCCGAGGTTCCGCCGGTGCTTGTGGAAAAGGCATGCTCCCAGTGTTGCATACTCATACGCAGATGCATGCAAAATCATAACGACGACACAATAAAGACACAATAAAAATATAGAAAAAATATACCTCTCATTTTATTTGAAAGGGTTGTGTGTGAGAGGGAGTTGGAGACCGAACAGAACTGCAACATATTGATCCTTACTCTATTGGCCCTAACCGTGTTTCTTTCCCGTTCTTCTGGACTGCTCAACCGGGGGCCTGGGGGCCCAGCCTCTCTGGGACATGTTCTCATTCCAGCATCCTCTCCAACTGGTCTGGTCTCTAAACTAACTGACTTCCTGTCTTCACTGAGTTATATAATAGTTCAACGCCCCCTTCTTCTTGTGGGCGTCACAGTTGCACTCATTCAACCCATCCTCGGTCAAGGTTATAATTCTGATATTTCTCGACCGGATGCACCTGTTATTTACATTGGTGCATTTCTTATTTTGACAGTCCGGCTGGATCGTAGGTCAATATACAACACTAGTTCCGATTCCATATCGAGGCGGTGATTGAGGCTGAAGGCGGCTACATTGAATAGATGCCAGCTCTACAACATAATCAAGTTACCTGAATTTATTTTTTCAATAAAATTTTAAAATAAATCTGTCGCGTTGTTTTCTTAAGGACGACAATTATATCGTTCCATCCTATATATTTACATATATATATGTGTGTGTGTGTGTGTGTGTGTGTGTTCGTGTCTTAAGTGTTGGGGCATCTAATTTTTGCATACAGAAAATAAAATATTGTTAAAGCTCCGAAGTATTCATCCCTTTCAATTATATGAAATGAAATACTCGGCAATTCATATTTACTGGCAAAAATGTAACAGTTTAATCATCATCAACAACATGTACTGACAGTACATATTCTTTTGACACTCGCTCTTTTCCTCCATCCACACCTATCGGCCATCCTTCTTGGTGGGTTATCTTGAGGACATTCAGTCTCTACACAATTAGATATAAAGTTTTACTGGTCTACACAACTCAAATGAGCCGATGTATTCGATTCTCAGGAGGAACCTGATTGATGAGATTTTCCTTACTTCTCTAACATTGCTAGATTGTCTAGTTCGTCTTTTTTATTATTTGCAGTAAGTAGCCGTATGACCACACTTCCAAGAATCCGTTCAAATCACCTCGCTGTATCCTTTGGTAGTTCTCATCAAGCTTTTTCTCCAAGGTTTTTTTTTTCAAGTGGTGCAACCATAAAGTTGTATTGGCATGGCTACAGCTTGGAAGGATTCCACTTTTAATCAGATATATCACATTTCCTTATCCTATTTACCAACTCCTCCGCTCGGGCAGGATATGACACAAGGTCAATTTCTAAGCGAAGTTTAACAGGTTTGAATTCAGAGTTTTCCTTCTCCTTGACTAGTTGCCTAACCAAGGCTGAAGAACCTAGTCTGTCCTACTATTTACCCATAGCTGGAGGGAGAATAACTGGATTCATACCTTTCCCAAGGGTATTAGTGCTATCAAATTTCCTTATGGTCGATAACCTGTCAATACCTGTCCATTCTTTGCCGAAAGATAAATTGGCATCACTTTCAGTTGATGAGATATTACTACCAGAGAATATAAACTGGTCAACTATATTCAACTCTTCCTGTCTGCTCTGGGCTGAGCCATAGGGATTTCGCATTAACAGGAATATATGCAGGAAGTGCTAGATTATCCGCAAAATCTGCTTCAGAAATAATTTCCGCAAGAGAAAACATGCTACTGGTCTTTTTTCTTTTCTTTTTTTTTTTTAGTGTGAAGCGGTTTTCGACTGAGTTACATATCATTACAAGAGACATCACACAATAAGAATACTTACCTGGAATCCAGGACCCGCTTGGGGTTCGAAATGGTTGCTTAATTTTAAGATGATCGCGTTGTCCTGGATCGAGTGATTTCCTCCGAGGCAGTACAAGCTTTGCAAGATTGAGTTTGCGCTTTATATCTGAGCCGCCCCTAAAGTTGAATTCTGAAAGGAAGTAAGAACATTTTGGTGACAGTCGCACATGAATCTCGATTCGTTCGTGGTTTCCAACGATAATATGAAACTATGTCAAATATGACTTAATTGTATCACGGATAAATTCATCATGAAATATAAATCAATGAACTGTGATTATTTAACTCGTAAATTAATTCACTCATATATGCAACACCAAGGTTGGTTGGTTATTTGAGTTTAATGGCATATCAACTTTTGAAGGTTATTTAATGCTAAATCAGTTTTTATACGAATAATCAGTTTTATTTCAAACAATTCAGTTTAGCATACAGAACAGTTCCATTTCAAACAATTCAGTTTAGCGTAATGACGCAGTTTAAATGTAAGTACACAGCTTGATTGTCAAAAAAATTTCTTTTTCAAACTATTCAGTTTGGTAAAACAGTCTAATTCAAAAATTTTAGTTTTTTATATGAATAATTTTTCTTTATACACTGTTAAATGTCAAAGACATTTATATTTCAAAAAATTGGTTCAGCATAAGTATGCAGTTAAGATATCAAAACAGTTCCATTTCATGTCATTCATTTTAGCATAAGTACGGATTTTAGATCGATTCGACCCACAGATCTGACCCTATCAGGTGCTACCACTCCGGGCCAAATCAAACTTCGGAGCGATGGCAATGAAGGGGTACTCCGCATTCCCCAAAGCTCTTGCATTACTGGAACCTCGCCATCAGATAATTTAGTGCCATATCAGGATACACATTAGGGGTGTCTCACCCCTCTGCAGAGAAGCAGTCGGTGTATACTACAACCCCAACCCGACTGGGCAATGTAACACTAACGTTGTAATTGTTCTGGCCAGTGAAATAAAACAATCTGTGCTTCTCCATTCTGTTCAAGTAGGAGTCACAGACAGACACAACGCATCTGGTTCATAGCTAGCCGAGATATTTCGTTTTCATTCGGTCGGAAAATGACAAGTAAAAGAAAAGTTCAACCAGCGACACCATTTTCCCATTTTAAAATGTCTGTATCGAACAAGTGACAGAATGTCTTTCTTTTTTCTTTCTATCTTACTTTCTTTTCGTTTCAACTCGCTTGACCACTTCCGTTAGTGTACCATGTATTCGCATTAACGTTGCTCTCTACACAGGAGCAATCTGTGCTCAAAAAGCTCCAAAAAGGAACATGTGCAAAATGTGTACATGTTATATGCATGCCCAAGCCAAATTCTTGTCAGTTACTTGTAGCCTGTAATTACCTTATTTTAAGGCAAAGAATACCTCCATCTTTTATCAGGAAATGCAACAAAAATTATATATATATATATATATATATTTAGATAGAGAGAGAGATAGAGAGAAGGATATACGCTCTCACGGACACGTTCATTCTCTCTCTCACACACACACACACAAGCACACACACATACACACATATATATATATATATATATATATATTTCTCTGTGAGCGTCTCTGCGTGTTCGTGTGTATAAATGATTTTATGGAGGCACTCGTATGTTAACGGCTATCTTCAAAGGACATGAAACCGGTGACCTGAGTTCAAATCCTGGACAAGGTTGTTTCAATTTTACATAGTGCCAGTAACTGTAGGAAAGGAATTTATCCAAGTATTTTCGCTCCTGTTTTGGGTAAATAGTGAGGCAGAAAAGTTATTTTTTAAAATCTTGGTACAGCAACCGGTATTGAAGGAAAACATCTAATTTAAACCTCTCGTATTTCCCTAAAAATATGACCGTTCGTCACATCCTGCTTGTGCGGAGGGTATGATATATATATATATATATATATGCCGGATTTATGTAGATAGAGAAACTATTTTTATAAAAAGTCATATTAAGATGCATCATTTGATAATACTCAATAAAATGTAAAGATACATATGTCTCACGCAAAAATATTAAAGCAGATGGTTTCCCACAGAAACTATAAAAGACTCGAGCTACACAGATGATATAGTTATTTTCACCAATACTCTAACTCAAACCGAATCTCTGCTGTATGGCCAGTAGTAGGCAGTGGGAAGCACTGACCTATAAATAAAAGAAAATATTTTTAACAAGGAATATCCATCTCCACTTTAAATGTTAAACCTGTAAATTTCGTACACAAAATCACATTCATCGCCGAAATAACTTATACTGTGAAAGTGATGTCAACATACACCTAATGAAGGCTTGGACCGCAATTGAAAGGTAATCTATCAATTGGACATCTTTCTTCGATAAAATAGAATAGTATTTTCTTCTAAGTGTTGTATATTGACCTTCGACCCGGCCAAACAAGCCATTCCAAAGTGATGCACCGGAAGGAAGTGACACATTCCAATGGCCAGTAATCGAAAGAGATCGCGTAGGCGGATTTGGCTGACGAAATGGGACAAGGTATGATACACTCATAGACCGATGCACCGGAAGAGAGTGACCTCTGAACTGCATGACAGTTATTTGCGCTTGATGACGATCAAACATGTCATTCCAAAGATTGGTTGGGCGATTGAGTGGGCGATTGAACTATTATATAACTCGGTGAAATGGGAAATCAGACGAGTTGGAGTCAGATGAGTTAGAGACAAGATGTGGTAGAGGAAGCCACCACCCAGCATAAGAGGCCCTCGGGACGTCCGATTGAGTGGGCCTCTGGGCCTCCGATTGAGCTGCCCTGGAGAACGAGAAAGACAACGCTGACGGTCATAAGAGTGGGGGTCAAAATGTTGCAGTCTTTGTTGTGTCTCCAACTCCATCTCACTGGAAAACCTTGAGTAACCCTTTTCGAACCCTTATAATAAAGTAAGAGGTACATATTTTTCTAAAGAAGTCTTCGCTCGTCTTTATTCATTGCGTCATTATGTATTCAGCATATATGTGTATATAAGCATATTTATTATATGAGTATACAACATAAGTTGTGGTCATGTTGATACTACTGTATGTGTGCACCAGTTGTACGCAATCGACACGCATAGAGAAAAATCTATAAGATGTTTTGAAGAAATCCTGACGACAAAACAGCTGTTAAACCACGTACAGATCGTCTAAGTAAGATCAACTAGATATGGAGATCATTGCTTGAGAAGTAAGTACGAACTCATGAGCAAAGTTTTCTTATGTGTTAGTGTTCAACCACGTGTAAATACTTATACCTATCAACTCTGTGTTGCAATGAGATGCAGTATAGAAGACCTAGCTGGAGCGATGGATTATAGGGATGTGAAAGATGAGAGATCTGTGCTGTGAAAAACACATCTACAGCTGATATGATGTAATCCTGTGAAATTCTTGGTCAATGAACTATTCACCCCACTGTCTTGAATATACACTTATAGAACCATACACAATATATATATATATATATATATATATATATATATATATATATATATATAATCATGGAAGTGTTTGAGGTGTAATGATTAACGTACTAGGAAATTAACACGGCGGTTTTCATTTTGAAGAGCACTAATACCCTCGACAAAGTAATGAACCCAGTTATACACCTCCAGGTATTAGTAAATACTAGAACATTTTGGGATATTTCACCTTGTTATGGCTTCCGGTCATGAAGAAGGGGAAAAAGACTAAATTGAAGCTGCTGAACTCCGCTTAATCGATAACCTGACAATAGCATTCCACACTTTCACTTGGTTTTTGTTGGCAATACTTTTTATAGATAAGTTATTACTACCGAGGTAGATGAACTAGTTGACTAATTTTAGAAACATGCCACTTAAAATGGGGGTAACTATTTGTTATTTTTTTTCATGTAGAAACTAATGCCTCCTACTGTTGGCTCCAGCCTGTACAGCAGGGATTCGGCTCGTGCAGGTGTGTTTACGAGGAGTGCTACATTATCTACATAGTCTGCTTCAATGATACTTTCTGCTGTATATAATTTGATTTATGCCGTTTTTAGTGCAAAACAATTGTCTTTAATTAGATTTATTGATGTTTATAGCGCGTAATCTTTAATGATTGTTAACATATATGGCACTTTTCTTTCTTCTTAACAAAATCAAATGATTATGTCAAAGAAGTCGATGTGACTACCTTGTGAGCGAAACATTGATTTCATGTTTTGTCAAACATGATTGCAGAGATAATATGTCAGTACCAATTGCTCCATTGTTCCCCTAAATATGAAATCGAATCTTTTGGAAAACTCTATTTTGGAAAATAGTGTTGCCTCGAGATATTTCGTACTTACTCCTTTGATGATACGATGGATAATGAGAATATGTGATGTTGTAAATCGAATTTTTCGAATGCCATTCTTATATTTCCAAAGAATTTTGTTGATTTCTAGTCGGTTACGATAGTTAAGCAGAAACCTTAGTAGCATTCGGAATAATAGTTAATAATACTTCGGTAGTTCGTAATGATTTTGCGCTGACTTTTCAAGGAGCTTTTCGTCTATTTCACTGTTTATTTTCTTCATTCTGTAATCAAAGTAAGTCGTCAAATTTTCCCTTCTTCCATACTTCAGGTGGATTTTTGTCAAGGCTTTCAGGTTTTCTGCTTTAATATTAAATAATGAGGTAAGTTCTTGCTACGAATATTGTCCTAGTTTAACGTCAATTCTTTTATTAATCCTTTCTGGTTGTTTTTTCATTGATTTCGAAAGTGCTTACACTTCTTTCTCTAACTTTCGTATTTTTAAAAACAAGTGTTTTTCTCCAGATTTTTACGCCTTTCTCAGTATCCAGTCGAATTTCTGGCGCCAATGTCATGCCACAAGACCACATACGCTCATATACCCGAAAACAACCACAGATTAACTCAGAACTTTAATTGGGTCCACTATTTTTGAGGTCAAATCTTGTAATGAAAACAAACAAAATAAAATGCATATTTAATAAATGAAAATAAAACAGAAATGATTATTGATGATTGTCCAAGAAAGGACGTTGAGGCTAATCAAAGTAAAAGTCGGATGACTTGTTCTGAGAGAATTATTTTTGCTTTGAAATAGATACACGCGAGAGACAAAATCTCCAGTTTCAGTGCTAAAAGTAGAACATTTTCAATGAACAATTCGTATTTTGCAGATGGTGATTAGTCTCTTCCCCCCCCCTCAATTATTCTCTGTCCATAGATTGCCAGTTAAGTGGCAAGATGATTTGTCTGATCTCCATTCTTTTTCAATTTGTAAGTAATAGAACATTATGCTACTATGGTTCTCAACAGACTTTTCCGATTCATCAACAACAAACTGACTCCTGAAGTGAGTAGATGCTAAGTAGAAACAAATATACATGTATGGATGATTAAGGGGCAGACCAGAGAGAACCCAATAGAAGAAGCGTACTAAGCAGTTGTTGACCGATAAGGTATCAACTGATGATGTGGAAAGTCCTTCAAAATCAGATAAGGGAGGAAGTATTTTGCTTGCTAGAAAGCCACAGACTCTTTTCTTAAGAATATGAAAGAAATCAGAGGACAATTTTACACTATCCAGTCTATGGCATTTTTAAGATTGGCCAGAAGACTAAGAAGAGTCCTTGAGACTTGAGGAAACTTGCTGTCTCTCAACCTCCAGGGAGAAACCACCAGAGAGAATATATATGCCAACCCTAGTGTGAAAAACTCTCCAAGAGTAAAATAATACAGATAATATTGACTGCATAGGAATATAAGACTAGACATGATTGGGTCGACAAAGTGACCTACTGGGAGATGTGCAAGAAATTTAAATTTTACCATACAAACAAATGATATATGCACAAACCAGCACCTGTCCAACAAAATGACACACATAAACTCCTATGGGACGTTGACATACACACGGATCCCCTAATCTCGGCCAGGAGACCAGACTTAATAATAATCAACAAAAAAAAAGGGAACTTGCAAAAGTATTGACTTTGCTGTCCCGGCTGACTACAGAATAAAACTGAAAGAAAGTGAAAAGAAGGATAAGTACCTCGACCTTGCTAGGGAATTGAAAAAACTATGGAACATGCAGGTGACAATTATACCAATTGTAATTGGTGCGTTTGGAACAATAACTAAAGGATAACTAAAGCGACTGGAGGACTTGGAAGGTGGCAGACGGGTGGAGACCATCCAAACGACAGCATTATTGAGAACGGCCAGAATACTGAGAAGAGTCCAGGAGACTTAAGGAGACTCCCTGTCACTCAGACTCCAGTTAAAAACCATCGGCTAACGCTGATGTGAAAAGCTCTAATGAGTGAATAATAACTATAATAATAATAATAATAATAATAATAATAATAATAATAATCAATATAGCTATAGAAAGTTTTAAAAGGGAATTAGCATATATTAAATTGTATAATTAAATTACAAAAAGCTATCTTCCATCGAGACACACTATCACCTCTAGTATTTGTTAAAGGAATGATGTTTGAGATATCACAGGAGCTGACACTTTCACAAAAATACAGGAAACCGCCTTAAGTGAAAAGAATTAAAAAACCCTTATAAAATATATTAAAAAATTCAGGTAGGGTATAGGAATGGAATTCGGCATTGAAAAATGTGCCATGCTAATAATGAAAATGGATTGAATAGAAACGACGGAAGAAAAATAACTGCCGAATCAGGTAAGACATATAACTCAAGGGGAAAAAAAATTACAATTACCTGTGAATACTGGAGGCGGCGATCATCCAACAGAGATAACAGAAAAAGTAAAAAAAAAAAATAGGAGTACCTCAGAACAACAATAGATCTCAACAAACTCTGCAGCAAATAATCACATCAACGAGTAATGCAAAGAAGTATTGGACAGTCATCCTTGTATGTTACTCATGACTTTCTTAAAATTGGCAAGGGAAGAGCTCCTACAAATGCACCTAAGGACAAGAAAATTGATGACGATGTACAAAGCCTTACACTGAAGAAATAAGACATGTAGATTGCATGCGCGAAAAAACTGAGGGAGAAAGAGACGGTTCTACCTCTGGAGAGTTACTGTCCTTCAGATATCAATGCTGTTGAGAAAAAATACAATTATAGTAATAATGATAATTTTAGCTTCAACGAATAAACTTTAACATTCTTTCAATTTGAACTCCAGTTGTTGCTAAAAATGTATGAACTATCAAGATGCATTAAGAAAATAAAGTAATTGAGGTAAAACTGAATTCCTTCGACGTTAAAATTTATAATGAATATTATCATCTAGAAAGTGGGGAGATTGAGATATCCATGGTATTTACTTTTGTCTTTGACATTAGAAAGAAAATTATTGTCAGTGTGGGAAATAACGAGTTAATTATTTTCCTCTGTCAATAAGTTTTATTATAATTCTGGAATTATGAATTGCTGAAGTTATCCCCACCAGATTCGCTGTAGAAAATTAAATCGATGACCCAAGGATGAAGTTTTCTTCCTCTACCACAAGTTATGGGTAAATAGTTGGACAGACTCGGCTCTTAAGCATTGAGTTTGGTAAACTAAGAGGAGGTAAAGTTTAAATTCACATTATTCGATTCGACTTAAAAAGGACATGTATCACATCCTGTTCGAGTTAGATGTGTTGAGTAAATGCATATATATTTGACCAAGGAATATTCTGAGATTTAACCGAACTCACTTAAATTTCAGAATGTTTCTTGGTGATTTTCTGGGTAACCAGGACCCTTTAATTAAAGCATTATACGATCTTTGTACATGTACACAGGGCTAATTTTAAGTCACTTTGACAAATTTGTTCAAACAGGGCTCCGCGCATACCCTTAAGCCCAGGAAGTTACAGTGAATTCAAAATTATTCAGCCTCCATGAAGTTTCTTGATACTGTGAAGAAACTATTTAGTCAATTTCACTTGTTTTTGCTTATGACTTTTTAAATTCGCTTCGTAATTTAATTTTAACGTGACCACTTTCTTTGCTAGTTAAATAGTAAATTTAAATGGTCTTTCATCAGAAAAAAGTGGTGGTATGTGTATCCATTATATACTTATTAAAATAATTATCTTTAGTATACTGAACACAAACATTTCTCTCTGTAGCTATTGATAGAATCTAACGCCTGAACACTTTGGGGCTTGTACTGGCGTAGTACACTCAGCGTCATCATCATGAGCATCATCAAATCGTGCTATCAACGCTGAGTTCTCTCTCTCTCTCTCTCTCTCTCTCTCTCTCTCTCTCTTTAACCCTGTCTGTCTGTCTGTCTGTCTGTCTCCTTCTCTCGCCACACGTCTTTAACATCCCTCGACATTGGCAGTAACCCAAGACTTCTTCAGCCGAAATGATGTATGTAAATCATTGCTAATCGGCAAACATTTGCATTTACACGTGTCGGTGTCTCTTATGAGTTCCTCTGTAGTTCTCCTGCAGTACTCATCACGTATTTTTCGTCTTACTTGAATAGTTTGTAAGATTTATGGGGAGTGGCCGTACAACTACAGTTTAGTCGTGCTCTTTCCTGGATTTGTTCAAAACAGCATGAAGTATTGTTGTGTACTTCATTTCTAGTTATTCTTCTATACGTTTCGTTAGCTTCCTTGTGGTGCATTAATGCGGTTCTGCAGTCACAATTATTATTCGAAAAATAACTTATTTTATTTCAGTTCTCTGCACACAAAACGGAATATATGTGCTTTAATCAAATAGGCGACATTTCCACACTAAACGGTAGCTCTCTGAAACTAGTTGACAAGTTCACCTACCAAGGAAGTAGAGTCTCATCAGCCGAGACAGACATCAACACGCGACTAGCAAAGGCATGGACAGCTATCAATAGTCAATCGGTCATATGGAAGTCAGACCTGACTGATAAAATGAAACGCAGTTTCTTCCAAGCAGCAGTCGTACTGATACTGCTATATGGATGGAAAACATGAACGCTAACAAAATGGATGGAGAAAAAGCTTGACGGCAAGTACACAAGAATGCTGCTTGCACAATATTGAAAAAATCCTGGAGGTAACACCCCACAAAGCTGCAGCTATACGGCCACCAAGCACCCATCATGCAAACTATCAAAGTTAGACGAACCTGACACGCAGGACACTGCTGGAGAAGTAAGGACGAGGTCATAAGTGATATACTCCAATGGACCCCTTCACATGGCCGAGCAAAAGCAAAGCGACCAGCTTGAACCTACATACAGCAGCTCTGTGTGGATGCAGAGTGTAGCCCTGAGGACCTGCCGGAAGCGATAAACAATAGGGAAGGGTGGCGAGAAAGGGTTAGGGATATCCGTGATGATGGCATGACAAGATGATGATGATGACAAAGACACTCAGCTGTCAATAATAGTCCAAGCCTTCCCTATCTCAATGCTGACATCACTTTCAGTAGACGAGATATTTCTTTCGAGGTATGTAAACTGGTTTACTAATTTGAAATGGCTTCTACTTGTTTAAAAGGCCTGAACTTATTTCTTTTGCTAAAGAAGCCAATGGTTTTTTCTTCTTGCTCCCGGCTATACAACAAGTATTTCTTTTCGGCAGGTAAGCTTGCATGAAGCAGTGAATCATCCGCGTTATCTGCGTCTGTAATAGATTCTGCTGGATATGGTATTGTTTAATGGGAAGCAAAAAATTATGGAAGATCGTAGGATATAATCTTGAGAGATTATAAAAAGATATGGAACTAATGTATCTCCTTACAAGTCTCCAGTGCCAATATCGATGATGTCGGTGTTACCATCACTTAAAGGAAGCCTTGTTTTCTTGTTTTTGTAAATACCGATTTTTAAAAAAAAGCCATATACTCGTAGGATTTGCTTCTTCATTTATATGGAAATATATGCTTTTGTGGAATCTATGAACAGTATTTTTTTTTTTTTCATATATTTTTTAACGTACTTTTTCGATGATTCGACAGATTTGTCGGATTTGTGGTTTGATTTCTCCGAAACCTGTTCTAATTTCTAATTCGAATTTTCTCGATTCCAGTCGGATCTGTTTTAGAAGCATGTCATTATAAGCCTTACCGGCAACAGCTGTCTCTGAGTTCTTTGTGATTCCAAAGACACCTTTCTTGGTGAAAGGGGGCTGCAGATTTTCGTCCATTTCTCAGTTCATTTATTTATACACATGTATGACATCAAATTTCCTTGTCTTCCATACTTCAGGAGGTATTGAATCAAGGCTTGCGATTTTTCTGTCTTTATTTTTCAAGTCAAGCTCTTCCTCTGTAAACTGTCGTAGTTTGATGTCCTGTGGGCAATAAATACTTTTCCGTAGGTTTTTCTGCGATTTCAGGAAGTTTGCCAAATTGATTATTTTATTTTCTGATCTACTCCTGAAGACTTTCTTCTGGGCTAAAAGCATTTACTTTTGGTCTTAATGTTCTTTTCTCTTCAGCTTACTACATTGTCTGTCTGCCATACTAATCATGATTGTATTCCACTGAAATTATTTTATTTTTCCATCCAATTTCAGACTGCACATGTAGAAGAAAATACTGTTTTACATGTTTCCCAACTAATGCATAAAGGTTTAAAACCTATTCTCATTAAGAACTGTCTGCTATATTTAACGCTATATAAAATTGGCCCATGTTTAAAAAGGAGGTCGAAAATATCCAAAACTGAGTAATGACCTATAACCCCAAAAAGTTAACATAAGATTAGGAAAGAATGAGTATAACCTAAGACCATTTATGTTTTTATTATCTGTTTTTAATAATTTTAATTGCCATCTCAAGTAAAAGTAACAATAAAATCTACCCCTCTAATGCATATTTTCCTGACAAGAAATTTAAAATAAATGAACCATCCATCGAATTTCAGACTGTATGTCGGTTGGTTGGTTGGTTGGTTGGTTGGTTTTATGGTATTACGACCTTTGTAGGTAATTTAACGCGAAATCCAATTTTATGAAAATAGTTCTATTAGCATAAGTACGCTGTTTAAATGTAAGTACAGTTTAATTGTGAAAAACATTTCTATTTCAAGCTATTCAGTTTAGTCAAGCAGTTCTAATTCAGTTTAGTATAAGTACAGATTTTGTTTACCCACAGCTAAATGTCAAAATATTTCTATATTAAACAATTCAGTTTAGTGTAAGTACAGTTTCAATATCAAAAAAAAAAAGTTCCATTTCAAATAATTTAGTTTAGCATAAGCACACAGTTTAAATGTAAGAACTGTTTAATTGTGAAGAACATTTTTATTTCAAGCTATTCAGTTTAGTCAAACAGTTCTAATTCAAACAATTCAGTTTAGCATAAGTACGCAGTTAGTTCTATTTAACCCATAGATAGGGTCCTATCAGGTTCTACCATTTCGGGCCAGAGTGGACTTGGGAGCAATGGCAATGAAGGGATACTCTGCATTCCCCAAAGTTCCAGCATCACTGGAACCTGGCCATGAGATTTTTTAGTGTCATATCCAGGACACTCATTGGGGCGTCTTACCCCTCTGCAGAGAAGCAGACGGTGTATTCTATAGCCCCAACCGACTGGGCAACAAAGTGCAAGTGCTAAAGTAAACGCTCTTTTATGTTACCTGAATCATGTATAAATGTTTTAAAATTTCTTCAAACTAAGAACTTTCACCTCTACTATTTTACCATTTTAAATTTGCTTGTCTTGAAAAAAGAGGACACCAAAATCTCAAATTGATTAGAGACTTAAAACTAAAAATAAAGAGTTTACCGTAAAGTAGAAAAATAACAAGAGTAGCGTAAGATATCTTATATCTTTATTATCTGTTTTATTAATGGCTTTTAACCATATTAATTACCAGCTCGGAGCAAGTAGATAACCAAAAGGAAGGAACTAAAATTACGTATCCGATATGTAATGGTTTAAGATTTTAAGAACTACATAAATGCAACAAAACAGCTATTGAAACGTGTTGTCTTTATGTTCGAGGTGTCATTGCTCACCGTCGAGTCTAAAATTGGTTTTCAAAGTTTCGTTGTGGCAATGCATCACTTTGACATGAACACAGACCTGTACGCCCACATAAATGCATTAAGCGCTATATTACACGATAGTCAGCACTTGGACTCAACACATACCAATCCACAATCTCCCGTCACTTGAAAATTTTTGAAAACTGAGCAAGCTGGTCGTTTGCCTTCCCCATACTCTGTGTAGTGAGGATAATAACGAAGATCAAATATCCATAGAGGAAAGTATTCTTTCAAGGCGAAAAAAATTACACGTTTCTCAAGAATATCAATACAACTGACGAAAACTGGATCTTTTATGACAATGTTCAACACAGAAAGCTGTAGATCGGCGAAGATGAATATTTTCAGCTTACCCCAAAGGCATATCTTTATAAAAGAGAAATTATGCTATGTATATGGTAAGATCATCGTGCTGTTATTTCTTTTGACTTCTGAAACCGTTATCAGACATTCAATGCACACTTATATCTTTAAAAGCTGTACCGTATGCATGAAAATCTAACAAACACCGCGCATTCATCTTCAAGAAAAAAGTTGTACTTCTTCACAATCACTCAAAGCCACATTCAGCAAGAATCACGCTGAAAAAATGTTGCATTTAGGCTAATATATCATATTCACCTGACGTTACACTAACTGCTTTACATCTTTTTTGTTCACCACAATATACTCTGAAAAACAAAACATTTTCTCAATATCAGGTGAAATGTTTGTGGAAAAACTCTTGAGTCGAAAAAAGCTGAATTTACTTGAGAGGAATCAAAAAGCTATCTGGTAAAATGCCTGAAGTGTTTCAAAATAATGACAAATGCTCTATTGGTTGGAATTAATCCATTGCTAAATTATTCATAAATAAATAATATTGTACTAAAACGAAAATTATTAATGAATCAACCTGAAATTATAAAATTAGTATTTGTTGTCCATGTGCAATAGTCAAAATCTAGATATATGTTGTCCTTTAAGCATATATTTTCCGAAAAAAAAGATAGACGAATTGTTAAAAAGGATTGATGATAAAACAAAAATTTCATATGACAGATACAAGCAAATAGAGAAAAATACTTAGAAATAATTACCATTAAAAAGCAAGAAGTAGCATTTGATATTTTTAATAACTTCAGTGTTTATACTCAGTATATTTACATGAGAAATTAATGATGACTCTTTCAAAATAAAATATCCGTGCCCAAAATAACATCTCATTTATCCTTAAAATATTGTAATAATAGAGGATGATCATTGATATTCTTGGATCGAGTGAATTTTCATCAACGATTCACCATTAACTCATCATCATCATCATCATCATGTCCTGCCGCTAGCACGGATAACCCTCTCTCGCCACTTCTCCCTATTGTTCATCGCCTCTGGCAGGTCTTTAGGGCTACATCCCGTATCCTCATATAGCTGCTGTATGTATGTTCGAGCTGGTGGTCCTGCTTTTGCTTAACCATATGCGGGGGTCCATAGGAGTTCGTCCCTTATGAGCTCGTCCTTACTTCTCCATCAGTGTCCTGCGTATCTGGTTCGTCTAACCTGGATAGTTTTCGTGATGGGAGGCAGGTGGCCGTATAGTTGGTGCCTTGTGGGGTGTTGCCGCCAGGACTTGTTCAATATTGCTCGCAACATTCTTGTGTAATTGCCGTCTAGCTTCTTCTTCAGCTGTTTAGTTAGCGTCCAAGTAGTGCATCCATATAGCAGTATCGATACGACTGCAGCCTTTAAGAAACTGCGTTCCATTTTATCGGTCAGGTCTGATTTCCATATGATCGAGAGCCTATCGATAGCAGTCCATGCCTTCGTTAGCCGTGTGTCAGTGTCTTTTTCGGTTGATGAGATGCTGCTTCCTTGGTAGGTGAATTGGTCTACTAGTTTCAGAGAGGTTCCGTCAAGTGTGGAAATGTCGCTTGTTTGGTTATAGCACATATATTCAGTTTTCTGTGCATTGACATGGAGGCCAGTGCCTGCGGCGGCTCGTTCCAAATTATGCAGTAGTGTTTTGGCTTGGTTGGGTGTATTTGCCAGTAACGCTATGTCATCGCCGTAGTCGGCGTCGGTAATTGTTTTTGCGGGGTACCATCTGATTCTTTTTTTTTTTTTTTTTTGTCAGCTCGAAGCCATTTTCTCTAATTTTGTCGATCGAAGTTCTAAGCACGTTGTCTAGACAGATGATAAAGAGGTATGGTGCTAGCGTGTCCCCTTGATGTACTCCTGCTACAATGTCGAAGTATTCTGTGTCTCCATCCGGTGAACGTACTTTCACTTTGGTATTTCTGTAGAGAATTGTTATTGCTGCTCCGGTTTCTTCTGGTAGGGCGTATGCTAGTAGGATTTGTTCCAACTTCCCTCTGTGTATGGAATCGAAGGCCTTGGTAAAGTCGACAAATAGTAATGTCACCTGTAGGTTTTTTTCCCGGATGCCTTCAAGGATTCTACTGATAGTCAATATTTATGAGGTCGTGGATCTATTTCTTCGGAAGCCATTTTGGTTTTTCCTAAGGATGTTGTTGAATTTGGATTCTTTGCGGTTTCGTAGTAGGGCATTGTAAATTTTGGTTACTATGGATGTACGTGTTATACCTCGGTAGTTCTTGGCTAATTTTATGGAAAGGGAAGATGCATCCCTTCATCCATCTGTCTATCGGATTTTGATTATAGACTGCGTTGCAGTGTCGGAGCAGTATGTCGTCGAATTTTCTGGTAATGCATCACGAATTTTGTCACATGAGTTAATGGTGCATATTGGAGATAAATATGCACCATTAACTAATGTGACAAAATTCGTGATGCATTTTTCTGGCGAAGTTCATGGCCTTAAATGCACTGTTCATATATGTAAGACTCGAACCATAGTATGATGTTGGAGTATAGTAGAAGATGTTGAATATTATCTTCAATAAATTTGGCTCAGTTGGCTGGCTCAGTAGAATAAACCGACTGCTTCTTTGCAGAGGGGTAAGATTACCCCAACGAGTATCCTGGATGTGACATTAAACAATCAGATAGTGAAGCTCTAATAAAACTTTTGGGAATGCAGAGAAACCCTTCATTATCATCGCTCCTAGGTCTATTTTGCTCGGAATGGTAACACCTGATAGAGTCATATCTATGGATTTAATATTACAAAAAATTTACTTATACTAAACTGAATTGTTTGAAATAGAACTGCTTTTACATTTAACTGTGTGTAAGCAGAAGCTGTACTTGCGCTAAATACAATTGTTTGAAAATTTTTTTTTCATTTAAGCAGTGTATTTATGCTAAACTTAATCGTTTGAAATAGAACTGTTTATATGTATAAAAAGGATATGGCATTAATGATTGATATAGCATTCAACCAAACCAAACTAAACCAAACTAATATCTTCAACAAAATATATATTTTGCTTTTTTACAAATTTTACGCTATTGATTATAATCGATATATTTAAAATAATTGATTTTGCGGATAAGTTTTTGTTATTCTAATAGTTTAAACCTCTGTCAAATGGTGTTTAACAAATTCCACAATTGTGTATGACAAAAGTTAATCGTTCAAGAGGATTGGAATTTATTTTGATAAAGAATGTTCCTTCCGTGGGATTATTGCCTGACTACAGCTGAGTTAAAGTCTTCTAAAATGGTATCAAATATAAAACCTGAGTTTCTCTTTGAATTTTCTCCGACGGGGTTTATTTAATTTCATTTATGTTCGAAGCGTTTTTTTCTGTGTCTCTATAGTTTGTTTTTTTTTCCATATTTTTGAAACTGTCGGTCATCTGAGATATTTACTGAGGAAATGGTAATATTTTAACAAATGATGTAAATTACTTTATATTCCTGATTAGTAATATAACTTTAAAAATAAGCAACGACCAGAAATCTCTAATAGAAAGTATAAATGTCGATTATTTAAAAGACTTGCCTAGAACATAATGTACAGAACTATGTCTATACTACAACTAGATTGAGCAAAAAAAAAACAAAACAAAACACTTACATCCTCTAAAGAGATAAATCGATGAGAAGAAAAATAGTTTTCACATTTGTATAGAACTTTTCACTGTTGATTCTGCAGTATGTTTTCTAAAGAAGTCGAGATTTTAGGTTAATCGTGTTCATTGTAAGTTCATATATCCATTTTTGTGGAACTCTTTCTTGGACGTTTTACTTTTTACACGCGGTCCTATCAAATACAGATAATTTTGAAAATATATCTCACGATATAATGGGGCTCTAACTAGTAAAACCACTTCGAGTCAGAGTTGACTAGGTTGGTTGGTTGGTTGATTGTTTGGGTTTTAAGGTATATCAACTTTTGTAGGTTATATAACGTCAAATTCATTTTTATACAAATAATATGTTCTATGTTTAAAAAATTCAGTTTAACATGAGTGCACAGTTTAATTGTGAAAAACATTTCTATTTCATGTTATTCAGTTTAGTCAAGCAGTTCTAATTCAAACATTCCCCTTTAGTATAAGAATATTTTTTGTCCACGCGCAGGTAAATGTCAAAATAATTCTATTTCAAGCAATTCCTTTTAGCATAATTACACATTTCAGTTTCATTTGACCGTAGAGAGGACACTATTGGGTGCTACCACTCCGAGCTTGAGTGGACCTTGAAGCCATGGGAATGAAAGGGTACTCCATATTTCCCAAAGCTCCAGCATTACTGGAACATCACCATCAGATTGTTTAGTGTCATATATAGGATACTCGTTTGGAGGGGTCTTATCCCTCTCCAGAAGTACAATCGGTATATTCTGCAGCCCAACTGACAGGGCAAGAGTTGACCAAGGAGCTATGATAATGAATGTGTACCTTAAACTATCCAGTGTTCCAGGAATGCAGCCTAAATACCAGATGCGGTTTAGTATCATACCCAGGACACGCTTTTTAGGAGAGTGTTACTCTTATGCAGTAAATAGAATCAACGCATTTTAAACCCTTTAAGCAGACCAAGAAATGCACATAAAAAATTTTGAAACAAATTATCTTATACAAATTAAAGTTTTGTCATAGCATTCGTCCATAGAGAAAAGATACATCTACCATTATTCACCCTATTTAAGGTTAATCGTGTTCATTGTAAGTTCATATATCCATCTTTTGTAGAGCTCTTTCTTGGATGTTTTTCTTTTTACACACGGTCCTATCAAATACAAATAACTTTGAAAAGATATCTCTCGATATAATGGGACTCCAACTAGTACAACCACTTCGAGTCAGAGTTGACTGGGTTGGTTGGTTGGTTGATTGTTTGGGTTTTAAGGTATATCAACTTTTGTAGGTTATATAACGTCAAATTCATTTTTATACAAATAATATGTTCTATGTTTAAAAAATTCAGTTTAGCATGAGTGCACTGTTTAATTGTGAAAAAACATTTCTATTTCAAGCTATTCGGGTTAGTCAAACAACTCTAATTCATTAACGTTTATAAATTGTTTACATATATCAAGCCGTCGTAGTGAGCACAGTTAGGTGATGCATGTTAACAATGGATACAGCGATGGGATTGAAAAGCCACAGACGGGCATTTCGATCAGTTCTTTGGTGTGAAATGCGCTGAAAATTAAGGAATAATCAGATTTGATTTTCTTGACAAGAACAGTGTCATGACTGATGCGAAAAAGTGGATGCTATTTGCTGGTACACATTGTTAAACGTGAACAATGGAACTCATGTTCATCGCCACAGAAAATGCATTTCCATAGATGAGATTAACCAACGGGTGGTCGGCAGACGTTATGCTGTATGGTCAACTATCCACATAAACTATGGGCCGGATGAACATTTGGCCGAAATAATATCTAGCCAAAGATAATCAACAACTTTGTGTTTTCTTTTACAACGAGACATACCGTTTAAAGAAATAGATTTTTTTTAAAGAATCATTAAAATACTTCACATTGTTATCATATGTTTAAGGTTTGTATCTTTATTTACCATTTTAAGATTTCTTTTTTGTTAATTTATTTGGCAAGGTAATTGTCATCTTTAGTGTTTATGAACAAAAACAACTTCTCTACAACATTCTCATAGCGACTGTTTCAGTAATTGTTTTGCTTAGAACGTTGCCACAAAGTTCAAGCTAGCAAAATCGTCTTTTTTTAAAAATGAGTATATTTATCTGCATTTTAAAAAATCAACTCATTTAAAATTCTCATGAATTTTAACTTATCAACTTAATTTCATAACTGAAAGTGATGAATCAAAATTAACTATTAAGTTGCAATTTCCTTTCAGCCAAATTTATATCGATAAATATCCCAAAATGAAATATCTTTTTCAGTCAAATGCCTATCAGTAGTTTGTACGGTTATGTGAAAAGAATAGGAGAGACTCAGATAGTGACCATATCTTGATTTTTCATAGTTATACTTCTTTTGGTGAAGTTGTCAGAACAATGGATATTGCAGGAAAAAGAGAAATGAAAAAAATGATGAAGTCGACACAGCAGACCTGCAAAATACGCAGTATATGGAAGAATGTCACTTATTCAACGACTTATGTTCTTTTATTTCTTTTACTGGATCGATTTTACAAGACAAGAACCAGTGTTGTTATGCAAGACAATTCCAGGTTGATTTCCTTGCAGAGAAAACAACAATTTAGGAATTTTCTTTTAAACTGCATCTTGGAAATGAGTTGACAAATGCATTTCTAATTTTTCGTAGCTGTGAATTTTAGATAATCCTAATCGTGTCAGAGCTTTATTTTTCAAAGAGCTTAAGCCAATCTACTGTTTCGTTTGATGATTGAAATAAATCTTTAAAATCTTTAAATCTTTAAAAATTAATTTTCAACTCTTGGCTACGTAATTTTATCCTCCAAGTTTCCTTTATAAACATTATGTTATAGATAGGAAGAGAATTAAATATAGATAAAAAAAAAAGAGAGAGATAGATGTGGATACACGTACAACCAAACTCTCAAACACAGGTACGTGTGCACACTCACCCACACACTCGTGATGTAATGGTTTTCCATGTAAGAAATGGATATGGTGGCCTGTGTTCAAGTCTTAAACGAGGTTGTACGTATTTTACTTTTCCTCCAGCTATGGGTGATTAGTAAGGTAGGTTTTTTAAAATTGTAATTACAAGCAGTTTAGTTTAAGAAAAAATTTGAATTCAACCCTATTTAACTCCTGTTAAAATTGACCTTGTGACACATTCTGGTTTTAAGGAGGTTGAGTAAACACACACACACACACACACACACACACACACACACACACACACACATATATATATATATATATATATATATATATATATGTGTGTGTGTGTGTGTGTGTGTGTGTGTCACAAACGAATATAGAGACTATTTTAATATATAACAGATTTTAATTTTACTGGAATAAATCCTCGGGCAAAATTCAACCGTCATTTTTAAAGGAAGATAATCGTCTATAACTGCGAATTTGACATTTAAATCAATGTGGTGTTAAGTAAGAAGATAGAATAAAATAAAACAAGAAACAATGCTATGTAGTCCTACTAAATTCTTCAATTGATCCCACACAGGAGGAACTTCGCTCTGCCTGCGTAAGGTCGGACGCTGTGTTGTGACCACGACAGCTTCAAAATAATAATTATTTTAATCGTATGAAAAACAAATAAACTCCTGTGTGAATAATGTTTACAACAAGTATTTATACTCATTAAATAGTCGTTTATGACAACATTTTTGGCGTAATGGCTAAAGCAATGGACTGCGGAATCGTAGTTAGTGAGTTCGTATTCCAGTCGAACTGTTACGTTTACTTTCGAGCAAATACCCTTGGAAAAGGTATGAACCCCCTAATCAACCCCTAGCTATAGGTTAAATAGTACCACTACTGTTCTTCTCGGAGAATAGCTTTGGCATTAAATAACCTACAAAGGTTGATATGCCATTAGGAAACAAATCAAACAAAACCAAAATGTTTGGTCTGTGAGAGCATAGATGGGAGTAAACTTGTGTTTAATTAGGGAACTTGGAAAGTGCAGTGTAATTCTTACCTCTAGTCTTTCGAGAGTTTGACCTACATTTTCATCCTTTCCCAAACATTAAAACATGTATACGACTTAACAAGGTAAGTTTGCATTCTTATGAAAAGACTGGAACGCATTCCTAGTGCTGAAAATGATAGGCCCTCTGGTAGAACAAAATTAATGCGTTACAAGCAATAAATATTTTTCAATCAAAATTTTAAGGCTACATCCAATCCACGAACTTTTCATAGAGACCAGGCATTTTATTATTACTAAATTTGAAAAAATATACAATTCTGAATACGTCTTTTTCAGAATAATGGAGAGTGATTATAATTGATTATTCATTACTACAAAAAGACTGAGGGATTTTGTCCTTGATTATTATGACTAATAGAATGGTTTTGAAAATTTAGGTATCTTTTATTCGATTCAAAAAATGCTAAATTCTATCATGAATAACTTGGTGTTAATTTCAAAATTGTTTTGTCTTGTTTTTCATTTTCTTTTTCTTTTACATTCCTCCTTATCTTTCATTTTCAGGATTTCGTTCTGTTTTGCTTTTTTTTTTCAATCTTTCTCATTTCTTTCATTTTTCTTGATATTTTATTATGTTCCTTTTTTTTCTTTCCCTTTTCTTCCTTTTTCTTTATTTCATCGTACACATCTTTATTTCTGGTAAGCTGTTTGTTTGTGTGTTTGTTGGTTTGTTTGTTTCTTTCTTTCTTTCTTTCTCTTTCGTTTTTCATATAATATTCTTCGTGTTTTCCTCGATCTGAATTTCGTTCTTTCTCCCGTTTACTTTTGATTTTGGTGAGAAAAGAAAAGTTCTATTTCCAAATTTTATTCTAAATAAGCTGTAAGAACACGATACGTAAGACTTTTTTTTTTTAATCAGTGAAGTTTTCTTGGTTATATAATCCTGAAAAAAAGTTTTCTTATCAAGGCTAGTGATGAAATATTTACTGCAACTTTCGACTAAAACGTCTAAGAAAAGTAAAATCATTTTATTTCTACCCTCCATCGTATATTTTGAACAGAGAAAAATTTATCGCCTCTTTATTTGATGCAAACGAAACAAAAGTGTCATCAAGTTAATGTGCATAGCCATACGGGTGAGAGAACCTATCAATGAGAACGTTTTGGAAACAGACGAAGTGCCCGTTAGCAGAGGATCCAAAAGGACAATCTATCGATAACACGTCTATTTGCTGACGTATTTTACAATTAAAACTAAACAAAAATGTCTTTGTAGTTAGTAACCAGTTTTGTCAGTCGTCTAGAATATTTACTGAAAAAACAAACTGAGTTTGCAGGGAGTATATGCAGAGAAATATCAATGGTTTCATATAAAGGAACATGTGTGAGTAAGCTGGAAAAGTCAAGCGAATACAAATATTGAGATAGCAGGGCTTTTTAATTTACATAAAAGGAAGCTAATGAAGGAGATTGGAAAAGTCTGAAAATATTTTTATGATTGGATCGAGGATTTGAACTAACCATTTGGCCAGTTCATGTTGTGCAGACTACTACATAGATGAAATTAGATGAAAATAAATATTGAATTTATGACTTTTAGGTAATCCATACACCCTTAGGCGTTGGGATCCGACAGGACGTATTCTGTCCAGAACTTCCTAAGCAAAAAGTTTTCTCTAATCAAATTATAAGCCTCTCTTTCGTAGGTTAATTTCTGTCTTTAAGGTGTAGTTAGAGGTATTACCGTGTTGGCAAACAGAGTCGAGGATGACCAGAAGTCTCTATTTAAATAGCTACAACACCAAGTTGTAGGGAAGAGCGCTACTCTATTCCTTAACCCTTGATCCTTACCTTATAATGCTGAGTGTTAAGTAAGGTAGCATCAAGTACCATTTTTGAGTCTATGGCTTAACTCGACCTGGGATTGACCCCCAGACTCCCGAACAATTGGCGAACACTCTACTCATTTGGTGAATGGCCCGGTTTAGATATCACCTAATTTCGCATATTTGCAAAAGTCATGTAATATGTACGATATTTTAACGACATATAATAAATGGTTGAGTAATACTATTTTCGATTGTCATTTTTTAAAGGAAAATAATCATCTGGAACTGAAATTAACCATAAAAACAACGAACAATTTTTTAAAAAATTTTCTTAAGAGGAGTAAAAACAATCCATTAAGTCATAATGATGAATCTGTTACAGGATTCAACCTGAAGAAAGTTCTCTCTGCATAGCAAATACGACTCCTTCAAGGTTGTTAAGATATTGATTTGTCCAAATACAAAAAAAAAAACATTCGTTTGAATCACATTCACAAACACTTATGCTCCTTTAATTGTCACCTATGTGGGTTTATTCCTCTCCTCTCTTTCAAGATCACAAAATTCAATTGTTTTAATCATCAATTTCTCAGTTACTTTACGTTTAAAATTGTCGTTCGAATGGCGTCTCATGATCCATTCTAGTAGATTTTGAATACAGCGATTATTAAAATCCTCTCTATTCCTTTTTAACTTAGTATTTCATTGGACTAGTAAGAAAGGTATATATAGAGAGTCATCAATAGACAAATTGTTTCGTTGTATCACAACTCTTCTTGTGACTAGACAGGCTAGATTCCCGAAGCAGGAATAGAAACCTGACTGATTGAAACACCAAGCCAAGACTCAACCACTCAGCAACGAGCGCAAGCGAAGGACATTTAAACGCTTAAGTATCACATTTGTTTTGTTTACATATATCCGCTTAACGGCTACTGAGAGGTCAAATCATTTGAAGAGCCTTGCTTTACGCTAGTGGCAACCATCACTTCCCTCGCTAGAGAACGCACCCCTCAGAGGTAGGGAAGCATATATATTGTCATCCACAGATAGACTGTTTCGTTGTATCACAACTCCTCAGTGTGGCTAGACAGACTATATATATATATATATATAGCACTGATCTTTTGTCCCTTCAGTCTGGAGCTATAGAATTCGCCGACTACACATCTGCAGAAAGGTATGACTTCTCTCTCACGAATTTATGATTTAGCCTGGGTTGGACTCTCATTAGGCTCGGGGACAGTATTCTGGTGGCTTAGCAAAACATCAATGAGCATCACTTTTAGTCATATGACTTGCAACACTCTGGTATTACCCTTACCGAGCAAGATTCTATTTGATTAATCTGCTGGTGATGACAAGCCATGGCACGTTTATAATTCTCTCGACTACATTCTTCAAATTACTTCCTTTACAAACAATTAGTATACCCAATTTTATCTTAAGAGTGCAAGCTTGTGGAAGTCAATAGTCAATCGCGTTCAGGTAGAAATACTTGAAAACATTTAACAATGTGCAAACATATCATCAATATTGAATAGAATTATTCGTGCTAAATATCACAATGTGAAACCATTTAATTTTTTGCAAATATATGGACTCCACTTAATTTTAAAATGAACTTTCCTACTAACCATTGCTTTTCAAATCACACACTCACAAATGCACTCACATTACACACACACACACACACACACACACACACACACACACACACACACACATGTATATATATATATATATATATATATATATATATATGTACATGATTTGAAAAACACAAAAATAGATATGCTACTCAACTAAAGAACCAAATTAAACAAGTTATTAATATTAAATATAATTATTAGTTTTGCATAACGACACTTTAAAACATTTAAAGGGTTTCAAGGAAATGAGTACTGGAGTCTCTAAAAATAAATGTTGCCCAGTCAGCTGGGGCTGTAGAATACACTGACTGCATCTTTGCAGAGGGGTAAGACCCCACCTAACGAGTGTTCTGGATATGACACTAAACAATCTGATGGTGAGGTTCCAGCAGTGCTGGAGCTTTGGGGAATGTGTAATACCCCTTCATTGCCATCGCTCCCATGTCCACTCTGGCCCGGAGTGGTAGCACCTGATAGGGCCATATCTATGGGTTAAATAGAACTAACAGCATACTTATGCTAAAATGAATTGCGTAAACTGAATAGCTTGAAATAGAAACGTTTTTGACAATTAAACCTTACTTACACTTAAAATGCGTGCTTATGCTTAACTGAATTATTTAAAAAAGAATTGTTTTTCGACATTAAAACTGTATTTACACTTCACTGAATTATTTCATATAACTGCTTGAATAGTTTGAAATGGAAATGTTTTTGACAATTAAACTGTGTACTTATGCTAAACTGAACTGTTTTCAATAGAACAGATTATTTACATAAAAATGGACTTGGCGTTAAATAACATGCAAAGGTTGATATGCCATAAAACCTAAAAATAAAGTTAACAACTTATATATATATATATATATATATATATATATATATATATATATATGTGTGTGTGTGTGTGTGTGTGTGTGTGTGTGTTCTGGGTCAGGAGAAAGTAAAAGAATAAGAATTTGATCAACAAATGCATATTTCATTTTTGAATTAAGGGAAAAGTTTCTTGATAAACTTAATTGGAAAATATTTTCTTGTAAGTAAAAGTAAAATTAGTTATCATCATCATCATATCGTGCTGGCAGCACGGATATCCCTGACCCTCTCTCGCCACTCCTCCCTATCGTTCATCGCCCTAGGTAGGTCTTCAGGACAACAACCTGTATCCTCACATAGCTGCTGAATGTACGTTCGTGCTGGTCGTCCTGCTTTTGCGCGGCCGTGTGTGGGGATCCATAAGAGTACATCTCTTATGAGTTCATCTCTGCTTCTCCAGCAATGTCCTGCATGTCTGGTTCGCCTAACTTGAATAGTTTTCGTGATAGGGGGCAGGTGGCCGTACAGTTGGTGTCTTGTGGGGTGTTGCTGCCAGGACTTGTTCAGGATTGCACGCAGCATTCTTGTGTAATTGCCATCTAGTTTCTTCTCCAGCCGTTTTCTTAGCGTCCATGTAGTGCATCCATATAGCAGTATCGATGTGACCGCTGCCTGGAAGAAACTGCGTTTCATTTTATCGGTTAGGTCTGATTTCCATATAGTCGATAGCCTATTGATAGCTGTCCATGCTTTCGTTAACCTCGTTTCGATGTCCTTTTCGGTTGATTCGACGCTGCTTCCTAGGTACGTGAATTTGTCTACTAGTTTAAGAGGGGTTCCTTCTAGAGTGGAGATGTCCCCCGTTTGGTTATAGCACATATATTCCGTTTTGTGTGCATTAACATGGAGGCCTATGCTTGCTGCTGCTCGTTCCAAACTATGCAGAAGTGTTTCGGCTTGGTCAGGTGTATTTGCCAGTATCGCTATGTCATCGGCGTAGTCGGCGTCGGTAATTGTTGTTACGGGATATCTTCTGCTTCTTTTCTTCGTCAGTTCGAAGCCATTCTCTTTGATTTTGTCAATCGATGTTCTAAGTACGTAGTCTAGACAAATGATAAAGATATATAGAGCCAGCATGTCCCCTTGTAGTACTCCTGCTACAATGTCGAAGTATTCTGTGTCTCCATCCGGTGATCGTACTTTTACTTTGGTATGCCGTACGCTAGTAGGATTTGTTCCATCTTTCCTCTGTGAATGGAGTCGAAAGCCTTGGTAAAGTCGACAAATATTAATGTCGCTTGTAGGTTCTTTGCCCGTACACCTTCAAGGATTCTGCGGATGGTTAATATCTGTGAGGTCGTAGATCTATTTCTTTGGAAGCCATTTTGGTTTTTCTAAGTATGTTGTCGATTTTGGGTTCTATTCGGTTTCGTAGTAGGGCATTGTAGATTTTGGCAGCTATGGATGTGTTATGCCTCGGTAGTTTTTGGCTAATCCTAGGTCCCCCTTTTTAGGGAAGGGGAGTATGCATCCCTTCGTCCATCTATCTATCGGATTTTGATTGTATACTGCGTTGCAGTGTCAGAGCAGTATGTCGTCGAATTGTCTGGTCTTCCATACTTCCGGGGGAATTTCGTCCAGTCCTGCAGCTTTCCTATTTTTAATTTTTCTGAGAACCGAGTCGAGTTCTTCTTGTGTGAACGGTCCAAGTTTAATGTCTAATTGTTTGCTAATTATTCTGGTGATTGGTTCATGCGCTATTTTTGGTGGGTTTCCTAGTAAGTTTTCGAAGTGCTGTTTCCACAGTTTTATTCTTTCTTGTTGGTTTGCTGCTTTAAGTTTTGCTTGCGATTGGTATTGCCGTAATTGTTGACTAAATTTAAAGGGACATATTTTGTGTGTATAAAATATTCCTTTTATTTGAGTGTTACCACATTGACAGAAAAACATATTTATGCCTTTATGAATATAAATGTCAACTGCGCCGATATTATATTCAGCTGGGGACAGATAAATATTTTTAACGCAAATACAAATGTAAACAACATCCTTTTAATTTAAGAAATAGTAAACGAATTAAAATGTAATGTATTCTTGAAAGAGAAAATATAGATTTTCACTCAAAGAAAGAAAAAAAAAAACGTATTTGAGTTCGTAATAATTCATAACTCACTGTTAGTTGATTAAGTATAGGCAATCCCATACTGACTGAAAAAATATCTAATTCTCCACTTATTCATTCTATTTACGTAAGCTCATAATTAGCTTTAAAAAAGAACGCGATGATTTATTTATAAATCTAATTGGCATTGAAAATGAATTTTTGGAGGGAAAATATTTCTAATAATATTTTCGTTTTTGATTCATCAAATTTTTCGATGCAGGACAAATATTATCGTACGTGAGGCATCTCAAAAGTAAAATCTAGCGAAAATTCGCTGATTACTTCAGAAATGCAATAATACAGACATAAAAATTACAGCTTTTCAAGCCTAAGTTTTGCACAAAATTTTACACTCATAGAATGAAAATCAGTTGAATTACTATCTGTTAAATTTTTTTCGTGTTTTTGAAATTTTCAAAAACGCGTAAAAGGATGGAAATAAATTTATAATCCTAATGTGATCAGTTTCTTGTTTTTCTTAAAGAGTATATATATGTGTGTATGTGGTTTGTGTGTGTGTATGTGTACGTGTGTGTGTGTGTGTGAACAAAACATGACATTAAATATCCCACATATATATGTGAATACCGTTATACATATAAATACGGAGGTTCGGTTTCGGTTAAGTTTCTTTGTTTAATGGCATAACAACCTTTGTTGTTTATCTAATGCCTAAGCCCATCTCCTAAAAGAACAGTGATCATCATCATCATGTCGCGCCGCCAGCGCAGATATCCCTGACCCTCTCTCGCCATTTCTCCCTTTCATTCATCGCCCCCGGCAGGTCTTCAGGGTTACATCCTGTGTCCTCACATAGTTGCTGTATGTAAGTTCGTGCTGGTCGTCCTACTTTTGCACATCCATAAGTGGGGGTCCACAGGAGTACATCGCTTATGAGCTTGTCCTTGCAGTGTCCCGCGTGTCTGGTTCGTCTAACTTGTATAGTTTTCGTGATGGGGGGCAAATGTCCGTATAGTTGAAGTCTCGTGGGGTGTTGTCGCCAGGACTTGTTTAATACTGCTCTCAACATTCTTGTGTAATTTCCGTCTAGTTTCCTCTCCAGCCGCTTCGTTAGCGTCCATGTGGTGCATCCATATAGTAGTATCGACACAACCGCTGCCTGGAAGAAACTGCGTTTCATTTTATCCGTTAGGTCCGACTTCCATATGATCGAGAGCCTATCGATAGCTGTCCATGCCTTCGTCAGTCGTGTGTCGATGTCTTTTTCGGTTGATCAGACGCTACTTCCTAGGTAGGAGAATTTGTCTACTAGTTTCAGAGAGGCTCCGTCTAGTGTGGTAATGTTGCCCGTTTGGTTGTAACACATATATTCAGTTTTGTTTGCATTGACATGGAGGTCAATGCCAGCTGCGGCTCGTTCCAGACTATGCAGTAGTGTCTCTGCTTGATTAGGCGTATTCGCTAGTAATGCCAAGTCATCAGCGTAGTCGGCGTCCGTGATTGTTTTTGCGGGGTACCTTTTGCTTCTTCTCTTTTTCAGCTCGAAGCCATTTTCTCTGATTTTGTCGATCGAAGTCCTAAGCACATAGTCTAGACAGATGATAAAGAGGTACGGGGCTAGTGTGTCTCCTTGTAGTACTCCTGCAACAATGTCGAAGTGAGGTACTATTTAATCCATAGCTGGGAGGATAAGTGGGCACTCATACCTTTCCCAAGGATATTTGCCCGAAAGTGAACGTAATAGCGTGACTGGAATACGGACTCACTTACTACGGTTCCGCAGTATATCGGTTTAACCATTACACCCCGAGGACACCCCCCCCCTAAATACGGAGGGGACAAAGACAGAAAGATACACATAGTGTTTTATAAAGTTACCAATGTGTAATGAACTGATAAATGTAGAAAAAATCTAAGAAAACTTAGATATGAGCATAGATAAACTGATTCATATATATATATATATATATATATATATATAAAGAGAGAGAGAGAGAGAGAGAGAGAGAGAGAGAGAGAGAGGGATTGAGAGTGAAAATTGATAGAGGAATAAATAGAATAAAACTATGAATTAATGCGATATTTTAGCTCATTATGTGATAGATACTCAGATAAATAGGAACGACGTCAAATAGGGAAACTGGGTAGAAAACAGAAGATGGTATAATATCTTACTAAAAAAAAACACATATAATTCTATCAGCAAATTAAGTTACCGACTGCATCTCTGTGGAGGTGTAAGAACCTTCACCCAACGATTTTTCTGAATATGATAATTAACAGCCTGATGGTGAGGCTCCAGTACCTGAAGTACCCCTTCATTATCCTTGTTCCCAGGTTAACACTCGCCCAGAGTGAAAGCACCTGATAGTATCCAATACATGGGTCAAATAGAAATGTTTGACATTGAAACTGAGTGTAAACAAATGACTTATGATAAACTGAATTGTTTGATATAAAGCTGTGCGTAAACAAATGACTGATATTTAATTAAATTCTTAGGGATTCATAACAATATTTGAAATCATTTAACTTTGTGAAAACGAATTAATAATGTTAAATGGGTTATTTAGTGTTAAATAGCAATACTTGTAACCACTTCCCCGTTAGCAAATAAATGATCAACTATTAAATAGAATCATCAATGTCAGATAGCAATAACTGAAACCACTTCATTACGCAGAAACAATCTTAACATTCGGCAAATATAAGCTTTGTAGTTTCTCTCCTAAATGTCCGTACGAAAAAGTAAGCCAATGAATTATCATTTAAATCTCATCACAAAATGTTGGTCGATTCCTTTCCCAAGTTGTACATCAATTCTCTTATTGTTATAATAGATGAAACCAAACTTTGGATACCTGCACAGTCATTAGAATCAGCAAAAGGCAAATAAATGCAGATGAATTGGAATGCCGAGAGACGTTTTACCCGAGAGTTCTCATGCATCGCATGTGGACACAGGCTAAGTTAATGGTAATATACATTATGTAATTCGTCTATTTTACTCATTTTCAGACTCCAGAATGCATAATAAGACTTTGGGCGCGCCAACTAGGTGTCTGCTTGTAATAAAAACATGAAACATGACGTCCCTGAAGTTGTTCCTTCATGAAAGACGTGAGAGTTTTACTAACATGGGGAGGAGCTCATGCATATTAATCTATCTGATTCTAATCTCAGCTGCTGACGAGGGTGGAAATCACACGGACATGTTTTGCAATGTATATGGGGCTGTTCGGTTGAACTATTTTCTTTTTTTTTTTTTTTTTTTTTTTTTTTGGTGCCTTGAGTTTTCAATTGGTCTCTAGAAAGTTTATGCTTTCCTAGTATTTTCCCTTTTATTCCTGTTCTCTCTGTCGCTGTGCGTGTGTATTTCTCTCACTCTTCTTAAACCTTTGATTTTTGACTATGTCTACCAGCTAGAATCATTAATCTCCATTTGCTTTATTTAAGTGTCTGTGATTATGTTTACGTGTATATACGTACATATATATATATATATATATATATATATATATATATATATATATATATATGTGTGTGTATATATATATATATATATATATATGAAGGGCTGTATATAAATGTATATGGGTCGACGTACGTGCGTTCATTCTATCATTTGGTTTCTTATATTAAACTTTTTCTTCAGAGGGGTATCAATGTCTTCATGTACACAATATTTCGTTGATTATTCGAAGCATTTCTGAGTATTCTGAGGTAATATGTTATCTGGAGAATTTCCCATCGTGAATAAACATATATTGGTAATAATATTTTCTGTCTTGCATCAATAGATTATATATATATATATATATATGAGTGGGCTGAGAAATTCTTATGCTGAAAATATCATATAATGACCTCATTTTTGATGATGATGAAATCTTTGACCAATTGAACCAAAGCACTGCCACACCGATGGAAGAAGTGTGTTAACCGAAAAGATGACTATGTTGAAAATAAATCTCATTTAGTCAAATGCTACGAATGCAACTAGGTCAGCATATGAACTTTTTCATTGAACTTCTTATAAATATATGTATATATATATATATATATATATAGTGTGTGTGTCTGTGTCTGTGTGTGTGTGTGGCTGAGTATTTTATTTAAAATGAAGGATTTCCATTTGTCGATAACCTGTCAATAGCAATCCACGCATATCGCTAATTGTGTGCTGACATCACTTTCAGTAGATGAGATATTGCTGACTCGGTAAATGAAATTGTCTTCTAACTTTACATGTCCGTCACTTAGAGTTCAAAACACATTAACATTTACTTGCCAAAGGAAGGAGCCAGGGCCTCCTATATATTCAATAGACAATGCAGAAGGCATTCGAGAAGATTCATATCATCTTTGTAGTCTCTGTCTGTCATAATTTTTGCGGCATATTTTCTGCTTCTTGACATTTTAGCGTAAAATAATTTTCTTTTAAATATCTATCGATGTTTGATATACGTAGTTTTGTCAGAATATACGAAGCTCATTAAATAAGTTTCCAGACTTTTTTCGTATGGGCACTTTTATTGATAGTACACACATAAAACTCTAGTCCCCCTCGAAGTAATCTACTCTGGCTGCAATGCACTTGCACCGTTCCAACAACTTCTGCAAGGCCCCATGGAAATCATTTTGTGTGGACATGTCAATGACCGTCGTCACAGCGTCTTTCATCTCCTCAATTGTCTCATAACGACAGCCTCTGAGCTTAGGGAATAATCAAACGTCACAGGGAGCATGGTCTGGACTATAGGGAGGGTGAGGAAGTGTCTTGATTCCCATCTTGGTCAAATAGTCTGGGACAAGGATGGAGTTGTGGACTGGTGCATTGTCCCGGTGGAAATACCACTGAGCCGATTTGAAGAGTGCTGGCCTCTTCCCTAGGAATCTCTTCCTGAACTCCCTTAATACCTCAACATAGAAACCCTAACTCTAACTCTAACCCTTTGGCCTATCAACTCTGGTGTATTGACTTCCTTACTCCTCCCACACCTCTCATCATCCCTCACAGACTCCCTGCCTTCCTTGAATCTCTTATGCAATTGAAAAACTGATGCTCGATTCAAGCAAGATGGTCGAAAAGCAGTCTGAAGAATTCCATACGTTTCTGTGGCATTTTGTCCAAGTTTAAAACAGTATTTTATTGCATCATGTTCTTCTAATGTCTCCTCACCTCCAGATTGCATTTTTGAAATTCCCCAGCTGTGACAATCAGGCTTTAGTAGGTGTATTCCATTTCCTGCTATAGCTGTTCATTTGAACGTGAAATCATCAAATTTGGTCAGTCATCTCATAAGATGTATAGCAATGGCATACTGAATTTTTAAGAGTCTACAACAATTTTAAATGCCAGTATAAAAAAAGTCTGGAAACTTATTGAATTCACCATTTAAATCTACACGGTAAAATGTATATCTTTGCAAGATTTCAGCGACAATATCAAAGAGTCGGTGTGGTAATCGCGTTCCATTGCTTCAATGGTTTTGCAAAGCATCATTAAAGAGGCAAGTTTCTTTTGGGAGACTATATAGTAATAATGTCTTCTCTATCTTTCTTTCGTGCATGGAATCAAATGTTTTCTTGAAATCTATGATCCATAATGCTGCCTCGAGATTTTTTGCAAGTAGTCCCTCGAGGATTCGACTGATTGTCAGAATCTGAAATTGTTGATCGCTTTCTCCCCAAAATGCTGTAATATACCCACAGGATTTTTTTATTTATTTCAGCATTGATATGTTTGATAATCATGATATTATATATTTTTGCAGCTATAACACTAAGGGTTTCGATTAGACGATTGAAATGCATCTTGTACTTTGTCGTCGTTTTTCTTAGTTGGCAGTTTTTAGATTTTCACTCGTGGTTTTCTTGCTTCTATTCACTTCATTTACTGTCTGCCATGCTAATTGTGATAGTCTAACTTCTTCCGGTTTTCTGATTTTTTTAAAAGTTGGCATTCAGTGTAATTGTCTGAATTTCTGAGTCGAAGCTTGATGATGCTTATTTTTTAGGGTTTTCGGATTTTTGTCTTCATCTTTATAGCTATATTCACAAGATTTTGGCCAATATACCCTTTGACCTTCTTAAGGAGTTTCTTGTCACACTCGGGAGCTTACACAGAACTTCCAACCACGTACTTTATTTAATCCACGGGGATCGCTTGCTTTGATTCCATTAACCATAACAAAATACAAGTGATTCCTGTATTGATGAAGAAAATAGTCCGAAAACTTTGAACAATATATTTAAGTTGTTCTTTTTGTTATGTGTTCTCTTTGAGTTTTGTTAAATTTCTGCTAATTGATATTTGTTGCGCTTCTTTTTTTAAGTATGGGTGCTTTTTACGTGTTACCTCATTTCTCACAAACCGCCATTCATTCTCACAGAACTCTACATTTAGCTGTCGGTTTAGTTGGTATGTAATCGGATACTTCTTCTTTACGGGTGGTTATTAGGTGTTCATATCCCTCATTCAGTGTGTGTTTTTCAAAGATCTCCGGAAGAGTATCAAATTTATTTCTTGCAGTTGCCGGATATTGATTTCTAATATCACTGTCAGTGAGTGAAGACCAGTCATATCGTATAACGTCAAAGACACAGGTGAATATTTTCTGAGTTCATTTTGTAATCATAAGATAATTCTTCAAAGATGATTATGCCTCAAAGTTTAAAGCTCTGTTTATCAACTTCTTGTTTATAAATACATAATCAAAATCTTTTTAGAGTTATCTGCAGAGGTGTGAGTCCATAGATCCCCTCCCTTTTTTTTTTTTTTTTTTTTGGAATTTAGTGTTTATGCATGCTAACCTATTTTTCAGTGAAAAACCTGCTAGATATTTCCCATTTCGTTTTTGCGATGTTTATTAGCAAATCTTTTTTGGTCTTTACTTATTTTATTTCATCTGATTCTCCTGCAATGATTCGGAACTTTTGCTTGGGAATGTGTCAGACAATGGAAAACAAATCGTTGTCGAAAGGGATGATGTCCGTTTGATCGATAGCATTAGTTGTACTGTAGCAGAGGCGATTGTTGTACTGGGGTTAACATTAAATGAAGCTCGCATCATTGTCAGCAGGATCCTTTCTTTTCTGTTAAATATTTTGATTGAACGAGAACTCAAATGCTTTCCTATATCTATGACGCATTTTCCATGCATATGACAAGGATCGCGATGTTTCTAGTTCGCTCTGGTAATTTTTATTTTTGTACATATGCTGTCTATATTAAGCTTGGCTGCCGAATCTGTAATTCCATACAACTGGTTTATCGTGTTACACACACACACACACACACACACACACACACACACACACACACACACACACACACACACATATATATATATATATATATATAATTCAATTTTCACACTTTTATGCATACACGCACACACATACAGTTAAACACTGGTACTAACAAATAAACGTATATATATATATATATATATATATATATATATATATATATATATATATATATTGAATTATTGAATTACCATCATATATATATATATATATATATATATATATATATATATATATATATTGTTAAGACATATTTGGCTATGGAAATTTACATTCTCCTAATCTTTTTTTTTGTTTTGTTTTGTTTTCCATTGGTTTCTTGTTTAGGTCACGATAGAGCTGATAGAGAAATCACCCCCGCTTCTGCTTTCAAGTGCATTCGATCATAACTATTGATCGTTTTCGTGGGGAAAGTTCATATCATTTATTTTCTTTATTTTAATCTAATTTGAGTTTGAAATTCATTCTGTTAGAAATTATTATTAGTTAAAATATTTGTTTGCATGTCAGTTATTGAAGATATTTAGTATGTTAATGTTATTGTTGAATGCTATTTGATTTGTTTTTGGTAGTTTATTCTTAATCCGCATGGCTTTAGAGATTTGTACGCGTTTTTGTTATTATATTTATATAGGATTTTGGTGTGATTGTCAGAGTTTCGTATTTACGTGGCATTACGTACCAGGTTTCTAGTAATAGTGTCACAAAACCACATATAACTATTACACATAAGAAAAACACGGATTTATTTGCCTTTGCCGAAATACTAACATTGCTCATCAATAATGTCAAAATCATACATCGAATAACAAATGACCCCTAAAATCCTACAAGGCAGCAGAATTAAAAAATAAACTACCAAATATAAATAAAATAACATTCAACATTGGTATTAACATGGAAAACATTTTCAATAACTGATATTCTCTTCCTTAATGTATGTATGTATATATATATATATATATATATAAAGTAAAGTAAGTAAAATAAAGTTGGCGACCTTCGTCGAGGGTGACCAGAAGGCTCCTTTTCAATAGCTACTACACCAATTGCGTAGGGGAGGGCGCTACTCCTTCCCCTGGATTGCTCCACTTTACCCTTGACACTTACCTTATATTGTTGAGTGTTATGCAAGGATGTATCAAGTAACATTTTTAAAGTCTTTGGTATGACGCGACCTGAGACTAAACCCAGGTCTCCCGGGCAATATATATATATATATATATATATATATATATATATATATATATATATATATATAATGTTTTCACCATTACTTTCAACAGGAAGAATACCTTTGCGGTATGTCACTATAAACAAAAACATCACATATAATTTCTACAACTTAAACAAAGTTTACGTGTATAGTCTCAGATATATTAAAGCATTTTAACTTTTTAAAACATTGCCAGGGGAATACCTACCTAAAAATGTTCCAGGTTTTTAAAACGTGTACGACGCTCTATAAAGTAATTGATGCAAAAACTTGCAAAAGTTTTGTCACAATTTCACAACATATATGCGATCCTTACATACTAAAGAATTTCCGAGAGAAAAGGTTGCACAACTTTTATACGCGCTCTTTTGTCGCCTTCCCCATGGCCAATATGACAAACAGAGATAGCGTTGCTTCTAGAAACAATGACGTCTGCCAACGCCTAGTCACCTGTGGCATATGACTTAGGAGAGAGAATCGCAAAAGAACTTGCCTCCTGGTAATATGCCCCAGAGATGGCCACAGGTGAAATCTAATATCTGAAGATGTGAACAAAGAGCGGCACACTTAAACAGAGACCTGTGAAAGAATTTGGTAGAAGTCAGAGTCACTTAGAGTGAAATCGTTCAAAAGATTATCACTGAACATGAATTTATATATATATATATATATATATATATACTTGAAATAGAACAAATATGAAGGCGAAAGCGAAAGAGATAGACTACTTACAATAACTTGATGTTAACCAAGTCAAATTTAAGCCAGTGCCCCTTAGCCTCATACAACCAATGTTGGTTATAATCTTGTATCAGAAAAAAAGGATAAACGTAACAAAACCAAAGCAGCAAATACAAAATTAAACATAAAATAAGAGTACTTATCTACCAATAACAAGCAATATTTAGGTTTATTCAATACGTTCTATCTCGAAAACGGTCATTTATCTATTTTTGTTTTAGTTATAAACATAGAGATTACTCATATATTTATTACATGAAAACCACAGTACTGTCATACACAGTTTTGTTAATCGGGATGTGACGGCGCTACTCAGGCAAGGGTTTAGTAGGATTACGTTGGTCAGTGCGAGAAAACGGAACTACTTCTATACCCTTATAGCACTAAGTCATTTCATTCCCCCATACTTTAGTCTTCCTTTATCTTTTAGTAAGAAGGAGAAGTAGAAGGTGTATCGTTGAATGAACTTGAAAGATACACCGCCGGGGAAAAGTTAGGTCGCTTCCGGAAAACAGGCCGTCACGTGCAGACAGGTTGAAAAACAAAAAACGCAGTCGCCTGAGAAGCGAAACGGACACATTCGAACGGGTTGAAAATCATCTACATTTTTTCCTGTATTATTCCGATACCATTGTGAAACGAAGTCTTGCCTTGTTTATACCAGACAGAGGAAACAAACTTTTTCCCGTTTGGAATAAGGAGACAATTATTCTGCAGGAAGAATAACCCTACTTAAAGAGGCCGATATAATCCATAGCCATACCAACAAAAGAAAAAAAAAAAAAAAAAAAAAAAACAAAGTCAAGTACAAGCTTACATCTATATTCTCTACGTCGTCCAAGAATAAATAACTCTGTTTTTGAATCATTCATGCGTACATATTAAAACACATTACAAACAGTCAGTTTATTTTTTGTTTTTGCTTTTTTTGTTTTTGTTTTTCTTTCTGTATTTATTAAACAGCATTATATTTTGAACCTTTCGGTAACTGTAACGCGCGTTCATATACTGAAGGTCTCAATGTAAACCTTATAATGCCTTGGTGAACCCTTTTAAATAGAGAAACGAGCCAAAACCCTAACATTTTTTATTTATTTTTGATAATTATGTTCGGCACGAGGGTGGGATACCGTTTATCTTATCGTCAGAATTGAAGGTCGAACTGAGTATTCTCTCACCCTGCACTGTAACAGGAATAATATTTGGTTTAGGTAAGGTAGTCTAACATGTTCTTTGGTATATCGACCCTTGTCGAATATTTAATGCCAAATTCTGTTTAAATATATATATATATATATATATATATATATATATAATTTGTCAGTGAATAGTTTATAAGTAACATTAATGAAAAATGAGCCCGACCTCATTTACTTGCACACAATTATATGGTTTCAATCATTGCCATCCAAAATTAATAATTCTTCTTAATATTTTTCATTTTTTGCCCACTGTTAATGTTTTTAAATTGCGAACACTAATAACTCTAAATGATTTGCCATGTTGCTAATAGGTGCTAGGGTTTGACATGACCAATTGATTGATTGGATCATACCTCTCCGACCACCTGACTGGCCCAGTAAGGGTCAAAGAGGAGAAGAGCAAGTTACTTACAGAGAAGAGCTTAAACAAACGATCGGGTGAACAAGAAAACGCATTACGACGCATAAGTCCTCATATCCCCTTAAAGAAGGAAGAAGTGGGCTTACCAGCATTCATGATAACGTTGATGAATCGATGAAACTGCTCAAAAACGACATAGAAAAGCGCAGAGGAAGACTGATTACAGCAACTAGACTGTCAGCACGACAGAAATAACTAAAAAACAAAAATGTGAAGAAAAAACTGAATAAACTTTTTTAAACGACTAACAGGCGACATCTCACACAAGAAAACATTGAGGTGGTTAAAAAAAGGGAAACAATAACAAAGAAACTGGATCTCTTTTTATAGCTGCACAGAACAATGCTATTACGACAAATTATATCAAATCAAGAATAGATAAGACGCAACGAACTGGCTAATGTATGTAATGTGGTGATAGAGACGAAACGATCAATCATATAATAAGCGAATGTAGCAACTTAGCACAGCAAGAGTATTAGACAAGACCCGACTGGATAGGCAAACGGATCCACTGGGAATTGTATCAGAAACGGAAATTTGATCATATAAACAAATGATATATGCATAACCCAGAATATATACCGGAGAATGAGAGACACAACTCTTCTGGGATTTCGAGATACAAACCGATCACCTAATCTCGGCCAGACGACCAGAGGTAGTGATAGTCAACAAAAAAAAAGAGAACTTGTCGAATTGTGGACTTTGCTGTCCAGGTTGACCACCGAGTAAAATTGAAAGAAAACGAATAGAAGGATAAGTACCTCGACCTTTCAAGGGAATTGAAAAATAAATTATGCAAGAGGAAAGTGACGGTGATAACAATTGTAATCAGTGCTCTTGGTACAGTCAAAGATAGTAGGACTGGAAGTCTTGGAAATAACAGGACGAGTGGACACCATCCAAACTACAACATTATTAAGATCGGTCAGAATACTGAGGAGGGTCCTGGAGACTTACGGAGACTTGCTGTCACTCCAAATCCAATGAGAAACCATAAGTTAACGCTGGTGGGAAAAAATTCTCAAAGGAGTAAAATTATAATAATTATAGCCAAAAATACCCGAAAAAAACAAGACTGCTTAAAGAGGACATTGCCATCCCAGTGGACCTCAGAGTGAATGTGAAAGAAGTGAAAAAGAGAGATAAGTATTTAGGTCTTGGTAGAGAACTAAAAATCTATGGAACATGTAAGTGACTATGAAACCAATTATAATTGGTGCTCGCCGAACAATCTTTAAAGGCATGGTAAAGGTACTAATAGATTTAGAAACTAAATGAGTGGCCTATCTGGACTGCAACATTATTAAGATTGGCCAGTATACTCATAATATTCCTGGAGACTGTCATTCAGACTCAAATGAAGACCATTAGCTGACATTGGTGTAAGATAACAACAACAATTACAAAAACAATAATAATAATAATAATACGAGTGTCTCAAAAGAAACAACATCTTCTAATCTTCAACTAATTTCTGTGGTAGAATTCTCATGTAAGCTATATATACCAGTGCAGCCTCTCTGGTAAGATATGTCGGGACCAAGTACCTTCCGTAGTTTACGGGAGTTACTTTCAGGTTTCGTTTCCACAAATACAACACAAATTTTACAAGCAGGTAAACAAATAGAATGTGACAACAAACATTAAGAAACAAACAATCTAAAAATCGTAACACTGGATAAAACTAATTAGAATACAATGTTCATTTTAAGTGCGTGTGTGTTTATGTGGAAAATACAGCAATGACCAGTTGAATAAAATTATGATTTATTCGCCCGTGTGTGTGTGTGTACATGTGGGGAAAGTCTATTGAATCAATGTGTCTATAGTTGGTCGAAGTAAAGAAGATAAGAAATTGACTTTACTTCAATACATGTGTATGCATGTGTGTATATATGTGAGGGGTCGTAAGTATGGGCCTATAGGTTTTTAAAGTCCACACGTGCGTTTTTTAATGAACTTTGGCGACAACGTGCCGCGTACCGGTAGTCGGCAAAAGAACGTCGCATGCTTCTTCGCTCTGTGACTTGTGTGCGATGCCTTTTGCTGTCCGTCATCCTTGACTCTTGTTGTAGAATGCCTTAGTTGATTAAATTCCTTGTTATTTATAATTTTTTGGGTGGATCAAAATTAGGATCTTGTTAAGTTTTATTGTGGGTCCTAGAATTCAAGCGCACAGACACTTATTGACCTATTAGATGCGTATAATTACTTATTTATTTTGGAGCCTAAATATTTTTCAGTTTATTAGTTTCTGAGCCGAATTTTCTGGTATGTTATTATTCTGTGTTTTTAGTTGATGGGTTGAAAAATACACAAGTCAGTTGATGGGTTGAAAAATACACAAGTCAGTGATTATCAGTGATAAAGCGATTTTGATCCGAATTTGTAGAATGTCTTGATCAATGTTTTTTGGAGTCGATTATTTTAAGGCTTAAAAATGTGTATTCTATAGATATTCTTGGCAAGTTTTAAAATGATTAACGGAGTAATTCTGCCCGATTGATCTAAGGACAAGGAAACTAAAGATGATGCACAAGGCCTTACACCAGATCAATGACAGACACAAACTGTATAACAACAAAAATTAGTTAGAAGAAGACTTGGTAGCTTTGAGCATTGCCTATATGCAACAATTCAGACACGCGAGGAACATACAAATATAAGCAAGTAAACATTAATTACACCAGCCAGTAACAGCAATATTAATATACATAACTTTAGGACAAACAGTAAAACAACATTTTGAAAATTAATGGGAAGAAAAATATTGTATGGATGCTTCTAGCGACAAAGCAAGAAAATTGCCCATGAAATGACCTTAGGTGCCCGTGGTGTAATGGTTATCGTCGTAGGAAATGGACACGCCGACACGAGTTCAAATCCTGGACGAGATTGATTGTATTTCACATAGCACTAATACCCTTGGGAAAAGTACGAATCCAATTATTCTCCCTCCAGCAATGGGTAAATAGTAGGGCAGGCTAGGTTCTTCAGCCTTGGTGAGGCAAATGGTCTCCGAGAAGCAAAACTCTGAATTCAAACCTATTAAACTCCGCTTAAGAATTGACCTTGTGTCATATCCTGCCCGAGCGGAGGGGTTGGTAAATATAATAAAATGACCTTACTAAGATGGAAAATCTCAAGAGAAAAAACTGCATATCTTTTAAAATCAGCACAAAATAATACCATCCGAACCAATCATATCAAAGCGAAAACAGATTATTGGCAAGATAATAGCAAGTGAATGTTACATGGTAACAGTGATCAAACGGTTAATTACATAATTAAACGCAGCAAAAAAATATGTAAAGGTATTCAAGACGAGTGATGAATGAAAAAGGAAATATGATCCACAGGAAATTCTACTAAAGGTAATAATTCAATCCTGCTCAAAAATTGAATCATAATTCATATAATTTGAGGCGCTTAAACTTATCTGGGATGCGGAGATAGAAACGGATCACCTAATACCAGCAATATCAAGTGTTAATTAATAAGAAAAAAATGTCTCTTCTTGGGGACTTTTTTGTTCTAGTGAACCACAGAATGAAAATAAAAGAAATAGAAAATTTAGACAAGAAGTTGGATCTTGCAAGAAAGACGAAAACTTTGAGTGTAATGCTCATATCAATTTTAGTTGATGAGTCTGGAACTGCCCCTAAAGCTTTGGAACGGAGACTGAAAGAATTGGATCGAGTTGATGTGGGTGATATGTTGTAAACAAATAATATATTTTTATATTTCCAAAATTAATTTACAATTTGTCTTAATAATATTGTTAACCGTTTAATATGTGATTTTTTTTTAAGTATTGTGTGCTAGAAAGAAGACACTTACTAAAAAGAATATCAAGTTAACCTCAAGTATTTTATCTATATTTCTAATTTCCTGATTTCATTTATTCGTTTTCCTTTTATTCAGGTCCACGTTTTCTTTCATTACATTATTTACCTTCATTGTTTCTTCTATTTATTCGTTCATTGTGTATTTCATCCACTTCTATTTTCTTCCTTCCGTTCCTTGTGTCTATTCTTCACCACGTTTCTTTGTTTTTGTTTTAGTTCTTCATTACTCTCAGTTCTTCAGCTTTTATTTTTCAAACATTTTTTCTGTCCATCTTGAAGCTAATGTCTGCAGAGCTTAGAACACGCTGGTATAATCCCCTGCATTGAGGTAAACCCTCTCCTAAAAATGGGTGCGCTGTGCATGGAACTCACTTGCACCTGATAGTGAGGCTAAAAATGGGTGTGCTGCGCATGGAACTCAATTGCACCTGATGGTGAGGCTACAATAATGAAAATCTGTTGGGTATGAGTGATCTTTTAATTGCCACAATTTCCAGATTCACTCTGGCACAGAGTGTTAATCTTTTAGGGTCCTATGGGTCAAATACAGCTGTTTAAAAATTATTCGTATTTAATAAAAACACTTGCAAAAAATCTCTAAAGAAACAACTACACGCCATATATCAATATGAACATACAAAGAACGTGATTCCCAAACCTCTGGGTTTAAAATAACCCTCGACCAGTGGATATCAACTCAAAATCAATAATTTGATCAAATGATTTTGATCTAAGATCCTAAATCGCTTTTTGTCCAAATGTTCACGTTATTTGATTAATGGGCACAGTATGTCATATCATAAAGGGTTCCTTTTTGTTTAAGACATTACGATAGAAGGTTTGGATGAAAACTACTGCAGCTTTCTTCCTTTCTTAAAGAATTAGGGTGAAATGTCGCTGATTACGTACAATAAGAGGGTTCCTCATTAATGAACACATCATATTCCTTTGGTTATTGACAAAGTGTATTTGGAATTGGTTTCGCTAAAGAGGCGAATATTCTTATTCTCATATATTGGTCGTAATCATGGGACTAATGCCAGTTTCGCAGTCACGATTGTTTGTCTTTGCTACTTTGTGATTCCTGTGCAGCAATTTCGTAATTATCCCCGTTATATTAGAAAGGCTAAAATGGTCCAAGTTCCTCATTACACTTCGGAATGTCCTATCTAAAATTCCCGTATAATATAACGGCAATCGGGAAATGAATCCAAACAAATAAAAAAGGGGAGACTACTCTTTTATTATTATTTAATTTTTATCACACTTGAAAAAGAGATATGATTTTAAGTATTTGACGAAACTCAGTTAGTCCCATTTATATTACTCAGAATCTACGGTTATTAGGTACAAATAATAAGCTCTCTCTCTCTCTCTCTATATATATATATATATATATATATAATCATGTTTATACATGCATATTAAATACAAATGATTTGTAAATAAATGTTATTAGGTAATATTTTAAACAAGCCATATCTAATTTGTTTGTACACACAATTACATGGTTTCAAGTATTCGTATTTAGCAGTAATATTTCTTTTTAATAACAATCATCTGTTTGTACAGTTAAATGGTTTCAATTAATGCTTTTAAACTCTAGTAACTCGATGTTATATCACGCATTAGTTTACACAATGTTAGATGGTTAAACAGTTCTTTTTAACCAATAGATGCAACTCTAAAAGGTACCACCACTCCGAGGCAGAGTTGACTGGGAATTAATGGTAAGAATGGATTCCCCACATTCCCCAAAGCTCCATGATTGAAGCCTTACTATAAGATGTTTTGTGTCATATCCAGAACATTCTCTCGTGGAGGTCTCACTCTCCAGTAGAGATGTAGTGGGTATATTCTACAGCCCCAGGCGACTAGACAAATATTTGTTGAGAGAAAGGGTATCAATGATTGAATAAAACACAGAATCTACAATCTTAAGAATTTCTATTTCTTTTTCTACTGGGAAATTTTTTGTCGAAAAACAAAAGTTACAAAGTATTTTCTTGTCAGAAAAGATAATATTAGTTTCTGCGTAAATAATGTCCAATTTTACAATGGAAAAAAACATGAAAGTCGTATGCATTAAATGATGCATTTTGCTTTGTCAAAATATTATTGTATTTTGTTTGAATAAAAGATCTTTCTAAGAGTATGTCACTACGTAGGAGGAAAAGTATATTTATGCGCTGATATATAAATAAATGAAGCTGAAAAATCAGCGTGCGAAGATTTTCTTGTATTAGTAAAAATACTTTTTGCACCAAAAATGTCGACCAACAAAAGGTGAACAAGAAAATATGTTTTCTCCCATGGAAGATAATTAAGCGATGATAAAATAATTATAAGAAGTTTTATAAAAGTGTACTGATCACACAAGCGTTTTCTTTTCCTTTTTTTTTTTTTTTTTTCGAGATAGGATGTACGAATCCATAAAGCTGATTTTGCGGAGTGTTTCTTCCAGGATTTGTTCAATATAAGCTTGTAGGATTATTGCCCAATTCTCGTCGAGCTTTTTCTCAGTGCGCTTAGTCAGCGTCCATGTAGTGAATCCATATTGTAGAATTGACACATTTTTACAATTTTTATTTGATGGATTAAGAAAATCACCAAAAACAAATAAATAAATAGAACACAATTTAATCAAATTGACCAAATTATGCGTAGAAATTGAAGTGCATTATTTTTGTTTTGTTCCCAAGGCAAAAACTGTAAAAATCTATCGAGCGTTTAAAAATGGCAGTTGATAATTATTCAAAACACTGTTCTTCTTTTCCCTTTCTTAAAATGGTCTCATCAGAATTTATATGATATTTATTCAGTGCATTGTATTTAATGCTGACCGTATTGATTCTGAAGCAGACTTAATAAGAACTTTGATAAGGCTTGTTTGAAAATAATATTTTCTTATTTTGATCAGCATGGTCGGTTTGATAGCTTAATGCTTTCTCCTGGCGTAAATTAGCAGTTTTCGAACCTATCGAAAAGGTAAAATTGAGATTTGCACGCTAATAGGCTATTTCCTCTTCGCTTGATAAATGCTGCTGCCCTTTAGAAAATATTTTTATAGAATTATTATTTAGCATAGACGTTATTAGATTTCATGGGAAGTTTTACTTTTTTAAATAAACTATTATTTTGCATGAGGATTTGAATTTTATAGATGCATTATTCTCCATATAAATTATTATTTTGTATAAAATGATTTGGGTTTTTATTGAAAATATCTTTAAAAAATTATTATTTTGGATAAAAGTATTAGATTACTTTCAAGGATTTATTCTTTTACATACAATTATTTTAGGTTGGTTGGATGGTGGGGTTTTATGGCATATCAACCTTTGTAGGTTATTTAACGCCAAATAAAGTTTTATGCCAATAGTCAGTTCTATTTCAAAAAATTCTGTTTAGCTCGATTACACAGTTTAATTATCAACAACATTTCTATTTCAAGCTATTCAGTTTGGTCAAACAGTTCTAATTCAAAGAAATTAGTTCAGCATAAGTACGCAGTTTTGTTCTATTTAAATCCAATTTTATACAAATAATCAATTCTATTTCAAACAATTCAATTTAGCATGAGTACAGAGTTTAATTGTCAAAGACGTTTTTATTTCAAGCTATTCAGTTACTTCAAACAGTTCTAATTCAACCAATTCAATTTAGTATAAGTATAGATTTTATTTCCACACAGTTAAATGTCAAAACAGTTCTATATTAAACAATTCAGTTTAACATAAGTACTCAGTTTAATTGTCAAAAACATTTCTATTTCAAGCTATTCAGTTTAGTCAAACAGTTCTATATTCAACAATTCCTTTTATCATTAATACACTGTTTAGTTATATTTAACTCATAATTAGGGCTCTATCAGGTGTTACCATTCCAGGCAGGAGTAGACCTGGGAGCAATATCACCTCACCATCAGATTGTTTAGTGTCATAACAAGGACACTCGTAGTTCGGGGGTTGTAATCGGTGTATTCTACAGCCCCAGCTGAATGGACAAAAAACTACTTTATTTTTTATGGAAAATATTATTTTAATAATTGTACTACTTTATTTTTCATGGAAAATATTTTTTAAATAATTGTATTTTATATTTAAATCAAATTCTTCAGATTTTACTAAGTGTAATTTAAAACAAAAAAAAAAACCTATCAATGGTCATCAATATGATTAAGGTTACCTAGCAACTCCTTGTACGGATCATTTTTTACTCTTGGAACACCGAATTAATTTCGTATGAGACCAAGATGAGAATTAAAGTCTGCTCTAAAAGATAAAATAACATCACATTTTTTAAATTTCGGGTCTCTAATGAGCGAAAAATCTCAAAGTAAAAATGTACAAAGTTGTTACAGTAATTTCAATTTCGGATACGTTCAGTTGGATTTAGCGATTAAACGCAATGATAAAATGTGATATAGCTAATGTGAAATATATGACAACATTGTTGACCATTTTGTTCAGAATTTACAGGAGAAGTCCTGTTATCTTTAAAGTACATTAAATAGATCTTATATCAAAATTTCCTACGATGTTATATAATTATGTATAAAATGATAATAATAATTTGCTTGAACATATTAGTATGGCTTCGATTATTCCTTGTTAATAAAAATATTTTTTGAGTACATCTCTTAGACTCGGAGATGTGAATCTAACTGTCACTGTCACTTCAGGTCAGAGTAAACGTAGAAAGAATAGCAATCAATGAATACACCAAATTCTAGAGAATTCTAGATCTGAAGCCTCGTTACAAAATGCAGTATAGTATCATAGCTAAGGTATTCAATTTCATGGTTTCTGTTGCACATTGATCTCTTATATGCCGTATACGTTTAGATGAACAATTTTCAATTTTTCTCAATGGGTAAGATATAAACTTCCACCATTTTGACTAAACTGTTTCCATTTTGCATTTGGCGTAATATTTGCCACTTAGTATTTCTTGTTATTAGCTCGTTTGCCGGCTCAGTGACATTTTACTTCATGTGCTCCAATAGAAAACATATTTATATGCATATCCATAGTTACTATTTTGATAGGAGTGCCTTTCACAAAACGAATCCATCAACGTGTATAAGTTCGCATGCTCTGACCGGGTTAGAATGACGCAAACAGCAGATCTAAAGAGCGAAATAAAGTCCATAAAAAACTTACTTCGTATCTTCAGGTTTTGCATGGCTCTTTGGGGAAGGATAAACCCAAAGAAAAAAAAACAACGCTTTTTTTTCCTCTTCTGTGATGTGTTGCTATTTGCTTTTCTCTTTCTTCGCAGTTTTAATATCCGATTTTCTTGTTTATTTTCCTTTTGTAAGATTTGCCGGGGCCAGCGTATATTTTCCCCGGTCGGCTAGGGACATTTCTATATTATACGGTTATCTTGATTTAGAGCCGGATTGAAAAAAAATATCATCTACAAAAATAAGAGGAAATATATAAAACATTACATGAATGAAAAGAAGGATTTTACGAATAACGCAACGTTGAATTGTGCGCAGTATCGAATGGCATGTGCGCTTGGGAATAGCCGTGAATTAAAGTGACAATAAAGCCTCGTTTTGAGGAGGCAATATCGTTTGGTTTTAATCCACATTCACCGGTTACGAGCTGCAACTTCTGGAATCAATAACCACTAGAGGCAGGTGACGGATAATGGCGACCATTAATATAAAAAGGGTTTTATACGCAGTAGTTTCTGTCGGAAATGCCTCAGCTTCTTGCCGAAGAGTAAATATCAAAAGTTTGAATAACTAGTAAAATCTGTGCATCCAAACCTTTATTCTCTTAAATAGTTTTATACAAAAGGTAAAATTAACTACTTTGAATACTGTAATTATTCTTGCATAACATTAACTCATGAATAACATGCACGCCTAACTTTAGACTTCGAAATTTTTGAATCATCGTATGCAAGACGCTCTGACCTTTTAGAATTTACAGCAGATAAATTTAATCTATGTTCAGCATTTGTTCAAGGATGGCCCGAGCAAGACTCTAAACTGTATCTTATTGTGAGGCTCCAATCTAGGAGATATGGGAACTGTGGGGTACCCATTCATTGTAATCACTCCCATATCCACTTTAACTTAATTCGTATTAACTTTTAGGATCCTGTCTATGAAAATATCACATTTTATTGCATTGTGTGTAAAAAGATCTTATGAAGCAACTTCAAAAACGCGTTTACGATTTCTTTACCGTAGGCATAAAATAACCGTTGAAAGTTTAACATGCCGTTAAAACTAATCAATCAATCATTGAAGTGTTATACCATAGGGAAGCAGAGCTCCAGTCTAAATAACCTGTGTTTGTTTGCTTGGGCTCTAGAGTACTAATTTCAGTCATACTTACCTGAACTGATGTAGTATCGAACGTCAAAAGTGGATTCCCTCACGGGATAAAATGATCGGACGTACTCTTCAATACGAAAAGTAGACTTATTCTTTTTTTCAAATATATCATTACGAGGTGAACGTCTAACCGGATACTGAACTGGTTGTGCTGATTCTGCCCAAGTTATCTATTTATCCTACCTCTCTTACATATGAAAGAAGTGACACAAGGTCAAATTTTAAGCAGAGTAAAAATTGTTTGAAATCACAGTTTTCCTTCCTAGCCATTTCCCTTGCCTGGGCCAAATAACCAAACTGCCCTAACATTTACGCAGAAGGGACATGCTTTTCCTAAAGACATTAGCGCCAAATGGAATGCAAACAACATCATCCCGAATTTGAACTTTGGTCATTGATTCCATTTCTTCCGATGATAATCATAGCGTTAACGCATGTCCATCACAAATCTTTGTATTTATTATGAGTTCAAGCTGCAAACCGCTGGGTTATGTAAACATGTTTCACTGAAAAGGCTGAGTATTGTGCCAAGTTTTACTGTTCCGATGTGACACAATACAAACAATTAGGAGTATATTTAAAGACAATTTCGATATTCAAAATCGATATTTTATACATTTATATTGCTTGGCCATGTTAAACATGTAAACTCAATCGTTCGGCGAGTTATCTGACAGAAGGGATTATATATATATATATATATATATATATATATATATGCTGAGGTATTAGATTTTAAGAGAAGTTGCTGACCAGGGATAAAATGCAAACGATGGTGCTGGAGCGAATCAAGAGGAAGTTGTTGACACAGAGCCAGAAACGAAGTAAAGAAACCCTAGAAATAAGAAACTGGAAGCAGAGTTCATTTAAATGCAACCACACTGGTTACGATAGACACGAGAGAGATTATGAAGAAATGAATGCCCAAAGTAGACTGCCTGCCCATCTTCATTTGTACTTATCTCTTCAAATTTGTTTATTCTGTGGGCGACACCAAGCATATATGCCTGTAATATTTAATTCTGTTTGTCTATTACTAATACTTTTTTAAAATTAGAGCGTATTCAGCACGAGTGGAAAAGCTTTGTCCAAAGGCTGTGCAGATAGCTAAGTCGTTACGCACATATTTATAGCCGCTTTGAGAAGAATTTATTGCGCTCGAAAACTTGCTTTACTGCGTTTAAAATATTGTCATATAATCTCATGAATATTATCGCTTCATAAATGTGGAAAGGCATGCCCAGTTCTATAATTAAGTATTTTCTATATTTTCTACATTCAATCCATACAAAGCAATAATAAGTAAACAAGACATAGATCAATTAAAAACATTTTTTACAACTTTCGATATTTGCTATTTTTTAAGAACATTGATTCGACTATTCTTTTGTCTTACAAAAGATTGACTTACCAAGGCTTCTTTTTTGTCTGGTTTACATCGGGATGACCTGATCAGCTATTCGTTTATTTAGATCTTATATATTGTATATTAATTTCTTCTAATCGCATATAAATCATTCCAGAATTAGATCTTCGGATCATATATTACTTAATCATCACCATTATCGTCGTGCCGCTAGCATGGATATCCCTGACCCTCTCCCGCCACTTCTCCCTTTCCTTCATCGCCTCTGGCAGGTCTTCAGGGCAACATCCCGTATCCTCACATATCTGCTGTATGTATGTTCGAGCTGGTCGTCCTGCTTTTGCTTGGCCATATGTGTGGGTCCAGAGGAGTACATCACTTATGAGCTCGTCCTTGCTTCTCTAGCAGTGTCCTGCATGTCTGGTTCGTCTAGCTTGGATAATTTTCGTGATGGGAGGCAGGTGGCCGTATAGTTGGTTCCTTGTGGGGTGTTTCCGCCAGGACCTAAAAAACTTTACTTCTTATACTTCACTCAATACCTTTGCAATTTTTACTATATACTTGTTTTTGTATTCATTGTAAATTACTGGTTGTTAAGAGAAAAAAGTTACCTAATTTTCCCTAACTGACTTAATGATTCGATTTGTTTTACGTCATATCAAATGAGGTGGATCATTTTATGCCGGAAACTCGTTATCGAATATACTCCTCCGACGGAATAAGTCACTTAATAGGACGATGATAGAAATAATGCATAAAGTAATACTATTTATGTGTTATTTTTAATTCTAACTTATTTTGATTTTACTAATATTTGATTTTTTAGATTGTTACCGTTTATGATGTTGATCAATATGAATTTTAATTAGCAGGAATAGACAGTTAGTTGTCTAAATTTCTGAGACGAAGCTTGATGATTTTTTATCATTAAGGGTTTTCGGACTAGTGTCTTCATCTTTATTCTTATTTCCACAACATTTCTGCCGATATGTCCTCCGGCCTTCTTCTGGTGTTTGTCGAACTAGGTAACCTTCAAGGAACTTCGAACAACGTCCTTTAGTGAATCCACGAAGGTCGCCCGTTCTGATTCTGTTAGCCATAACCGGGTACAAGTGTTAAGTATTCCTGTATTGTTAGTCGCCTGCAGTCAGGATTGAACCTGCAACCTCCAGATGATTGTCTCCT
>OY757909.1:55498352-55535852 GCA_963585895.1 Sepioteuthis lessoniana
ACTATATTTTACGGTAGCCAATTTCATGAATATGTTCAAAGAAAGATTAATATAAGTTTTCTTTTAGCTGAACGTATTTATAAAATCAAGGTAACATATAAAAGAAAACATAAATACCAAGAATAGTAATATTCAACCGAGTTTATACTCCAACAAGGAGTAAAGCATCAATTCAAACACTTTTTTTTATTCAGTTATAATAAGAAGTAAATAAAATATATTATAAATGAAATAATCGTTTTTAAATAAATGAAAATTCAATCCGTGGCAACTTCATTAATTAAGGCTTATTGATTAAATAAGTGTTGTTGGAATTGCGTATAACAAAAATATATAAAAAATAAATAAATAAAACATGTCTCCAGGATTTTTAGTAAAAATTGTTTTAAATGAAACGTCGATTATATTATTTACCTAACGAAAGGATTGTGTTTTTTTTTCTTTTTTCAAACGCTGCTTTTAGCGAGTTAGTATTTTTGAAGATCTCTAATATTTTAAATGTCTACATTTAGATATTAGTTGTTTTTTTTTTCATTGTGAGGTTTCTCTCTCTCTATCTCTATCTCTCTCTCTCTCTCTCTCTCTCTCTTTCTCTCTCTCTCTCTCTCCTTGTGTGTGTCAATGTGTATTGACGTTCCATGAAAACAAGATTAACTTTTCTTAGAGTTTGACTATACTTCTATTCTTACTCCGAACCAAGTAATCTGGCATCTCTTATTCTATCTGAGGAAAAAATACAAAAAAAAAAAAAAAAAATCCCAGTCCCCTCATAAAAACAAGAACTGATAAACAAGTCAGTCTGGAAACAAGCCTCCACAAAACAAACACACACACACACACACACACACACACACACACACACACACACACACACACACATATATATATATATATATAGTCATTGAAAGAATAAAAGCTTTAGCACGTTTGCCTAATAACATCTACCCTTGGAGGAGAGGGTAGCATAGTTACTGGGTTGATATTATACCAGAGAGAACACTGCAAACAAATATCCAGTTCTTCAACCTCCCATAGGTTTGAAGAAACACAAATAAAAATGAAAGCAATGAGTCTACATGCAAATGATTAGCAACGCATAAACAAACCCTTCAGCGAAATGTGTTCAAATAAATGAAAGCCGGCATAATTGAAAATCAATTGGCTGCCATGAATCATCTTATTCTGCGCATAACTTTAGGATCTGAGCTTCATATCTCCAAACAATGGAAGGTCACACCTACAGAGTTGGGTGGAGGTCATTGTTTCTTCGTAAATAGCTTTCAGTCCAACTGATTTTATTTCTGAGAGGTTTTCCTGACTTTCCTTCGTTGTATTCCAAAAAATGAAATAAAAACAAAAAGGAATCTTTATCTTTTATTCCTGTTTCATTCATTCATTCATTCATTTATTGATTTTACTTGATTTAACTAGTGAGACAACAGTCTCTGTCAGTCTTCCTTCAACTGTTATATATGCATTATCGAGAGTTTTTGCTGGTGACTGCAATGTCAGTAATAGCTAATCTTCGGGCCTTGAGGGAAAACACACACAAAAACAACTTGGATAGCGTTAAGAAGTTATCATCTTTATTTTTTCTCTCTGTTCCGTCTCTGAAGCCATGGAAGCTGGGAAGAAATAGGTTTGGTATTATAGGCTCCTTAATTTTTTAAGGAACAGGACATTTTTCGTACGTTTGTTCCTTGTTCTCCATTCACAGAGAACATTTGTCTCTTCGCATCTTAGCCATCAAAAGAGAAAAAGAGACGTCAATCACGAGGGAATTAACGGTTGCCACTTGCGTAAAGCAAGATTCTTCGACTGAATTAGGCTCTCGCTAATCGTTGAGCGGATGTATGTAAACAAAACAAAAGTGATACATATCCGTTTAAACACCTTCTCTTACGCTGAGTTTCTTTGTGGCTATGCGGTAGAATCTTCGGTTAGTGTAAAAGTCCACCAGGTTTCAATCCCAGGTTTGAGCCTGTCGCGTATCTAGCCACACCGAAGAGTTGTGATACAACGAAATAGTCTGTCTGTTGATGACAATATAAGATCCCCACGAGGAGGTTGAGCTATCTCGCGAGGGATTTAACGGTCGCCACTCTCATAAGGCAAAGCCCTCGAATTATTTGAGTTCTCGACAGCCGTTAAGCGGATGTATGTAAACAAAACTAAAGTGATACATATGCGTTCAAAATTCTTTCGCTTATGCTAGTTTTCTTGTGGATGTGTAGTATAATCTACGGCAGGCGTATGAATCAGCTGGGTTTCGATTCCAGGTTCGAGTAACTCGCATGTCTAGCCAAACTCAAGAGTTGAGATACAACGAAACAGTCTGTCTGTGTGTGACTTTTATATATATATATATATATATATATATATATATATATATATATATATATATATTCAGGAGTTCATGAAAACCACGTCCGCACTTCTGCTCCGAGTATGTGATATATTCCGGCCCTCGTAGCAACTTCAAAACCTCGTTCCAATTTGATAGACCAAACGTATCACGGTACAGCTAACCTACTGAATGAGATTTTGACGTCATCTATCTTTTGGCTGCTGGCTTTTTTGATAACTTATCTATTAGAGTTACGGTGGCAGTTGCTTACAATGCTACAATGCTTTAAATAACATTCAGGATCCGTCCAACGGTAAATAAATTCGATATCTTGGAACTTTTCATCTCTAATTGTCTCTGAAGTTCTAAAGGATAGCTATGTTTAATATTCAATAAATCACTTGGCCAAACATATTTAGTGAAGTTACTTTTTTCTATTAATTCTTTCATCTTTTGGGTTGATTTTATCTGCATGAGCTACACATATAAAAATTAAAATAAAATAATTAATATGATGACAAGCAAAATTCCTACTTTTTTATTCTCCTGAGCAGCTTGTGTACAAAACCATTCCTTGGTGCACAGTGAAATATATAAAGTTGATGTATTAAATGGAGAGGGGTAATTACATAAATTTTCAAACTCTTGATTAACTCACCCGAGTGAAAAAAAAAAAAAAGATCTGAGGCCAGTATCTAAACAGTGTAACCCGGATGCACAAGTCGATTTTAAAAGTCGGTGGTAGTGATCCATAACGCCATAAATATCAGCAAAGTACATTATAAGGTAACACTAGAGGACACAAAAATAGTTCTCGTTGCACAACAGTTTTAACTGTATAAAATACTTTGTTTCCCGAGTTCAAATCAACGAGTCACTTTTCTTTTCATGTGGAAAGTGTTTGAATCCAATAATCTTTTCATGTGGAAAGTGTTTGAATCCAATAATTATTCCCCCAGCTATGGGTAACTTTTTAGGCCGGGTGAATTCTTTAACGTTGGTACGGTAAACGAGCTAGGAGAATGAAAATGCAAAATTCAAATCAGCTAAACGTTGCATAAAAATCAATCTTGACTTGTATCTTATAGGTGGTAGAATGGTTGGGTAAATACATTCACGAATCCACAGATATTTACATCCAAGAGATTTCCATTAAACAAATAATATTTCATTAAAATGGAAAAAGCTTGATTTTTCACAAAGAACATTATAACTAATCACTTATATAATTATTCATGTATATCAAACATCTGATCATATTTACCAACCCCTCCGCTCGGACAGGATATGACACAAGGCCAATTTTTAAGCGGAGTTACACAGGTTTGAATTCAGAGTATTCTTTCTCCTAGACTAGTTGCCTCACCAAGGCTGAAGAACCTAGTCTGCCCTATAGCTGGAGAGAGAATAATTGGATTCATACCTTTCCCAAGGGTATTAGTGCTATGTGAAACGCAATCAGTCTCGTCCAGGATTTGAACTCGTGTCACCGTGTCTATTTCCTACGACGATAACCATTACACCACGGGCACCTTAAACATCTTATATCATTAATTTGGTAAACCTTATAGTTATCGGGGTTAAATATCAGGTCGAGTTATACCAAAGACCCCAAAATGGTACATGATACCGCCTTGCTTAGCATTCTGCACTATAAGGTAAGGATAAAGGGTAAAGTGGAGCAATCCAGGGAATGAAGTAGCGCCTTCCCCAACACCTTGGTGTGGTAGCTATTGAAAAGGGAGCCTTCGAGTCACCCTTGATTTAGGACACCGACTCTACTTTTTTATAGTTATCTGACGCTCGCTACGGATGGGTGATATTGATAACAATTTCATCCCCGGGGTCTTCCATCAGGACGCCCCAAAACCTTACTCCTTCGCTCTAAAGTGGAAAATTTGAATTATTCCTCTGTGCATAAGACGCCCCTGAAAGAAAATGTATCGACGAAAGTTAAACAATTTTTCTACCCCCCAGTTAATTCCCTTTCAGCGCTGTAACTCACCGACCTTGCATTTTCTTTTTGGCCTCGTGTGGACTAAAAAATATGACATAATAAAACTATAAAGCTTGATATTTCTAAAGAAGCTCATATTTATCCCTAATATTAAAATCTGATGGCACAGAAATATCATATCACTTAATAGCTAAACTATGTTTTTTCGAGAAGATCTCATATCAAATCATTAATATAAAAATATATTTGCTGAAAACTTAAAATTATTAAAACTACTAATAATAATACAACAACTACTGCTATTACAATTACTGCTACTACTAGGAAATCAAGCAATATAGAATGAATAAAATCGGATAAAAGAGGATTGTAACTTTTATATAATTTAAAATCCAATGTACATGCAACTTATCAAGAATAAAGCATTTTGCAATGATTTCTTTCGTTGTAATTTTAGTTACTTTATACTGTAGATACCCAGACGTCATTCTGTGGTCTTTAGGGAGTTTGAAACTCAGATCTCTTTTTCACCTTATGCAGTGGGAGCTAAACATTGGGCTTCGACAGCAAACTATATTATTAGATTTAATTCTTATGAAATATTGCTTATTTTCTTATCGCTCGCTTCGCGATATCTCATGATTTTGTTTTGTTTAGTTCCATGAGAAATGTTACAACTAGGTATGAAGAAAATCAGATAGAATTAAGTGTAGTGATAGAACTGACGAACATAAACAATGATTATAATATAATATAATATAATATAATATAACTTAATATAATATAATGTAATATAACATAATATAATGTTTCAGCTGAGAAAAGATTTAGGATATGTGATTAGCAAATTATCTAAACAATATACTGACCTCAAATATTAAAAATAAATAAAAAATACTACTAGTAATTTATTAAGAGATATTAGTGACTTCAAATACCTAATAAAAGATACAAGAAATATGATGTGTGATTTATCGAAAAAAATAATGACCTCAAACAGCTAACAAAAGAATCTAAAAAATATGAAAATTAATTTATCTGAGCAAATTAATGACTTAAAAAAGCTTATAAAAGATATAAGAAATATTTGCGTAGTTAATCGTAAGAAACTAGACTAGCAATCTATTACTAGAGTATTCAAGCCTCCCCGAGTGCACCATGCATTCGTATCACGACAAAGTAAAGCTAAGTAAATTTGTTAAACAAAACAATGACGTAAAATTTGGTTTAATTTCTTTAATCAATCTTTGCTGGTTAATTAAATCCATAGCCACCCCTCTAGAAACCAATAGCGGTATAAGCTAACCCATAGCTGAGAGTGATAAGAGGTTCCATACATTTCCCAAAGTAAGAACCCTCTCATACATTATCGCAGTCTAGCACTTTTGCCACTACGCCACGGAGCCATCAAATATAGTGGCATTGAACGAACAATGTGAAAGACACACTAATCAATAATCAGTGTTGATCTACTGATACCGTTATATTTGAATTATCCCATTTCTACGTCCATCATCTATTAGATTGTCAATGAAAGTCTACGAAGCGTATATGAATAGTAGAAATGAATAAGATGGATTTTTGCATTTACTTGTAAATAAATTTGGTGACAGGGAGCTAATGGAATATTTCTCTATCTCAAACACAGTAATTTTGCAAGACAACTTGGAAAGAAAAAAAAACAAAGCCTGTGCCAAAGTTCTTAAAAAAAACCACTGTGGATATGTTGCTAATTATTGAGAAAAAATGTATTAAAAAATTCCAATTACTCATTATTTGATGACTGATTTTTATGCATGTACGTCTGCATTGTTGCTGGTCAAAAAATAATTCATTATTAAGCTTTGTTAGTTTTCTCGTCTTTTTTTATGGATTAAATGCGTTTAAGATAGCAATATTAAATTGAGGTCCACATAAGCCAATCGTTGAAGAGAGTTGGAAATTAAATAAGAAAAAAATTGAATCGACGATGAATGTCCGAATTCTGGTAGGACTATTTTCACGCAATTCTCATTAAGATTAGTTCTCTCTCTGTCTCTTTCTCTCTGCCTCTGTCACTGTCTCTATATATATTCACACACACACACACACACACACACATACATGTGTGAGTGTGTACATTTCTCACTAAAAAATTGAGACAACCCTGAATTGTTCATATTAAAGGCTTATTTTGCTCTTAATTGTAATTTTCGAAGTGACCTTCCCAAGATTAAGCAAGTGTTGATTACACCTTTTAACACAGTTCGGAAATTACTTTCATAAATATAATTTTGCAAGACACTAAAAAGGATGTAAAGTAAAAACTGTAAAGTAAAAAAAAAAATCAATGCTGCTTCAAACCTCGTGTGTGTGTGTGTGTGTGTGTGTGTGTGTGTGTGTGTGTATGTGTGTGTGTGTGTGTGATGTCGTTTGCTGTATTTCTAATAAAAAATAAAACCTATCGGTGATAGAACCACTGTAAATGTTCACTAATAAGACATGTATGATGATCTGATAGGTGATTCAATATGAGCCATTTCTCTGTATACATTATTTAAACTCATATGCATATGTTTACGTGCGCATATATATATATATATATATATATATATATATATATATATATATATATATATATATGTGTGTGTGTGTGTGTGTGTGTGTGTGTGTTATTTCTAGTGCAGGTTAATCACTAACTTTAACCCAGACAGAGAGAAAAAAACCAAAAAATGATCCAGCTTGTGGATAAAAAAATACACAAATTGATACCTGGGGATGGGGAAACATAAGAAAAGAAAAGACTAAAATCAAACGTATTGTCAGAAAAAAAAATCAAAGAATGATGTAATGGCAAAAGAAAAACTCTGACTGAGGAGAAGGTAAACGATGAAAGTGCTCAATACAAGGTAGAAAAACATCAATAATATTTCCTTAGGGGTCAGACGAAATCTATCTAGGTTTCACCTTTCCAGGTCATCAGGATGAAGCTGACCAAAGAAGGTAGGGCAAACTACATTTTATTGAATAGAAAATCCACACAATCAAATAAAATTTGCATAAATATACGTTTTATTGATTAAATCACCCAGGAAAAAATCTACCAACAAAGCAAACAGTTCTTTCTATGTTTACAAATGGTAAGCACTTCAGATGTGTGATTAAGTAATTCTTTCGGGTTATTATGAGAAATTATTCTAAATTTCTCATCCATACATAATTGGCAAAATTTATCACCACCCTTGTATTTACGGCATTTTTTAAAAATAATTTCCTATTTCAGTTTAGGGTCTCTGCCTCATTTTGTCTTGATTTCCTAAATGTATTTCAATAAACTAATACTATTCTTACATGTCTCATGGCTGAAACTACATTTATCATATTTACCCAACCCTTCGTTTGGGCAGGATATGACATAAGGTCAATTTTTAAACGGAGTTTAACAGGTTTGAATTTAGAGTTTTCCTTGTCCTTCACTTGTTGCCTCACCAAGGCTGAAGAACCTAGTCTGCCCAACTATTTACCCAAAGTTGGAGTGAGAATAATTGGATCCATACCTTTCCCAAGGGTATTAGTGCTATGTGAAATACAATCAGTCTCGTCCAGGATTTAAACTCGTGTTGCCGTGTCCATTTCCTGCGACGATAACTATTACACCACGGGCACCTCCGAAACTATATTTATAGTTATAAAATCTTTTATTTTTCAAATATCTTGAGTAGATCCAAAATACACTTTCTTATTATTATTCTTCATAGCATTATGTTGCAATATACTTCTACCTCATATACTACACTTTTATACTGCCATTTACCCCTTGTATTTACTTACCTTGTATTACTTTTCCTTGTTTAATTTGTCATTTGTCAGATTTTTTTCTTTTGGCTTAACATTACGTTATTGTTTGATTTATTTTCAAACAATAGGTATGTTTTTAGTCTTTTCTTTTTTATGGAATTCAAGAAATTTATGCATTTAAAACGAATAAACATCTCCTCACATCAAATAATTAAACAATTTTCATTCTAACTAAATAAGTCAAGTTAGAGCTATCAAATAAAATAAAAAAATCAAAATAATTTCAAACAAAAAATTAGAAGAGATCCTAAAAACATCAAACGAAGTAACAAGGTGTTTGTTAGATCGGATAAATCAAACAGTTTGTACGGTATAATCCCCAGCAAATATAAGCAATTGCTACTTCATGAATTTATGAAACATTATGTGAAACACTCCCCAATTTAGAAGTCAAATTAAATACTGAAACCGAACTAATCAAAATTTAATGATTGCATTGAAAAATTCAACATTAAGTATTGTTTCATCACTCTTAAAGATCATAAGAGTTACTTTCGTACTAAACCTGAATGTAGACTAATTAACGCATCCAAAGCACAAATAGGGATGATTAGTAAAGTTATGCAAAGGTACATATTTGCGAAACTTAGAATAATTTTGAATATTAACCAATAGAGCAGTACTGAGGATTGCATTAAATGGTTTAATAATAATGATAAAAACGTTAAATGTTCATTTATCAAGTACATATTAAAAAGTGTTACCCATCTATTACTGAAAAAACAATCGATGAGGCTTTAAACTTGGCTAAAGAGGACATGTCAATCCCAGAATAGAATATTAACATTGTTAAACATTGCCATAAGTCCCTACTATATCACAAAGATAGTTTGATGATACAAAAGAGAGAATGTCACTACTTCGACACGCCAATGGGTTCTTTTGATGGCGCAGGAATCTGTGAGCTAATCGGACGCTTTTTACATCATAGTGTTAACAATAAAATTGACCCTAATAATCACGGTCTTTATCACAATGATGGACTGATCATAGTAGACACCCAGAAAGTGTGACGTGATTAGGAAAGAATACACAGGCTACTTAATAGATCTTCTTCCATTTGCGTTATATATATATATATATATATATATAATTATCTTCGTTTGGTTGTTTACTTGATTATTACACATTTACTTCGAGTAAAGCATTCGTAATGAAAGGTGACGGGATCTGAATTGATAAGCCATAAAAACGCAAAGAAAAATAAACAACACTTCTAAGAGAAATGACTTGGCATAGTAACTCCCTATAGCTAAGGCGATAACTGATGGTTTCATCATAAATCGAAGATAGCGTCACCAATGATTTGAACACATGTCACCGGTTCCATTGGCTATACCGATAACGTTTCCTCTAAAACATATGTATATATGTACGTATGTATTTTAATCCCTTCATATATATGCTAGTTACTTCATCTATCTATCTCTATTTATCTCTCTGTATATATATATATATATATATATATATATATATATATATATATATTTTAAAGAAAAAAACTAAAGATCGGTTACATTGAGCTCTCTACCAGGAAAATTTAAATGTTCAGCTCTTGAATGATTTTCTTGTCCAGAAGGAATTACTCTAAACTCTGGTTTAACTGAACCGAATAATACCTATATATATATATATATATATATATATATATATATATATATATATATATATATATATATATATATATATATTGATCTCTATGTGTGTGTATGCAAGTGAATGTGTAAATCACCTCATGTCTATGTTAAATTCTTTATATAATTTTAAGTCACTTTATATCTGTTTATCTCTCCATCTATATTTAGTGACGCATCTATCTATCTATCTATCTTAGTCACCATATCTATCTATCTATCTATCAAAAATGCAGAGAATCATTTCGTTTGCTCTTCGATCACTTGTAGCACTCTATCAGTACGATTTTTCTTAGCAACCTGATCAACGTTCCACACAAAGATCAAAAATGCATAGAAGTCGCTGCGTACACATGACTGCTGGCGATCATTGTCTCCGCGCGTTTTCTTTCTCATCCGTCCCTAATACTTCCTTCCATTTTCTCCTTCAAACAATTGCGACACCCCGTCTCGTTCGCTTAGTGTCATATACATCGGCCTGCCTCTGAATTGTCATTCTTTATACGGCTCAAATTAATCTAAGCCTCCCGATGAGAGATTGAGTTTCGCAGTAAGGTCAGCCGTGCGGAAATTTGCCTTGCTCGCAAAATAGAATCTGACGTGAAATAATTACCGTTTTCATATTTCATTCAGATCACTTGTACACAGTTGTAGGTGTAACACTTTCCAACTTACTTATCGTGGGATGACGTCTCTACGTAATCTTTAGAAATATTCCTAAGAGTAAAAATAAATGCAATAAAATGTATAGGATGAAGCAGACTAGAAACTGTTGCCTGTTCGAAGAAAGAGATGAAATCGTCAAACTGATAAATGTTTTCACAGGATCAGTTTTATATTATACGCAACCAGTCTAAAAACAAGTACGTAAATTTGGCAACCTTACTCAAGGGTGACCCCCAGGATCTCTTTTCAATAGCTACTACACCGAGGTGTGTGGGAGGGCGCTACTCCGTTCCCAGGATTGTTCCATTTTACCCTTGATCCTCACTTTATAATGCTGAGTGTTAAGCAAAGCGGCATCAGGTATCATTTTTTAAGTCTTTGGTACTATTTACCAACCCCTCCGCTCGGGCAGGATATGACACAAGGTCAATTTTTAAGCGGAGTTTAACAGGTTTGAATTCAGAGTTTTCCTTCTCCTAGACTAGTTGCCTAACCATGGCTGAAGAACCTAGTCTGTCCTACTATTTACCCATAGCTGGAGGGAGAATTATTGGATTCATACCTTTCCCAAGGGTTTTAGTGCTATGTGAAATGCAATCAGTCTCGTCCAGGATTTGAACTCGTGTCGCCGTGTTCATTTCCTACGGCGATAGCGACTACACCACGGGCACCTCCACAAAGTCTTTGGTATGTTTCGACCAGAGAGTGAACCCCAGTCTAAAGACCATTGGCAAACACTCTAATCGTTAGGCCAATGAGGAAATCAGCTAACTATTATTGAATTTAAATACTTGTAGAAACCATTCAGGTTATAATTACTTGTTCAAATTTCCACTGAAACCAGTACTGTTATATATATATTTCATTATGTACTTCACAAAAAAAGAAATACACAATGAAAACCTGTGTCAAATCCATCATAAATATTTAATAATTAACACAATCATTTTTATATATATATATACATGCATTATATATATATATATATATATATATATATATATATATATATATATATATGTATGTATGTGTGTGTGTGTGTGTGTGTGTGTGTGTGTGGTAAGAAACACGGCCTAGTTTTATAACTGTTTAATTTCCTCTGTAAAGTTTTGCTCTGTCTTATACGAATATATTCAAACACGCCTTCAGTTCATCATTTTTGGATTATACATCCAATATACATATCCTTTATATGTACATATCCTTTATATATATATATATATATATATATATATATATATATATATATATATATATATATATATATATATATATTGCACCAGTTAAATGGTGGGTCAAAACATTTTAGATATCCAGTAGGCTATGAAAATAATCTCTATTCAGATCAACGCTTCAATTTATGTAGCGAGGAAAATTCAACGAATCTGAAGACTTTGATTCTATCTGATCAACGAGTTTGAAATTTTCGAAACTTGAAAACGTTGAACTGGTTGCTACGAAACTATTATTGACAGTGTGCGTAAATGACTTCCAGTAGTGTTTCTACTTGTTGCAGTTGCTTTATTGTGGCCATATCAATTAGAAAGAGAATTATTTTGAAGAAAATGAGGTTGATTTATATTAAATTTATAAAGTATCTTTACACGACTAGTTTCTTTACTCATTATACTGATACTATGCACAGAAAGGAACTAATATTGCTACATTTAATATGCTTTTGAATTACTCAATATTAAATTCTCAGAATAATCAGCTAGATTACGTAAAATAATCACATATAATCTATGATAGTGGATTACGAAGAAATATACAGACAGAAATGCAGTAGTCAGAAGTGGAATGCGACGATAGAAAATTGTAATAAAACCCTATTTAACAAAGCTCACACGTCTAAAATAAAAATTCTGCCATGTCGGCTGCATCTTTGCAGAGGATTAAGACCCTCCCCTGTGCTGGATATGTCAAAAATCTTCTGGGGAATCTACATTCCAAATACTTTGGGAAATGTTGAGTACCGCTTCATCGACATGACTCCCAGATCCACTCTGACCCGGAGTAGTTGTACCATATAGGGTCACATCTTTTGGTCAAATAGAACTATTTATATTTGACATCATCGGTGTACAAATATAACTATGTGTCTTAACATAATTATTAACACTGGATACCAGTTATGTGCACCTACTTAGAATGAAGATTACGAGAATTTCGTCAAAGCCCACATCCAAACAGCAGTAGAATACATACCAACCCATCCATGTTTAAATGTAGAGGTTCATGGGAGACTCTAGTAGTTAGGAAAAAAAAACGAGATTACGTGAAAAGTGCATCCTTATGTAATAAGATAAACCCAACAAATGCCAACGGATGGAACCTTGAGAAAACACAAATAGACCTAGCTAGCATATACCAAACAGAACAAAAAGAATATATTGAAGATCAGATCAATAAAATAAGAAAGTCGATACATGATAAACAATTACGAATTGCTTGGCAGATTGAAAAAGAAGTGAGCAAAATGAAAACCACATCGAGAGCAAAACTAAATGCTGCCAGCCGAGAAGAAATACGGATGTAAAAAGAATATTTCAAGAATCTGCTTGGAAACTCCCCTAATGTCACAAATAAGCCTATCACAAAAAATATTAATAGCCAATAAAATATGAAAATTAACAGTTTACTCAAGATCTCAACTTAATATCGATCTAAATTAATAGCAGAAAAGTTGCCAGCCTAGACGAAATATCCCCAGAAGTACCAAAGTCAAGGACATTTGATGACTTACTACTTTGATATGTAACACCGTATTTAACCAGAACACAAAATAGAGATGAACAAAATGCTAGATCATCCTATTTAATAAGAAAGGTGACCTAGGAATCATCAAGAATTACAGAGGCTTGACTCTTACTTCTACAGCGGCTATAGTTTATAATGCTCTGCTTTTCCATCGCATTGAAGCTGAAATCGAGATAATTCTTTAAAAAATCAGAAGGGTTTTGGGAGAAATCACTACGGTGCCCGTAGTGTAATTGTTATCGTTGTAGGAAATGGACACGGTGACCCGAGTTCAAATCCAGGACGAGACTGATCTCATTTCACATAGCACTGATACCCTTAGGAAAGGTATGAATCCAATTATTCTCTTTCCAGCTATGGGTAAATAGTAGGTCAGAATGATTTATTCAGCCTTGGTGAGGCAACTAGTCAAGGAAAAGGAAAACTCTGAATTCTAACCTGTTAAACTCTGCTTAAAAATGGACCTTATGTCATATCCTGCCCGAGTTGAGTGGTTGGGTAAATATGAACATCACAGATTCTAACAATCCATTGAATTTTAGAGGTTCGGGCCAAAAAATCTTGAGGCAACACTCTTGTTTGCAAATGTATCCAAGACATCTGATTCCATATTAGGGGGGAAGATAGAGCAAATGCTTTTGGCTTATGGTCTCCTCAAAGAAACCATACCGCCATAATTATGCTCTAACGAAACACGAAAGTCAATGTTTTCTCACTTGATGTAGACAGACTTCTTCGACATTGTTGCTACAGTTTTTCAAGGAGATACATTAGCACAATATCTGTTTATAATCCGTCTAGACTACTTACTTAGATCGTTAATAGATCTAATAAAAGAAAAAAAGCTTTAAGCTAAAAACAAAACAAAACAGGAAGCTGACGATATCCAGCAAAAACTATTACGGACGTAGACTATGCAGATGACATAGTTTTTATTGCAAATATACCAATTCAAGACGAGTACCTGCAACAGGTGCAGGCAGCGGGAGATATTGGCTTCCATGTAAATGTGATCAAAATGGAGTACATGGGTTTTAATCAAGAAGGAGATTTTCCACTCTTAATTGCAGTTCTCTGAAATTAGTGGACAGGTTAACGTACATCAACAGCAGTGTCTCATCTACTTAAAGTGATATCAATATGAGCCGAGCGGTGATATTGACAGCTTTTGATATGTCGAATAAAATAAGACGGAATTTCTTCCATGCAACGGTTTTGTCAATATTACAGTACAGATGCACCACCTGGACGGTAACAAAACATATTGAGAAAAACTTGAAAGGACCCCCTCAAGAATGCTACGAGCTATATTGAGGAAATTCTGGAAGAAACAACACAAGTTGTACGGACACTTACCACCTATCACTAAAACCATCCAAACAAGACAAACAAATGTTTTGGCGTACTGATGGGCAAGTAAGAAAATAATTCATAAGGTAATTGCGAATATAATACTCTCATATTTAAAATCTTCGTGTATTTGCTTCAAAAGAGTTTTTTTTTTTTTCAAAAAGTTCCTTTTGAATACGAATAATTTTAAACAGATTGTTTGAGCCATAGACGAGACCCTAAAAGGTTCAACAACTCCAAGTTGATCTGGGAGTAATGAAAATGAAGGGGTACTTCCCAAAGCCCCAAGAATTGGATACCCAATACCAGAAGTATTTTAGTGTCATACCCGGGACCTGCCATTTTCTTCGCTTTCTATTTTTTTTAGTAGTGATCTCCTCTCCTTAAAGGTTATACAAGCAGCATTTTCTAAACCCTGCCGGCAGAGTGGTCATTCTTTTGTGTTTTTCGACTTGCTCAATGAGCTTTAATTTATTATTGTGTTTCTCCGTTACTTAAATGCTATTTCAGGATTTTTAAAAGCTATTTATTCAAATTTTTCTATAGTATCTCCCAGTTTTTAGACAATTTCAGTGTTGAGTAGCTGTTTAATGTTTTCTTCTCAGAGAGAAGACATGACCCTATGAAATAAATGAAAGCCCTGGCACAGATAAGCACCACGCGATGCAGTGAAGATGCCTAGATATCTAAAGTAATATCGAAATATCTATATTCCGTCAAGAAATGCCGGTGCCATTTAAATAGAAAATGATGAATCCAGTCTCGACTCGTTTTGAAACAACCTTGTGTGTAAGTACGCTACAGTGATTCCTCTTCATCTGATGCCAACAGTAACGAAAAATATTTCCCCAATGTTTTGATTTTCCTATCGGTATTATCAGTTTTGTGTCTCGCTAATATAATAATTAATAGCATATCTAAGCATGTTCTTTCTTTTCAAAGGGGTATCAGTCAGAAAGTGAACTTAATACTGAGACTGGAGTTCGAACTCATCTACTTCGTGGCTTCAGTCCTGCTTATTAGCTATTATTCCATGGAGACTACCCAGGAAAAGACATGTCTAATATTCCCTGAATGTAAATTGTCTGTTCAGCTATTTTTCATTTTTTTTTAATTTTTCAGATAATTAGCTGATTTAGTATTCTGGTTTGTTCGGTAAAGTTGTCGTAAAATCAGAAAAAAGTGTATGTATCAGCAGCACAAACGATGCTGAGTGTCATTATGACTAAGTTCGAAATATGACGGTCTACTGAAAAGAATATAGTATTAATTTCCTGCTGCCATGAAATAGAATTCAAATAATATATATTTATATATATTATATATATATATATATTACATAATTTGAATTCTATTCTCATGACATATATATATATATATGTATATGTATATATGTGTGTGTGTGTGTGTGTGTGTGTGTGTGTGTGTGTGTTTATCCACAAACCACAAGAATTAAATTCTTAGCGGAGTAAATTTTGTTTAAAATCCGAAGTTTCCTTCTCCTTGACTCGTTGGGCTACCTTGGTCGAGTGTGTGCTGCTATATGCCCAAAGATCGGAGAGAGAACAGGTAGATGCATGTTTTTCCCCAGGCATGTTAGCGTAAGGTGAAATAGAAATAGCCCGATCCAGTATTTGAAATGAGTTTGCCAATTTAAATCAGCATTTGAAATCAGATTGCCGATTTAATTTTCTCCGATGGTAACTGTCATATTAAAGGTACTTTCTTCCTATCCGTCCCCTATGCCATGAGCAGGACGTAAGACAAGATAAACTTTCTTCTTTTCAACAGAGTACAAACGGTTTTAATTAGCAGTTTTATTTCTCGTTTTACGTTATCTAGGTAACCCAGACCGTCCATACATAGGGAAGAAAAAACAAATGAATACTTTTAACTAGGGTATTAGCAATAATTGAAATTCAATCAATCTCATCCAGGATTTGAACACGGCTCACCAATTGCATTTCCTCCGTCAGTAACCGTTATTCTAAGCGCGCTTCCAGACACCTCGTATATAGCTTGCTTATTCACGTCTCCCAACGTAGCTGGGTGAAATATATACATGAGTAAATATTTTTGCCTGAATTAACTTGAGCAATTATATGTCAAGGATGATTTTGCGTACTGGTTTTCAGAAGTCAATAAAAGGTTAAAATATTCTCTAGCTTTAAGAGAAGACAATCAAAGTTCTAACAGGGAAATAGTCGAATAGCGTGAGTAGCAATGAAAGTAAATTGTTGATTAACATCCTGACTCTGTCTCATCAGCGATGCATTAATGAACTCTAAGTTGTTAAACTGGTGAATCTGAGTCAACGTTAATTACAGCCTTCTTACATGATGAGAAAATGAACACACCAATACGTGCTTATCTGAGCAATTTTTTAAGAGTACAGAAAGCAATTATTTTAAAAAATACAAGTCTCAGTGATAAGTAAAATCTTCTTAGGCCGAAAGAAAAAAAAAATGAAAAAGAAAAAGAGAAGAAAAAAAAAAAAGAAAACAAAGAATGGTTTTCTTCTGTGCCGTTTTCTGTATCAATTATGAATCAATCGGCGTAACGCAGGCGACCCTATTACGACGAATTTTCGTTACCATTCCTTTACGGTGGTTGCCGCGAGGACAAATGGCCGTATGCCTTGTGTACAGAGGAATATTTAATGTATAGCTGCATCGGATGATTAAGTTGAATGAGGGTTTTTCTGAGAGTTACTATTTACTTGTTTTTTTTGCAAAGGTGATTACATTTTAGCTGATTTTGATTTACCAAAAAGCAAACAGTTTCCCGACTTAGATCTAGATGAAAGATATTCCTGTTGTCACGTTTGGACTCGCCGACACGAACATAAGGAATTTCAATTTTAATGTCCTTATTTGTTGATTTTTGAAGCAAGAAAGAGACATATATATATATATATATATATATTTTGAGAGAGAGAGAGAGAGAGAGAGAGAGAGAGAGAGAGAGAGAGAGATTAAAAACCAAGTATTTCTCGTGGCTCACTTCTGATGCCAACGAACAGTCTTTGATTTTTTAGATCAAAACGTTCTGAGCTGTACATATGGGTGGTCGGTTATATTTTATTTCTCTCAAACACACACTCTGCTGGTCGTCCACCTTTTAAACCGGTTGATTACTGACTGAAATCAAATATTCCTTGACCAGCCATACGAGAAGTTTACCCGAAACGTTTTTTAAAAAATTGAGTTAGTTTTCAGACCATTCAGAATGAGCTTCAAAGGAAAGCCACTAGCCTGACTGGAATTTGAAATTTATATTGTCTGTGTGTGGGAGCCGACCATTGATTTACTTTATTTACTAAAACCATGTAGTAACATCCAGGGGAACTCCGGAATCATAGTAAGTGAGTTCATATTCCAGTCACACAATTACGTTCACTTTCGAACAAATACCCTTGGGAAAGGTATGAATCCCCTTATCCTTCCAACTATGGGTGAAATAGTACCACTACTATTCTTCTAGGAGAATGGATTTGGAATTAAATAACCTACAACTTTCGATATGCCATTAAACAAAGAAACCAAACCAAACCTAGTAACATCCAACCTCAGACACAGTAGAAAACTTTCTTGAACCGTCAGATAGGAGTCAGAGCATGATAATGCAGGTGTTTACAGTCTTATGGGAACTAATCATTAGCCACAACCGTGCCACATTTTAAGATAGATATTTTCTGAAGTTCACACTTTGCTCTAAATAGATTGTGTGTCCTTTGTGATAATATTGCTGCAATCATTAGGTGAAAGGCGATCTCAAAATGAGCACGGTTATACTACCTACTCATATATCATGTGCATGGCAAATAAAAACTTAATGCTTATCTTACTGATTATAGAAATAAGATAAAATTATATATATATATATATATATATATATATATATATATATATTTTGTTTTTTTTGATTAAGCAATGCAGACATTCAATGTCTACATACTTTTGTATTTATCCTTTCAAGTTGCCGTATCAATGTTATGATATCCAGCTGGAATTGGGTATAAACCTTCCTCAATTAATTGGTTTCCTAGTGCTAGGGAACCAATGAGTTATGGATGTTTTATTAACCAATTACTGCCGGATATAATCACATCGATACAGCAACTTGAAAGGATAAACACAAAAATATGTAGGCAAAAATTTCTACCCTGTTTAATCAAATACATATATTGACGAAGAAATGCAGGCTAAATGCACACACAGATACACACACGCATACATATATATATATGTGTATGTGTGTGTTTGAAAATGATTTTCTCTTCTCAGGTTTCACTGAAAGGGAACTTTAAGGGTAAGTTTTCACAGGTGTATGGAGCGAACACGCATTACATATGTACTAAAATGCATGTATAATGGCTCCTCCATACACAAGAGACAGTTTTCCCCGTGAACATCCTTTGCAGTGAAAACTTGGCCGGGAAATTATTTTTCATGTATTTATAATATCAAAAGATTATATATCTATGTGTGTTTGTGTAAAGGATGCCTGTGGTGTTATGATTTCCATCATCGGCCATAGAATCGGAGACTTGAGTTCAAACCCTGGACAAGGCTGTTTGCATTCAGATTGAGGCTAATTCTTTGAGGAATGTATGAATCAAAGTATACTTATTACGGGTATCGAAAATTAAAAGGGGCAAACTGGGATTTTTAAACTTGGCATTGCAAGCGATAAAGAAAAAGAAAAATCTTAGTTGAAACTTGTTAAACTCCACTTAACAAATTGACCCTGTGTTGCATCCCGTACGTGCGTAGGAGTTGGGCATATATATATATATATATATATATATATATATATATATATATATATATATATATTGACTGAGTGACTGATTTTAACAGCATGTCAAACCGTATATGATCATTTAAAACCCTGAGTTTAGGAAACTGCGTTTGTTTTACGTGTACATTATTCTCTGTGGAACTATTTCTTAGTTTTATTTTTCAACTCGGTTCCATCAAATAAGAACAATTTAAACAGATCTCTTTAATCCATAGATGGGAATCTAACTGGTAATACCACTGGGAGAAGGGTTACCTCAAAGTCTCAAGATGTCCAGAACTGAAGCCTCAACATCAGATGCAGTTTTTCGTCCAATCAGCCTATTTTAAGCCTTGCTGAAAAGGTAAAACTATTTTGGAGGATATCTCAAATTAACTAAGTATTATGCTTACTTTTAAAATTGAACTCACTTAATAAAGGATTTGCATTTTTAGAAAATGTAATATGCTAAAAGGTACTTCGATGAAATATTAGAAACCATATAAAACTTAGAGGCAATTTTTCCAGTCTTCATAATCAGAACTACAGAAGAAAACCAAATCTCGTAAACAATCATTTGATTTTTAACGAATTGCCATATATTGAATTATCTCATAATATTTCAGTTCATACTAAATCGTAAGAATGTTATTGATAAACATAGTCATCATGTTATAAGATTAATACCAATATGGTCCGTTTGCAGAAGTTGAGGCATCTTCTTTAAATGACGAAAATTATTCATAATAAGAATATATTCTCATTTTATTTCCTACGACGATAACAACTAAAATGATGTACTTTTTATCTTTAGGTTAACCTCTACTCTATATTGTTAATAGATTGCTGTTAAATCTAAAATCTTATTGCAACAGTTTGAAAATTTTCCTTCTTATGGAAACACTTGCAGGGAAACTATCACAAAGTTTTACATAAACACTTACCTCTCTATCAAACAGCTAGATTGTTGTGAAAAAAGGAGACTACCAGCATGAGCAATTATACGTCTTCCATATAACAATATTGGGATCTGCTCCAAAATCATGCACTCATCACAAATTCCACGAAATTGACTTTTCTCATTAACAAAACAAAAAAAAAAAACACTAAAAAATCCGGAGAGACAATACCTTTGTTTGCCAAATAGATTTAAATATATCATAGGTTACGTGATAAGATTTCAATATTTCAAAATGCATTATCCCTCGTATTTTATGCGCATAAGATAAATACGATGAACATTAAATCAATAATAAATGAATTAAAAAATTCTCATAAAAATTAAGGAAAATTTATGGACTGATTCCAGTTGCTATACCAAATGCTTCATCTAAGAATCTCTGATGTGCCAGTCCCTTGGGTATATCACTAAAGTACATCTAATTGTGGGTCATCATTTCTGAAGATATTTGGAGTGTGTGAGTACCACTTCATTGCAATTACTCACAGGTCAACTCTGACTCAGAATAAGCATATATTAAGCGCTCATCTATTGGTCAAATAGATATTTTCAAAAATTTGAATGGGTTGTGTACAAATAACTAATAAAAAAAACAACTATTTAATAATGTCAATATGAACGTAAAAAAAGGTGATTCCCCTACTTCTTTGCAAAAAATCATACTTGACGGGTTGAAATACCGTTAAAATCAGTCAAACGTCCAGATGTACCTCTCTACAAAGCTGTTGCTATTGCAAGAATTGTATGTGTTGACAGATATCATTAACAAATGTCATTTGATGAATATATCAGACAATTCGTTTTAAAGACACTCAAGAGAGTTTATTCAAAGCAGAATAATCCACATTATATTAAGGTATAAAGTATAAAACGGTATTGGTATCGAAAGAAAATCATACTTTACACATGTGTACATAAGTTTTATAGGCTTTTAAAATCTTACAAAGATTTATTGAAGGCTTGAATGAACAGTTAACTTAACCGAAACCAGTGGAAGGAGATAGCGATTAAAATGACCGAGATATAGCAACAATTTTCAAGCATTTCCAGTAAGGCAATCAACTTACATTACGCTAAATTCTCCTTAATTATGACATTGGCGAATAGGAAACCGATGGATTAATCAGAGAACGTTCGAAGACAGACAGCCAAATTACACCCAAATTGCTTTGGGGCCACTTTCCTTTGAATAAGCCCACAGCAGAGTCACCATGTTCTTAAATTTGTGAGAACCCCACCCTCGTCTCGTTCGCTTTAATCTTTAATCAATGATGGTCAATTCTGTAAAGGTTTTCCCTCGGGTATACTTTAATAGATTAACAGATTGGAGTTCGTACCCTTTCAGACACAACACATAAGGATGTTCCAATGGATGCGTAAGTGGATAGGTAGAGGAATAAGGAGCCATGCCTCAGAATTATTGAGGTAGAAAGCATTATTATAACTGATGCAGATAATTTTAAGTTATACCAAACCTTTATATTTACGTTTAGGTGGAAAAGGAAAAAAGGAAATAAACCTGTATATTTATTCAAGATGAAGAACTAAGATAGAATCATGCGTGACGTTTATCATCGCAAAAAAAAAAACAAGACGTGATGCGATGAGTTCAAATTTTGCACGAGACTGTTTGCGTTTTAATTCGTATTAATACCCCCGATAAAGACCTGCAGTTTTATAACCTCTTGTCCTTCTGTTAGACAAGTCATGGGAAAACCTACAGCAGGGACAACTACACATATAGCCGTGGTTAGCCAAACATTTGGGTTTACATTGACGAATTTAGCATAACGGGTATTGTCATAGGAAATGGAATCAGTAACCCGAATTAAAATCCTCTTCGTAGCTGTTTGCGATTCACTTCGCGCTAATGCATCAGGAAAAAGCATGTATCCCTCTTTTATTTTTCCAATCATGGGTAAATAGTAGGTCAGACTTTGTTCTCTATCATTGGTACACCAACCGGTACAGGGTGATAAAAACTTGCCCCGGCCCCGATCTGCGTAACACGGTGTGCTGGGAAAAAAACAGAAGTTGGTGTCCCTAACTCAGTTCGATGGTGTACTCCCTCGATCTTGCAAACTCTTGCAATGTCAATAAGACCAAACCTTATATCACCTTGTCCTTATGTTGGGCAACTTTGATGCTCTGAACAAAATAAAACCAAACATTATGTGTCGGATGTCACACAACATCATTTTTGATGTGGACTAAAACTGATTTGAATTTAAAATTTTCCTTCTCCTAACCTGGTCGCCATATCAAAATTAAATTATTTACCCATTGCTTATGGTAGAAAAGATGGATTAATGACTTTCTCCAGAGCATTGCCGCGAAAGTGAAAAGCCAAAAAGCTCGTCCAATATTTGAACTTGGGTCACTGTGTCCATTTGCAAGGACGATAACTGTTAGAAATCACACTTTCAAATACACTTGTTTAGGTGACCCATTTTGAAAGATATGGTCTCTGCAAAGCAACATTTTCCTTAAAGTTATCATGTGTGGTATAACCTAGCATGACAAGCTGGATATTTAACGAGTAAATAGAAACGGTTAAAATTTATTTATAAAATACGTGTCGGCTTCTTGCCTCCGTAAAGCTTACAAATAAACTTATATGGACCAATTTAATCTTTGAGTGACTGAAATGAAACTATAAAATCTTTTTGTACTTAAAAATTCTACACGAAGTTTCATAAAAATTATCTTCGTTGAATTTTAAAAGTGTTTACATTTAAAACGTAGAATTATGAAGCCAAGTGCAAAACTTTGTGTATTATACAATAAAGGGATGGTATCTAGACACGTCCGTGTACCTTCGGGCACTTTTTGATCAGAAGGAATACGCGCGGATTGCATTTTTAATATTCATCAAACCTAGATTGCAGCGGCATTTCTTGTTTCATAAACTGAATACTAATTTCATGGGTGAGATCTAATGATGAGAAGGACATTTAAAGAAATACAGCTATGAGAAAATATTTGGGAACTATGCCTTCTAACCTTTGCATGGCCACCAATCTAGGAGAAGGTAAACTCTGAATTCCAATGAGTGTTACGAAGTTTCAAAATAACCCTTCTATCGCATCGTACTTGTGCGGGTGGAGTTGGGTAAATATGCGCAAAATGGAAAATACCAAAACTATAACGTCTACTATTTTGAAGTTAAATACGGTCGTACCAGACTTATAGTGATATAATATCTGTGTTTCTTAGTGTTTTATTTTTATGACAATCGTGTATTTACAATTATGCAGCTGGATAAACAGGAGTTTAACCATACTCTTGTGAGAAAAAGATGTATGAAAACTTCAAAAGAATGCTAATATACCACAAAATAGTAACGGTAGGGCATTTGACCTCTCATAAGCCATCCAAGTAAGACGATATATATATATATATATATATATATATATATATATATATATATATATATGTCGGGCACTGCTGGAGAGGTCAGAACTAACTCATAAGCGACGTTCTCTGGTGAACTCCTACGGGAGGATACACCAGTGTTGAGTGACCAGAAAAACCTTACGTCCATCAGTTCTTCACTGACGGCAGGTACCGTCTGGATGACCTATCTAGAGCGATGGCTGATGAGAAAATATTGTTTGATACTGGGAAATGATTTCGTGATTTCAGCTTGATGATGATTATCATCATCATTATCATCAATAGATCATCTAATTTCAAAATTTGAACAATCAACACATGTTTGATTATATTCAGAACTTTTTTTATAATTTCAAAGTTGAAGTTATATAATTCAAATAATGTGCGCATAATTAAATGAAATTAGGAATTAGAGTAGTAACTATAACGATCATTGGTAAACAATTATACTTCAAGTAACGTTGTTTAAAATAAATGATTTGTCCCGAATTATATAGTTTCAAATATCTGATAATAATTTAAGTACTAAATATCCATTATTTAAGAAAATCAGTATTTCATCCATTGCTCCTTTCTGTATTCGTATACTCATATTCAGTCTCGATACTTTTTGAACATATGTCGTATATAGATAAGCCACGTTTCAGATAAACCTTTCGCTTCTTACTCATTATAGCATTACTTCTTCATTCAAGCGATTAGTTTATTCCATTTTCTGCTTCGGGAAATTGCATGTTTATGCTTGAAGTGATAGCAAGAGTGAATTTACACGTGAAATACTCGCAAAACTGTATGAAGAATAATATAATGTTTGAGTATGCTGGATATATTCGTCTAATTAAATCAGAGCGCCACATCAAAGAATGTGTACAGAAAATATATTAGCCAACTTGGCAGGATATAAGAAGCATAATATCAATCACTTTCTTTAATCATCCAATAAATATATATATATATATATATATATATATATATATATATATATATATATATATATATATATGTATATAAAGGTGGGTTTAAAAACAAGTGTTCATTTTAAAATACCTTAAAATACCTAAGAAGTGTTTAAAATATTTTGAAATTCTAAAAAGAGGGGACATTTCCTTTAGGTCACGTATAACCAGAAAAAATACCGCAGCAGATAAGTATTGATGAGGAAATAGACGTTGGGTAGTGACTGTCGGAAAGTTTTTTTTTGGTGGGGGGAGGAAAATGAGCAGAAAAAATCAGAATTCGTCCTCCGGCACAGAGCAACACCTACTGGAAAATCTGGCCTACGTGGCCGCTTGTAATCCCAAAATGTTTACCATCTTGAAGATCTCAAAAAATGAGTTACACTTACACATTCTTGGAGACTTCCTCATCTCAATATTCTAATCTTCGTTGTGAATAATTATCAATTAAACACATTAATTTAATTTTACAGAACAGTTCTTAAATCAACTAATCCTAACTCAATGTTGCATATTGACCTTTGCATAGGGTGTAGGTTCTTGGATTTCAAAACGGGATGTGCATCTGTGTCTTAAGTTAAATAAGAGTCCGCGGAAATGTCACGTGAATTACGGAGGAATAGAAAAATATATAACGTCGGAAGATTTCAACCACCAGCAATCGGCAGTCAGCAGTCAGTGAAATTCAACAGAGTGAGATTCATGACGATGTTTTGGGCGCTTGGGAGGAGTTATAGTTAGACAGCCTCGACGTAAAAGGTGGCCCTGTATTAGAATCACATAAAAGAGGCATGGAGATGCAAGGCTCTCTGAAGATTAATCTAAACCTAAAGTAAATTAGCTCAGCTTTCTTCCCAATACAGCAGTCTTTATTTTTCTCTGATGAGACGTGACCGAAAGGAAGGGTTCCTTTTTCTGAATTTTAAAGTTTTTTAAACTCTTATTTTGAATTTCAACGTATTTTAAACGCTTCTCAGGATTTTTCAGGTATTTTAAAATACATTTGTTTCTTAAACCCGTCTTTAAATTTTGTACGTACCACATACACTTTATATATATATATATATATATATATATATATATATATAGTTGGTGGGTTGGTTGGTTGGTTGGTTGGTTGATTTGATTAATGGCATATCAACCGTTGTAGGTTGATATGCCATTAACACTGAATCAATTTTTACACAAATAGTCAGTTCTCTTTCAAACAATTCAGTTTGGCATGGGTGCACAGTTTAATTGTCAAAAATATTTCTATTTCGAGCTATTGAGTTTAATCAAAAAGTTCTAATTCAAACACATCAGTTCAGCATAAGTATGCCGTTTCGATGTCAAAACAGTTCTTTTTCAAGCAGTTCAGTTTAGCATAAGTACTCAGTTAAATCGTCAAAAATATTTATTTCAAGCTATTCCGTTTAGTCAAACAGTTCTAATTCACACACCGGTGCAAGTAGGTGGAACGTATGTTTCTGAGCAGCAGCAGTGATGCTATTTCTTCATGGTGAGGAACGGTGAATACCATTCATTCGTGATTGAAACATTTTAAAAATAGTGAATCTAACATTTCACCATTCACTTACCAGATCTATTCCTTAATGATTACTTTCTGTGGGTATACCTGATGGTATATAGACGTTAGTTACAAACAAATGATAAACTGAAATTCGTTATGAATACTGAAGACAGTGATTATGAGAGTGCGGCAGATCTTCAAGTTTGTTTGTCTGAGAGTTAGGAAGATTTTGTCTTTAAAACTAAATAATGATAAACAGAAAACACAATTATAAATTATTTGTTTTAATTGTAAAATTACTATTTGAATAGGATCTATGTTGCATTTTTTTATTCACGTACCAACCACTTGAAATCATTCTGTGTATTATGTATTATGATCAATAATAAATACAGCTATGACTATGTTTGAAATTACATGATTGTTTGATATGTTGTTTAATTTAAAATAATAAATTGATTAGTTATTGTTAAATATTGACAGGGTTAAAGTATTTAAATAGATACACAGGTACTTAGAGTTAATAAGTTTGTTTTTTTTTTACTTCCGTCAGTTAGTTTCGAGAAAATGGACAATATCTTCTATTATATATCCATCGCTATTCTCCTTTTAAACCTTATGCTTTGTGTAATTACAATATCTAAATGAACTGCTTAAGTGATGATCCTACGATACTGAAGAATGTGGCTGCACGATACGTATTGTTGCATATTTTCGTAACTACTGTTGGCGCATTATTTAAAATGTAATTGAAGATGAATTATGTGATCAATGAAAGTGTAAAATTGTGGTGGATTTAACTGGAACAGTTTAATTCAAATCTTTGATCGACAGAACTCTTGATAGCAATTGCATCTAACATATTCGGAGGTATGTCTGACAGTTAACAGGTAAAAGTTTATTATAATCAAAGCAAGTCAAGAAATCGCGAGAGCGTTCGTTCATTCGATAGCAGCAATCATGTAAGTTTCGAAAAGAGGCAGTTGAAAACGAATAATCTAACAGAAAATTCGAATTTTGATATACATGATTCAAAACCTGCTTATTATAAGTTATTGAATGTCTCTTTTCCTACATCGACTAGGCAAAGCCATTGCACGACTTACTTTAAACATTGGCACAAATAAGAACGCATCATCTTAGAAATAAACATGACTTTTTTGTGACCAATATGTTCGTCATGTGTCGATGTCTTTTTCGGTTGATGAGATGCTACTTCCTAGGTAGGTGAATTTGTCGACTAGTTTCAGAGAGGCTCCGTCTAGTGTTGCAATGTTGCCCAAGCATGGACAGCTATCGATAGGCTCTCGATCATATGGAAGTCGGACCTAACTGATAAAATGAAACGCAGTTTCTTCCAGGCAGCGGTTGTGTCGATACTGCTATATGGATGCACCACATGGACGCTTACGAAGCGGCTGGAGAGGAGGCTGGACGGAAATTACACAAGAATGTTGAGAGCAGTATTAAACAAGTCCTGGCGACAGCACCCCACGAGACTCCAACTATACGGACACTTGCCCCCCATCACGAAAACTATACAAGTTCGACGAACCAGACACGCAGGACACTGCTGGAGAAGCAAGGACGAGCTCATAAGCGATGTACTCCTGTGGACCCCCACATATGGATGTGCAAGAGTGGGACGACCAGCACGAACATACATACAGCAACTATGTGAGGACACAGGATGTAACCCTGAAGACCTGCCGGAGGCGATGAATGATAGGGAGAAATGGCGAGAGAGGGTCAATGATGATGATGATGATGATGATGATGATGATGATGTTCGTCATTCGTTCCTACGATCGTGGTAAACAGAGAAACTTTTCATGACGTTTCTTTGAAACCCTCGTGTGCATAAAAAAGAATATAAACACAATGCATTAATATTATCTTCTATGTAAATACTTAGTCTTTCATTTGGTTTTAATCCTGATCGAAGTAACCACATTGTAAATAAATACCCTTCTTCCAGCGTCCTCTGATACTGTTAAAATGTTCCCATGAAGCTTCGATGTTTAACCGTATCAAGAACAATATGCGATTTCTGCACAATCCATTCAAGAATTTAAAATGGTGACATTTTAGTTTTATGTTTACTTTTGCAAAAATGGAAGAGGGAACCATTTTCGGCTTGTGATGTGGGAATTATGTAAGTAGGAAAAAAACAGACCGTTTTCAACGCGCTGTGTGTCATGGTGTTAGGACAATTATATTTTCATGCTGATATGATTTTACCCGTTTTTCTCTGAGACGTCTGAGAACTGTCCTCTAGACCTAGGAATTAGATATCTGACCGTTGGGTATAAATGTCCTTTTGTAATGTATTTTGAGGGTCATTTTGACATTTCCTTATCATCCAGTGATATTCTACCTTACTCAAATATCAATACGAAACTTTTTTGACATACTGATTCATTAACATAGGATCGGGTCAACATTTCATTGTTTGCTGTCCGCTTAATTTTGATATACATCTTGAAATAACAAATGACCAACGCATGTCACAATGGTCTGTATTTTCACAGCATGTCGACATATGTCATCAAGACGATTATTGCTTAAGTGCGCTCAACTTTTCACCGCCTAGTTTGTTCTTAACAAGAAAGTGTCGGAACTTTTCGATACCATCTGCTACGACAGAAACAGTAAACGAAATGTTAATTTGATTTCAGTAAAAATATCATTCTTATCTATATTTGTTCAAGCAAAATAAGTGTTTGAAGATCTTACCCGCTAGAGTCGTTTTGATAATGCAAAGTAGACACTTTAACAGTTCATTGTACATGAGTCTGATTTATGTCTACGATTCTGTTTAATCAAATTATTTTCGGTGACATTAGAGAAAAAACAGATTTGCTCACTAATCTAATTAAAGCAACATAAACAAAGAAAATATCTGTTCAGAAAAGAAAGGAAAAAGATCGAATAGAAATTAAATTACAAAAGTTCACTGACTTCTATTGGGAATTCCAGAATAATTTTGAAAATGTAATATCTATCTTTATCTCACCCTATATATATATATATATATATATATATATATATATAAATTGATCTGTTCATAACTATCTCTCTCTCACAATCAATCTATCTATCTATCGATCTATGTCAGATATATATATATATATATATATATATATATATATATATATATATATGAGTGTGTGTGTGTGTGTATATTTATGTATGTATATGTATTATCTCTCTCTATCTCTCTCTCTCTCTATTTATCAATCTATCTACCTATATAAATATATATATATATATATATATATATAAGCACACACACACACACACACACACACACACACACACACACACACATATATATATATATATATATGTACACGAGGTGCATACGAGAAGTTTCCAGACTTTTTCCGTATGGGCACTTTTATTGATACTACACATGAAACTCTAGTCCCCTTCGAAGTAATCTCCTCCGGCTGCAATGCACTTGTACCGTTCCAACAACTTCTGGAAGGCCCCATGGAAGCCAGCTTGTTTTAGTGTGTCAATGACCTTCGTCACAGTCTCTTTCATCTCCTCAATTGGCTCATAACCACAGCCTCTGAGCTTAGGGAATAACCAAAAGTCACAGGAAGGCTGAGGAATTGTCTTGATGCCCATTTTGGTCAAAAAGTCTGTGACAAGGATGGAGTTGTGAACTGATGCATTGTCCTCGTGGAAATGCCACTGATCCGATTTGAAGAGTGCTGGCCTCTTCCGACGGAATCTCTTCCTGAATTCCCTTAAAATCTCAATATAGTAACCCTAACCCTAACCCTTTGGCCAATCAACTCTGGTGTTCTGACTTCCTTACTCCTCCCACACCTCTCATCATCCCTCACAGACTCCCTGCCTTTCTTGAATCTCTTCTGCCACTAAAAAACTGATGCTTGATCCATGCCAGATGGTCCAAAAGCAGTCCGCAGCATTCCATACGTGGCATTCTGTGGCATTTTTTCCAAATTTAAAACAGAATTTTATTGCAGATCGTTCTTCTAAAGTGTCAGATTGCATCTTTGAAATTCACCAGCTGTGACAATCAGGCTTTAGTAGGGTGTATTCCAATTGCTGTTGTAGCTGTTGCTTTGAACCTGAAATAATAAAAATTGGTCAGTCATCTTATAAGATGTATAGCAATATTATACTAAATGTTCACGAGTCTACGACTATTTTAAATGCCCATACAAAAAACGTCTGGAAACTTGTCGTATGCACCTCGTATTTTTCTGCTTTTTCAAATCTATCTACTTTGTCTTTTTCTCTTTTTCTCTTTATCAATCAATCAATCGATCTACCTATATGTCCCCACTCTCTCTCTTTATATATATATATATATATATGTGTGTGTGTGTGTGTGATTGTTGTGTGTGTGTGTGTGTGTGTGTGGTTGATTTATTTTGTTCGGATGCCATATTAACCTTTATTGGTTATTTTCTGTCAATAATATCCTTGTAGAAGAATATCATTGATACTATTTAACTCCTAGGTGTGGATATAAGGAATTTTATGCCTTTCTTAAGGCTACTTGGGCGAAAGTGAATGTTAAAGCGCAAATGAGGTTCTAACTCGCTTACATAGAGATTGTAGTCCATCACTTTAATCATTACTCCAATGGGATTTTCCATGTTTAAGGGCATATGTGTGTTCATTATCTATCTATCTATCTATGTGTTAATCAATGTGTGAATAGGTTTATTGTGTAAATCGGTTATCTTTGAAAATTTGCCATTATTATGTAAAACTTTTGCCGGTTAAGTGAGTTAAATTGTCACTGTTTTTAGAAAAATATTGGTAGTTATGCAAGTAAGTGGATTTTAATCGTGGTTATGTATGGTCAATATAACTACCTTGCAACCAAATCTATCAATCTGTTATTCCTCAAATTTCAAGTACATCTTATATACAAAGATTCCAAATTACTTTTAAATCTATCTATCTATCTATCTCAGTGTGTCAATTTCTGTGTCAGTTAATCATCACATTTCACATATATCTTAGTCCATGACTAAGTTTTGATAAGATTTTAACATTTTTATAATTTATATGTGCCATGTTTTTGAAAAGATTACCTTACGAGAACAGTCATCATCGAAGGAAATAGAATCAGATAGCCTGGTTCCAATCTTATACGAGGCGGACTGCGTGGGAAAAGGCATGAATTCATCTGTTTTCCCCAGACTGGGTAATTTAGCCTTAGTTAAGCCTAGCGAAAACAGCTGACTTTTTGTCACATACTGCATGGAGAAAAGGCGCTTATCTGTTGGGAAATAAATAGCTGGCAAACGCATGAGAACAGATGTACGAAATACGTTAGCAGATGTTACCATCATTTCAAATTTGAACAATCTCTGTCTCTCTCTCTTTCTCTCTGTCGCTGTCCCTCTATTTTCCCTCCGTTTCTTTCTCTCTTTCTCTCTGTCTCTTTGTCTGTCTGTCTGTCTGTCTCTCTCTCTCTCTCTCTCTCTCACACACACACAGATGTGTATATGTGTGCATATTTGTGTGTGCGTTTGGGCAACCGAAGCGTTCATGATTTTGTTCCATAGTATATACATAACAACAAATTTACCTTTAAAAGAATATGGCAATTGATTCAACGTAAAGAGGAGATTCCCTGTAGTGTAGGGGCTGGACTACAACATCGTAATAAGCGAATTTGAAATAAAGTCATGCTATTACATTTAATGTTGCACTAATACTTTCTGGAAAGGTATGGATGTCCTTACCCTTTCAATATATGGATAAATACTACCTCTACAGCCGTAAGAATATATCTTTGATATTAAATAACCCACGAAGGTTCATATGCCAATAAAAACAAAAACAAATATACGAAATTTTTTCACAAAGTATCCAATCCCAAATGTATACGTACTTAAATTTCTTCCAGAGTAGGCTGTATGTTTTAAAGATAGGCATTGATTCATTTTTTTCTACTTTGAAAATTCTATCGTCCGGTAATAGCTTCTGTAAATCTTTTTCAAATATTTATGCCTTCTGAAATGTTATGCCATTTCCAATTTTTTTTTTATTCGCGCCGTATTTACATATTCTTCTCTTCCTTTTCGAAGTCGCTTCTAAAGACTGACCACAATGAAGAATACATGCGTTTATACCAAGAGAGTATTCTATATAACATTTCTTCCGGTGCCTAACCTTTAAAGCTCTTCTCCAGACAGGATTAACCATAATAGATGCTGATAAGAAATTAATGTGTTTATTATTTGTTTTCTATGAAATACTTTTACACACTTACTTATTATCAAAACATTCGTGTCCAAAGACATAAAGAGCAAAAAAAAAAAAAAAAATTGAAAACGAAACGAATGCTTATCGCTCAGAAAAAGAAAACTTGTATAATAATACTAATTTAGCTTTTTTTCATACAACAATTAATCTTTATAAAATTCTGGCTATTTTCAACTTGAATGTTTAAAAACATGCATATGTATTCAATGGATATGACCTATGCACATTTATTCGGTAGTTTTAGGGTGTATCAGAATCAGTTTTTATGTTGCTTTCTTTTCGTTTGTACAGATTTTTTTTTAATTTTCAGATCATTATTTCAAGTAGATACTAACAAGAATAATCATTGCGGAATGAGATTGCGATTCTCATTTAGTCTTTACTGTCTAATGGAAAGGTATGGAATCCCGTCTCCTTCCAGTTATGGCTTAAATAGTGCCACTGCTGTTTTTTCTACCTAGATTGCTTTGTCAAAAAATAATTCTCGAAGGTTGATATGCCATTAAACAAAGAAAATAAAGAAACCCCAAAACATAAAGAAATATATATTCTGACGTGTGCGTAACTTCTGCACTGATATTCTTGGAGACATATCTTTTATTAAGCAGCCAGCATTTCTATTCAAAATTACTCCCGTTAACGACTGGTACCTTCTTTGTTAATAAAGTGAATCGCATGAACTCTCAGCCATGAATTAATAAATACGTCTATTGCTTGGCTCTAAGGATTTCTACTATTTACCAACCCCTCCACTCGGGCAGGATATGACACAAGGTCAATTTTTAAGCAGAGTTTAACAGGTTTCAATTCAGAGTTTTCCTTCTCCTAGACTAGTTGCCTAACCAAGGCTGAAGTACCTAGTCTGTCCTACTTTTTACCCATAGCTGGAGGGAGAATATTTGGATTCATACCTTTCCCGAGGGTATTAGTACTATGTGAAATGCAATCAGTCTCGTCCAGGATTTGAACTCGTGTCGCCGTGTCCGATTCCTACGACTACACCACAGGCACCTCCTATGGATTTCTATGTAATTAAATAACCCACAATTTCTATGTAATTAAATAACCTAGGATTTCTATGTAATTAAATAACCCACGAAGTTTGATATGCCATTAACAAAGAAAAAAAACGTCATGAAATTAGAGTGTATTAAAAAAGACAAATTGTATTTTTGAAAATTTAAATGCAATATTTTTTGTTGACTTTTTAGCATGATAGAACACATATATGTGACGCAGTGGCATTCCTCCCGACAGTTCGAATGTCGTACATATGAAAAGTTTGCGGAGATATCGTTATAAACTGACAAGTCAAAGTTTGCTCAGTACTGAAAGATATTTATTGGAAACGCATAAACTCTCATTGATTGGCTATAGGTAATAATGACGGATTTTATTTACGAAAATCATTTGGGATAGAGACTCGAAATCATGAAAGTCGAAAAGTTTGGGGATTAATGAAAACTGACTCACATTAGAGGAGGACAAAGATTTCTAAATTAAAGGGTGGCAAATATCATCACTCGACGAGGTAAAGCTTCTCCACGTCTTCCTTTTTAGAATGGACATGAGAAGAAAATGTAACATCGGTGAATAAATATCAGTGCATTTTTAACTTTTTTTTGTGTCTAAAACGTCTATCGTTCTTTTTTGTCATGTGGATCAAGTAACAATATTTCTTCTTAAAGATCTGTCTCTTCTGTATTTTTAGATGCTCGCAGTGTAATACATTTTCCAATAAAAGTTTTACACGCTAAACTGGTGGGGGGTGTCCTCGTGGTGTAATGGTTAAAGTGGTGGACTGCAGAATCTTAGTAGGCGAATTCGACTTGCAGTCTCGCTATTTCGTTGACGTTCGCACAAAAACCCTACGAGAAGGTATGAACCCTATTATCCTCACAGCTATGGGTTAAATAGTACCCTTACTGTTCTTCTAGAAGGATGCATTTGGCATTAGATAACGCAATAAGTGTGATTTTTATATTAAACAATTGAAACAAAACAATTAAAATAAACTGGCATAAGCTTTTGCATCAATTATCGTATTTTAGGAGAGAAGAAATTGCTTTGTTCTCTCACCAGTCTCCCAGTCCTGAAAAAATTCTTGATTCTTTCGGGTACCGAATTCTGTTCACTAGTATCAGGTAACCAACATATCAAACTCCTTTTGTATATAACCTATTGTCCTACAGGTAAGTAAATCCAAACATATATTTTAATAACGAGATGATTTTAGAAGTCGTTGTCTTAACAGTGGTCCAAGAGTATATTCATATTTCTATTTTAAATAGGTTAAGAATTATAATGCACATCACAAAGTTATATCCATTATATTAACTTTCTTGTAAGCACTACTTGGAAAACGTTCATTTAAGTGGTTACCTCGGTATGACAATGAACTGCATCAGATGGTGAGGCTCATATCCTGGAGATCTAGAATGTAAGGAGTAGCCCCCAAGCGCTCTTCAAGTCCTCTTTTATCTGTACGTCAAATTGATTTGTTAAGAAATACTTGAAACCATATAACTGTAAATTATTTGTATAAAGAATTGGTTCTTCAAGGTAGGAATTTTTTTAAAGTATTATTTGGTACATGAAACTATGTATCTGCTTGTAGAGATATGATAATTATTTGGTAATCAAATAATCATCAAAAAATTAGGTAATTAATTGCAACCATTCTATAATTAGTCTTAATTATCAGTTCTTGCAACCATTCATATTTCTTCCATATATATATGACTAAATTATTTGTATTAAGAGTTGTTATTGAAAATTATAATCATTTATTAACAATTATCATTAGTTACTAAACATCATATCATCATCATATCAGCACGGATATCCCTGACCCTCTCTCACCACCCCTCCAAATCGCTCATCGCGTCCGGCAGGTCCCCAGGGCTACAACCCGTATCCTCACAAAGCTGCTGTATGTAGGTTCGAGCTGGCCACACTGTTTTTCACGGCCATGTGAAGGGGTCCACACGAGTAAATAACTTATGAGCTCGTCCCTACTTCTCCAGCAGGGTCCTACATGTCTGGCTTGTCTAACTTGGATAGTTTTCGTGATGGGCGGTAGGTGGCCGTACAGCTGCTGCTTTGTGGGGTGTTGCCTCCAGGACTTGTTCAATATTGCTCGCCGCATTCTTGTGTAGTTGCTGTCAAGCATTTTTACCAGCCGTTCAGTTGGCGTCTATGTAGTGCATCCATATAGCAGTATCGACATCATCGCTGCTTGGAAGAAACTGTGTTTCATTGTATCGGTCATGTCTGACTTCTATATAACCAATACCCTATTGATAGCTGTCCATTCCTTTGTTAGTCGCAAAATCATATAATGATGTATGAACAAATGATGGTCATTAACTAGAAATAACCAATTCAAAACATATAATTATTAGGATTAGATAAAAATACTTTAAAACTTATAGCCATATGAAAAATATTCATTTTAAATTGGAATATTTATTATACATCTGTGCGCAAACATCTCTTCTAAAACTACTCAATAAATGCAAATATAAATATACATTGAACTTATTTCCTTAATCTTTAGGCATAAAATCGGTTGATATGCCATTAAAATCAATCCGTCTTTAAACACCTCTTTACTTCTGGATATTTCTAACCAAAAAAGAGTAATTAAGAACTAACTTGTGCTAAGGAACCAACAAGTTTTTAACCAAACTTTCTCAAGCTAATGTTACGAATTAAAAGATTCATTAATTTTTCGTTCCCTAAACCTCAATTCCCTGATCAGCAGAGCGTCTTATGAAACTGAGTACCTCACAAGAACTAAAAAGCGGTATTTACTTTGTTCTTTAGGCTAAACGTTTAAGCTTGATTTTCAGTCAGAGAAACCAATCCGCGTGTGAGAATCCCTCGGGCAATTACATGCTTGTTTCATTCTTGCAATTGGTTCGTAATTCTGTTTGCTTTAAAACGCGTAAAGCAAAAGGAGAACTTGATCTTAGCGACGGTAATGTAATTATTTGAAGTAAACTAGGTTTTCACCAGGACTCATACATTTTGATTTTTGTCTCAAGGCAATTTTTCTCTATATCACATTCCCTTTTCGATCTATCTATCTATCTATCTCAATGACTCTTCATCTATCTCTATCTCCATTATATATATATAAATATATATATATATATATAAGAGGGTCAGTCAAATGATAATGTTGGTTGGTTAGTTGTTTTGTTTGACGGCATGTCAACCCTTTTCGGGGCATTTAATTCCGGATCAAATAATTTTGAGTTTTTCAGTTTTGGTTTCGTTTGGTTTTATGGCAAATCAAATATTGTAGGTTAATCATGCCAAATTCTTTTTTATGTATATAATTAGTTTAATTTCATACAATTCAATTTAGTTTAGGTAATTTTTTTTTTATTTACACCCAGTTAATGTTGAAGCAATTCTATTTCAAACAATTCACTTTAGCATGAGTACCATGTTTAGTTCTATTTGACCGATAGATAGGACCCTATCTGGAGCTAACACTCCAGGTCAGAGTGGATCTGACAGCGATGGCAATGAAAGGGTACTCCGCATTCCCTAAAGCTCCAGCATTACTATAATCTTACCATCAGATTATCTAGTGTCATATTCTGGATACTTTTGCAGGCGATTTATTCTACAGCCCCAGGGTCTTACCCATCTGCAGATATACTGTCAGCGTATTCTACGGCCCAAAGCAACTAGTCAGCAAACAATAAGGTTAATATTACATAAAGAGTTGGAAGTAGAAAGCTCTGTTAAGAGTTGAACCCTTTTCAAGGATATCACTAGTGAAGGGTTGGTATATGTTTTGCCCCACAATAATTGCAGCATGATTTTCTTCACTGACCAAAGCCCATGGAACTTTTTCTTTTGCGGAGAGCCGGTGTGATTCTACTCTATGGATTCTTTTTTCACTTACACTGGTATTGAGAAATCCATGTTTGGCCAATTTGGTTTGCTTTCGTTGGTTTTATGGCATATCAACCTTTGTATGTTATTTAACGCCACATCTATTTTTAAGTAAATAATCAGTTCTATTTCAAACAATTCAGTTTATCATGAGTACACAGTT
>OY757909.1:55540852-55648352 GCA_963585895.1 Sepioteuthis lessoniana
CCAGAACACACGTTCAGAGAGTCTTACGCCCGCCGGCGGGGATGCAGTCGGTGTATTCAGCGGTCCCAGCTAACAGGGCCATTATAAAAATCTTTATCAAAGGTTCTGAAAATTATTAAAAGTCCATAGCAAAGACTCCATACTTTAAAATAAAGTTCAAACAATCAGTTCACATGCAGGATTTGAATGCTACTTACGCTCGTAGAATGTTAAGGCTTTTCTCGTTTATTGATTTCATTTTAAATTTGAATATAATTCAAAGGACACATTACATATTAACAATGCCCTGATGATGTTGAAACAAAAAAATTTGAATATCTAGTTTCGGAAGATTATTCAAGTATAAACGTACTTACTTTTTGAAAACTTACACTTCGAATTTTTAGTTATGCAAATACGCATACTCAGACACATGCACTATATATACATATGTATATGTATATGCGCGTGTGTGTGTGTGCGTGTGTGTGTGTGTGTCTTTCTGTCTGTCCGTCTGACGGTCTGTGTTCGTATATATATATATATATGTTGTCTTCTCAGTTTCGAGTGTGACCGCCAATTGAATTTTCTAATTCCTTCCTTATCTCCCACCCTCCCTCTCTTAAGTAAAGTTGGAAAGCTTAGTCGAGGGTGACCCGAAGGCTCGCTTTTCAATAGCTACTACACCGAGGTGTAGAGCAGGGCGTTACTCCATTCCCTGGATTGCTTCACGTTACCATTTATCCTTACCTTATAATGCAAGGCGACGTCAAGTACCAATTTTTGAGTCTTTGGCATGACACGATCTGGGATTGAAACCCGGGCTTCCGGACAATTTCTGAAGACTCTATTCATTCAGCTAATGGCTCGATAGTAAGTATCATTATATTTGAGAAAAAGCAATGGTTGGTGCATAATTCAACTATTTTAATGAGTTTAGAGCCAGATAAAAGGAGAGATGTTTTACGTGGATTTTCAATTGGAAGATAAATTGTTTGTCTATAGTGATTGAATGTCAAAACTCGCTGTGAGTTTATTTTCCATATTCATGTTTCTTATTTTGTTGAGGATACCGCAAGAATTTTTAAAATATTAAAGGTATTAATATTTTTATCATGTTTTTCGCAATGTTATGGAGGGGCGTATTTAGACCAGAGATTATTGGGCGTTGAGGAATGTTGTTTTTGTGCGTTTTAGAGAGTACGTAGATCATGGAATAGTTGGGTGATAATCTATTGATATGGACCGTAGTTTGTATTCGTTTGAGATTATCTTTATTGGATTTGTTAAAAATGTCTCTGGTTTTATTGATGTCGTGAAGGGTGGTAAGTGTGTTGGTATATTTGTTGTCAAGCAGGTTCATTAATTTTTCATGGCAATCTACGGTATCAAAGATGGTAATTCCTCCACCTTTGTCAGGGTATGTCTTCTTTTTTTTTTTGTTTGGGTTGTAATGTGTCATCTTATTTGAAAATTATGTGGCGGGGGTGAATACGATTAAGCCTTGTAGGAATTCTCTGTTGAAATCTGAGTCAGTGTGTCAGTAGTTCGTGTTTGTGATGTCAAGTAGTTCTTGTTTTTTCGTAATACCGTTACAAGGTATTCTGATTCATATTGTTTTAATGGTGTGGTTGAAAGGTTTAGAATGAAATCAGTGCGTTGAATATCTTTCTAAATGCTATAGCTGCATAGGGATTGTTATTTGCTTTTTAGTTTGGATATGTCTATGTTGTTTATGTGAGAAATGTCTTTTCTTAGTTTCTCGGCTATGTTTATTCATACAGATACCCATATATATATATATATATATATATATATATATATATGTGTGTGTGTGTGTGTGTGTGTGTGTGTGTGTGTATGTGTGTACGAGTGTGTGCGTATATATATATATATATATATATATATACGCACACACTCGTACACACACAAACAAACAAACACACGCACATACACACACACATACACATACACACATACATATATATATATATATATGTATATATATATATATATATATATATATATATATATATATATATAAAGTGCATTAGTATGACCATGTGTCTATGTGTATATTTACCAAATTCTTTAGGAACATCGCTGGTGTGAATTCATATTATTTTCCCTTTTGGACAGGTTGTCTGATCAAGGCATGAGAACCTATTTTACGTTATACTTTTTCCATATGTTCTCACAGGCATTAGCCGAAGAGGGAACGTGCTCATCAGTACCCAGGACTTGAACTCGAGTTTGTAGATACCATTTTCGACGACACACACCCATGTATAAACATATATATATATATATATATATATAGAGAGAGAGAGAGAGAAAATGAGAGTGATGTGCGTGTACATGTACATATGTGTGCTTGTGTATGAGTATGCAGGCGTGTGTATGTGTGTGTTTTCTCTCCTCTCGTTCTATAGTTTGCTCGACGTTTCCGCCCAGAACATACAACTGTGGAATTCGTCGTATTTAAAAACTTTCTCCGGACATTTATCTTTAGAGCGACGAACTAACAAAATGTAGAAATTTCATACAATCAAATTAGAAGAGAGTTAATTGAATTTCTTTTAATTGGATTTTAAAATACCCTTTTCATGAATAAATTAATTTCTTCAAAGACTACAGCACACGACTTCTCTCCACGAGGATGTTTGCCGATGAAATGCAACTAAACTTTCGGTCAATATTTTTGTCTTTGTAATACTATTGCTAAAGCACCTTGGTATTATTGCAATATCACAAGAGTTGAATAATAAAGGGTAAAATATTTACTAATCGAAGGTAAAAGAATTACTATACATGATGACTAATAATGTTATATCAATTGAGCTTATTTAAACGAAGTTGACAATAATTTTCGGAGGTTCATTGCTCACTTGTTATACCGTTGTTATCTATCAATGTATCTATCTATCTATCCAATATATTTTAATGACTTAAGGAACATTTGGAAAAATAAGAATGTGTAATGAAACAAATGTTAGATCATTGTGACAATATAAGATCACTGATAGAGGATTTTCGAGGTTAATGAGAATTAATTAAGTACACCAAACTAAAAAAGTTAAATACCTTGTTGAAAATCAGATTTTGTTTTAAAACAAGCAAAGAGAGATTTCTGAGACGAAGCTTGATGATTTTTATCATTAAGCGTTTTCTGACTATTGTCTTCATCTTTATTGTTATTTCCACAACGTTTCGGCCGATATGTCCTGTAATCGAGTAACAATACAGGAATACTTAACACTTGTACCCGGTTACGGCTAACGGAATCAGAACAGGTGACCCTCGTGGAGTCAATAAAGGACGTAGTTCGAAGTTCCGTGAAGGTTCCCGAGTCCGACGATCACCTGAAGATGGCCGGAGGACTTATTGTCCGAAACGTTGTGGAAATAACAATAACGATGAAGACAATAGTCCGAAAACCCTTAATGATAGGCTTTCGATCATATGGAAATCAAACCAGACCGATAAAATGAAACGCAGTTTCTTCCAGGCTGCGGTCGTTTCGATACTGTTGTATGGATGCACTACTTGGACGCTGACTAAACGGTGGGAGAAGAAGCTCGACGGCAATTATACAAGAATGTTGCGAGCAATATTGAACAGGTCCAGGCAGGAACACCCCACTCGGTTCCAACTGTACGGCCTACTACCACCTATCACGAAAACTATACAAGCTAGATGAACCAGACATGCTGGAGAAGCAAAAACGAGATCGTAAGTGATGTGCTCCTGTGGAGCCCCGCATATGACCAATCAAAAGCAGGACGACCAGCTCGAACATTCATACAGCAGCTATGTGATTATACGGGATGTAACCCCGAAGAACTGCCGAAGGCGATGAATGATAGGGAGACGTGGAGAGAGAGGGTCAGGGATATCTGTGCTAACGCACGTCATGATGATGATGATGAAGGATGTAAGTAAATGTTATCAGTCCACGATAAACGTGACCTAGAAGTGTAACACTGTGGCCTCAACTATGAATGTTGTCATGCACACAAGTACCAGACGGACTCAGTTGTTTTTTAATAAATCTATGATCTGAAGAATTCACAGTAGTAATTACGAAACGAGAGAGACGGAATAAAGAATATGCATCTGTTCTCTTTGACTTCATTTCTTCTTCATCCCGACGAAGCCTCACCACAAGGGATGGCTTGTCGTCCAACTGCCCGAGTAACCGACTAACTCCACGACTGTTCAACTAATTCATCGACTGCTTCTCTGTGTCTTAGAGTTATTCTCATATATATTCAGCAATTTTTTTCTCATAATCAATATATTAAAAACACGTATTCATAACTTTCTTGCCACGACATTCTAATATCAATTGACATCGGATCCAAATGTTTATTTTAATATCTTGCCGATAGTCGATTTCAAAACAAACTTTTATTATGTCAGCAGTGGCATGTGAACGCATCCAAATTTCACCTACCGGTCAGGCAAACACAGTTTTTAATTAGCACACAATCTATCACTAAGATAAAAATAATTAGATAAACTAATTAACTAGCGTCCTTAATTATATTACAGAAGTATTACCGAGCGACTGAGGATGTTTTGACTATCTCCGCTGAAGTGCTCAAACATACAAGTCTGATATGCGAAAAACAGATTCTAGTTATAGAACATATACTCGATGAAATTACGGTTAATGCAAAACCAGTTTTTGCTAATGAAATCACATGAAATAAACAGGACTGCAGCATCGAGTGATCGCGAGATGATTCTTAGCCTTTCAAGAGGTGCTGGTTGGTAACAGAGCAATGAAAAAAACTTTTTGGGAATTCCTCATTTTATCATATGCGTAACAAACATTTTCTTGCAGCGGTGAATGACAGTTGAATTCTGTTTAGGGGAAAGAGTGAAGCCTTTGGTTAAAGCAACAAGGGGACCTTAACCAATCACTCGCTAGAGTGGCGGACATTTTAACTGTGAGTTTCGTTGATCTGATGGGCTTCCTTTTTGTAAGAAGAAAATCAAGCTAAATCAGTTCGGAGAAAGAAAACCACCTAGCGACAGTCTCGCCACTAAACTTTTCATTTTGAAATTCATGGCGCGAACAAGTTTTTTCTTTCTTTAATAAATCTGCAAATAGATTAAAAACTTATTATTTCTTATCGTGGTTGACTCTTTCTTCTAATGAGAGCAGGCTGCCTGCTTGTTTTATGAATTGCCCCAGTTTGTTACAAATGATATTGCATCTCTACGCTGATTCTCTTTCCAAATTAAATAAACCCAATGTTCACTTGCACCGGTGCCTTATAAATGGCTGTCTAAAAGAAAGCCATCCGCGTGCAAACGGACTGTTTTAATTAGAAACAACTACTTTAAATGATATGAACCTTGACTCTGTTCATAATGTTATAGTTCATTTTTGCGTAAAATTATTTTCTTCTCAGAGTTTTGGCAAAAAATTCAATGCAAAATAATAAATCCTCGAAATAGACTAGATGATCATTCTTTTAAGTTCAAAAGTTGATGAAAACGGTGATTTCTTTAATATCACCTAATTGTTATAGAAAGGAAGAATATTCATATAAAATTAAGATTACATTTCAGATATAATTCGACATGAGGTAATTTTGTTTTGGCATAGGTTGTGAAAATTAAGAACAAAGGAAAATCGGCATTATTTTTTATCTTTTTGCCATGTCTGCTTGTTTGTTATTTAAGATCAGTACTTGATATACAGTCGAAATATTTTATGAGCGGTCCGACTTTAGGTTATCAACCTGAGGCAGTTTTTTTTTTCCTTTGAAAGTAGTACCTGTTTTTGTCATAATAACTAAAGAACATAAATTGTTGCTAATACTTCCACTACAACGACAAAAATGTTATAATAATAATAATAATAATAATAATAATAATAATAGTAGTAGTAGTAGTTGTAGTAGTAGTAGTATTAGTAAAGTATAAGATCCTCAACATTCGCTGGGATTTTGTGACACAGACGGATTATCTAATCTTGACCAGATGACCAGACCTCGTGATAGGCAACCAAAAAAGGAGAGAGCCTTCCGAATATGCACGAGAATCTGTCCGAGAAAATGAGAGAAATATTATCTGAGTCTTTGAAACACAAAATAACTAACAGATCCAGGCCGGAGGAATAAATATAAATCTAATTAACACGGCGAAAAAAATATCATCTAGTGGAAACTAACGTTCCAGCAGACCTTTAAGTGAAAATTAAAGAAAGTGAAAAGATAGAATATATCTGGAAATTACCAAAAAGCTGAAAAATATGAAGCATGAAGATGATTGTAATTCATATTGTCATGAAACCCTTGGAAATGCCTAGAAAAGAGATACATGAAAACTTGAAATCAAAAGAACACCCGAGACCACCCAGACAACAATACTGTTAAAACCACCAAGAATGTGTAAAAGAATATCAGATATCAACAGAAACGTGATGCTACTCAGCTTTCAGAGAAAAAAAAACGTTAGAACTTGGGTAAAAACTAGCAAGGATTTAAAAAGAAATACCTGGAAATGGCTGAGAAGTGGAAATCTGACGAGAGACCTCCAGCAAGCTAAAATCAAATATGAAAGAAAAACTTCCAGGTTTTGTGATTTTAACAAATCACTTTCGGCTTTTAAAGTAAACTTTATGCTTTACAAGTTTTCTTTGTACTCTTGAATTAGTTCATATTTAATAAATCACTATAATTTGTATGCAAAAAACAACAACAGTATCATAACTATGGCGACTGGAAAAATGTCCAAGATTATTAAGTAGGAAATATTAAATAAGAGAAAGCCGTATAATTAATACTGACATATAATTAGTGCTGTATGGACGCTAGAAAAAAACTAATTAACTGCCACTGAAAAAGTTCTTTATTTTTTTTATTAAAGTTGATACATATATCTAATAATTTTACAATACTTTTTAGAATGTATTATGGCTTTCAACGCAAAATTGTACACACACACACACACACACACACACTCATACACACACACACACATATATGTGTAAGTGTGTGTGTGTGTGTAACCTTTTCTCTGTTAAACATGTTTAATTAAATAAGAGAGCTATATTTGTGTATTTTATAACTCATCCATGCCAGTCTTCGTATGTGTCGTTTGCCATCAGGATGAAATAATACCTTCTTATATATATATATATATATATATATATATATATATATATATATATATATATAAGAAAATAATGGATTGTAATCCAACAATTTGTGATGAAAAATTGACAACAAGTAATCCAAATGAAAATCCCTACTTTCTATTTGGATTACTTGTGGTCAATTTTTCATATATATATATATATAGAGAGAGAGAGAGAGAGAGAGTGACAGACAGACAGACAGACAGACAAAGAGAGAGGGAGAGAGGAAGAGAAATAGAGAGTAAGATAAAGGCGAAGTAAGATGAAGAAATATTATCTAAATCTTCAATATATATATATATATATATATATATAAGTTCCCATTATACTCTTATATATGTATGTATTCATAACAGAGAAAATCAATACTCATAGTTCGATTTTTATAAGCGAAATACGCTTACATTTTGTATCTGAGAGAATAAAGTAAATTCTCATCGCAAATTTAACCCAGTCATTTTTTTTCGGGAGGGGTTCTTTTTCATATTTTAATTTTTAATCAGCAGCTGCACTAATTTTTTATTGGTTTGATCAATGAATCTCGATAATGCGGAGATAATATTAGAATACAAATCAGGATTAGCCAATGGAAACGTCGGTACCATATTCTGCTGTCAAACAAGAAGTCACCTTTTGTATATATATATATATATATATATATATACGTGTGTGTGTGTATGTGTGTCTATATATATATATATATGCGTGTGTGTGTGCGTGTCTGTATATATATATATTTACTAATCTAATATCTACCAGTATTCACGGTACCAGAAAAAACAAAAAAAAAATGGCCAGGAACAACAGATAAAAGTATCTCGAATCACCGCCCAGGGGAAAAAGTAAAAAATTTTGGGTCAAAAAGAAAGAAAAGGCCAACCTCGTCCGACCCCTTGAAAAGAAATCAAGGGATACGCAGTCAGTGGTCAAAAGAAAACCAAAAAACCCTCCGCGAATCCTGCAATGCTACAATTACTAAAGTGCTCAACACAAGACAATGGAGCCAATTATAAAATTAACCTAAATTACGAGTCGAAAATCTACTTAGGCTTCCTGATGATCCGTTAAGGTGAAACTTTAGTAGAAGATTTTCGACTCGCGATTTAGGTTAATTTTATATATATATATATATATATATATATATATATATATATATATATATATATATATATATATATTCAACTTCTCAAACAATTCCAGATAAACCGAAAAATTACAGTAAGAACAAGAATCCAGCCATATTACTGAAATACGACTACAAAATAAGATAAAATAGGTTAAAATCTTATTTCAGGTGCTTGATCTTCCACTGTAATTCTATCGACCTGCGTGAAGTCCGTTGACTTCACTGAATTCGAGGAATACATAAGTTTACCCGATGCCATATTTAGGTCATCTGATTATCACTTTAATAACTTACGTAGTTATGTGGCTAATTTCTGGCGCCAAATACTAAAGTGAATATTTCGTGGATATTTAGTATTTTGCTCAAGTGACGTATCATTTTGACGTTAAATATTTAGGTATCCAATTTGTAAACTGTCCAATCAACTATGCCATACGTAAGCATTGTTCGAACGATGGCGTGGAGCACTGCACATTTGTTTTTTATGAAGAGATCTTCGTTGGGTCCACTTCGCTGCATCATCTAGTCTGTTGTTTTTAGTGACTGAGGAGCCTAGATGTTTGAATTTGTTTATTTGCGTTGGCACCTGGCTCTCAATATGTATATTTGACCAATGAAATGAGATCAAGGTGGGAGTTGGTACATGACCTAACTTTTCGTAAGGTTAATTTTTATGCTAAATGTTATGGCATATTTCCAGGAACGGGTGATTATTTCCTGTGTATCTTGGGGCCTATCAGCAAAATAGCTATTGAAGCTATAATTGTTTACCAATTATTCTTATAAGCAATAATATTAATTACTTGAAACCAAATAATTAACCTATATCGCTATTACGCCCGCTTTTGCTCTAATACCACTGGGAAATTTATGAATCCCCATAATCACGGGCTATAGGTTAAATAATACCATTTCTATTCTTGTATAAAGATGTTTTTGGTATTAAATAAACCACGTCATTTGATCTGCTATTAAACAAAGGAACCAAACCTAATCATATAACTGCGCAAATTATTTAAAGTTGATAGGGATACTTAATACCATATAACTCTGCTCTATGAAATGATTATTGTTGAATAAATAAGCGCAGTCAAATAAGATTTGACAGAACTATAAAAATATTCTAAATTATTTAAACATTAATCAAAATTTTGCACTGAATAGGGTGTTGATATGTTCTAAAACGAATATGAATATACCAAACGAACATCAAAATTTATTTTTCTTATCTTTTCCTGTCTGTGTGTCTGTTTCTCTCTCACATACGCGTACACTGACACACACACACACACACACACACACACACACACACACACACACACACACACACACACACACACACTATATATATATATATATATATATATATATATATACATATATATATATATATATATATATATATATATATATATATATATAGAGAGAGAGAGAGAGAGAGAGAGAGAAGAGAGAGAGAAAAAGAGAGAGCTAGAGAGCGAAAGGGAGAACATTAGACATAGAGTATTTATTGTAATCAAATATTTGGGAATGAATCATTTTTTTTTTTGCTTTAAATAACTTGAACCCCTCACTTTGGACTTGGAAATGATGGAAATTAGTCCTGGTGTGTAATACGCAATATTTTTTTAGAATCTAACACAGCTAATTTTAACCAAAATTAAGAATTTTTATCGGTTCGTATTGACAGAAATTGTCAAGTCAGTTGGGGCTGTAGAATACACCGACTGCTTTTCTGCTGAAGGGTAAAATCCACCCCAACGAGTGTCATACATATGCCTCTAAACAATTTGATGGGGAGGTTGTAACAATGCAGGAGCTTTGGGGAATACGTGGTACCCCTTAATTTCCATCACTTCTGGGTCCACTCTGGTCCGGATTGGTAGTACCTGATATGGTCCTAACTATGAGTCAAATAGAAATAAACTGTGTAATTATGGTAACGTGAGTTGTATGGAATAGAATAGTTTTGATAATTGAAGTTCGTAATTATTCTAATTGAATTGTGTGAAATATAACTGTTTTTTCATGCAAAACTGAGTTGTTTGAAATAGAAGCGTTTTTGACACGGAACATTTTCACACGCTAAACTGAATTGTTTGAAATAGGACGGTTAGACTAAATTGAATAGCTTGAAATAGAACTGTTTATTTCTATAAAAATGGATTTGGCATTAAATAACCTACAAAGGTTGATATGCCATAAAACACAAACAAACAAACAAACAAACAAACAAACAAACGAACAAAGAAACTGACTGAAAATAAAAATTTCTTTGGTCTACCTGAAACAGAAGATTTATACAGTTATTAGGGTAAAGAAAAGGACATGTTTGCACAAAAACGCAATAAGCTTGTGACTTAAAAAAAAACTCACATTAGCGGAAAAATATTTTCAAACACACATCGCAGTAGATATTTCTTTGTAACCGCGTAAAAAAAGTTATTTTAAACTCCAGATATGAGTTACTTTTAGTCATATCATTTTGAATATGGTGTGTTATGAAGCCAAAAAAATTATTGATAGTTTCTGTGTTAACACGCACTTTTAACATGGTTGTTAGAAATACAGTACTTCTTATTTATGAAAATAATAACGGTTAATAAAACCAATCTATTACTTCTGAAATTTAAGAGTATTTGTGAGCTTTCCTAGTCTTATAAAGGTGTTATAAGAACTTACGTTTGCAGTTGAATTTCCATAACAATGAAAATAATGCATTTTATTTCCATAACAATGAAAGTACTCATTTATATGTAACCTAACAACTTGATGATGACCAAGATAACATTAAGTGTTACGCTATAAATAGTTTAATAGCATTTTAGTTATTACTCTTGGAGTGATAGTTATGTGAAAGTGTTTTACCTATGTACACATCACCTTGCTCTTCTTTGTGATGAGAATTTTTTCTCCATCATTCCATTTTTAGGCTGATATTTTTTGGGCAAAATTATAACTGCTTATCAGCAAGTTATTTATATACAATATCTAACGGCTCTCTATCTATATTGTGTGTGTGTGTGTGTGTGTGTGTGTGTGTGTGTGTGTGTGTGTGTGTGTGTGTGTGTTTAAAAATGACTTAATTTCTACTCTAACCTGTTGCCTTGCTGGTATCTTCCACATCCAGTAAATATTCAGGAGATTCATACAGGTCCCTTTCATCTGATCTTAAAGGGTATTTTTTTTTCATCCCCTCAATATGCTACAGTGCTTTGCCTGGTGATTTTCAGAATCCATAACAGTCATTTTATTCCTTTTGATCCTACTCTGCTTCTACATTGTGCCAGAGAGTAATAAACCTGTTTGGTGATAGTACCAAATGTCATCATGCGATTTGATACGCGATGCACCCAAAGCAATGTAAACATGGCTAGTAATCTTCTTGTTAAAGCCGTACTAGTTGAAAAAAAAGATAAATTGAGAGACGTTGTTTATTTTAATACTGAAGAGAAAGTTGAGCAATGGAAATGTGTTCTTTATGGCATATTTTGTAACCACATCTAACGCTTCACTCCCACCAACGCAACAGGAGCTTGAAAGCAGAGAATAAAAAGCTTCTGGTAGAAGGTACTATGATTATTTAATATACGAGCTCTTTGGCTAAATTCTCATCAGCAGATGTATAACATGACAATCCCGAGAGAAATTCGATCAGGGATCTGGTTACAGGTTTTTCGTTGAAGAATCTGGAAGATTCATTTAGCTTAGGTTGGAAACGTGCGTAAGCCTCTACAATTATTTTATCATCGAAAATCAAGTTGACACGTTCTGATAGAACGTAAATACGAAGTCAGATATTTACCAATCGCAACCGAGTCTCACTTTCATTTATTGTTGCAAATCGTAACTTCACACATCAAATTTTGCAACATGCTTCACCTGAAGGGGAGGTGCCGTCCCCTTGTCATAATGGTTAAAGTGCTGGACTGTGAAATCATCGTAAGCGAGTTCAAACTACTGTTGCACTATTATATTCACTTTTCGACTAATACTCTTGGGAAAGGAGTTAAGCTCTTATTCTCACAGCTATGGGTTAAATCGTGGCTTCTATAAGTCTTCTACGATCGTTTTAGCATTAGAAAACACACGAAAGTTAACATGCCATTGAAGAAATATACCAACCAAACAGGGAGACAAAGAGATTCACTTGATTGTAATCCCACGATTCATGAGGTCAACATTTTTTTATCAATACGTTCACCTCATCAAAAGACTATGTCAGGATAGTGTATTTGGTGATAAAAGCTATGGATTTTTTCTTCTTTATTTAGTCTTCTGTGATGCTTCACTGATATCGATCTCAGGATACATTGAAACTATTGCAACTGAATTTTTTTATCCTGCTTTTCTCAACACCTGACAACTTCTACAAATGTATCCCATCACGGTTTTCTGTTTGAACCATCCGAAACCCAAAAGCAAGCTGGAATAGGTGGGTTGTTCTGGAGTTTCTTCTTTTTGACGATCATTGGTTGCTATTTTAAACATCATGAATTGTGATTTAATGATTTGATTGTTTTCTGCTCGCAACTGTGATACACGAGTTTATACAAAAAAAAAAAAAAAAAAAAAAAACTTGCCCATTGTTATTTATATATGGCACTTGATTCTTTTAGAATATTTGTAAAAGTTTAATCCAAATAAACTGTATAAAATTCATTTTGGAAATCGAAATTCTATACAAAATTCTAAATAACGTTAAAACAATATTCTGCTTATTCCTTTCGGCACTTGTTTAATAAACATTCAATTATTCTGATTCACAAATCTTGCATCGTCGAAATTATTTTGAAAAATGATTTTCTGTACACAATTATAACAATTTTCTTTAATTTGACCTCTATTCAATGAGAGACTTTGTTTTTTAAATTAGTAGATTCATGAGCAAAAACATTTAGTTACTGAAATATGGATATCAATGATTTTGGAGGATAATGTATTTTTGATTGTGTTCTTAATTTCCTATAAATAACATAATAATGTAAAAAAATCTACTAAGAAAAAGAATTTATTTGGAAAGGCAAATATTTTATGTGACTCATTAAAATTAATTACAAAATTAAATTTAAGAGTCTAAAAACAACAAAAGCAACTCATCTTTTCTAACTCTGATTAGTTTTTAAAGTTCCGAATTCAAAATATGTGAACATTGATTACACAGCGAAGGAGTACAAGTTAACTGAATATATATAATAGTTAATATTAATTGATGCTTCAATAATTAGCTAATTGTTATATAACAGGAATAGTTCCTTGAGGCAGTTTGATTGTATATAAATTATTAGTATTATATATAGGAGTACTTTAAAGCATATAATTGGGTACAGCTATCTATCTGATATCGTTAATTGAAGCTAGAGGTATAAACGTATGATTTTTACCTACGAATAACTACTTATAATCATAAACTTATAAGTATTAGATAGGAATTAAAGCTAAAAATAGAACAGTTGAACTCAGGAAAGGAAGGATAAAAACGGAGTGTCTTCTTTTTTTTCTTCGAGAAGGAAAACTCATATTATCGAAACGCTATAAACGTCTTACCAAAGACGAACAACTCTGCGACAAGAAAATCTTTATCAAATTACTAAGGTCAAATTCTGAAAATATACAACCTTGCTGTCTCTGTTATCATTCAAATATCCTACCCTGGCAAGGCAATACATAACAGTCTGAGAAAGGAGAGTAATTACGATCCACACAAGCAGACAACAATTTAAAACATAGGACGTAGAATGGTGGTTGTGAAAGATTGATCACTCCAAAGGAAAGTAAACAACCCGCTTCACCAGATTCTGGGCAGATTAACTTCTCAGATAATAACGGCCAACATGAAATCTTTCAATCAGGGAACTACTGCTAATGGTTTTTAGTGAGAAAAATATCCAACGAAAGATTACGATGATTAATTCAAACCAGACCTAGAAACCACGTCATTCTTCACAGGGGTAATCTAGGGGCGCCTACAAAAAATCGGATTGAGAGCCCAAATGCAATCTCAGCTTACTTAAATGCAAAAAGATCATTGTTAACCTAGCACAATTTAGCACGAGGATTTTAAATATAATAAATCATCTCACTTAGTTTACAGAATTTGCAGCCGAGCATAATATAGACATTATATGCGTCGAAGAACAAAAACATTTCAATAAACAAGAAGTGAAATAACATAATACTGGTGATAGTCAAGCATCTGTCTAGGAATCTGCATGGAAAAACCCATGTCAATGCAACCTTACAAGCCCTCAAACCTTTAAATCATTCAATAAATAAAAGAGAATCCAACGAGAATTTCGTGTGTATATTTAAAGAAAATCCCTGCACAATAACTGTCTTTTGCACCAGCCGCCCCCAACGGGAATTATGACACGGATATCACCATCTTCTACAATGGCACATTCCCAAACACCACGTTCTAATCGCCGGTGAAGGCAGAGCAATTTCTATTGGCAAATTTCAAAATTAAATAATCTGTTTACACAACTCGTCGAGCAAAAACGGAAAATATCTGGGAGATGTTTTGTTCTAGAACAGTCTTGCCCGCCTAAAAAATAAATTCCCAAATCTATGGACCTATACCTACTCAAGTAATGCTTAAGCATAGCGAGACTATTTATAAACAAGAAGTGAATAAATCACATTGTGAGGCGGAATCTTCTTTTGAAGACGTATTTTCCGATCAGAGAACCATCTTAGCAAAGATAAGCCAGAGCCTACGCAAGAATAAAAAGCAAACAGTTAAAGCCTTCCGTTATAACCAGTCTTGACTTGCCAATATCGATATAAGCAGTCGTTATACTGTAACTGTAAGAAAAAAGTTAAATACTCTTCAGAAGATATCTGAAAGACATTCTTCAAATGACAAATATGAAAATTTTGAACCGCCCATATAAAAGCAGCAGTCGAGAGCATACCAACCAAACCAAGAGCTATTTGTAAAGTTAATGGGTGTCAATTGCAAAATGAGAAAATGAGATAATATGATAAAGAACACTTACATAATAACAGATACAAATAAAGGCACATGCAAAATCCTGAGAAAGTCCCGAGAGAATTAATACAAACTAGATAAATGAATTAGAAAATGTTTAATCCCAAATTAATCAAATTAGATATTCAGTTGAAGATAGACATTCACGATTATTATGACAGGCATCAATGAAAGTGAGTGGAAGGAAAAGCTCACCGAGAGCAAAACTAAAATCTGAAAAACCGAAAAAGAAAGACATCGGAAGTGGAAAGAACATCTTAAGAATCTGCTCGGAAACCCTTCAAAAATCCCAGATAAACTAAAAAAAAGATTTCAAGAAGGAATACCTTGCCACAGTCCTGAAAATATAAAAGCAGTAAAGTGGCAGGCCTCGACGAAATACTTCTTGAAGAGAGAAAAAAGAAAAAAAAAACCTCTTCGTTTATCCAACGTTGAGTATAAACAAAACAACAAAGAAATGGACAAAAGTTACCTTCTCCGTTAACTAAAGTAGATGACCTCGGAACATTAAAAGATACAGAAGAATAAATCTTACTGCTGTTGTTTCTAAGTTTTATAATACCCTGCTAATCAAACGCATCAGATCTGAACTCGATTAAATTCTTCGGAAAAATCAGAATAGTTTTCAGATAAATCGAACTACAACGTAACATATTCTGAAAAGCTGTTGAATCATCAAAAGAGTACTTGCAAATAATCTCTAAGCAACACAGAGATGTTCATAGATTTCTTCAAGCTGTTTGATTCCATAGACCTGAGAGACAAGGAGCAAATACGGCTAGCATTTGGACTCCAAAAAGAAACTTTTACAATTACAATGATGCTTCGCAAAAACACGAAAGCCATTATTCGCTCATCTGATGGAGGTACAACCTTCTTTGACAATGTCTCTGGAATCTTGAAAAGTGATCCATAAGCTCCACATATGCTTGTAATCTGTCGAGATTATGAACTGCGAAGATCAACAGACCTTAATATAAAAAAGTGGTTTTACACACACAGAAGCACGCATGCGCGCGCGCGCACACACACACACACAGACTATATCTCTCAGAAACTATCAGAGATACAGATTACGCAGATGGCCTATTGTTTCTTGAAAATTCGGACCAGATCCATTCTGTTTCGCTTAGAACAAGAAACAGAAGACATTGGGTTCTACGTGAACTCAAATAAAACAAAATTCATGTGATTTCAACCAGAATCAGCCATCTCCAGTGTAGGCAGCAATTTACTTAGTAGACTAGATTATATACCTTGCCATCAATATCACATCTACTGAAAGGAATATATACATACGTAAAGCAAAGGCGTGTACTGCTATTGATAGGTTATCGATCGTATAGAAATGTCATCTTTCTGATGAAATAAAACAGGAATTCTTTCAATATATAACTCTGTCAGTAATACTGTATGGATGCACCACCTGGACATTAAATAAACGCATTAAGTAAAAGCTTGATTAGAATTACTAAAGAATAAAACATTCTTATTTGAGAAAAAAATAAAACAAAACTGGAAGCAACACTCCACAAGATTACAACTCCACGGCGTCTTACTTCCCATCTGAAAAACTATGCAAATATGCCAAACAAGACATGAATGGCCCTGCTGAATAGGTAAGGGCGAACTCATAAGCGACTTTCTTCTATTGACTCATGCACGTTGACGCACTAGTATCTGAATCCCCTAAGACTTGTTTGTTCAATCGGGTCGGGCTGTAGAATACACGGACTGCTTCTCTGCATAGGGGAAATAACCCCTAACGAATGTCCTGGATATGACAGGAAACAATCTAATGGTGAGGTTCTAGTAATGCTGTAGCTTTGGGGAATGTGGATAACCCCTTCACTGTCATCACTCCAGGTCCACTCTGCTCCGAAGTGGTTGCACCTGATAAGGTCCTATCTTTGGATCAAATAGAACTAAACTGTCTGCTTACGCTAAACTAAATTGTCTGAAATGGAACTGTTTTTTACATTGAAACTGCGTACTTATATTAAGTTGAACCGTTTGAAATAGAACTGTTTTAGATATAACTAAACTGGGTACTTATTCTAAACTGAATTGTTCGAAATCGGATTTAACTGTTTGTAAACTAAAACAATATTTAATCTAAACTGAATTGCTTGAAATTTAATTCGCTTTAAATGATTCGAAAAGGTTGATACGCCGTAAAATAAAACAACCGACTAATCATCAAGGGCTTGTATACAATCATTAAGTGCAGACAGGAGATAATGTATTCATGGCCATATAGGAGAGATAGATTATCGACAAAGTTGGCATGAGAAAGTCAAGGAAACTTTGCTCTTAATACGTCTAGTTAGTGAAGATGATGCTGATGATACTGTTGCTGATGATAAGAATACTTGAAGCTATATAATCGTATACTATCTATGTATTCTAAAGCTTTATTTGAAGCTGTACTTATTCACAAATATTTATTCGATCGGAATGGCTATTTACTATCTCATAATTGTGTATATAGTATTAGTATTACAGAAGAATACTTGAAACTGGGTAATTGTGCACAAACTATTTATTAGATAAAATGGGTAAATAAAAAGTGGGAGATTGGGGTTCAATCTCTGGTCGATTCGTACCAAAGACTCAAAAAATAGCACTTGATGCCTCCTTGCCTATCACTCAGCAATATAAGGGTAAATTGGGCCAATCCAGGGAAAGAAGTAGCACCCATCCCAACGCCTCTGGATTGTATCAATTGAAAAAGTAGTATTCGTGTGGCCCTCGACTACGGTCGCTTAATTTACCAAACTTTCTTTATATATTAGATATTGTTAATTGAAAATTTGAAAATATACAAAATATTATTAAATAGGAACTGCTTCTAATAAGCATATAATTGCTCGTAGACTGACTTCGAGATTGGATAAACATAGATTGGATATGTTGTTAACCCAAACAACCAAAACAGTTACAAATTATATTAATAGTTAGTAACAGAATATCACCCTTCACTTGATAAAGGCAGATAATTGTACAAATCAAAAGGAAAATGCTAAAAATACAATTTTACATAATTTCTCTCCGAAGAAAATACTGTTTGTTATTTTTCTTAACTGTTTAACCACTTGTTATTTGTTAGAAATTCTTTTTGAAAATAAAACCTATGCCCACTGCTGAATAAGAAAGCCGTTAGCGGATTGGCGTCTTTTAGTCTCTATGTGAGATCTATAGGTTTTCTCATTGTTTTTTGTTTTTTTTTCTTTTTTGGTTTTTGTTGTTTGTTTTTTTCTTTTCTTTTTGGTTTATCTTTTTCTCTCTAGGAAACATGCGTGTTTCAAATGGAAACCAAATGTCGCCTTTCGGGACAAAAAACTTCGCTTGCTGCTGTACGAAAGACCAAGTCGACTGACTGAATAGACACTGATTATGACGGCTATATTCAGCCTTCCAAAACGCTGATAACTGATAACTTTTGAGGCTTGTCAATTTTCCAACACATCACTTGATATAACTGAATTGCTCCTCGTTACATCTTCCAGGCTGCACAAAGGTATATATATATATATATATATATATATATATATATATATATATATATATATATATATATAGGTGGAGCACACGCTTATGAAGAAGACAACAAAAGTTTTTTCTAATCTTTTCCAATTATTTTCAAACAGAGTTAAAAAATAAAAGTTCTTTTTATCTCCTAAGCACATTACCAGATATACATCGAAATATACATGCAAGTGCACACTGGCATATAAACAAGTTTCCAAACACATGTATATGTGCATGAGTCTGTGTATTGTCATGTCCTTATATGTCCAAGAGTGTGGAACAAGGACGTGCATATATGGAAACCTGTACATGTACGTATGTAGGAGTGTGTGCTGGAGAGTGTGTGTAAACGTGTATTCATATGGTCATATATGTACTTGTGTGTGTGTGTGTGTGTGTATGGGTTTGGTTAATTTTGTTTTGGTTTCTTTGGTTTTGTTTCAATTTTAATGGCATAACAACATTCTAGGGTTATTTATTTGTAGAAGAATAGTAGAGGTAATATTTAACCCAAAGCTATGAGAATAAGAAGTTTCATTCACTTCCGAGGGGTAATTTTTGTAAAGTAAACCTCTTTATATATATATATATATATAGAGAGAGAGAGAGAGAGAGAGAGAAATGGTAGATTTTAGTGAATGAAACAAGATGATAAAAATAATTAGAAAAGAGAATAATTCAAACATTTATAACGGGTTTATTAGTAATATTTCGTTCTTTATTCAAGGAACAACTTCTTCAGACTAAAACGTTTTTGAGTTTTTCTTTATTATAGCAATCGGGGGAATAGATAAAATAATGTAAAAATGGTATAAATGGAAGGAAAGTTTCTAAAGGCAAGAGGTAGTCAAAGAAAGAACAGGGAGGGGAATAAATATAGACTTGTGTAATGGTTGTAGGGGAATTGGTTTTGACTGTAACTATCTCGGTATATAGACAAGGCTTAGGTGCCATCAAGTGTATTAGGTTTCACCAGAGATTCGGTCAGACAGAGGTGGTTTAGATTTTGTGAAAAAGAGGGACATTAGAGGTGGGGGAGAGGTTCTGAGAAAATTGGAAAGGAAAGCGGAGGGATGAAGAGGGCAGGGATTCAGGCGTATCCATTTTCATCAAGACATTGGCAATAATGTATTGTCTAAACCGAAAGGAAAAAAGAAAAAGAAAAAAGAAAAGTAATTGGAAACACATCAGACTTCCTGAAATAATTCTAAATTCAACTGGTTCGCACTTCTCCACCACTCAAATGGAAGCCCTTGGCCTTGGACTAAAACTAGCGACAGGTATACACAAGAGCATCACCACAAATACTATACTAAGCAACTACAGGAAATCCTACACCGATTTTTACGAGGGTTTTATCCAATGAATGATTCCCGATTCTATAACTCAACCAAATGATTCATCCTTTTCCAAAAGATATATACAGGCACTGTACATCCTAACCCAAAACCCGAACATAATCATTTCCCCCATCGACAAAAGCGGTGGCGTTGTAATCATGCTCAAACCGAGATACATAGACAAAATGAATTTACTTCTCGAAGACACACCTATGAAATACCTAATTTAATTACAACGAGCAAAATTAGATCTTTCAACAAACCCTTAAAAAAATTCCTAAAATACCAAAAAAAACTTGGACTTTCCTCATTGAACAACCTCCAACTATCCCCACTTTATATGGCCAACCTAAAATCTACCAAGTAAACAGCCCGCTATGATACATTGTTTCGAGCATCGATAGTGCCACTCTCAGAATAGCTCGTGCCATAACTCAAATATTAACCCCCTACTCGGCACAATCAGCTTCTCACACACTGTAAACACCTGAGATAAGTATAATAAAATCAATGACATTGATATACAAAACAAAACTATGAACAGATTAGATAAAAACTACCTCTACACCCATATACCAATCAAAAATGCTTCAACTTTCTCTTGCTACTTGAAAATTAAATTCAGCTCATCATTCCCAATGAACACCTTGATCAACATTTGTAAACACAAATAACATGACTTATTTCAAATTTGATAATAAATCCTATTAATAGAAATTGGCCTTCCTATGGGAAACTCACTTAGCAATTCTCTTTTTAAATACAGACTGCCTCGTACCACTAAATATTTTAGATATACTGACGATATACTACTCGTTTTCCTATCAGCAAAACGTAAAAATCATGTAAGCACGAAAATAAGGAAAAAGAAAAAAATGTAACGGCAAAAAAGAAAAAAAAAAGAACATGAAATTACGTGAGTTTTAGTTTTATTATTTCTTTTTCTTGATATAGATTTGGAAAACAATGCAGTGTTTGTTTTATATATATATATATATATATATATATATATATATATATAGAGAGAGAGAGAGAGATAGAGACATCCACTGACAGACTGTTTCGTTGTATCACAACTCTTTAGTGTGGGTAGAAACGAAACCAGCCTAAGGATTTATAAAGCATATGCATTAGCTTTTGTTTGCTTACATCTTGGCTTTATCGGATACCAGAGTGTTCAATTCGTTATAAGAGATTTGCATTACATGGGTGGCAGGAGTTATTTCCTCAGCTAGGAAGGGGAGCGTATATCATGTCATCCAAAGTCTGACTGTTCCGTTGTGTCACGACTCTTCAGTGTGAGTGGACACGTAGGACACTTCAAACTGGGATCGAAACCTTCCTAACTTAACGCTAGACATGGTATCTAACAGCTCAGCCATTTCGATGACATAGTCAGCTAAGAATTTATAACACGTATATATTAGCTTTCGTAAGTTTACATTTTTGTGCTCCTGTCAACATTTAGTATTGTTATTTTTGAATTTGTTATTCGTTATCTATCCAAGACAAAATTCGTAATTTTGAAGTGGTACCCTATTGTTTCGAATAATTTTTTTATGCGACATTGATTCTCTCACGTGTGTAAATGGTTAACAATTACATTTGCTCTCCTACTTTTTATCTATATCTCTCTATACCTATTTATCAAATTTAACTTCTCTTCTTTCCCAGCTCTATCTCTCACTCTCTCCCTATATATATATATATATATATATATATATACATTCATTTGTTTTGACTGCGGAATCGTAGTAAGCGTGTTTGAACTCCAATCGCGTTATGATGTTCACTTCCGGACAAATACTCTTAGGAAAGGTATGGACCCTCTTATCCTCTTAGCTTTGTATTAAATAATACTACTACAGTTCTTCTAGAATAATAGCTATGGTATTAAATAACCCACGAAAGTGAATATGCCGTTAAACAAAGAAACCGATTCCTTAGTTTTGATTATGCGCATTGTGATAGATTACGTGTGCGTATGTATGTTTTTTTATATATGTATGTACGGGGTAAATACAATAAATTTCCAGGCTTTTTTTGTATAGGCATTTAAATATATCGTAGACTCTTGAAAATTCTGTATGTTATTGCTATACATCATATGAGATAACCGACCATTTTTTATGATTTCAGGTTCAAATGAATAGTAAAAGCAGGAATTGGAATACACCCTAATAAAACCTGATTGTCACTGCTTTTGAATTTCAAAAATGCAATCTGGCCTTCAGAAAAACGATATGCAATAAAATTCTGTTTTAAACTAAGGGAAAATGTTATGCGAGGTAAGATGGATCTACTGCTATGACCCAGAGACCAAGAGACAGAATTCGCAGTGGAAGCAGGTTGGTTCTCCCAGACCCAAGAAGGCCAGACAGAGCAAATCCACCCACAAACTTTTGATGATCCCTTTTTTTGACAGCACTGACATGATCTATATGCACTGCGTTCCCACTGGAAAGACAGTCAACAAGGAATGATATGTTGAGGTTTTAAGGAAGTTCAGAAAGAGATTCCGTCGGAAGAGGCCAGGACTCTTCAAATCGGATCAGTGGCATTTCCACGAGGACAATGCACTAGTCAACAACTTCATCCATGTCACAGACTATTTGACCAAGATGGCATCAACATAGTTTCTCAGTCTCCCTGTAGTCCATTCCTTGGTCCCTGTGACTTTTGGTTATTCCCCAAACTCAGCGGACTTCGTTATGAGACAAATGAGAATATGAAAGAGGCTGTGACGAAGGACATTGACACGCTCACACAAGAGGCCTTCCATGGGACCTTGCAGATGTTATTGGAACGGTACAAGTTCATTGCAGCTGGAGGAGATTACTTCGAAGGGGACTATAGTTTCATGTGTGTACTCTCAATAAAAGTGCCCGTACAAAAAAAGTTTGGAAACTTATTCAATGATCCGTTGTCTGTCTATTTCAATTTTGCTTCTTCTCTATACCTTTTCCTCTTTGCATATATATATATATATATATATATATATATAAGGTCGAGTTCTCTAGCAAAGAAGTAATCGTGTTGCCATTAGCGCCTTTGCAAGTCTCTTCGTATTTGAATTGAGATCTCGGCGGCTGTTGAACGGATATACGTAAACAAAAGTAATTGTGATTCATAACCGTTTAAAATGTACTTCGTAGCTAATATCTCCTCGTAGCTAAAGGGTTAGAAGTTTTGGCTTGTCGTTTGAGTCAACTGGGTTTCGATCCCAGCTACGGGGAGATACTGTCTAGCCACACTGATGAGTTCTGATAGAACGAAACAGATCTGTCTGTGGATGATAGCTTTATATATATATATATATATATATATGTGCGTGTGTGTTGTGTGTATGAGTTTGTAAATCAGTCTCTCTGTAATGCACTTGAGTATATATATATATATATATATATATATATATATATATATATATATATATATATATGTATGTATCTTTACACACACAAACACGTATGTATAGTTTGTTTTGGTTTGGTGATATTATGTAATGTCATATAAAACGTCATGGGTTATTTAATGCAAACGATATTCTGGTAAAAGAAATTTAGAGTCACTTTTAACTCACAGCTTGGGGGAAGGGATAAGGGAGTTCAAAACTTTCCCGAGAGAAGTACTGACCGTAATAGCAAGATGAAAATACAAAATCCCTCACTGCTATACCGCAGTCCAGCACTTTAGCCACAACGTCACAAGTAATATATATATATATATATATATATATATATATATATATATATATATATATATATATTTGTGTTACCCGTTATATATATATATATATATTAGTGGTGCATGTGAAGGCATATGTACATTTCCATAACAATTATTTTGTCAGAGTATATATTTGTATACTGATATTTCTGTATGAGACATGAGACAGAGTCAAAGATTGTGAGTAAGAAAGCAATTGCACGGAAGAAAATGTTTTCTATCTTTTTTTCTTTTCTTTTTCCCCTTAAACCTATCATTTACTCAGATTTTTCCATTTGTGGTTAGTTTCATTTGATCTCATCATTTTATTGCGTTTTCTTCTATAACTCTATTTATTTAGGCACTGGCTTAGCGTGGTTCATTTGCCCGTATTTATATCCCGAAGCTAGCATTTGTCTGAAGCAGCTTTTCAAAGTTCTTTATCAATTTTCAATGGCTTCTTTTGCCGCACAAAGAAACATGTAAGCAACGGGAGAGAAACTTGAAAACAATCGAAACAAGAGTACAGTACCCAAATATAAAATATCTACTCATACAAGGTTTCCCAAAAGTCCTGAAGTAGATTTAAAATTTCAATATAATATCTGATACTTTACCAGGTAATCCTATTTACCGACCCCCCACTCGGGCAGCATATGACACAAGGTCAATTTTTAAGCGGAGTTTAATAAGTTTGAATTCAGAGTTTTCCTTCTCCTAGACTAGTCTCCTAACCAAGGCTGAAGAACCTAGTCTGTCCTACTATTTACCTATAGCTGGAGGGAGAATAATTGGATTCATACCTTTCCCAAGGGTATTAGTGCTATGTGAAATGCAATCATTCTCGTCCAGGATTTGAACTCGTGTCGCCGTCTTTATTTCCTAAGACGATAACAATTACACCACGGGCACCTCCTTTTTTACCCACCCCTCCGCTCGGGCAGGATATGACACGAGGTCAATTTTTAAGCAGAGTTTAATAGGTTTGAATACATAGTTTTCCTTCTTCTAGACTAATTGCCTAACCAAGGCTGAAGAACCTAGTTTGTCCTACTATTTACCCATAGCTGGAGGGAGAATAATTGGATTCATATCTTTCCCAAGGGTATTAGTGCTATATGAAATGCAATCAGTCTCGTCCAGGATTTGAACTCGTCCTACGACGATAACCATTACACCATGGGTACCTCCTGGTAATACAACGTGAAACATTACAGTAAATGAGAGAGTAGGTTTTCAGCGACTAAACATTATTTTTACATTGTCATCATCATTATCAGAAGCAGCTGTTACAGCAATCCGTGCCGACAGCATGGATGACTTTACCGATCTTTCGTTATCCGCCACTATGGGAGATTGCACAATGCAAGTCCTCAAGACAGTATCCTCTCTCTGCACATAAATTAAGACAATTATTACTGGTCCACAAACACGGATGACTCTATGTGTAGGAGTCGACAGAAGAACGTTGCTGTTGAAAGATCTTGCTTCATCATATCGTCATCGTATTATTTAGATGTTTTTTGCTTTTTTTCAGATCGGAGGTAAGTATCCGCACAGTTGTTAATTGTTTAGATATTACTTCCAGGACTTGTTGAAAATAGTACGAAACCTCCTTGTGCAATTCCCATTTATCTTTTTCTATAATCATTTCGTTTGGTAACCATGCACGAGTAATATTATATTATTGCGAAATGATTTTTTTTATATAATCATTTTTCGTTGGTTATATCTTATTCACTTTAGTTAGGCTTAGAACTATTCAGCTTAGTGCACGTGCAGGTGTACACATTGGGTGCAGGTGTTCACGCTCGTGCGCTGAGTATGTGACAATCACAGATGTCATAATAAAACCCCCAGATAAAAAATGGGACAGGGGTGTGAATGACGTCATGCCCGGAAGCGATGGGCTGGGAATTTGGGGGATTCTTGAAAAAGACGTTAGTTGAGATTCGGACACTGGGCGAAGCGAGTTGAGATTTGAAGCTGGACGAGGCGAGTACAGTTTGTGGCCTACGGGATGCACCGCGTGTTTGTTGGGTCAGATAGAACGGTCAGCATAGTAAAAAATTGTGTGTCTCTCTCTCTCCTCGTGTCGAAAGACTAAATTCAAGAAGTCAATAAACGTTTCGTACCGGAACAAAGAGAGTCGTCAGTGTTTCGCGTATTTCGGGATTCCCTGAGCATATGAACATTTTACGTATCCGTATATTTTATGTATTCCCTACACGAGTGAGTTCGAGTCTCATTGGGTGCCCCTTTCATATGGCCTTGTGCCGCATCTAAGCAAAAAAAAGCTTAGTAAATTTCTGTATATTTTATGTATTCGTATTATGGCTATGCAACAGTTATAACAGAGTTAAAGATTTGGAAGAACTTCTGCTTTATTTTATCTGTCATCAGATATGTAAAGGGCCAATAACCTATCAATAGCAGGCCATAGATTTCACCTATCCCTAAACCAGCATCTGTTTAAGTAGATGAGATACTGTGACCTTGCTATACGATTGTGTCTAATTTAAGACGATTGTTATTTAATGAGATGGCACTATCTTTATTAAAACATATTCTGAATGCTGTTATCGATAAGGTATATATAGGAATATATGTTAACTGACGCAGTAATAACTCTTCGTATATTAATATTTTTTGAAGAAAGCAGCTAAGTGTATTCTGGTAATTTTTGTCCGAAGAGAAATTAGTACTGGGTTATTGAATTCTTCCTTTGTGGAAAGAGAACATTCCCTATTGATGTCCATCGACGCTTGCCGAATATTCACGAAGAGATACCGTTGATCTGAACACGCAGTGGGTAATGCAGTTTACAATTATCGACACCGTTATGAGGAATGTCTAAGGGTCAACACAGCGGTCTTCCAAGATATGAAGTACATGTCCATCAGTATATTCAAGTGAAACTGGCCGGTGAAATATGCACTACGGGTTAAACATTTTTACAGTAAATTATACAATTATCTCTGCAATGAAACCTTGAGTGACCTCAACTTCGGAATGATTAAGGATCAACCTCTAAAAAAGTAACAATATATATATATATATATATATATATATATATATATATATATATATGTATATATATATATATATATATATATATATGTGTGTGTGTGTGTGTGTGTGAGTCAGTTTTTTTAAGAGCTAACTAATCTTTTCGAGGATTTTTTCCATAAATGTTAACTCGGCTCTACTCTGATTGTTGTATATTGCAAAAATTATTCTAATTTTGCCGATATATATCTTTTGATGTAATTCTAAATTATGGCAAATTAAATAGAGGCATCCAGAGTGGATTTAACAGAGGTTTGTCACCTTTTTTTTTCGTTTGTTTTTTTTTTGTGGGGTGGGTTGGTTATATAGCATATCTACCATTGTTGGTTATCTAATGCCACATCCTCATTATACATATGTATTAAATATATATGATTTGTAAACTCATTTTGTAGAGATATTTTTAAATGAGACTGATGTCATTCTTTTGTACATAGTTAAATAATTCCAAGTATTTCTAACACGAATAGGTCTATGTACTATTAATAATTTGCTGGCACACAGTTAAATGGGTTCAATCATTGTCATCTAACGCCTAATTTTATTCAATATCAATCATTTTTTGAAGTAAGGGGTTACAAGTATTGCTATTTAAAACCAAATTATTCAGGGAAAAGTCACTCATTTATTTGCCCACACAAATGGTTCAAGTTATTGCTATCACTAACAATTGAATTAAACCTCAGTCACTTTTTTTAAACATAGTTAATTGATCAAACTGTTCTATTTTAAACAACTCAATTTTGCATAATTCTGCCAAGTTAAATGGTTCCAATTAATGCTATGGATCACTAACATTCCAATAAAATATCAGTCATTTGTTTACACACAGTTAAAGAAACAAACTGCTCAATTTGTAACAATTCAATTTAGAATTAGTTATTTATTTGCACTCAGTTTAAATTTCAAGCACTGCTATCTCGTCCATAGATGGAATTTTATCAGGTGCTACCAATCTGGACCAGAGAGGACTTAGAAGGGCTTATAGTTTTGATCCTATAGTATTACATTTTCGGATAGCTCGTTTATCAATCCTGTCAGTGCCCACGCTGTATTTAAAAGATCCACAGACAAGGAATGACAGAATCCATCCGGGACTTCTTCTGACGGCCGGGGTGATCTGTTGGAACAAAGTTGCCTGGGTGTTGGCAACTCAAAAACAAGAAAAATTCTCCGTGAACAATTAACAATCATTTATTTTTCGAAGTTCAGACTTCATACGGTAGCACGAGAAAGAATCTGTAAGGGTCTATGAACAAATACACAGAGACACGCACCCACTTCCAGTTCGACAGAACTGTCTGAATGCAAAATCTCATCTGACAACTGACCGACTGGCTAACTGACTACTTCTTAAAAATTTGCTAATTTTTTATATATTCAAATTCAGGATACCAGTGGGGGTGATATCATCTTGCTAAATTATTGCGTCTTCTCTCAAGTATCCAAAAGTCATTGTTTTTTCTTTCTCCAATCAAACCTGTCATAGAAAAGATGTGAATCCATTTTGTTTACATTTTGGCTTCCCTGTATTGATCCTTAGGGACTCGCTTAAAACTTTCTAATTTGACTTACATTTCCGATCAAAGAATTTAGCTAACTTAACAGCTAACTGAAAAGCTCGTGGCTTAACTAAGCCAGGTAATAGAATAAATAACTAACTCGGCAACTGTGGAACACACTGAAGGTGTACTCTGCCTTCACCAATGCGCCAGCATTACTGGAGCCTCACCATTAAATAGCATAATGTCATACCAACTAATTGGGAGGGATCTTATCCTTCTGCTGATATAAAGTCGGTGTATTTTACTGTCACAGCCAACTAGGATGATTTTTTTTCCTGTTCAAGAGAGCAAGCTTTGTGAAATTATAGAAAAATGTGTGATAGGCATGGTGAAGTATATATTTGTTGGAAAATAATTTACCTGGTGAGTTTGCTACAAGGATCATGAGTTGAAAGAAAACCCTAGAGAGGAAATATACTAAATCTCCGGTGAAGAAAAAGTTTCAGTTGCAGTTGTTAGTAAAGTATTTCATGCTATAATGTTTCTGGAGGTTGAAAGAACCCATCAATAAGAATTAACTTTATTAATTGGAAACTGGAAACAGTTTTTCTAACTGAGAATTAATATGGCTAAAATCAGCTAATTGATTGAATGAACCTCGTATATATATATATATATATATATATATATATATATATATATATATATATATTGAAATAGATATAGTTATATATTGTAACAGAGTTGGTTGTCATTAATTCACTTTGTGGGTTTATAGCGAACCAAGTGCGATATAATTTGGAGAGTGCTCAGTATCTGTTATAGAGCTATAAAAGTAATAATAATAATAATAATAATAATAATAATAATAATAATAATAATAATGATAATATATATATATATATATATATATATACTAGATTTCATATATTGAATGCCATGTAAGTTTGTCTGCAACCTTAGGTTTCATGAAGTTTTACAAACAACAATCATCAGGCAGATACCGAAAAAAAACGAAGAAATCGCAAAAAATTCGAAAAATACAGTCAAAAACCGTTAGAATTGTGTACTTGTGAGTGTTTGCGTGTTTTTATGTAGGTTATAGTTGCATATGATCGTGTGTGGACGTATAAGTGGTATTTAGTATATGTGTGTGTGAAGATACATACGCAGTGGGATAATCTTGAGGTTATCTTCCGGAGAGATGAACGCCGTTATGTAGCGAAGTTTGCTGCGGAACGGTCGAGATAAATTTCTTTATTTGTTTCTTTATGTATTTGTGTGCATATCTGTGGACATGATTTTAACTAAGGAACAAAAGATCATCATTGCCTTTCGAAGAAAATGCAGTTATGGTTTGTAAGCATAAATAGTTGGCTGTTGTATAGTAGGCCAGAATCCCAATAAATATCAAGGTGGAGGGGGGTGTTATATTATACTATGGAATACAATAGTGTTATATTATACAATAGTGTTATGGAATACAATAGTGTTATATTATACTATGGAATACAATAGTGGTTTTTACACTGGCGTGTGATTTGAGTTAGAATAATAATTTGTATTGGTTATAATGTGTTGATAATATATTGTGTATATACCATAGTGATACATGATAGTATGTGCGTAAGGAATATAATGCTAAGACAACAAAAATTGTTTGCATTAGCTATGTTTTATTTATTCATTTGAGTATTGATTTAATTTATTCAATTTCATTTCATTTTTTATGTATGTGTGAGTGTGTATGGTGATGATTGTTACTAAAGAACAAAATGTTATCATTACAAAATTAAGGAAATAAATATTGGAAATGAATATATAGTATGACGTGTAAGCATGATAAGCTTGGGACGTATGGGTAATAGGTAGAGAGGTGTGATGGCTAATCTTATTAGCTATCTGTTCAGTGTTAATGTTATATATATATATATATATATATATATATATATATATATATATATATATATATATATATATAAAACTAAAGTTAGCGACCTTAGTCGAGGGTTACCCAAAGGCTCCCTTTTCAATAGCGATTACAATAAGGTGTAGAGGAGGGAGCTACACCTTCCCTGGATTGCTCCACTTTACCCTAAATATTTACCTTATAATGCTGAGTGTTAAGCAAGGCGGCATCAAGTACTATTTTTTGAGTCTTTGGTATGACTCGAACAAGGATTGAACCCCGGTCTCCCGGATCATTGTGGAACACTCTACTCATTAGGCCAATGGCCCGGTATATATTACATTTCGATTCTAATAAACCATCAGCACTGGGACCGATGATATCGATCGGTGACTTAACGTCATTCAATGTCATCATCTCGAGGATAGTTAGAACAGAAACTTTAGAGCGTTAACTTTCTTTTACATAAAATTATTCTCGATGAACTACATAGTTTTTCATGCAATAAAATTCTGTTTTAAACTTGGCAAAAAAAAAATGCCACAGAATGCAATGTAGGGATTGCTTCAGAGAGCTTTTCGACAATCTTGCATGAATTGAGCATCGGTTTTTGAGTGGCATAAGAGATTCAAGGAAGGCAGGGAGTCTGTGAGGGATGATGAGAGGTGTGGGAGGAGTAAGGAAGTCAGAAAACCAGAGTTGATTGACCAAAATGTTAGGGTTAGGTTTACTATGTTGAGGTTTAAGAGAATTCAAGATGATATTCCGGCGGAAGAGGCCAGCACTCTTCAGATCGGGTCAGTGGAATTTCCACCAGGACAATGCACCAGTCCACAATCCATCCTTGTCAGAGACTATTTAACCAAGATGGGCATCAAGACTGTTCTTCAGCCTCCCTATTGTCCAGAACTTACTCCCTCTGACTTTTGGTTATTCCCTAAGCTCAGAGGCTGTCGTTATGAGACAAATGAGGAGATGAAAGAGACTGTGACGAAGGTCATTGACAGGCTCAGACAAGAGGACTTCCATGGGGCCTTCCAGAAGTTATTCGAACGGTACAAGAAGTGCATTACAGCCGGACGAGGTTACTTCGAAGGGGACTAGAGTTTCATGTGTGTACTATCAATAAAAGTACCCATACGAAAAAAGTCCGGAAACTTGTTTAATGATCCTCGTATATATATATATATATATATATATATATATATATCATCATCATCATCATCATATCGCGCTGGTAGCATTGATATCCCTGACCCTCTCTTGCCACTCCTCCCTATCGTTCATCGCCCTAGGTAGGTCTTCAGGTCAACATCCCGTATCCTCACATAGCTGCCGAATGTATGTTCGTGCTGGTCGTCCTGCTTTTGCACGGCCATGTGTTGGGGTCCATAAGAGTGCATCTCTTATGAGTTCGTCCCTGCTTCTCCAGCAGTGTCCTACATGTCTGGTTCGCCTAACTTGAATAGTTTTCGTGATAGGGGGCAGGTGGCCGTACAGTTGGTGTCTTGTGGGGTATTGCCGCCAGGACTTGTTTAAGATTGCACGTAGCTTTCTTGTGTAATTGCCGTCTAGCTTCTTATCCAGCCGTTTTGTTAGCGTCCATGTAGTGCACCCATATAGCAGTATCGATGTGACCGCTGCCTGGAAGAAACAGCGTTTCATTCTATCGGTTAGGTCTGATTTCCATATAATCGATAGCCTATTGATAGCTGTCCATGCTTTCGTTAACCTCGTTTCGATGTCCTTTTCGGTTGATTCGACGCTGCTTCCTAGGTAAGTGAATTTGTCTACTAGTTTAAGAGGGGTTCCTTCGAGAGTGGAGATGTCCCCCGTTTGATTTTAGCACATATATTCCGTTTTGTGTGCATTAACATAGAGACCTATGTTTGCTGCTGCTCGTTTCAAACTATGCAGTAGTGTTTCGGCTTGGTTGGGTGTATTTGCCAGTATTGCTATGTCATCGGCGTAGTCGGCGTCGGTAATTGTTTTTGCGGGGTACCTTCTGCTTCTTTTCTTTGTCAGCTCGAAGCCGTTCTCTCTGATTTTGTCAATCGATGTTCTAAGTACGTAGTCTAGACATATGATAAAGAGGTACGGAGCCAGTGTGTCCCCTTGTAGGACTCCTGCTACAATGTCGAAGTATTCTGTGTCGCCATATGTTGATCGTACTTTTACTTTAGTGTTTCTATTGAGAATCGTTATTGCCGCTACGGTTTCTTTAGGTATGCCGTACGCGAGTAGGATTTGTTCCATCTTTCCTCTGTGAATTGAATCGAAAGCCTTGGTAAAGTCAAGAAATATTAATGTCGCTGGTAGGTTTTTTGCCCGTACACCTTCAAGTTTTCTACGGATGATTAATATTTGTGAGGTCGTGGATCTATTTCTTCGGAAGCCATTTTGTTTTTTTTTGTTTTTTTTTTGGTTAAAAAAAAAAATATATATATATATATATACTAAACACTGTTATCAATTATCTGTTGTTCCTTTGGAAGAGGCTTAGAGTACACTGAGTGTATCTCGTGCAGTGGGGTAAGGACGCTCAGAAATATGTCCTGGGTACAACACAAAAATGAATATGATTATTAGGCACAAGTTTTGGATTACACCTTCATTTCCATTTCTCTGAGGTCTACTCTAACCCAGAGTAAGAGGATCTGATAGGGTCTTACTAGTGGATCAAATAAATCAATTTAAAATAGAAATACTTGATGTCACAAAATCGAGTAAAATAAATTTTCAACAAAAGGAAAAATGAACATTATATAAATAAAAAACAAAGTTTCCCTAACATCTCTACATAAATTAAAGCAAGAGGAGTTGACATGGCTTCCAAAATAATTAATGAATTTCACTCCGTTTCCATATGATGTCTGTGCGCCCCTCGAAATTTTGAATAATGGATATCGAGAGTTTTAATTCACTAAGCAGTTTTTACTTACTTAGATGTGGAAGAGGCCGCATGAATGGGGAACCCAGTGAACTCACTCATGAAGATTTGCTAGTGTAGCTTAGACAACCCAAGGCACCCTCAATAGATATTAAGTGTTCGGATATTTTGTCTTCGGTTATATACCCACTCTACGTAATACCAAGAAAAATTTTATTACGTGTGGACTTTAATTATTGGCATCGCCTTTATCATATATATATATATATATATAGAGAGAGAGAGAGAGAGAGAGAAAGAAAGAGAAAGTGAGGTTGGTTGGATGGGTTTTATGACATATCAGCCTTTGTAGGTAATTTAATGCCAAATCAATTTTTATACAAATAGAATGTTCTATTTCAAACAATTCAGTTTAGAACGAGTACAAAGTTAAATTGTCAAAATCGTTTCTATTTTAAGCTATTCAGATTAGTCACATAGTGCTACTTCAGGCAATTCAGTTTAGTGTAAGTACATATTTTGTATACACATAGTTAAATGTAAAAAAAAAACAGTTCTATATATAACAAATCAGTTTAGTGCAAGTACAGTTTCAGTGCCAAAAACAGTTCCATTTCAAACAATTTAGTTTAGCATTAGCACGCACTTAAAATGCAAGTACACAGTTTAATTGCCAAAAACATTTCTTTTTCAAGCAATTAAGTTTAGTCAAAAAGTTCTAATTCAAAGAATTCAGTTTAGCACAAGTATGAAGTTTAGATCTATTTAACCCATAGATAGGGCTCTGTCAGGTGCTACCATTCCGGGCTAGAGTGGACATGAGAGCCATGGCAATGAAGGGGTACTCCACATTCCCCAAAGCCCCAGGCATCACTAGAACCTGACCATCAGATTGTTTAGTGTCCTAACTGGGACACTCGTTTTTTTGTGAGGTTGGGGGTCTTACCCCTTTTCAGAGGAGCAGTCGGTGTACTGTACAGCCCCAGTCGACTGGACAATACACAGGGTTAAATGTCAAAACAGTTGTATTTCAGATTTTTTACATTAGAATAAGTACACAGTATATGCGTCAAAACAGTTCTATTTTGAGCAATTCAGTTTAGTAAACGTACGCAGTTTAAATGACAGAACAATTCTATTTTTAATAATTCAGTTTAGCATAAATATGCAGTTTAAATGCAAAAAACAGTAAAGACAAGAAAGTACAGTTTAGTTCCATTCAACCCATAGATTGGACCCTAATCAAGCGCAACCACTACGGGCCAGAGTGGACATGGGAGCGATGGTGATAAAGAGTTCTCCGGATCCCCCAACGCTCCTGTAATCACTGGAACCTCACCATCAGATTGTTTAGTGTCATATGCAGGACACTCGTTGGGGGGTCTCACCCCCCTGCAAAGAAGCAGGTGGTGTATTTTACAGTCCCAGTCGACTGGGTAAAGAGAGAGAGAGGGAGAGAGAGAGAGAGAGAGAGAGAGAGAGAGAGAGAGAGAGAGAGCAAAACTCAAAATAAGTTTCACAGTTTTTTTCATTATCACTTATCTTCTGATGATTAAACTTTCATGTGGAGTTAATTTCTTTTATAATATCAAATCATCTGTAATTACGAGACCACATCACACGATCAAAGATTCATTCAGGCATAAATTCATTTTTTCATGGTGACATCTTATTTCTTCATCTGATCTTTTGTTTTTCAGAAATTCAATTCTTTGAAAGCTGCGATCCTGGACTTCTTCTCCAAGCATAGATTACAACTTTCCGTTCCTTCATTGCAAGGATTCGTTGTTCTTATATATAAATATATATATATATATATATATATATATATATATATATATACTTGTACGTGTGTGTGTGTGTGTATCGGTGTGTGCGCGCTGTGTATAGGTGTGTGTTTGTGTGTATATCACTGTGTGTCTTTTGTTAACGCGCGCACGCGCGTGCGCGCGTGTGTGTGTGTTTGTGTGTGTGTGTGTGTTTATTAGATCTTGAGGAAACTAAAAACAGTCTATTTCTATAATGCATTTGTCTTTGTATTTTTCACAAGATTTGCTCTTAATTTTTCACTTTATATGAAATATTTCATTTTTACTTATTTCCTGTCTATTGATCCCGTAGTAATTTTATTCGTTTCTCCATTGATTTATTCAAAAGTATTTCAAAAAATTAATTTGACTCGAGTTGGAAAATAACCGCTTCTTTTACTTCACTGCTTCAATGTGTGGCAAACTGGAAAGTTATTATCATGTAACGTGTTTGATTATCTCAGCTGCAGCGAAAAATCATCAGAAAATGTTCGTTCTATCGAATAACATGGTGTTTCGGCAAAACAGTGGAAATTACAAGACGATTTTTTTTTATCTATCATGTCACTATGTATTTTCGCCCGAAATTACAAGATCACTTAACGATTTTAACAAACGTAACGACATCAAGAAATCAAAAAATAAATCCAAACTACAACGCGTGTGTCCATGTATATACTGAAAACAGAAATGTTTACAAAACAAGTTCTTACATTACTGACAAATTTACTTCCAATTGCACAGATAAATATGTATGTACAGTCTGGGAGAAATGCACCCGAGTTTAACCTATATACATGCCTATCATGCACCATTCTCAAACCTAAATTTTAGCCTGATGTGAGAGAATCGATCCACACTGAGTACAAGCTATGCATGTATAAATAGTTGGTCATCTCTTGGAATTTTCAACTGGTACGCGAAAACAATAAGTAACAGCAATATATCTCAATTTATGTTTCAGAAATTCGCGTGACACACAAGTATAGACCGTAATCACCAAAATATTGTTTCTGCAGCACACACACACACACACACACACACACACACACACACATATATATATATATATATATATATATGAATAAGACCTGGAGGCAATACCCCACAAAGTGCCAACTATTCGGCCACCGGCCTCCCATCACGAAAACTATCCAAGTTAGACGAACCAGACACGTAGGTCACTGCTGGAGGAGCAGAGACGAGCTCATAAGTGATGTACTCCTATGGACCCCCACATATGGCCAAGCAAAATCAGGACGACCAGCTAGAACATACATACAGCAGCTATGTGAAGCAACGGGACGTAGCCCTGAACATCTGCCAGAGGCGATGAATGATAGGGAAAAGTGGCGAGAGAGGGTCGGGGATTTCCGTGCAAGCGGCACGATATGATGATGATGATGATGATGATGATGATATGTATGTGTGTGTGGTCTTTCAATGCACGCGCGTGTGAACATGTGTGTGTGTGTGTGTGTGTGTGTGTGTGTGAGAGAGAGAGAGATCTTTTCTCGACCAGTCCTCTATTCTCTCCCACTAACCTGTCCTATCTTTGCTTTGTTGTTCGACGTTATTTACTGTGATGAACAAGAAAACCACATTTCCTTTTGTGAACATTTTATATTCACTTTATAAATATTATCGACCCTGTGAAGAAGTCGGAAATGCCTGAACAATATGGATCATAGATAGAAAATTAGGCCCTGTCACTTCAATTCGACATGGCTAATTTAAAGTTTAACTTTAACATTTAAATTAAAGGATCATTCGGTCACCTCACTGAGATTATCCCATTTACATAGCCAAGTTCTCAAATGACCTTAAACTGTCAATTACACTTAGTTGACAATATGTGTAAAATCTTTTAGAACCTATCTACACTACCTTTCAAATAATATATATCGCTTATTTATTGTAAACATCCCTATTATTATTTTCAAATTTATGATTGAGAAGTTATAAATTACTTCTCTACTTATCTTTTCAATTACTTTTTCTCTTCTCCGAAATTATCATTATAATGAAATTATCGCTTAACGTTTCCGCCCATGTTCATTTACTTCGGTCATGACATGCATAATTAAACACAACTTAGAATTTTAAAAAATACAGTCGTCTCTCTAATTTTGGAAAACTTTTTTTTTTTAAATACAAATCCACCCTCATCACAAGCTCCTACGACTACAGGTCCATCCTAAAAAAAAACTTTCACCAGAATTCTTTATCATTGGCGGTGACCCCTGAGCTCAACGTTGTATTCCTTTTGCTTCGACATGCCCTGAATCTTCCACCTGGAGAAAAAAGGCTTAGTATAAAAAAATAAAAAATAAAAAATACATATATGTCTTAATCATATTTTATATATCACAGAAGGAAAGAACAATATCACTCGTTTATAAATATCTAGTTCTCTTCTCTATTATCCCAAAATAGTCGAAATGACTACATGTGTGTGTGTGTGTGTGTGTGTGTGTGTGTGTGTGTGAGAGAGAGAGAGAGAGAGAGAGAGAGAGAGGGAGGGAGGTTGTTATGATTGGCAACACGGGGAAACAGACACTGCCGTTTTTCTCTTTATTCCGTCTATTCAGGATTCCAATTCAAAATTACAAAATCGGGACCTTATTCTTGGAACGCGAGTTTTCAGAATAATTACTTCCTTACTCTATCTCCAATATAATTTCTAACAGAATTTGGATGAAATCCCATCAAATTAGTCTCGAAATCATCCTCAACCCGCACGAAAACAGTAAGGTTACTTAAAATACAAAAAAAAAAATCATTTTCTCACAAAAAATTAATCTTCCTTCTTCCTAAAAAAACTAAAATTAAAATCAAAATTAAAATCCCTACATGTTGTTGCCAGGGGAAACTTTTTCTAAACAAATTTTTGTCACATGCATTAAACAATACAAGCCTGAAAGGTCACAAAAGTAATATATATATATATATATATATATATATATATATATATATATATATAGTAAATGTTCTTGTTTTTGCCAGTTCTGTTTTTTTCAATAATGTATTTTCCTTCTCTTTTTCATATGTAAAGGTGCGATGTCTGTGTGTCTATGAAAGGTCACTTTCTCTTTTTTACTTTTTCTTTTACCAATACTAAAAATTTTTTTTTTTCAATTTAGAGTTGTGTTTCGCGTCTTTTCAACTATCATAAAACGTAAAAAAATATTATAACAACCACCATTTCCATAAACATTTTCTTTTTGACAAGTGCGGATGAGTGTGTTTGCTTTACTTACGATTTCCTCTTCTCTTTGTTTTCTTTTTTCTTCTCTTCTTCCTCTTATTTATTTTTTTTGTTTTTTACATATTTATTTTTTCTTTCTTTTTTTGTCTACGTGTCTCTTTCTTTGAAATTTTCTCTTTAATTTTTCTTCTATGAGTCTTTTTTTTCTTTTCTTTTCTTTTTAAGATTCTTTGTCTTTTTTTCTTAGTTTGCTTTCTTCAAAGCAATCCTTTCTTCAGCAATACCACTTTTCTTGTTTGTCTTTATATTCAAATGTTTATTTCTTTATCATGAATCTTATTCTTGCTTTAGTTAGTTGGTTGGTTAGCGGTTTTGTTTTTCGACGTATCATTCCGTTTCGGGTTATTTAACGTCGAATTAAATTTCAAACAATTCAGTTTAGTATAAATATAGTTTTTTCTTATACACAGTTAAAAGTCAAAAACAGTTCTATTAAAAAAAATTCAGTTTAGCATAAGTACACAGTTTAGTTATATCTGACCAATACATAAGACCCTATTAAGTGCTACCATTTTAGGCCAGTGTGGGCCTGGTATTCGATGGCAATGATGGGGTACTACAGATTACTCAAAGCTCCAGTGTCACTGGAAGTTCACTATCAGGTTGTTTAGTATCACATCCAGGACACTCATTGGGGTGGGATTGGGGGTCTTACCTCTCGGCAGAGAAGCAATCGGTGTATTTTACAGCCCTAGTATACAGAGCAACTTACTTTAATGATTTTCATAAATTTTTCTTCTCACTATTCATTGCCTAATTCATTTCTTTTAGTTTCTTTTTTTCACTTTTTCTTTATATCCTTTTTTACTTTACTAATTAATATGTATATAATTTTCTTTTACTTCAGTCTTCTTATTTCTTTTATGCTTGATAATTTTTCATTCTCTGTCCTTTACACTTTGTCCTTGTCTTACTTTGTCTTACTCTGTCTTTGTCTTTGTTTTACTTCTATACCTGTTAATCTTCACTTCTTAACTTTCTTTTCTCTGTTGGTGTCAATTTTCCTCTTCCCCTTAAATAGGTTACCATCTGTTCTCTTGCCTCCTTTTTCAAACCTTTAGCAAGTATGCCCACGAAATAAGCATGGCTCGAGTTCAGCGGTCATTTCTTCCGTTTTTCATATTCCGACCAAAACAACATATAATACGTTTTCCGCTCACCTCCAAAAGTAAAATAAGATTTTCTGGGAATCATTTTTCAAACAACATACACCCTTCCCTTCTTTTTCGACCTTCATTCTTTACTTTTTTTCACTATTGTCCATTGGTCCATCTCTTTTCTTTTTCAATAGTTAACGAGTGAACGTTCTATTCTTTTCAATCCTGATTCGAATCTCTGTCAGGAATCTCTCTGCATACTACCATGCAGGTTAAGTGTCGGTACATTTAACAACTAACTCCTACCCCATTTCAGCCATCACTTCTCCCAATACACCGGTGCGAAATATTCCATCTTCAACTAAAACAATGGTCTGGCATTAAACAACATCCTAAAAACTTATTCTATGCGTTAAAAGTTAATGAACTCCCCACAACCCGTGCAATTGCCGCACAAAAACTCAAGGATCTGCAATCAAAAAAAAAGAAAAGGATCCGCAATGCAAAAAAAAAAAAAAAATCCTCACACAATTACACCAACATTTTTTTTTCATTAAAAACCCTATTTACGTTATAATTCCAAACTATATTCACTAAAAGTTTTTTTTAGGATCAAGTTGACATTTTTTTGACTTTTTATTAACCCTTTTTTCTACTGCCCTACGCAGCAACTGTATGTCTCTTTCTTTTTCTTTCGTTTCTTTCTTTTCCCTTCCAATTTACCGCTAATGAAGCTGTTTTCAGTATCTACCCATTTACTTGTAAATATACGGGTATTGTCAAAAATTTCAAATTTTTTCGTAATTAGTTAAATTGTATCTGCGTGAAACCATAAAATATGAAAGAGACTTAGAAGGAGAAAAAACGAGATTTTTTTTTAGAATGAGCAATGTACTTGCTTTTAAATCTTGGCATACCAGCTTTTCTTTTCTTTTCCGTTAATTTCTTTTTCCTTCGATTTCTCATACTGTTCGTTCTTTCTCTTGGACTTTTCGTTCAGGAGTTTGTGCCTAACTTTCCACTTCGTCATTTGGTGCATCAAGGTCAATCTTTCCGGTTGTTTTTCGTTCTTGGTTTTTATCAAATTTTGTTCTTTCTTTCTCTTTCCGTCTCTCCCTTTATTCTTTTCTTTCATCGGCACCTTTTCCTTCGATCGGCCAGTAAAATTCAAGCATACCTCGGCTCAAATTTCTGTCACGCCGACATGAACTGGGCTTTGGCACTAAATCAATATACATATTTACCAACACCTCCGCTCGGGCAGGATATGACACAAGGTCAATTTTTAAGCGGAGTTTACCAGGTTTGAATTCAGAGTTTTTCTTCTTCTAGACTAGTTGCCTCACCAAGGTTGAAGAACCAAGTCTGTCCTACTATTTACCCATAGCTAGAGGAAGAAAAAACGGATTTATACCTTTCCCAAGGTTATTAGTGCTATGTGAAAGGCAGTCAGTCTCGTCCGGGATTTGAACTCGTATCGCCGTGTTCATTTCCTACGACGATAACTATTAAATCACGGGCACCTCCACCAATTCAATATAATGTTACATAGTCAATGAAGATATCATTACGCTTCTTTGTAAAAATATAACTTCGTGTTTGTTTACAAAAGAGTCGAAAAACCGCATGAGACAGACAGGCAGACAGACAGGCAGACAGAGAGACGGAAGATTGCTATGATTGACATCACGTGGAAACAGACATTCAGAACCTTGTTTCTTTGACGGGGGATTTGGCACAGAACCGTATTTCAGTTGGGGAGGGGGGGCACCATCCTTTCACCTTCGGCTGACCTGTTTACTCGCTGGCTGCTCTCAGAATTACTGTCTTCGTGACTCCTTAGTCATTATATAATTTTCTCAACGCCCATTCCCGGTTCTCAATTCACGTGGTTCATTTCCACTGTCCCTTCCTCACACAGAAGCAATGCCTTGTTTTGAAATCCATAACCAATCAGTCAATCAAAGGTCAATATGTAACACAATAAATAACAAAATAGTTGTAATCATATGCTTAAACTTAAAGAAAAAACAAATTGGGATGAAATATCTTATAGAGAGAATAGTATTTTTACTACACTTTTCTTTTTCTATCATTTTAAAACTATTTCAGTTGTTTCTACTAACATATCATACCTTCTATATACGGATCAATTTATAATTATATATCACTAATCTGTCTACATATATTGAAGTGGCAATAACACCAATATATATTTGTTTCAAGTACCACTTCCTGTATCCGAACACAGATGAATAGGAATTTTCCATCAAGCAAACAACTTGTTTCTCACGTAAAGGTTCATCATAGCTGATTACTTTTTAATTTGTCAACAATTAAAATCATTTGCATTAAAAATCAACAATTAACTCAGTTCCCCTTTCTATATCTTTCGACTCTCACGAGTCTTGCAAACGGCACACTGAAAAAAAGTTACCGCATTTCATATCTCAACGAAAAAATTAGCAATATATCTCGTGGAAAATTCCTTGGTATCCACTGTTGTGTTTCTCCATGCAAATCCCATCTTTTTTTTCTTTGCTACCCCAAAAGTCGCCCTATCCGAATTCCTACTGAAAATCGCTTCTTTAACAATTAAATTTCAGTGCATCCCATTTTACCATTTTTTCTCAGTATTGCTGTGTTCCTCTACGTTCACGTCTTTGCCATTTTTTTTCTAAAACCTTTACCATCTTTCACTTACTAAAATATACGCAAAGCACAGATCAAAAGATTCGCTTGAATTCGCAAACGCCGAATCCGTCAAGTAAACTTAGAATTACAAAAAACTCCGATAAGTTATTCTCTTGGAAATTCAGTCCCCAATTTAATTCACTTCATCTTTCGAAACAAAAGAGCAGAATCTCAAAATTATTACGACTTTACAAAACAAAAATCAATAAATCAATCGAAAGTAATAAACTTCAATACTATCCTAAAAATTCAAAATAGATTCAAAATAGCCCTATCCATAAAAAAAACATCTCAGACGTCGCGAGGTTTTTTTCTTTTGTTAATAAACTCAGACCATCGTACGCAAAAATATTCTACTAAACGTATTTAAAAAAGAAAAAAAAGAAACTTTATAATAGCAATCTTCGGAAAACCATAATATCTCCGGAAAATGTTTTAACTCAAAACCATCCAGCAACAGCATGTAAAAAACTCACTGTCTCTAAAAATCACGTAACCAAAAATTCTGATGACTTAAATCCTAAGAAAGAAAATGTGAGAAAAATTCATTATTATATCTTTTCACGCAGGTTTTTCTCTTCAAGATCCTAAGCATGCAACTATTATATAAATTCAATGAAATTAAACAAACAGGCGAAAATAATCTGAAATGTTATTCGTAAGATAAAAAGAATAAGTAGATAAATGAGTGAATAACAATAATATGTTAATTTCTATTTATTTATCACTTTCTCCTGGACATATGTTGGGTTGTGCATATACCATTTATTCGTATGGTCAAACTTCAGTTTCTTGCACAATTGTTAGTGGATCACTTTGTCCGCCCATTTATGCCTAGTATTTTATTTTTCTAAGCTACTTTACTGTATTCGCTTATTATATGATTGATCGTTTCGTCTCTAGTACCACACAACCTACATCAGTTGTTTTGTTGCATCTTATCTAGTCTTGCTTTGATATGGTTGGTTCTTATGGCATTGTTTTATGCTGCTATTAAAATAATTTTTGTTTCTCTCTTAAGGTTTCCCTTTTTTAGCCACGTCCATGTTCTCTCTTGTGTGATGTCGCTTGATAGTCGTTTAAAACGTCCATAGAGTTGTTTTTCTTTCTAATTTGTTTTCTGGTTATTGTCATTCTGCTGATCCTCATGTCATCAGTATTGCTTCTGGCGGCTGTAATTTGTCTTCCTCCGTGCTTTTCTATGCAGTCTTCGAGTCGATGTGTCGATGTGTCAATGCTTTCAATGTTGGTAAGTCTTCTTCCTCCCTCTTTACTTGACACATATAGTCTGTCAACGTCATCTCTGAGATGCAAGTCCTTATGCATCCTCATTAGTATTCTTGTTCTCTGGTTCATTTGTTTGAGTTCTTCTCTGGTCCACTTCAAGAATTATCCCGAGTATCTTAGGAGTAGGACAGCTCAGGTATTTATCTCTTTGACAAGGTTCCTGCAATAGAGTTTTGTCTTGAGTAGTTTTTTTTTTGTTCTTCTGAGATGCTCTTTTTAATTTTTTTCTTTCATTTCTACTTGTTTGATGGTGTCATCTTCCAATATCACCAAGTTTTTGTAGGTTCTGATAATTACTTGGTCTGGTTGGTCGACTTTCCCTCATGTGTCATTTTCCGCTTTTCATTGCTAGCATGGCGCATTTGTCTATGCCATATTCCATTCCTGTATCTTATCTGTATATTCGCACAGTTTAAATTAGGGTTTCCAATTCTTTTTCGTTTTTGAATAATAGTTTGATGTCGTCCATGTACATGAAGTAGTCGATCTTATATTGTGATTTACTGAGTTAGTACCTGGTTTTGCATTTCCTAAGTATTTAGTTTAGTGGGATCATTGCTATTACAAATAGTAAAGGTGATAGTGCATCTCCCTTGAATATGCCTCTTTGGAGCATTACCTCAGCTAAGCTTTTCCCTCCTGTTGTTAATTCCTCTCCCCTGGTTCCTATGGTCTTCACAATAAACTGCACGACTTGGTCGGGCATTCTATACATTTTGAGACGGTGTATTATCCAGCTTTAGGAGACCATATCGTAAGATTCTTTGCAGTCAATCAATAGCTAGATTCTTCCGTCTCGTTTACCTCTCATTGAGGATGTGTTGATCTGTATATAGAGGTTCCACTGTTCCGCTTGTTCTTTTGTGTCATCCTTTTTGTTCATCGGTGAAGATTTCACAGCTTGTCAATGATTACTACATCTCCCTAATTTGTGCCGTTTGTATTTTTCACATCATCAGTAGGCACGTTATGGGTCTATCTATTCTGAATGTTTTTCAAACTAGCGGTAGGTGATGGTTTTTCACAAGTCTTTTCAATTCTCCAGGACTCTCCTCAGTATCCTCGTAGATCTCAGCAATGCTGTAGTTTCAATGGTCTTCACTCGTCCTCTTATTTCCAAGGTTTCCAGTGTCTGTACTAAAACTTTTCTGACAGTACCGAGCGCACCAATTACAATTGATATCACCGTCAGAATTATGTTCCATTGTTTTTTTTGTTTTGTTTTTTCAGTTCCCTTGCAAGTTTTCCCACTAGAGTCAACTGATTGTCTTTCATTGGGGTCTGAGTGACAGTAAATCTACCCAGTTCTCCGTGACTCTTTTTAGTATTTTGGCCGATCTTAACAATGCTATAGTTTAGTGGTCTCGATTCGTGGTCCGATTTTCAACTCTTCCAATCCTTTTTCCCAGCATTTGGGGACCCTTACAATAGAGCCAATTACAATTGATATTACCGATATAATTATATTTTACAGCTTTTTAGTTCGCAGGCAAGATCCAAGTACTTATCTCTCTTTTCATTTTCTTTTCTTTTCTTTTTACTCTGTGGTGTGGTGGGACCGTAAAATTCACTAAGGGGCAGTTTTTGTCTTTTCTTAATCATCACAAGGTGTAGTCCTTTTCCCGGCATTAGGTGATCTGTTTGAATCTCATAATCCCAGAGAATTTTTTGCGTCTCATTCTCCAAAACCGATTCTGGTTCGTGCATGTACCACTTGAAAGAATGGATAGATTCTAATTTCTTGCGCAATTCATCGTCGATTATTTCTCCCACCCAGTCGTGTCTAGTTTTATATTATCTTTACGAGTTAACTACATTCACTTGTCATTTGATTTGTGGTTTCCTCTCCATCACTAAATAAACCACACTCTTTATCCTGCTGCGTATTATCGATTTTTGCTTCAACATATCTGTCCTCATGGCGTTGTGTTTTTTCTGCTATTTGAGCTGATTCAGTTTCAATATTTCCTTTGTGTACCCATGCCAATGTCATTCTGAGGGATATTTCGCAGGTTTGTCGATTAATATATCCAGTTGTTTTCTTCCCAATTTAATTACTTAGTTATTGTAGTCTTGTTTGTTCCCAGGTTGTCAGCGTTGTACTATCATTTCCCTTGGTTCACCCTATTCCAATCACTCCATATCATGCTAGAAATAGCCGGTCAACATATTACCTATTGAAAAAAAATAGTTATAATATAGTTAACTTCCCCTCTCGATAAGTCATCACCTCTCTTCACTAATTTATTCTCCTTACACCAACGTTATTCTATCTCTTTTCCTTGTTTCATGTTCTTCACTGAGATGAACGAGACCACATCAGCTTTTGTGCATACTATTCATTCCCTTCATATATATTACTCAGTATGCAAGTCGGCGACGCAAGAAACATATGGACAGTAGATTGAAGATTATAGTCAATCACTTCGCCTAGTCTCGGTTAATTTAAAGTTTAATTCTAACTTATAAACTTCCAGTATCGCTCAGTCAGATTATCCAATATCAGCTAAGTTCGAAACTGATCTTAAAATGTTAATTACACCGAATTGACTGTTAAACCTATCTACCCTTGCTTCCAGATGATGGAAACCCATGATCAATTATCTAATATATGTAAAGTCTAGCCGTTTGGGTTTTACGGCATATTAACCTTTGTAGTTTATTTAATGCCGAATCCATTTTAATACAAATAATCTATTCTATTTTAAAGAATTCAGTTTAGCATGAGTACAGAGTTTAATAGGCAAAGACATTTCTATTTCAAGCTATTCACTTTAGCCACAGAGTTCTATTTCAAACAATTCAGCTTAGCATAAGTTCAGTTTTAATGACAAATACAATTCCATATCAAGCAATTCAGTTTACATGTCAGACAGTTCTATTTCAAGTAATTCAGTTTTCGAAAGTACGTATTTTACTTCTATTTGACCCATAGATAAGACCCTATCAGGTGCCACCAATCCGGTACAAGAATGGACCTTGGATCGATGGCAATGATGGGGGTTTCCGCATCCCCCAAAGCTCCCGCATTAATGGAAACTCAACATGAGGTTGTTTAGTGTCATATCTAGGACACTCGTTGTGGAGGGGTTGTACCCCTCTGGAGAGGTGCAGTTGGTGTTTTCTACATCCCCATCCGACTGGGCAGACAAATAATAGTGTATCTGTACATATACATTGGCTTAGACATGTATGCGCGTTTGCAGTTTGTATGTATGTCCATACATATATTTGTCTATGTGCGCAAACATTTTTGCTTGTGTTATATATATATATATATATATATATATATATATATATATAATGGTGGAGTATGTGTTTATGTATAGAAATATGCAAATAAATAATGAAAAGAAATACAAAAGAATGGAGAAAATGGAAAAATAGATTAATCCAGAATTGATGAATTTGTTAGAAGGAAATTCGCGGTTAAAACGTTTCAGTTTTAGTGAACCTTCGTCAGGATTTTAAAATAGTGAAACAACTGGTGATAAAATAGCTGTGGATGTTTAATAAACTGCTTACATCCATCGTTTTTCTGTCAACACTAGTATATATATATATATATATATATATATATATATATATATATATATATATATACTTACATATCTGTTTGGGGCATGTTTTGATGGACGCACATATGATTGTAATTGAATTATATGTGTATCAAATATCTATTTATCTATCTATCTATCTATCAACTGTCCGTCTATTTTTGTGTAAGTATGTGTATGTGTGTTTTTATGGATACATATGGGAAGTGAAATATAATCATTCATGTATAGTATATTATTTCTTTATCTCTCCAACTCTCTCTCTCTCTCTCTCTCTCTCTCGCTTTCATTCTCTTTCTCTCACTCTCTCTTTCTTTCTCTCTCTCTCTATATATATATATATATGTGTGTGTGTGTGTGTGTGTGTGTGTGTGTGTGTGTGTGTGTGTGTGTGTGTGTGTGTGTGTTGGTATGCATATGCGAGTGGGTCTATTGAATGTGGTAAATCAAGCATTGCAGATACATAAGTTTGTTTGTAACAAGATGCGAAAGACCATTTCTCTTTCATAAAACACCGTTTAGGGAGTTTTATCAGAAATGGCTGCTTTGTACATCTCTGATATATCAGTTATGCAAGTGATGACTTCGTTCTATTCACTGACCGAAAAAATAGATCTGTTTGAACTGGTTTACACGAAACAATACAGCATTATGCTAATATTCACCAACACCCCAGACGCATATACCCAAGTGTGTGTGTGTTTGTGTGTGTGTGTGTGTGTGTGTGTGTGTGTGTGTGTGTGTGTTTGCTTATATGTGTAAGTCATGGATGCGTGTGATATTTTTTATGCTTTTATTATGTATCTATGCACATCTATGCATATGCAATATCAGTTGAATATGATAAGTAAATCGTAGATGTGCTTACATCTATTTGCAACTATACACTTAATCAATCGCACTGACAAACATGCACTTACAGACTGGCAGAAATGCACCAAAGTTTACTGGCTAAAATGTCGGTTCTGTTCATGTAGTAGAAATAAATGACAATTTTTATTCATTTTCGACCTTAACTTTATTGAACAAAATACTTATCCCTTCCTTCCTCTGCTTGCAACTATCTTTGAACCAACTTTTATGTTTCTATGATTCCAAGTACATTTCATCTTTCTTTGGAAATAACTGCACCAATTTGCCTTTACAGTCTTCTAGAGAAATGAAATGTAGATTTCTTGCAGAGAAGGCTGCAAAATATGCCAACGAGCACTAAACGTTATCTGTGTTAATAATTAATAATGCATTGGAGGGTTATTTTGAATGAATATTGCTGTTGATAGGGCTTTGAAAACTCTTTATGAATCCCCTATCTAGGTACGACGGCTTCTTTACCCCACAAAAAGTTTATCCTTTGTAGAAAACTACGTGATATGTAATGGTTGACTAACCAGCAATTACTAATGGGTTGGAGTCTAACTGGGTGCCCAAATAATCGTTCATTTGTAACAACTAAGCAAAGCTTAATACATAGCTACCTCTCGTGTTTGCGTTTACCTAAACACTCCGCAACGAACCGGATGTGACAGTATCTTAGAATGAGTTCACTGCATCCCCTGCAGAGAAAGAAGATTCCCCACCAAAAGGAAGGGTTATCCTGGGTATGGCACTAAACTGTATTTTCCAGCGCTGTTTTTTTTTTTTTATCTATGTATATAAACTAACACGTTGGAATTTTTCAAATTAAAGTTGTGAGTAGTTTCTTAATTTTGTTTGGCAAAACCATTATATATTTCTTCACACTTTGAATCTCTTTAATGATTCTAAAACCGTTTATTAATATTGTGGCAGGTTTCACTCACATTTTTTCATTACTATCCTGAAATGGAATTTTATACATCGTTGCTCCAGATTTTATGAGCCCTAACCTACTATAATTTGAAGTTTTAGGATCGTGGAGTATCCCTTCCACGGTTCAATATTATCTGGAAGGGTAATTTCTGTTAGGTTTCCTTGGGTCAAATTGATCTTATTAAAAGTAATTCGTACTCGATAGAATTGTGTTCAGAAAAGCAAACCAAAAAATACTCAAACGAAACAACGACTCAAAAATGTAAATATGAACAAAAAATCTATGTATCAAAAAACCGTAGACGAATTATCATCAATTTGCCATTTAATTAATTATTTTTTAATTGTTTGTGTACCTTTAATTGTTTTCATGAGTAAATAAATATTTAGAATTCGACTATTTATATTATTATATATATTTATTCGACTATTTAATTTTCATCATCATTCCTTGACCCTCTCCCGTCACTCGACCCAATCGTCCATCGCTTTCGTCAGGTCTTCCATGCTACATCCTGTATCAAACAGATCTGTTGTAGATACGTTCTAAATGGTCGCCCTACCCTTGCTCATCCGTATAAAAGTGTCTACAGGAGTACATCGCTTTTGAGCTCCCCCTTACTTCTCCAACTGAGTACAGCATATCTTGCTCGTCTAGTTTAGGAGGTAGGTGGTTGTACAGCTGCTGTTTTGTGGGGTCAGTATTACAACTATGCAGGCATTTGCTTCTAGTTTACATATGAAATTCACAAATAACCGTCAGCCTAAAAAACATGAAATTGTTATTTTGAGTACTTTGCGAATTTGGTGTGAATACATTTTTGGAAATATCTATTGATAATGCAAGTTTTTATTGTTTTAGAATAGCTTTAAGTAGAACATGCATCAAAAGTTAAAGGGGCTTTTTTCGGTCATGTCTCGTCAGAGAACTATGCGACAAAAGTTAGCAGAATTATCTGATAAGACGTGACCGAAAAAAAGGTCATTTTTTTCTACTCTGCTTAAAGCTATTCCAAAATTTTGTCCGTTCCATGAGATGTTTATCTTTTATTGTTTTTTATAAATATTATCTCGTTATTCATTGTTCTTATCTTGCAGTTATCGAAAAATTACCTTTTATTCAGCGCATCTTATTCGCAAATAGCTACCGCATCCAGAACCGAATCCTTTTGCTCCTAACAAACTTTACAATCTTCTCATTTAGATAGCGCAATCCTTCGCTTATATAAGAAATCTAAACGTTTATATTACTATAATCAGATAATTCCGTCATATCAATTTTTATTTATACAAAAGCAGATGGTTCTCCACATATTATTAAGTTAAAATGTTCCTTCTCGCAAGACTGTAAAGACACAGGCTGATACAACTCAGCGATAAATTGTAATAACGAGTCTTCAATCAACGTTTTGGTTCATATAGGAAATTGATTCAGTTGGTTGATTCGTGGTTTATGCCATATTAACTCTTGAGTCATTTAATGTTTTGTAGCGAATAGTTTGAAAGTAAATTTATTCTTAAAAGAGTCGTTCCAACTGATTTTTTGCACACTGTCAAAAGAAATCCAAGTATTCCTATCGAACATTAATTCTTCTATTTATGAAATATTTTCATGTAACAACCAATAATAACAACTGTTAGTAGTATATGACTGAACAGTTCTATTTTATCCATTTAACCGAACCATTAATCTAACAGGCAGAATGATCGTCAATGGCCCGGGAGACCATGATTCAATCTCAGGTTTTATCATACCAAAGACTCAAAAATGTTACTTAATACGTCTTTGCCTAACACTCAGTATTTTAAGGAACGTATCAAGGGTAAAGTGGAGCAATCCTGGGAAAAGAGTCGCGCCCTCTCCAACACATCAGTGTATTAGCTACTAAAAAGTTGGCTTTCGGGTCACCCATGACTATGGTCACCAAATTTTTCTTATTTTATCCATAGATGAGATCCTAATAAGTGTCACCCATCCGGGTCAGAGTAAACCTAGTAATAACGGAGTACATCATTTTCTCAAAATCTATTGGACTGAAGCCTCATAAGCAGGAGCCTGTTAGGCTCATAATTAGTACACCTGTTAGCGGGGTGGCTCTTACCTCTCTGCAGTGTTGCAGTCGGCATTTCTAATAGTCTTGCTGACAAGATAGAAATGGAATCGCCCACTGAAGTTCATATCTTGGACGAAGCTGTTTGTGATTTACTTAAGGCTAACACACAGGGAAAGCATGAAATCAGTTGTTAGCCCTGTAATGGGTAAATAGTAAAACGGACTTCTTTGTTCAACCTTGGTTAGACAACCAGTCTAGGAGAAGGAGAACTTGAAATTCCCTCTGACTGTACTCCTGTACTCTGTGTTCCATCATGACTTTGGCGGGGCGATTGGATAAATACATACACTTCATTGAAGGAAGAAGTTACTGAGAGCACTTTGACTTCTTAAGAGGGAATTTTCTTGTTTTGAGCCTCTTTTTTGGTTTCATTATTTTTTTCATTTTTTCAGGAAAAAAATTTTGAAAGTCACAATTCCTTAGATTTACGACCGGCCTCGACAAGTACTTGGCGCCTTGGATAACTGCACTTGTTGCCAGTATCTATAGTCGGCTGAAATACACACAACACTGATTGCACATTAAATCCGTATTCTTTCATTTTTCAGAAAGTATCGTTTTATGCGATTCACTGTCTATTGTATAACTTAGCTCACAAGATTCCATTTGTGGTTGGATGGGTAACATTGAAAGAAAATGCAAAAAAGGATAAATTGGATTATGCATACTCTCAAATGTTAAGATGTTTACAAGGGTGCATCTAGTATAGATATTTAATGCGCAATGCATCGATTAACAAGAGCATAAGTGAACCCAATAAGAAAACCTATCACCCTCCAAATAAAGAAAAGAGAAGAAAATAACAATTTATGTGCAAGTTTAGTTATAAGATAAGAGCATCTATCAAATGTTATTTTCAGGAAGAAATTCATAAGAGATACTGAAAAATTCTAAGCTGTTGCAATGCTTTTCATATATTATATTCAGAGGATGCTTAATTTCTTAAAGTTAATGAGTACTTGTGGTAAATTTCTGCTTAACGATTGCCTTTTAAGACTTCCTAATAAACACCTTATATGTATTAATTTCGATTATATATTTCAAAAGAAAATCACAAGCGTAAAAATAGTTTTATGAAGCGTTTCAATCAACTTCTCAAATTCTATGAGCATCAGTGACGTCAGGTCAAGAATAATACATCTGAAAATTGCTTGTCAGAATATATATATATATATATATATATATATATATATATATGTGTGTGTGTGTGTGTGTGTGTGTGTGTGTGTGTGTGCGTATATCGTGTAGTAGTAAAATATGGAATAATTTTCAATGTTTTTTTCTAGTCTGATTACTCCAATAAAAGAAGTGATAAATCAACATTTTCATGATTAACTGTACTATTCAAGTACCTTTCCATTAAAATTCAGCAAGAAGAGAAACGACAAAGAATCTATGATTTGCTTTACGCCGAAAGCTGGCCAAAAACAGCTCCGAAATAGGGGGAAGTTCTTCATGGCCTCCATCGAGCCCAGCCCTTAACCTCCTTGATTACACTATATGGAGCGTTTTAGAAAACAAATATTGGTTCGCTTAAGACTGCTATTGAGGACGAATGGGATAAAATGTGTAAAGAATTAACTTTGAAGGCACGCAAATCGTTTCTAAGATATGTTGGTAAATAAATCGAAATATTGCAGGCTAAATTGAGTAAATTTATAGTTTTGTGCCTATCTTCTTATTTTGTTGTTTATTTTGTAAATCAAAAATAATCTTATAATAGAGTCCTTTTTCGTGATACTAGTATATTCCTAATTTTGCTTTTGAAACCTATACACACACACACACACACACACACACACACACACACACACACACACACACAGATATATATATATATATATATATATGTATTACATATATTAAAATATTTAGACATAAAAGAACAATAGGTTTTCGGAGGATTATTTTATTTGTAGAAATATTTGCCAAGGTTAAACGTTTCTAATTTTTGACTTTCATAGTGCTGTCTAATTTGCTTAATATAACGAAATAGTTAAAGAAATTTTAAAGCATTCTATTTTCGTTGGTAGCGTTTAGTTTCAAATTTGTCATTTTTAATAAGCGTTCTAAAATAAGAATAAAAACGCGAAAGATATCTATCTATCTATCTATCTATCTATTTTAACGTTGATATTATTTTAGTTCATATCTATCTATAATAAAATTCCAAGATATATCTCTCCGTATTTGTCAGCGTTAACCTTCTTTCTGTTTCAGTTTAGTTCGATTATCTGTTTATCTATCTTCTAAATGTAAATAAACAATGAAGGTGAACTATTTCAAATAATAATTTTTTAAAGTTTTCCGCATCAAGTAGACCAAATAAGGAGACAAATTTTAACAATCCGGTAACTGTTTGATAGTTTTATAATTTGAAATGGTAGTGGAGTCAAACATTTTACAGCGTTTTTTTAATTATGTATATAAACTAACGCATTGGAATTTTTCAAATTAAAGTTGTGATTAGTTTTTTAGTTATGTTTGGCAAAACTATTATATATGTCTTCACTCTTTGAATCTCTTTAATGATTAAAAATACGTTTATTTATATTACAGGTTTCACAGTCATTTTTTCATTACTATCCTGAAATGGAATTTTATACATCGACGCTCCAGATTTTATGAGCCCCAACCTGCTATAATTTAAAGTCATGTCAAATCTGAGTTGATGGAAAGTCAGATAAATCCATAAATAAAAGATAACCGATTCATAAAATGTTCTGGGATTATAAAATAGAAACCTCTCACGCTCTCAGTGCAATCAGTCCAGACCTAGAATTGATTATCAAGAATTAGAAAAACAAACTTTTCATCAAGTGGATTTGGTACTTCCAGTGGACCATAGTAAAAGAGAAAGTTGATAGTTAAAAAGGTTGGGTAACATGGAGGTGAGGTTAATACCGATCGGAGTTTGGTCCCTTAGAACAGAACGAAAGAACCAAGAAAATGAAAACCTGAACTGGAGAATCAAGAACATCTCGACTTGAGTACTTTTAAAATCGGCTGAGGCGCTTATAAGACTCCTGGAGATTTGAAGAAATTTGATGTCACTCAGAATCTAGTGAAAAACCACTTATATAGACTTTTCAAGATAACTGAAAAAGTTGTTAAACATTTGGGAGACGTTGATAAAATTATAAGTGGTGCACTGGGAACCGTTCTCAAAGGCTTAACAAAAAGTACAGGAAGACAGAAAATCAGAGGTAGAATTCAGACTCTCCATTATTAAGATCGGCGAGAATACGTCAAAGACTCTTGGAGACTTGCTGACAGTCAAATCCCTGTCATGGCCCACTAGTTTAGACAAGTATCAAAAAGTCAATATATTTGTCATAATAACAATAATAATGTACTTATATTTCAAATGAGAAAACTTGGGCAAGGCTACGGAAAAGAAACTTTAGAGAAAAACTGAGTCTATTTTAATATCATCACAAAAAACTCGCCGCAAGGAACAACTATATTAAAGCGAAAAAATAAGACGCAACAGAGTTGCAAGTGTAGGTTTTGTGGTAATTGAGTCGAAACCATTATTTATATAATAAATGAGTGCTACAAACGATCATAAAAAGAGTACAAGACAAGACATGACTGGGTGGAGAAAGTGATCCACAAGGAACTGTGCAAGAAATTGAAATTTACCTTAAAGCCAAGTGGTATATGCAGAAATCATAATCCTTCCTTTGGAATCAGCCGCACAAAATTCTCTCCGATTTTGAGATACAAACCCATTACCTAAACCCGCCTAGAAGACCAGACCTTGTGATTATTAACAATAAAATAAAATAAAACAAAACGTCAAAAAGTCAACTTTGCCATCCTGGCTGAATATAGAATAAAAATTTAAAAAAAAACGAAAATGAAATAAATACTTGCCAGCGAACTAAAAATCATGACGACGACGGTGATACCAATTGTCATTGGTGCACTTGGAACAATCATCAGAATATTAGAAAGACGGTTGGAGGAGTTGGAAATTGTAGAAATAGCCGGGATCATCCAAACTACAGCATTGTTGAGGTCGGCCAGAATACTGAGAAGAGTACTGAGGACCTGATGAGTTTTGCTGTCATTCAAAATTCAGTGCGAGGTTATGAGCAAACGCTTGCCTGAAAAACTATCAATTATCAATAATAATAGGGTGTAGATTATATGTTAATAAAAATGAAACCATAAAAATACAACCATGAATTATATAATAATCCCCCAAAGTAAACTAGTGCAAAAAGAGTATAAAAGTAGACATGTTTAGGTGGTAAAGTTGATCCACTGGGAATTGTGCCAGGAATAGAAATTTGGGCATACTATCAAATGGTACGCACACAAAGTATAATCTATCCTGGAGATTGAGGTGCATAAAATTCCCAGTGATTTTGAGATTACAGATTACCTAGTCCCGGCCAGAAAAGCACACCTTGTGATATTTAACTAGAAAAGAAAACTTGCTACGTTTCGCTTTTTACTGTTAATCAAATTATAAGCGAATGCAATAAACGAGGAATTGAGTACGAAATTAATATCTGATTGGACACGGCGACACGAGTTCAAATCCTGGACGAGACTGATTGCATTTCACATAGCACTAATACTCTTGGGAAAGGTATGAATCCAATTATTCTCCCTCCAGCTATGGGTAAATAGTAGGGCAGACAAGGTTCTTCAGCCTTGTTGAGGCAACAAGTCTAGGAGAAGGAAAACTCAGAATTCAAACCTGTTAAACTCCGCTTAAAAATTGACCTTGTGTCATATCCTGCCCGAGCGGAGGTGTTGGGTAAATAGGATCAAATTATAAGCGAATGCAATAAACGAGGAATTGAGTACGAAATTAATATCTGATTTGACATTAAATATACACAAAGCACAATCTGTCTAAAGAAATTAGCGATTGTAAATTCTCTTGCATTTTTGAAATATAAATTGATCACCAAATCCTAACTAAAAGGTAAGACTTAGTGTTGATTAAGAAGTAAAAAAAAGAGTCATACCGTTGATTTTCCTCTATCGGCAGACCACAGCAGGAAGATTTAAAAAACAACTAAAGAAATGGAAAAAAATGCTTGAATTTTGTCAGATATTAAAATGAAAAAAAATGTGGAAAATGAGTATGAGTGTGACATAATTTTTGTTAACGAACTTGGAACGGTCGCCAAAGGATTAAAAAAGAAGACTGGATTAACAGGAAATCAGAGGGAAATTTGAAACCATCAAGACTACATTTAAAGATTGGCTAAACTACATGTAGGAGTCCTGGAGATTTAAGGAGACTCATACTCTATTGAAAGACTCTCAGCTAACGCTGTTATGCAATGAATAAGGGTAAGTACCTCGATTTTTCCTAGAGAATTGAAAAAAAACAAACTATGGAGCATGAAGGTGACGATTATACCAATCGTGATTGGTGCTTTCAGTAATGTAGCTAAAGGATTATTAACGGGACTGGAGAACTTGAAAATTAGAGGACTAGTGGAGACCATCCAAACTACAGCATTGTTGAAAACAGCCAGAATACTGAGAAAAGTCTTGGAGACTTGAAGTGATTTCCTGCCACTCAAACTCCAGTGAAAGACCATTATCTAAAGCTGATGTGAAAAAAATTTAAGGAGTAAATAATCATAATAATCATTTATTGATCCATAACAATCGTTTTGATCATATAATTTCCATTTGAATAATCTTAATGAACAGGAAATTATTAGCGTAAACAATTAAAGAAAAACATTGATCATGTACACGCACACACACACACGTGTGTGTGTGTGTGTGTGTGTGTGTGTGTATGTGTGTGTGTGTGTTTCCGAATACCTATCTAGAGCTGAATACGACTCAAGGCACATTTTTAAGCAGGGTTTAAGAAGTTCAAATTTAGAGGTTACTTCTCCTAGACTAGTTGCCATACTAAAGATCCGATTTAGCCCAATTATTTTTCTCTAGCTAGATAGAGAATGTTTTGATTCATACCGCCCAGAAGAATATTAATGCTCTGTGAAATGCACACAGCTTTGTCCAAGATTTGAACTCAAGCTGACGTGTCCATTTCTTATGAACATAACCATGATACCATAAGCCGACTCAGATCCATACAAAAGAGTAGTAATTACGAGGGTCTTGTAATTCTTAATGCTGACTAGAATCCGGGACCACCAAGCGTTTGCAAATTAACAAGCTTGATGCCTATCATAAGAGTTGTGTTTGTTCTATTTGTGGATTCACATGTCAGAACAGAAGCTTTAACTCTGATGTCCTTCTAAAGTTAAGTATTGCTCGGATAGAAACTTTACTCATCCAAGTACAATTGCAATCGGCTGGACATAACATCCAAATGTGAGACAAAACATTCGTAAAAATTCTGATTTATTACCAGCTTCATCATCGAAATAGAAATGTACAAAAAACATCTGAATAGTATGTTCTTTTAATACAAACGTTTTAAAAGTATAAAAATGACAATTATTTCTGTCAAACTCTGCTCTAACACTGGTAAATGAAATTTAGAGATTAAACCATTTTTTATGAAAAAAACAGAAGTTTTGCACATCTTAATTAACGATAGTTTTGAAAAAAGGAAACAAAAAAAAAATGAATCTGTACGTACTTTTTCTAAAGTGGTACAAAAATAAACAAAATCGTTTGAAAGCGATTTTTTTCTAGATAACGATTACAAAGTAAATCACATTAATGTATCACGTACTTTATTTATAACTGGGCTAATTTGAGAATTTTGAGATAAAAATTGTTATTTTTCAATTGATTAATCATAAGCTGTCTGGAAACAAGAATAAGTAAATCTTTTGTTATATAGTGTTTGCTTTGTCATACCAGACTGAGTGATTGATTTTATCCCATTATAACCTAATGTTTAAGAAAAGTTAAGATAAATATAAAAATCTCCATAGATATTTACATATTGGTTAATTTAAATATATTGTACATACGTTTATATTCACTTGAAATGGATGTTTGTGTGCATTTACAATCCAATTTATATATGTATCTCATCTTAATTTCATTATAAATCGTAAAATTAAACATAGCAGTTATAATAAGCAAATAACATGACAACCCGTTGCAGTGTTTGCCAAGAAAATAAAGAATCGTGTTCATTGTAAGTTGATATTCATATTCTTACCTCGTCATTTCTTCTGAATTTCAGCACACATTTCTGTAAATCTTTATCCTTTAACCCATCGACTTTTTTTCGCGAATACTTGTTAACAGCCTTAAAAAAAACCATCTCTGTTCGTCAGTAATGCTCATTGTATCCATCAGAAAAAAATTAGAGTCTGATTTTTAGTCTACTTTAAATTCCGATGGGTTAAAGGGTAAAAAATTACCCACATTTCAATGATTAACAAAGACTGATGATTAAAAAAAAATTGCATGCAATTATTTCTATGCAATAATAACCATTTGTTTTCACACAGTTATATTGTTTCAAGTAACTAATAATAAGTATCCTGAGGAAACAATTAATGCTACAATTAATCTTTTTTTAACTAAAATGATTCACCGTTATATGGTATATATAATGCAAATAATTTGAAACACATATATTTGATCCCTAGATCGGTTGGTGTAATGGTTTGTAAGATAGACTCATTGGGTTCCCTATTTATTCGACCCTGTGCTACATCAAAGCAAAAAGTTGTAGTAAATTACTCTGAGTTGTTAAATTTGAATATCTTACTACCCAGATCACAAAAGGAAATTTTGGAGAAAAAAACAAGTATTTTCTAATTAAGTTTGAAATTAGCAATTGAAAAAAACATTTTCTATCAAAGGCAAAGAAAAAGCAAACATTATCAAATATTCTTTTCTTTTTTTCTTACCAGAATCGTCAACCCCAATCTTAAGTTAAACAATTTAATTTTCTCAATATTAGGTGGCCGTGGGTAACTCGAACCACACAAACCAAAACTAAGAATATTTGGAAGACACTGTTAGTTATATTTAAAGGAGGTAAGAAGAAACACTCTTTCCAATGCTTTGTTGTAATACACTCGATAAAATGTTGAAGCATTCAATAAACTACAAAGATAGATTTGCAAGTGATGTATTGAATGAATAAAAACTTTCACATCAGTAGATTCAATATTTCTTTTCAGAAATCATTAAAAACTTTTAGTGCATCTTTTCGTCTTTGGAAAATGTTTGAAATCGATTGAAAAAAAATCGTAATAAAAAAAGCATATTGTCCTGAAACCCTATAGGTCTTTAAAACATTTAAGTACAATTGTATAAAACTCTAATCGCTTTTTTTTATATATATATATAATTGGTTGAGTGCGAAACAATTCAGACGGAAATGCATCATTTGTTGCTTTGAAACGAATCATGAGTTTTCTCTCAAAATTACATAAAATATAAAAGATAAAATTCGGACTTGATTTCACGGAAGATAATCTGTCCTCTGTAAACAGACATTTATTAATGAAGCAGATAATAATTGTTTTGAGGGTTTAAAATCTGTGAAAAATGGATTTTGTCACAATGTAATTACAAAGCTCTTTCAATCCTTCATCAACAAATTTTTTACATTTATTTATTTTCTTTTTTTTTTCAGTTTCTTTCTAAAGAGAATCTTTTACCTTAGGATGCTCTGCCTTAAGGAAAATTCGCTTTATTTTATGCTCTGCTGGGTTCATCTACTGATACAAAATAGAATTGCTTTAAAGGTGAAGATATTAGTTATTTCTATTGGAGCAAATGATTAACGACTTAACATTCTTCAGTATTTTGTATGCATCAAGGTATAACCAAAAAATATTTAATTACATTTAATTGTTAGATAAAATGCTGAGTCTGTCTTTCCGCTTTCTACATATAGCTGTCACACAAAAACAACCGTTTATTTTCGTCATGAATTATATAAAGAATTGCAGGTTTTAAGTACTGGAAAGGTCACGGACACTCTTCTAAAATGATTATCTAATATGCACATTTTGCAATTAAAATTGTTTATCTAAGAAATCAAACAGGTTATAAAAAATTAGATTAAAAATAAATAACAATGTTTCATTTGTCGTTTGAAATCTTATGAGTTTCCTTTTTTTTCTTGTTTTCTTTTTTAATTGTTATGATTATTCTTTTTCGAAAAAATAGTAGCCGTCAAACATTTTAAGAAAACCGCATCTTAATTTTTTCTAGTTAATTCTTTTTTTTCAACTACGCTCATATTTAACTAATTTTGTTTTGTGGATATGCTGATGTTACAATCACTGACCAAAATTAAGGAATCAGCACGCTCATAGTATGTTCACTGAGAATTTTACTTAGCTGTAAATAAACTAACACACACACACACACACACACACACACACACACACACACACACACACACACACACACACATATATATATATATATATATATACTTTAAGAAAAATAAAAACCGGTCACATTAGGATTATAAATTTATTTCATCCTGTTATGGGTATTGATATGAATCAATAACATTAAGATAATTGCATTCAGAATAGACACAGGAAGATACGAAAGAAGATAGAAGGGCATTTAAGCTTTCAGGATTCAAAAAAGGAGTCTCATCAAATAATAAGATAGTTAATTTCCTGGATGTGACTCTAAACCTTTCGAATAACACATATAAGCCTTTTCTAAAAACTGACCCGTACCCTTCCTATATTAATGTAACTCGACTCACCTCAAGACCATAATTTAAAAAGTCCTCGAGGCAGTAAAATTGAGAATAAGGGATTTATCCGCCAACGAGAAAATATTCCCAGAGAGTAGTAAGACATATATGGATGCTCTTAAAAATAGCGGTTTTAGGGAAGTGTTTACCTACCAAGAAGAAAATATACCTAATGATATTAATAAAGAAAATAAGAAGTACAGTGAAAAAAATAGAGAATGAAAAATTATATGGTTTAACCCCGCTTTTTGTAGACTAGCAAGCATAAATGTAGGTAAATATTTTTTTGAAATTGATAAATAAGCACTTTAAACATAATAATATACTACATAATATATTTAATAGAAAAACGTTAAAAATTAGTTACTCCAGCACGGAAAATATTTTCAAATAATCAATAATCATAATAAAGAGATAATTAAGGAATTTCATGACCGAACGAATAATAATAATAATAATAATAATAATGATTTGAAGAAGAAGAAGAAGAAGAAGAAGAAGAAGAAGAAGAAGAAGAAGAAGAAGAAGAAGAAGAAGAAGAAGAAGAAGAAGAAGAAGAAGAAGAAGAAGAAGACAAAATGAATGTAATTATAAAACTCGAATGAATTCATCCATGAATGGATTATGCAATTTATATAATATAATATACCAAGGAATCATTTACCCAAAAGAAAATAGAAAAACTTATATCGGGATTTCGTCGACGGAGTGGAAGTCTTGATACGCTAATCATAAATTTTCTTTCTCCCATGATCATCTGAAAAACCAAACTACCCTATCTAAGCATTTTTGGAGTTTGAAAAATAAAGGTTTGAACCCTATGATTAAATGGTCCATAGTGAAAAAGTTGAATACACCAAAATGCTTTGATAGTAGATAAAATCTGTGCCTAGAAGAAAAAAAATACAAATAATGATATACCCAGACACTGAAAAAATTTTAAATCAGTGATGTGAATTAATAACTAGATGTAGACATTGGAATACATTCAAACTATTGACAAATTATCATGGATAATATTTAATTAACCAAAACATAGGATTAATTTAAGATTTGAGGTGAAATGAATAAAATAAAATAAAATAAAAAGATGAGAAGATACCATGTGATGTGTACGTACTTTTCAATGTAAGGGTAACTGAATTAATATGCACGAATATAAATTTTGAATTTAAAATTTTAATTTTAAATTTTGAATTTAATTTAAGATAAGTGTTACTGTATACTTATGTTAGGTTATTAAGGAATGTTGTACTTCCCTAAATTATTATTTAATCTGGAGTTTTAAGTTGAAATCTATTTAAACTTTAGAAATGAAAAGAAAAAATTAAATTAATTTACTGAGATTCCAACCGGTGATAAAAAAATAAAAAATAAAAAATCGGAAGTGAGCGAAATAAGGCGGAAACTCTTCACCCCTCTTCACCTCCTCCCACCCTTCCTTCGTTCCAGTGTGTATTCTGAATGTAATTATTTTGTCCATTTGATCTAAAGAATTCCTGTTATTTTTAGTGTTATTGATTCATATCAATACCCATAACAGGATGGAAATAAATTTATAATCCGAATGTAACCGATTTTGTTTTTCTTAAAGAAATTATTGCTCTGTGATGTCAGTTACATTGAGCTCTTTACCAGGAAAATGTAAATTTTCATAGTTGAATGATTTTTTGTCATGACGGAATTATTCCCGACTCCGATTTAACTGGACCGAATAATATATATATATATATATATATAATATTGGAAGAAAAACTCAACAGACTGTTTTTGGGCTATAATAAATTTATTTCAGCGGGTCACTTCATATGAAAGATCAACTGAAATAAATTCATAATAGCCAAACGAGTTTTGTTGAGTTTTCATTTTGATTATATGACTTTGCTCAAAATATAATTTATAAATTTGAATATTAATCATCATACATTGAGCAATCCTGAAGATTTATAAGAATACACTTATATATTTAATCTGCTACAAGATGTTGAGGCTAAACCACCAAAAAACAGATAGCTAGGACCACAGAGACATTTATGAACTGAGAAAACAAATACAGAAGAGATCGGGGGAACCAGAAAATTGAGGACAGAGATACATATTCGTGCAGAGAGGCTGAAACGTTTTTAGTTAAGTGATTTCGTGGTGAAGGGTTACATAAACTTTTTCCTCTCCAAAAAACATTCTTTCAATTTTTTTTTCATCTTCTTCTACCTTTTAAAGCTGCGATTGTTATTCACACAATAGTTCGCAATAAAAATGAAATGCTATTCTAATCAAAATGACAAGGTATGGTTTGGTTTGGTTTGGGTTGGTTTCTTCCTTTGATGGCATATCAACCTTTATTGGTTATTTAATGCCAAAACCATTCTCTTAGAAAAACAGCAGTGGTACTATTTAACCCATAGCTGAGAGGATAATGGGGTTCATACCTTTCCCACGGGTTTTTGCCCGAAAGTGAATGTGTTAATGACATCGGTTCCTATTTTCTAGTACTGAATGCTCAATCTACGAAAAATGAATTTTTGAATAGCATTAAACTAATAAAAATTCGAGTTTTTTTTTACATCGTAATTATGTATTCAGAAATGACCGAGGAGATTATTCCATCATTTTTGCTAGGGGTAATAATTCACCAAGCTTAACAAACATAAAGTCAGTATTCGACAACAGATGATTTCACTAGTTAAACTTGGTACGGCGTTGATGACGAGGTGCCCATGGTGTAATGCTTACCGTCGTAGGAAATGGACACGGCGACACGAGTTCAAATCCTGGCCGAGACTAATTGCATTTCACATAGCACTAATACTCTTAGGAAAGATGTGAATCTAATTATTCACCCTCCAGCTATGGGTAAATAGTAGGACAGACTAGGTTCTTCAGCCTTGGTGAGCGGAGGGGTTGGTAAATATGGTTTATGACGAGGCGTAACCATGCCCATTTTTATAGCGTTTATTCAGATCATTTAACTGATGAAAATAAAATAAAAGAGGGATTACATTAATTTTATTGAGATTTACTGAAGCTGAGCAATTTACAATATATGCTAACATTAGGACGTTTCCATTTTCATAAAATATGCGCCCCGTACAAAGATATGCACCTGACGAGAAAAACTGGAAATTACAGATTTAAAATGAATCATTTTATAATGACAATAATATAACCAAAAACATCAGCACACCTAGTAACACAGAAATATATTCAAATGCATTTCCATATTGGATTACTGAAGTTATATTTGGGGTGAAATTTGCAGACTAGTCTTAAAATGATATAATTTAAAGTCCTCGTATACGATTCTTATTTGACAAGTTTACAATACACACTGAATAGAAAATGAAGATTTAACTGTTGGAAAATAAGATATTTTCATATGGTAAAACATTTACTGAAACTATTTAATAACATGGTTAGTAATACATAAGATGACACGATAATGAAATAAAATAATGTTAGTTATACAATATGTTATTAATAGTCATCGAATCTGATTCTTGAAATTTATCAAATTTAAAATTTGAACATGGAAATGACATGTTTTGCAAAGATGTGAATTTATATTATAAAATGACTACGTAAAGACATCTTGACATCACAGCTAATTCTCGATAAAGTTTGATCAAATGTCTCGATATTTTATAGTGTGTGTGTGTGTGTGTGTGTGTGTTTTCCTCGGAAAACACAACATTATGAAAATTCAGCACCTTTCAATCTCACAATATCTTGTTTTTACATATTTTTCATGTTTCCTAAACTGAAAATTAATCAAAAGGATTAAGCTTCATAATAAAAAGGGACATTAAAGAGAAAAAGCAACTAATAAATTGATAAGTATGTACATATCAAATTAGATAGCCAGCTTAACGAAATAACACACATAGATAGATAGATAGATAGATAGATAGATAGATAAGAAGTCAGTGAGACATATGTACAATTATAAATATCGATTGTCGATTATGCTCGTAGGGTGAGGATTTAAGCAAAAACAGTTTGCATCAAAAAGTTCATTTTTCAGACTTATTGTATTCCTCTCCTCATGATCAAGTTCTGAATATTAAGCAATATCGAATAATTAAAATTTTTCTTTAGGTTTATTTCATAAAACTAATATTTATAGCTATCAAATAAAAGTTGTGTTGCGTATTATTGTTAAATAGTTTATTTACTGCGACATAAAAAACATAAGTAGAAATACTCTTAGAGTGGAAATTCTATATTTTTGCAAGGTGTCTGAGGGGAAAAACTGAGTTACTTTTAATTGAACGTCTATAAAAGATAAATAGTATGTTTATTATCTTTGTTAAGCCTTTTTACAAGAATATCATTTAATGTATTTGACCTCAAACAAATATCTACAATTTTATTACAGACGTTAGTTTCCTAGCAACTCTTATGCTTTATCTTTGACAGAATGTTTTTTGATCGAGTGTTTTGTAGAAACAGCTGCAAATTCGAGGTCAGCTCGGTATATACCTAATTTTGACTCGATCAGTTTTATTTTACCGTGTTTAAGCATGACACGAAAGCGATTCGCCATATTTAAACTCTTTTTAACATTTAACTTCTAGATATGTATCTTTCTTTATTGTTCAATGTCAAGGCTGATATTACGGTTAAACAGTCTTTTGACCTTTACGCCTAGTAACCCAATAAAGTTTATAAATAAATCAGTTACCGAAGGACTGCATATATGAATGAGCTCATAATGTAGCATAAAGAGTGTGGTGTGAATTGGGAAAAGATATACGGGCTAGACAGTACATTTCAAACTTTTTCCTTTGTAAAAAAATTAATTTCGTTTCAACCCAAAATAATTTATGGCTATATAACTCTCAGTGAGTTCCTTACACCAGCGTTAGTTGATGATCCCTCACTGGATTCTGAGTGAAGCTAGTTTCCACAAGTCTCCTGGGATCTTCTCTGTATTCTGGCCAAACTTAATTATGTTGTACATTGGCTCATCCCATGATTTCCAACTCTTTCAACAACTTTTCCCATTCTTTGTGGATCATTTCAATCTTACCAATTCTTATCGGTGTTATCGTCATCTTCACGTTCCAGAGATTTTAGTACTTTGGAAAGATCAAAATACTTATCTCTCTTTTCGTATTCTTTAATTTTCATTTTGAGTTCCGTAATCCGGCAAGTTTTCTGTTTCTTGTTAACTATCACTAGGTTTGGTCTTCTTGTCTGATATTATGTGATCTGTTTGCATCTCAGAATCTCAGAGAATTTCGTGTTTTACTCTCCAGGATTCTGCATATACTATTCTCTGCATATACTATTTTGTCATATGGTCAAATTTCAAAGTTTTGCACAATTCCCAGTGGATCAGTTTACTCACTAATTCATGTTCTGTCTTGTACTTTTTTGCGCAAATTTGCTGCATTCGCTCATTATTCGATTAATCGTCTTGTCTCTATCACTATAACCAACATTTGATATTCTCTTGCGTCTAATTAATTTTCGCTTCACCATACCTGGGTTACACGGCGTTGTTTTGAGTTTCTATTAGAAGACATTCAGTTTCTATCTTCTCTCTTCCCTTTCGTAACCAAGTCTTCCTGTGAGAGATTTTGACTGTCTGTATTTTGAAATACCAATACAATTGCTTTTCTGTATCCAAGTTAGCTTGGTTCAGTTGATAGTTATGTTGTCAATGCTTTTTCGGATGGCTCAGATTAGTTTTTGTTCTAGAATTCGTATCGATGCATCCTCACTATTTCAATATTGGCGATTCTTTTTCCTCCTTCTTTATTGACACATTTAGTCTGTCTATGGCATCTTTTAGATGTAAGGCTTTATGCATCATCAACATTTTTTGTCTTCCGATTGATTTTTCGGACTTATTCTCTTGTCTACTTAAAGAAAGGTCCCGAGTATCTTACATGGCAAACAACTCACCTTTTTATCGCTTTGATGCAATTCCTGTTGCTGAGCTTGGTTGCGAAAACTTTCTCGTTCTTCTGAGGTATTCTTTTCTCTTTTTTCCCATATTTCTGCTTGTTCCATGACCTCCAGTTCGAATATAACCGAGTACTTTTAATTTGCTCTTTCTCCTAACATTCTGATTCTTTTTTGATTTTGCAATTCTATTCAAGTTATGCTATATCATCTCTATCTGCTACTCATTTACGGCTTTGATCAAAAGAGTTCAAGTAACATGACTAGGGGTATGAGTCTTCTTTTTTCTACAACTACTCCTGTCACAAATTCATTTTCCCATCATTCCTTTTTTTTTCTCTCTTTTCCCCCTTCCCCCACCATACAAAATATATGAAACTCACATTTCCTTTTTGAAAGGCAAAGTATACAACTCTTATTTCGATAATAGAGCAAAAAATGTTAAAGAATTTTACAAACCGCTAATATTTTCCTGTGTTTCAGTAAAGTTAAATCTATCGTGCAGCATTATTTTCCTTTGGAATTATTCTTTTCTCATCTGCAGTCTCTTTTTTCCTCTGAATAAATCCAAATTTTTTTTTCCTCTAAAATTCTAGTCTCGTAACTTGGGATATGAACATTTTCTTCTGCTATTGCGGCTGTTATTTCTTCATTTTATAACCATTTCTTTTTTCTCTTTCTTCATCGTTCTTATTGTTATTATATTACACCTTGCAACTTTTTCACTCAAACGTTTGCTGATGGACCTTCACGGGAGTCTGAGTAACAGAAATTGTCTTCAAGTCTTTAGGACTCTTCGAAGTATTCTGACCAATCTTAAAGTAGTTTGGATGGTCATGGCTTGTCATCCAAATACCCAATTCTTCTAGTCCCAATTGCAGCCTTTTAGTCCTGTTTGCAGTGCACCAATTACAGTTTGTATCACCTTTCTGTTCCATAATTTTTTTTTCTCCGTCAAGGTCTAAGTTATTGTTTCCTTTTTTCTCCTCTTTGGACTTCCAGGGCGGCAATATTTACTATTTCTTCTTTTCATAGTTTATTTCGAAGTGTTTGCTTCTGATCGGGTTTTGGTAGTATATTGGTATTTCAAAATTTCAGAGAATTTTGTGTCTTATTTTCAGGGACGAATTCGGCTCTGTGCATATACCATTTGTTCATTTGATGGAATTTCAGTTTTTGCACGATTCCCATTGGACAACGTTTCCCACCCAGTCGTGTCAAGACCTGTACTCTTTTCATGCTAGTTTGCTGCATTCGATTATTGTGTGATTAATCGTTTCGTCTCACAGCACAATCTACACTTGCTATTCTGTAGCTTCTTATCTATTTTCTCTTTAACATAGTTGGTCCTTATGGCTTTATGTTGTGCTGCTATTAGAAGCTATTCATTTTCTTTCTTATGGTTTCCAGTATTCAAGCCACTCTCAGCACACTCGTAGTTTGAATACTTTCAAGTCATACAGTGATTTCCAATTCATCTCATCTTCTTTCCAATCCTTTCAGTACTGTTACAAATGAGCCAATTTGAACTGGTATTCCTGATACTCATATTCCACAAATGCCTTAATACTCTTGCAAGATCTAAGTACATTTTTTCTTTCCTTTCGTTTCATTTCACTTTCACTTTTAGTTCCGCTGAGTCGGCAAAATCCACAATAAGCCAAGGTCACCTTTTTTGCCTTATTACTTGGTCTGGCATATCTGCCAGGATTAAGTGATCCATTTGTATTTCAAAGTCCCACAGAATTTTACATGTTTCTTTCTCTTGGAATAATTCTAGTTTGTCAAATATCATTTGGTAGTTTGGTCACATTCTAGTTTCTTGGATAATTACCAATGGATCACCTTTCCTACCCAGTGTTGTTGCGTATTTTTTCCTTCTGTGCTAGTTTGCTAAAGTCGCTTAGTATGTGATTAATCGTTTGATCTCTAACACCACTTAATCTGCACCTGTTCTTCTATTGCGCATGATCGATTTTGGCTTTCGTATAATTGGTGAGATATGTACTTTAGAGCTTGGTTTCGAGAAGTTTTCTCATTCGTCTAAGGAATTCTATTCTTTTTTTTTCTCTCTCTCCCATATCCACTTCTTTGATCGCAACTACTTCCAGTATTCTCAAGTACAGATAAAATCCCTTTTCTTTGGGTGTTCTGATTCTTTGTTGATTCGATCATTTCTATTTTTCACTCTTTATTATGAGCACGGCAAATTTTTTATGCCAAATTCCATTCCAACATAGTGACTATAAATTCTTTCTTGTTTTTTTTTATATCCGAATGTCAATGCCTTTTTCATTTTTTACAAATTGCTTGACGTCGTCCATGTACATGAGGGGATTAATCTCCTCGTGTGATTTTATAAATTTTAAAAATCTATTTTGTTTGTTTGGTTGGTTTTTGTAGTTTAATGGCATATCAAACTTCTTGGATTATTTAATGTCAAATCCATACTACTAGAAGGATAATAGTTGTAATATTTAACCCATAGATGAGAGGATAAGTGGTTTCCTACCTTTCCCAAGGGTATTTGTCCGAAAGGGAACGTCATTGCGCAACTTGAATTCAAACACGCTTACAACGATTCTGCTGTTCAGTTCTTTAGCCATTGTACCACGATGACTACATCCCTTTTAACTTCTAGTACTCTTCCTAAATATATTGATGAGTGGCATCACAGGTATTACTAATTGAGCCAGAACGAATCTCCTAGCAAGATGCCTGTTTGGATTTTCACCTCTGTTAAACTTTATCCTCCAGCGGTAAGTTCTACATTTCTGCTCTTCATGACTTCCGTGATGATTTTTTTTAGTAGCGTGTACATTTTCTGACAATATTTATCCAAGATTGCACACCAATATCATAAGCAATTTTAAAATCTATCCACGACATGGCTATATTTACCGGCCCCGTTTAATCTTCTTCAGGATTTGTTGATCAATATACAATAAGTTAGCTGTCCCTTATTTTCTCCCGTGGCATCTTTTCTCTTCTTTGGGAAACAGTCTGAAGTATACAAAGAAAAAAACTGTTCTGCTTCATAATATGTGCAATTAGGATTTTCCACGGCATGGGAAGACACATTGTCGTTTCATAGTTGTTGTGGCTGGTTCATATTTATCAGGCTTCCTGGATTAGGGTAGTCTTTTCTTTAGGCATCCATTCGGGTATATTTGCTTCTTCTAGTTCACGAGCCAGATTTTCTGGGATGGACGAGGATGTTTTATACCAGAATCAGTGTATGCCATGATGTCTTGGCCTTTTTGAATCGGTATTTTTTTCAGTTATTCTCTGAGTGAAGCCGCATGTATTTCTTTTTCAGGTCTCTCTTCAATCTTTGTAATTATTTTTCATGTTATTTTGGCCTTTCTGTTCTTTTTCTTTTCGTTTCCATCGTTTAATCCAAAATTGTTTTGTTTCCTTTAAATCCAGTTGTGGGTTTGTCCTCGTGCATTCTCCACCAACTTGGTCGTAGAATTTTCTTTCGTTATTTTTGAATGTTCAGTTTTATTTTTATAATTTAACCCAGTCTTTTTGAATTTCAAGTGTTCCTTCTTTCATCAATATCTCTTAATTAATAACTTCAGGTAGGATTGTCAGATTTGTCTATTTTGCTTTGACCTTTTCATCCGACCATATCCAGTTGTGTATTTTCTTCTTGTGCACATTCACTTGTTGACAATTTTCTTTGCTATTCATTTAATCTATTTCTCATCCAGCTTTCGTCATTCTAATTGGATTACTAAGGGGAGCAAAGATTTTATCAATAGCTAATTTCTCTGACTTAATTAGTGATGTTGTCGGTTTGGATATTTGATTATACAGAGTATACCATTTCGGTTTTTACCTTAACTTTTTCCAGGATTAGGTTCTGAAGGATTTTAGTGTCAAATGTTTTTTAGTGTTAAGGATATGCGGCACCTTGGTTAAAATAATTTTGCTTTTCAGTTCGGTCAGGGAGATCTTGCTTTTTTGTATCAAGTGATTATATTTGCTTATATTCTTCACTATTTATTTGTCCACACATTTCTAGTATCTCGAGGTTCGAAAAACCACCTTTCTTTAAAATAATTATAGCTTGGTTGGTAACCCTTTGGCTAATTGTTTTTGTTGAATCGTGGTAAGGAAGAGATACACTGTGAAATAGAGTTCATTATTTATTAACTGAAGTGGTTCAGTCCAACAAATATAAGTCTCGCGCTGTGGATGTTACGTCTGAAGTTGGTCTTACTCCTAACCGAGATCATTCAGTAACGACGTGCTTAAGAAACACGACGTCTTTTATAGCTCAGCGATACCAGAAGTCACGTGGTTGAGCCGCTATACAACAGTTTTTAATCTGGGAGAATTTTTCCAAATTTATATCATTATTTTTCAGTATCCCTTTTTTTGTGTCGAATTGCTCTTAAAATAACAGTAACGTACATATTTCTTGCCTTTTCTTGTCCATTTTTACTGTCGCCGTCTCTCCACTGAGAAGCTATTTTTGTCGTTGTTTTTGTACCTGAAAAATGATATCATTATTATTATTATTATTATTATTATTATTATTATTATTATTATTATTATTATCAGAGTTTTTCACACCAGCATTAGCTGATGGTATTTCAATGGAGTTTGAGTGACCACAAGTCTCCTTTAGTATTCAGGACTCTTCTGAGTATTCGTGCCGTTCTCAATAATGTTGGAGTTTGGATGGTCTCCAGTTGTCCTTCAACATCCAAGTCCTCCAGTCTCTTTAATAATCCTTTGGTGACTGTACCGAAGGCACCAATCACGATTGGTATAATTGTTACTTTCAGATTCCATAGTTTTTTCAATTTCCTAGGAAGGTGGAGGTACTTATCCTTCTTTTCACTTTCTTTCAGTTTTATTCTGTGGTCAGCCGGGACAGCAAAGTCAACAATTTTGCATGTTCTCTCTTCTTTTTTTTTTGTTGATTTCTATAAGGTTTGGTCTTCTGGCCGAAATTAGGTGCTCTATTTGTATGTCAAAATCGCATAGGCGTTTATGTGTGACATTATCATGGACAGATGCTTGGTTGCGCATTTTCTTCTTTGAGAGTTTTTCTCATCAGCGTTAGCAGATTGTTTCTCATTGGAGTCTTCTTAGTATTCTGGTCGTTCTCAACAATGTTTCCATGTTCTCCACCCGTCTTGTTATTTCCAAGAACTCCAGTCCCTGTAACAATCATTTGGTGACTGTACCAAGAGAAACAATTATAATTGGTATCAACACACTTTCATGTTCTCCAGTTTTTTTTTTCAATTCCCTGGCAAGTCCAGGTACTTGCTCTTTTTTCACTTTCTTTCGATTTTACTCTGTGGTCAGCGCGGACAGCAAAATCCACAATTCAGGAAGTTACCTTTCTTTGTTGTTTACTATTATTAGATCTTGTCGTCTGGTCAGGATTAAGTGATCTGTTTGTATTTCAAAATTCCAGAGGAGTTTGTCCGTCTCATTCTCCGGGACAGATTTTGGATTATGCATATACCGTTTCTTCGCATGGTCAAACTTCAATTTCTTGCACAATTCCCAGTGGATCATCTTGCCTACCCAGTCGTATCTTGTCTTATACTCCTTCTGTGTTAGTTTGCAGCATTCGCTTATTATGTGATTAACCATTTCCTTACTATCACCAACATAACCTGCGTTTGCTTTTTTGTTGCGTTTTATCTATTCTAGCTTTTATTTAATTGGTCTTTATGGCGTTATTTTGTCCCGCTATTTGAAGATTCAATTTCTCGCATAAGGTTTACCTTTTTAGTCATGTCCATGTTTTCTCCAATGAGATGTCGCTTGTTTATCGCTTATGATGTCCATAGAGTTTTTTTTCTTCCCATTTTCGTTTCCTTTTATTTTTGTTACGTTGATCCTCCTGTTATTAATCTTGTTTCTGGTGTCTGTAATCAGTCTTCCTCCGTGTTTTTTTTTATGTCGTCTTTGAGTTGTTGTATCTTTGCATCAACACTGTTATGAATGGCCCTTTTCTTCACAGCTATTGTATATCAATATCATTTCCCAGATGAAAGGCTTCCTGCGTGGTCATTAGTTTTCTTGTTCTCTTGTCCATTAGTTTATGTTCTTATCTGGTCCACTTCAAGAATTGTCCCGAGTATCTTACGAAGGGGACAGTCCAGGTATCTATCCCTTTTATAGGGTTCCTACTATTCAGTTGGGTTTCGAGAAGCTTTCTCGTTCTCCTGGGATATAGTTTTTTTTTAATTCTTTTATTTCTACTTATTTGACGGTGTCTGCTTCCAATATTCCCAAATATTTGTAGTTTTCCTTTTCTCCGAGCGTTCACATTTTTTATTGATTTGGTTGTTCTATTCCTTCCAGCATATGTCATTTCCCGTTTTTCATTGGTAGATTTTTCTATGAAAAATTCTATCCCTATGTCTTGAGTGTATATTCTCACAGCCTGTTTCCAATTCTTTTTTTGTTTTGGTTAACAGTTTCATTTCGTCTATGTATTAGGTTTTTGATCATTTCTTACTAAATTTGTATCTGCCTGCGAATTTCTGAGTAGGTGGTTGAGTGGCTTCATCACTATCACAAATAGTAATAGTGACAGTTAAGCTCCCAGGATTATTATTATTATTATTTAGAGATTTTTTACATCAGTGTTAGCTGATGGTTTTTCACGAGGGGTTGAGTGACAGAAAGTCTCCTCAAATCTCCAGGACTCATCTCCGGGTTCTTACCATTCTCAGCAATGCTGACATTTTGATAGTCTCAACCCGTCCACCAACTTCCATACTCCTTGAGAATCAGCTGGTCTTTCGCCGGAGTTTGAGTGACAGCAAGTCTCTTCAAGTCTCCAGGATTCTCCGCAGTATTCTGGACGTTCCCAAAATGTAGTACACGGCGACACGAGTTCAAATCCTTGACGAGATTGGTTGCATTTCACATAGCACTAACACCCTTGGGAAAGGTATGAATCCGATTATTCTCCCTCCAGCTATGGGTAAATAGTAGGACAGACTACTTAAGCCTTGGAGAAGTAACTAGTCTAGGAGAAGGAAAACTCTGAATTCAAACCTGTTAAACTCCGCTTAAAAAATTGACCTTGTGTCATATCCTACCCGAGCGGAGGGGTTGGGTAAATATTACAATGTAGTAGATTAGAGAGTCTCCACACATCCTCCAACCTCCAAGTCCTCCAGTCCCTTTAATGATCCTTTGGTGACTGTACAAAGAGCACTAATCACGATTGGTATAATTGTCACTTTCAGGTTCCATAGTTTTTTCAATTCTCTGTCAAGGTTCAAGTACCTATCCTTCTTTTCCTTTTCTTTCATTTTTATTCTGTGGTCAGCCGGGATAGAAAAGTCGACAATTTTGCAAGTTTTGTCTTTTTTCTGTTTATTTTTATACGGTCTGGTTTCCTGACCGAGATTAGGCGATCCGTTGCTATTATCATTTGTGTGTTTTGATTCTTGGGTTACCTCCGTTTCTCACTATCTTCTCGAATCACCCCCTAACATAAGTAAATAAAAATATTTTGCACAGAACCAATGCAGTGTAAACTCCATATCGATAAAAGACTCATATTCTCTTAAGTAATTCACTCAGAAGTTCCGAAATACGCCTGCTGAAGTTATTTTTCTTCACACTGTTTTTAAAATTCATCCAATATAATTTCAAAAGTTTCTCTACAATTGATGTTTTTGATCTGTGTTGGCAATTTTATCCATAAACGAATAACTTGATTAGTAAAATAAACCAATTGATCGGTAGACTTAGTTTTTGAAATCTGTCTTGACGGAATAATTCTGGTTTAAGGAAAATATTGATAACATATCTACAGAAACTTCTTTGAAAGTTTCTGTTAGATAATCTCTCATTCTTCTTCCTTGTAATATAAAGTAAAAGATCAAGTACCATTTTTTAAGTCTTTGGTATGACTTGACCTGCGATTGAACCCAGGTCTCATGGGGTATTGGCGAACCCTCTAACATTTTAATGTAGTTAAATCTAATTTCTTTAAACTTTTCCAGTATGTATAATCTTTTACAAGTTTTATGATTTTTCACTCTTCCTAATATCCCCTCTAATCTGACAACTGCGTTCAATTTTTCATGCCTTGACACTAGAAACCAAGCACTACTTTATTCTACATAAAGTCATTATAAATATTTGTATAGCTTTAAAAAAAAATACCTCCTTTGAAATATAATTTCTAACCATCCAGCCAATGATTATATTTGCGCTCGAAAAATAGACGCAATATGAATAGCAGCTTTAAATGTATCATCAAAACTAATACGTAAATTGCGTTCCTAATTTAGTTTTTAATTCCCTTTTGCGTAATTCATATTCGAATGGGATATTTTTGGATCAGATTTGTAGTACGTAACATATTTTTTGATTAGATTTTAATTTCGCATTATCTTTCCAATCTGACAATTTATTGAAATTCAGATGTGTTTTTGTTGTTTTTTTTTTTGTTTTTTTTTTATAGAACATTTTTTAATGGGTTTCGTTGCTTAGAGAATTTCATAATTTTAAAAATATTTTTCATGATTGATTTTATCAGTCTAATTCTTTACAAATTTCCTTATTTTTAAAAGTGTTAGAATTATAATCCCAATCAATATTATCTCCCTTGTTAATTGATTATTGGCAACTTTTTCCTTAGTTTTAGTGGTTGCCATAATAAAGGTTCTGGGGATCAATATTTGATTCTTGATAAGTGGTAGAGATGGAGCGCTTTGATCCCGCAAGTAATGGATAAAGGAACAAATAAACCATGAGAAAAAAAAGAAGAAAATTCGCTCTTTTCATTATGCAGATCGTCTTCAATATTTTCCTTCCTATCATTGTTAATATTTTTATCATTATTCCTAACCGGTCCAGTCAATATAATCTCCATGAACCCGCAGTTAACCAGCAAAGCAACGTAGATAACGCTGTTGTTCCTGCAACTCAGCAAACAATACATTAGGTTCCATTAAATGATCAACAGAAAGGTTTACTATCTGTCATATCGCCACTGTTGATAGTACCCGGGTGATTTTTTTTAATCTTCGCTTACTTAAGTCCGAAGACGATTATTGAATTACATTGTTGCCCTATTACGGAGGCACGTCATGTTTGTCTTGCGAGTGCTTTTTTTTTTCGATCTTTCTTTTCGGTTGTTTCTCATTTGAAATGACAAAAGGTAAATCGCATTAGCTTTATTTTTTCTATTCCCTACCCCACGCAATTTCAATATTGACTTATCCTATTCTTTTAACGGAGTTCGATCCTTCAGTATCCATTTTGCTTGCCTATTGAAACACTACGTGAATAATAATAATAATAATAATAATAATAATAATAATAATACTTATTATTATTATTATTATTATTATTATTATTATTATTATTATTCATTTTCTTCTTTCGTTACAAGCTTCTCAGGAAGTAGTGACGTCCATAAGAGTTAGCGGTATTTATTTAGATTATTTCGTGTAGGTGGCGCCTATCGATCCAAGCTTAGCCAAAGGAAATTTCAGCGTCGTTCAGTCGGGGCGTGTGCAAGTCCGTGCAGGTCAGAAACCGCATGCATATCAATGAGTTCTGTAGACACGAATCAGACGGTTCTGAGCAGCCGAGAGAAGTCTTGTCAAATCCTTAAACAGATAACTGAAGAAAGCCCCTGAGTCTAAACAGTGGTGGATGTGATTTCCAAGAATGCTCGGCTTAATCATAAATTCTGATTCTGCAAACGGGTTTTGTCTTAAGCCGTGTTGTCTCAAGCGGTTCGTATCTTGCCTTTCTCTTTCCAGAACAGTGAAAAGCAATTGCCTCCAAATAAATATCCGTCCTAGAATTATCAACTTAGAAATTGAAAAAATAATCAAAGCAAATATACGAACCAAAGCAGCAGCAGCAAGAACAACAACAACCAATAACCAACGAAGAAAACAAACAAAAGCCCAAGGGAAACACATAATCCTTTTTATAATCTTTCTTCTTGCTGGTGAATAAAATGAGAAACTGTACAGATTATTCAAGTTGGATACTTACAAATACATCAAAGTGTGCTCACGATGGAATCAATCATTCTAATTTAGGAGAATACTATGACGAACCGTACCGGACGCTTTCCATAGTTATTGACAGCACCATTATGTTTCCAATTGCTTTAGGAAACCTCATTCTTGTTCTCAGCATAATACAGTTTCGCCACCTCCATACGACACATTACTACCTAATTCTGAATTTGGCAATCAGTGATACGTTTGTTGGTGTCATCCTTCTACCGTATGATATTTATACATTGGCCGTCCCACAAAGCAGTCAACAGAAAATAACATGCCTCTTACGATTTGCTTTTCACATGGTCAGCTGGTCCTCCTCTGTCTCTGGGTTATTCTTGATCTCTGCCGAGAGGTATATTGCAATAAAGCACCCATTTCGCTACCCGACCCTCGTCACATCTAGACGTACGTTCGTCACTGTGGTTTTTATCTGGATTCTGAATATCATTATTTCTATCACGCCTCTGATGGGAGCAAATACCTGGGCACCAGGAATGGTCTGCGTCCCCTCAAAAATTTGGACCATGACCTACGGCATTCTCACAGCATTCTCTCTGCTTCCATTAATTCTGATTACGTTTTTCATGTATGCAACTGTTATTAAAACCTCTTGGGGTCACATGGAAGCTGTTAATAAACAGATGAACGTGGTGTTTGCCATGACAACGTTGGATACTAGAGAGCTAAAAAAAAATTATGACCTACCAAATATCCACAAGGCGAAAATCATGGCCTTGATTTTTGGAATATTTCTTCTATGCTGGTTACCATTTTGCGCAGTACTCATTGCCCAGCGAATTCTCTATGGACACGAACAGCTGGCCAAAGCTAAGGCTTATCTCTTAACATTACTCAAAATAAACTCCCTCTTAAATTTTCTAGTCTATTGCACAAGAAGTATGACACTTCGAAATGCCATGTTGCAGTTAATATTCTGTAAGGTAAGTGGCGAAACACATTCAAGGAAATAAACAGATCATATTTATAAACAATTCATTGTCAATGATGTTTTCATTCAGTTTGGCGAATAGATACGCACAGAACATCTCAGTGTTCGGGGAAAATGAATATTTATCTATCTATCTATCTATCTATCAGAAGAAAACTTATATGACTAAAAGGAATATTTCTTTTCAGTTACTTATTCTTTTATATAATTCACAACTTTTAGCCTTAGGAGAAAAAACTTTTTGTGAGAAAAACATTTTTTTTCAGAAAACTTTAAAAACTTTTTTTTTTAAGGAGATGATATCCTATAAGAGAAGCAATGAAAATGTAATATTAAAGTAGCATATGCATTCAAAAAACAAAAAAAAATTGATTGATTCCATGTCTATTCTGTTGGTATTTTATACATCTGTCATGAAGGCACCAGACTCCTGAATATTTTTGGAAATTTTCTTTTTTAGTTTGGAATGAACGTGTTTTAAATGACTAAACGGCTTGTTTATTTTCCATAAGGTATTTGTGACTCCAAAATTTCATTTCACTGAAGGGTTATTAAGTTTCATATTAAATCTAAATGACCATATATATATATATATATATATATATATATAACTCTTTGTTTCCAAACTATTAACGCAGCTTTTGACTGTTGTATTTTGATCTTTCAGAGAATTTGCGCTTGACTTGAGTTAATATTAATAACCTTTAACTCACAGGTTATCATTTTTTTTTGCCCTCGAACCCGGGTAGTTATGGCTATAATTGAATTCCGTAAGATTTTTCAATTATATTATTCATGAGTTTTATCGATGATTATACACGTCTATCATTTACATCAAACAGATTTTGATATTTCATAAGAGTGACTAAATTAGAATAGTATAGTCTGTGTATACGAATTGATATATTGTGATCTCAATATAATTAATTATCATCGCATACTACAACAGCTACTACTACTCCTACTGTTAATAATAATAATAATAATAATAATAATAATAATAATAATAATAATAATAATTTACAAGAAGAAAATAACTTGTTACCTAGTGGATTTTGCTGTTACTGCAGAATGAAAATAAAAGAAATAGTAAAATTATGCCCGAGATCTGAAAAAGCTGAGACATAAAAGTGACCGTGATATTAGAAGGAGTTTGTGTCCTTTAAATAGTCCTAAGAGAGTTGTAACAGAGTCTTGGCGAATTGGAGATCAAAGGAAGACTCAGTACCATCTTCACCACAGCTCTTTTAAGTAGTTAGAATACTTAGAAGTGTCTTGGAAACTTAAGTTGACCGGCTGTCTCTCAGACTTCAGTTTAAGAATATAAGTTAAGATGCGGGTGAATAACTCACTTACAAAGACAATGATAAAAATTGCTTAGATTACGGTTAAATAACTATTTATCATTGCGTTAATTTTTTTTTTAGAAATTGAACATCAACTATCATAATATTGCTCATAAAATCAGTGTTCAGTTATAGAGTATAAGTTTATTTTAAACAAAATGTCCTTTTTTTTGTTAAGCCCATTAGATCCTACTTTTTTTTTCTTGTGTGAATTTAAAAAAAAAACAAAAAACCAAAAAAAAAAAACATACCGGACATGAATGACATCTTCCGATATTTCAACAATTGTGTTTCAAAAAGAAAAGAAGAAAACATTATTTCCTATGGTGAGAGGTGTGATACAATTTGTACCTAAGTGGACTAAAATGCAGTTGTGTCAAGTTGGTCACGTTTGTGTCAATATTAAATGGTTGGAAAGTTTCCGATATACGACGTTGAATGTTGCCCATAAACACCTGCCTCAATGGGATGTTTAAATTTAAAAAAAATATCTACACCAAAAATAGAAAGACGTTGATATTTCGAATCAATAATTATACATACAAAACAAATATTTCAAATAATTATTACTTTACAAACTCTACAGCATTGAAACTCTGTAAACAAGAAATATTAATGTGTAGCTTTCAATCGCTAAATATATACTTTTAAATATATTGTTTCGGCGTACAGAATATCTATAGACTAGAGATTGGCAGTAAACTATACATGATAATTTCCGTTTTGATTGTACATTCTTCCAAGATAAATAGAATAAACCTGGAGTATTTCTTTAAGAAGAAACTGATTTTTTTTTGTGGTCGCACATAGGAGGGTCAATCAATAAATGAGGGGATCTCTACAAAATGCATTTTTTTTCAGATTTTTTACCCATGAGTGTAAACTATGTATTGTTTTGTTTTGGAATTGGTTTTGTAAAAGAAATATTTTCCTGTCGCAAAATAAATTTGTTTTGAGGTTATTCTAAACAGCGGCAAATCTAAAATTTAATGACAATGGCCTGTCATTAAATTTTTGGGAACTGAAAAGAGCAAATCATGTGAAAATTACTGAAGAATGTGAGATGTGTACGAAAAAGCTAACTCTAGTGGAAACAAGATTACAAATCGGCTAAATATGCGTTTGCTTAGCTGAGCGAAATAGTCATTCCATAAAGTGGATAAACACTGAATCACCGGTAAAGAACACGTTCCGGACACAGTTGTTCGTAAAGACGGTCATGTTGAGTGACTTCTGAGATGTCAAAGCAATATCACAATGAATTTCCTTGAAAATGATGCCTCTATAAATAGTGTTTCCTACCTTGGCAATATTTCGCGTTATTGATTGAATGAACATCGTATAAATCAACAGAGAAACCCTTACATAAGTATTTATAAAATTTTGATTGACAATGTATCAAAGGCTTATGTTCTCCTTATCTAATTACAATTACTTATCAAGCCAGACTTTACTTATTCACTTGATTTAAACATCTCTATTTTCTGTTTATGCAAACTTTTACTGTAAGATCTTGCACGATATGTTAATGTAGAATCATATTTGAAGATCTCTTTTTAGCTCAGGCAATTTCTCAGTTTTAGTACAGCCTATACAAACCTTACGATCAATTTTGCAACCGGGGAAGTGGGCTTTCTATAAATTTACGAAAAGGAATATAGGCCATCGTTTAAGAATTATTGTTCTTTTTTATTCAACGCAGCAAATATCAAATGGATCCGAAAACTTCTTGCGACGAAAAAAAAATAAGAGAGGGGGTTATTACGAGAATCCAAATTGAACAAAATATCGGCAAACAGAGGAGAGCATTTAGTTCATTCTTCTAAATGGAATCGACTGGGAAAAAAACCTTTTTATTTCCTAGGATTCAAAGGAAATAAATCTCTTTTTGGAATTGCCGGAAGTTGGACAAACTGTTATTGTATAAACATTATAGTAAGTAATTGGGTCTTGAGAATTACTATTAGAAGAAAACATACAAGATTTCGGTGACGGGAATATAAGTTTCCTGCCTCGCAAAAATAAAGAAAACAAACAAACAAAAAACATATAGCTAAGAAGAGAAATTTCACATGTAGAATTTTATAAACATTTGTCACTTTCAGACAAGCCTTTTTTTTCCTATCTAAATCTTTCAACTAGTTGGTAGGGCTTGAAATATGCTTACTTTATATTCTGCATAGGGCTGAGAGCCCACCAATGTGGATGTTTTATATCTTCGGGAGAAAACTTATATACAAGTTTATGGGCTATTTTCCAATTACTTTGAGATGAATTACTCCGGGCTTTATATATATATATATATATATATATATATATATATATATATAGTCATTCACAGACAGATTATTTCGTTGTATCACAACTTTTAAGAATGGCTAGACACGTAGGACGTTTCAACGTGGAATTTAAACCCACCTAACTTTAAGGTAGACTAAGTACTATACCGCTCAGTTGACATACGTCATTTCGGGAATAATGAGGTATTAAATTGTAGCTTTCGTTTGTTTACATTTTTGCCTTACGGGATGCCAGAGTGCTCATTTTATACGAAGAGCTTTGCATTACGCAAGTGGCAACCGTTAATTCCTTCAACAGAGTGCTCAACCCTACACTCTAAGTTATACATTATAATTAACAGAACTTTATATATATACGTAATGTGGTGATAGAGGAAAACCATCAATAGCATAATAAGCTAATACAGCAAATTGCTTTGGAGGAGTATAAAACTAGAAATAACGAGTCGGGCAAGGGAGATGTCCAAGAAATTGAAATTTGGCCATAACAACAAATAGTATAAGTACAACCCTGCAACAGTCCTAGAGAATGACGAGCATAAACCCCTATGGGTCTGTGACATACAAACAGATCAAGTAATCCTGACTAGAAGAACAGAGACAAGACCTTATGATAATTACCAAAAAAAAAAAAGAGAACTTTGTCGCCTTTGTTGTCTCGGCTGACCAGAGAATAAAACGGAAAGAAAGCGAAAAGAAGGATAAGTACCTCGCCCTTGCTAGGGAATCAGAAAAAGTTATGGAACATGAATGTGACAATTATACCAATCGTTACTGGTGTTTCGATACAGTACCTAAAGGATTATTAAAGGGACTGAAGGACTTGAAAGTTGGAGGACAAGTGGAGACCATCCAAACAACAGAATTATTGAGAACAGCGAGAATTCTTAGAAGAGTCTTTGAGACTTAAGGAGAGTTGCTGTCACTCAAACTCCAGTGGAAAACCATCAGCTAAAATTGATGTGAAAAACTATCAAGGAGTAAATAATAATAGTTGTCGTAATAATGATAACAACAATAATAATATGATTGTAATTGTAAAACTAAAATTAAGTCTCCTAAGAATATTATGTGTAATTTAAAAAATGTAGTGTATCAAGCTACTATTTCCCCAAAGGAAATGTAAAAGATAAAAAAAAATCATAGTGGAATTTCGTCGGTTAGATGGAAGTTAGGATGTAATAATCATATTCACTCCTTCTCTCATGAACGCTTGAGAAATCAAACAGCTTTATCCAAATATTTTTGGAAGGTGAAAAATATGGGTTTAACTCCAAAAATTCAATGGAAAATAATGGAAAGATCTACTACTCCAAGCTGCTTTGATGGAAGATGTAATTTTTGTCTGGATAAAAGATACAGATTATGTTATACTTTGATCCTGGTAACTTATTAAATCAAAGATGTGATTTAATAGCTAGATGTAGGAATAAAAATAAAATCAGACTATTTTCAAAAATAAATAGATAAATAAATAGATAAATAAATAAACAGAAAACGAATAACTGATTTATTAGATTAGTAAATGAATTAGAATTTGAATTTATATATGTGATTTTTACTCTATTATTGCCATTGGGGCCTACCATAAATATCAGTAGTTGTAGATTTTTAGTTCATTTTTATGACAAAAATTGATACTAAAATTGAAAAATGATGTACTAATTTTTTTTTTTTTTTAATGTTTGAACTTTTGACATGTATTATTGTAACTGTAAATTTTTCCTCTATTAAATTAAAATTATTATGAAACCGGATGTTGTTATACATGCCATAATAATTTGATACTTATTGTTACATGAAGGTTTAGGCTTGCTTTATTATATAGGAGAAATATCTTTTTTTTTCTGGTTGTAAATATAAAAAAAAACAACTTCTAATCCATTTCTTGTTTCATCTGAAAAGGTCCTTTTAATTTTTTTAGAACATTGATTTATATCAATGCTTTTAACAGGCTGGAAATAAACATATCTTAATGTGACTGGTTATTGTTTTTTTTTTAAGAATATATATATATATATATATATATATATATATATATATATATATATATATATGTGTGTGTGTGTGTGTGTGTGTGTGTGTGTGTGTGTGTGTGTGTGTGTGTGTGTGTGTGTGTGTGTGTGTGAACATTTTAACCAGTTCTTTTATATTTAATCCCTGCTTTTTCTTTTCCTCGAAGATCATTATTCTAATTTTGATACCACACACACACACACACACACACACACACACGCAAGTACGCACATTCACATGTATATTAGCCTCAATTCATTTATTCCGATATTATCAAATATTTAAGAAGTTAACTGGGCCATTACTTCTTCAATGACCTGAAGATAAAAACGGCTTTCAGCGTTACCTGACCGTAAACTATTTTTTTTATTGACGTCATCAGCGTTATTTTTATTTATTTTTTAATGCTCGAATCCCGGTCATTATGACCAGAGAATAAAAAAATACATATATATATATATATATATATATATATATATATATATATATATATATATATATATATATATATATATAAATTTAACTATCTGGAATCATCAGTCAAAGGTGCGTTGATATGCCATTAAAATAGAAACAAAACAAAGAAAAAAAATCATTTAGGATTCCCTCTTTAAATTGAATTTAATGTAATAAGGTTACTATCAATTTTAAATTACCAAGGCGTGTCAAAATTCAAATGGTGGGATTGCTGAGCAAGTTTAGGTCCGACCTAAAAAATCAGGAATTGGCCATTATATTAAACTAGATTTTCATCCTCATATATATATATATATATATATATATATATATATATATATATATATATATATATATATATATATATATATATATCCTTGCGATCAAAGTATAGAACTAGACTGAGCAAGATCAAACTTCAGTTGCGTCATATTGTTCAATTTCGGAATAAAACCCCTAGGAAAGGAATGAACCTCTTTATCCCACCCACCTCGCTTATGGATCAGATATTACCACTCCTTTTCTACTACAAGGAGGTCTTTGGCATATTTATAGCTGTGGGGAACAGATTGATCCATACCTTTACAAGTAGCATTTTCAAGAATCCTTATTGGTGTGCTAAGTTTTCGCAATGTGTATCTCTTAGAAATTGTGTTAGCATTAATAAATTTCTCCTGGATGGTAAAAATCACGAAGTAGGGGTTCATTAGAATTCGCTGAATGCATCCTCCCAAGAGAAGTAACGTTACATTACGTCATAAATTACGAAGATTAATATGCTATTAAGCAAAGAGACCAAGCCAAACCAAACCATCTGATACTCATCAAATATTCATCGTCAGAAAATATATTTAGGCAAATGAACAGTGTTCAAACAAACAGAATACACTAATTTAACCATTGTTGAAAAAAGGTCTGTAGTATAAGTATTCTTCTGTATATATAAGGAATTTTTTAAAAAATATTATGGAGTGCAAATTTGACCGTTGGCTAGCGATATCATAAATGTGTCAAATAATAAAATATTAGGTTCATTTAATGAACAGAGGATTTTAAAAAAGAAGCCAAATTCTGTAATTTTTTTTAACTATAATTTTTTTCAGAAATATAAACTCTGTATTGTTCCGGAGGTGCCCGTGGTGTAATGGTCATCGTTGTAGGGAATGGACACGGCGACACGAGTTCAAATCCTGGACTAGACTGATAGCATTTCACATAGCACTAATACCCTTGGGAAAGGTATGATTCCAATTATTCTCCCTCCAGCTATGGGTAAATAGTAGGAAAGACTGGGTTCTTCAGCCTTCGTTAGGCAACTAGTCTAGGAGAAGGAAAACTCTGAATTGAAACCTGTTAAACTCCGCTTAAAAATTGACCTTGTGTCATATCCTGCCCGAGGGGAGGGGTTGGTAAATATGATAAACTCTTTATTGTTTGGAATTCGATGGCATGAAAAATTATTTCGTTTTGAGGCTAATTAAAATGACGGAAAATTAAACCGAGCTTTCTAGACTTGAACAGAGGTCTATCATTAATTTATTGGTGACTATTTATGTGTACAGAGAGGCATATGTTAACAAAAATTACAAATAGGCTATTTATAGGTTTACCACAACGAGCTTGAAATGAAAAGAATATTTATAGATTGGAAAGACACTGATCTTACGTTAAAGAAAAAGTTCCTGCAGCAACAGTCATACTGACAGTTTCCTGAGGCATGAAAAGACTCATCCAAATTGATTTCCTTGAAAACAGTACAATTCTAAACAGTGCTTTTTACTGCAAAACTCCATAGGCAATAACCACATTATTTATCGAATGGCCCTTGTCTATTTTAAATCACTTTTCTTTGTTTAAAGTAAAAGGCAGCATAGCGTTCTCATTACCCACTAATTTTTTTTTCAGTTACCATTCTACAATAACGTCAAGAAATATTTAAAGTATTTTTTTTCATTTTACGTAGTAAAAATTGAGCGCTGAAATTACGAAATATTTTTTTTCGAAAATGTTTTTTTTCAAGCATATTGGTTATGTTGTCAAGATTTTGAAAATAACAGATCTGTTTAGATATATCTTTGAACAATTCTAGTTCATAGATTCTTTGAAAAATATTAACCTGGTTTTTACTTCCATCCAACTGACGATACATAACATTACTAAGTATAAATTCAATGGAATTCCTTCACATATCTATTTATTAAATATTGAAGGAAAAGTATAATTTTAATAAAATTAAAAAAAAAACATTATTTCATTCACTGGTTAAATAAAGTGGTCAGGTCATAAGGGCCCAACCCATGAAATTTGTCATCATCAAGGATAGAAATGGGTGGCCTATCCTCTCCAACTCTACAACTGGTTTTAATGCAATGTTTTCCTTCTCCTAACATCGTTGCCTCTCTTGGATTAAGGAACTGAATTCTGCACGATTATTTCCCCATAACTGAAGTGAGAAGTGTTGTATTCATTCTTAGCTTTTAGTACTACGGGAAATATAACCAACTTCGTTCAGGATTTGAATTCGGAGACTTCCTACAATGCCAACAGCGAGATACTAAAACGGAATCCATCGGAATTTGTTTATATATTTATGTGTTATATATCAAAAGATCTATGTCATCTTTCGAAAAATTTAAAAGAATAGTTGATATTTATTTAGAGATTGCGCTCCCTGACTACCATTACTCTAAATCATCTCTCTCTCTCTCTCTCTCTCTCTCTCTCTTTCTCTCTCTCTCTAAATAGTAGCCATAGAATCGCGCGTGCACATCCTAACCAAAGTCATTTGGAAGCGGAGTGGAGTGAAGGAGGTGATCGCGGAATTACGAAAGGCTGAAGTCCTGCTGGCCCGGACACGTTCCAAGGTTCGCAGAGAGCAGTTACACACATGCAGTTGTGTACAGGTATCAGAGAGACAGGAAACGGCCACTTGGAAGACAATGAAAAGACGAAATTGGAAAGCAATTCAGACCAATGAGAAGAAGGGCGATATCGAGAACGAAATGGAAATACATTGTAATGAGCAATGGGTAAAATATTAGACTAGCCTAAACAGCAAGGTAATAAGGGTACACACACACACACACACACACACACACACACACACACATATATATATATATATTTATATATACAGTAGTGTCCAAAACTAAGGGACAAAATTTTAAAACCTAATATTTGTAAGAAATAACAACTGTGAAAAGCTGAAATTTTGACAACAGGTAGTCGTTATCTTCCATAATAACATACTAAAATTTGAATCATTTGCAAAGGATAGAAAAATAATTATAACAATTATTTATTTATTTTTAAAATAGGATCGTCCAAAAGTAAGGGACAAAATTGAGAAAAACAATGTAAACAGTATGATATATTCAAATTTTTTTATTTCCTCTAAAGAATAATTCTAACTTAGTCATTTGTAAACGTTGCATCAGCCGGCACCATGGCGAAACCCCCAAAACTTGATTACTAGCAAAATAGCTAGTGCTTTTAAAACCGGCAGACCCCGCAAAACCTCGGTAAGAGAAGATCGAATAATGTAGCGTATGTCATTAAAGGACCGTTTTAAGCCTTGCACAGAAATTAAAAGGGTTATGAATAGTACCTCATGTGTTAATGTGTCAAGACAGACTGTTTCTAGACGACTGCAAGAAATAGGGCTGTTTAATCGATCCCCAAGGAAGAAACCACTTGTTAGTTTGAAGAATAAGAAGAAGAGATTAGAGTTTGCAAACAGGTATGTAATTTGGACGTATGAAAATTGGGCAAAAGTATTTTTCAGTGATGAAAGCAAGTTTAATTTATTTGGAAATTATGGAAAAAACAATGTAAAGAGACGTATTGGTGAAAGATTAAGTGCAAAGTGTACTAAGTAAACTGTAAAGTTTGGCGGCCGAAGCGTCATAGTATTTGGAATGTTTGCTAGCCAAGGTACTACGCCTCTTGTCCACTTACAAACTCGTGTAAACGCGAAGATCTATAAAAACATTGTTCAAGATCATGCTGTACCAATCATACAAAATTCAGGTTTCGATAGGGATGCCTTTATGCAAGATAATGCCCCATGTCACAAGGCAAAGGTGGTAATGAGTTACCTTAGCGAGCAAGATTTCGAAATTATGGATTGGCCACCGCAAAGTCCTGACTTAAATCCAATAGAAAATCTTTGGAAGACCTTAGGAGTGAAAGGTATGGAAAGAAATCCCACTAACACAGAGGATTTGTGGGTTATTTACTGCCAAAGTCATTCAGACGTACTGCTATTTAACCCATAACTAAAGTAATGTTGGCGACCATAGTCGAGGGTAACCCGAAGGCTCCCTTTTCGATAGCTACTACACCAAGATGTAGGGGAGGGTGCTACTCCTTCCCTGGATGGCTCTACTTTACCCTTGATCCGCACCTTATAATGCTGAGTGTTAAGCAAGGAGGCATCAAGTACCATTTTTTGAGTCTTTGGTATGACTCGACCTGGGATTGAACCCAGGTCTCCCGGGCCATTGGCGAACACTCTAACTGCTAGGCCAATGTCCGGTACAAACCCATAACTACGTGGGTGATATGGATGTTCATGTTTTCTCATGGGTATTAATTCGATAATAAACAAGATAGTGTGACTGTACTTTGAACTCGCCTACCACAATGTCGCAGTGAAGAACTTTAGCCACAAGGGAATGCACTTCTCCCTACACAAAAATACGAATAAGTTATTTTGCTATTACTTGTCAACAAAGTGATTGCAGTGCAAATTATCGATCGAATGCAATTATATTTTTAATACTTTACGGCTGATTGTATCTCTGTCTCTCTCACACACACTCACACTTATACATATAATTCAAATCATATATATATATATATATATATATATATATATATATATATATATATATATATATATATATAAAGGAAGATGTTAAAAATTAGATTAAATTATCTAATTTATAACCAGAAAAGAATTATTAATTAAAAATTGTCTTAACTGATTATTTACGTCAGGCAAAATGTTTTGCTTCTATTATTTGCGTTTCACGTTTCTCGTCTCATTCAACTGCAATTCATCTGCCTTGAGGAATTACCAGTTTATTTATTTATTTTTATTTTTAAATGTGGCTCATTTATTTATTTTACTCATAGCTTCACGTGGCTTATCAGTCACTTCGCTTGAAGATGCAGAAATTATCCTAAAAAAAACAATCAGTCTGAAGAAAAGATACCTCCTGGCTAATGAAAAGTTGAAAAATAATGCGATCAAAAAGAAAAAAAAAATATTGAGAAAGAATATGAAAGTAAAATGTATTTTATTAGATACAATCTTCAGTTCGATCTACGTGAGCAGATAAAAATATGTGCCTTATATAAAAATGTAGCGACAGTTTTTCTTTATTTATTTCTTTTCTTTATTTCCTTATTTCAAAACTAAAATATCCTATTTTTCTTTCGTCAATAACATATTACAATATTTCTTTCTTTCTGAGTTCTTTTAACATTTTAAAAATATCAAAAACTCACATTTTTCTTTCTTTCTTTCTTTCTTTCTTTCTTTCTTGAACATAACCAATTTTTCTTTTCTCAGCAACGTATTAATATCTTTCCTACTTTATATCTGTAAACATTTGAGAAATTTTAAAACTCATTTCTTTCTTTCTTTCTTTCTTTCTGGTTTATTTATTACTCAGAGTTTTCATTATTCAGTTATCTAATTTTTTTCTTCTTTTGTTTCTTATTTTAGCCTCCCACGTTTAATGAATCTTTTTGATTTCCTTCTTCCCTCCAAGTTAAATTCCTTTCTTTCTTTCTTTTCTTTCTTTCTTTCTTTTTCCCATCTGCTTTTTATTTTCCTATCATAAAAAATATTTTCGTGTGTTTATTTTTCTTTTTTCTTTCTTTCTTTAGTTTTTCCTTGCTTAGTTATTAAAAAGAAAAACTCATATTTCTTCGTTGTCCTTCCTTTTTTCATCCTTTCTTTCATTCTTCATCCATTTCAATATTAAACATGTTCTATTCTATCTGTTTTATGTATACAGTTGATTAAAATTCATGACTCTTTCTTTTCTTCTTTCTTTTGATATTAAACATGTTCTATCTTTCTTTTCTTCAACAAAATTTTAATTTCTTTCTTTCTTTCTTTCTTTTTGTAAATACTAAACCTCACTCTTATCACCAATTGTTTTTTTTTTAGGTTTTTTTACTATCTGGATAATCATTTTTTTTCCGGATTCTTTCTTTCTTTCTTTCTTTCTTTCTTTCTTTCTTTCTTTCTTTACCGTGTTCATAATCCAGTTTAACGTCTGTCGTTTACGCTTTTCTTCTTCACATAGCCTATATCTTCTTTTGCGTTATTTCTTTTATTTAATCATGACTACAATTTTCTCAGTATATACCGATGAAATCTTTCAAATCATTACGCAAAAATTCAGTGGTATAGCTCCTGGGTAATAGATTTACGTGAAATTTATTATTATATTTTTTTATTTTCGGTTTTATTTTCTCCTCGTTTACACAGATTATTTTGCTGGGACATCGTGGATCCAAATCGTATTTGGTGTTATCAAACTTGTTTTTACTTTTATATTATACTTAAAAGCACATTTTCTGTATATATCTAAATACACATTTCTTTTAATTTAAATGTTATATTGAGAGTGTGTCAATTCTGTCATCATATTTTAATTGGGCCTCAAAGCCTGTGGAGCAGATTTGGAAAATTCAAAAATCAGAAAGAAAAGAAATCAATATGTCTATGCTATCGAATTTCGTTTCAGGCATTTTGGGTACTGAAATGACCCTTTATATAAAGCCTATTTGTGAATGATTATCAATTGATTATTCATCATCGACGCGTGCCAATAACATAGATTCCTTTGAGTCTCTCTCTCTCTCTCTCTCACTCTCTCTCTCTCTCTCTCTCTCTCTCTCTCTCTCAGTCACTTCCTCGCCATCCGTATCTATTGATTATCGGTGTTGGGAAGTCCTCTAAATAGTATTCTGTGTCCACACCGATGTGATGTAAGATTTTGCTGGTAAATCAACGCTGGTTTTCTCATGTTGAAGAGTCCATCGTAAAAAGGAGCTTCTGGGTCCCTTTTGTTTCTACAGAATCATCTTGCGTGTAATGCTTGTTTAACTCGGATGGGTTATAAGATGAGTGGTGAGTAATCATACAGTAATTAATTTGTTGGATACTGCTTCGAGTATTTGTTCAAAATAGTTGAGTGTGTAGTTTGTATCAAGCTTTTTCCCCAAGAGTTTCATAAGAATATAAGTGGTGCAACGAAACAGTAGTACTGACACGACTACAGCTTGTAATATGGCCCAAAAATACCTAATGGCTTTCACTTGATAATTTTTCATCTAAATATTTTCCTGACAATATATTAATTGCTTATGTTTTATTCTATTTTAAATAAATTTAAGTTTTTTTCTTTTTAAATTAAGTTTAATGTATTTTGCCTCTCTTATTTATATTTTTAATAACTTTCGATTATTACATCATTTTACCATGCCATAAAAGTTCGCTCAATGTCTGAGATACTGGTATTTTGACCTGGCTCTGTTCTGTGGGACTTTTTGCTGTGACTAGAAGACCACACTGGGACATTCCAAGAGACATCCCGCTATTTTGAATATTTTGTGAAACAAATATATATATATATATATATATATATATATATATATATATATATATATATATATATATATATACATATATATATATATATATATATATATATATATATATATATATATATATATATATATATACTAATCTAATATCTACCAGTATTCACAGTACAACAAAAAAACAAAAAAAAACCTGCCAGGAACAAGAGATAAAAGTATCTCGAATCACTGTACGGAAAAGGAGGGACGGGAGAAATATGGGTTTAGAACTACGAAATACCCCCCCCCATATCAAAGAGATGGACAAGTTTGAGGCTGAAATCATAGGAATGGTTAAAGAGATAAAGTTTAGGAAAATGCGCAATAATATTCAGCAAAAAATGTATGAGGATATGAGGAGATTTAAGGAGTCCGAAATCATATTTTTAAAGTCGGATAAGTCGGGCAATTTGTATGAAATAGAAAAGGGAAAATATAAGCAAATGATGTTTAAGGAGGTGGTTAAGAATTATAAGAAAGCACCACCTGATCTCGAAAAAGAGTTAAATAGCGAGGCAAAAATGTTGGCGCATAGACTAGGTATTGCTGATAGAGTGGAAAAATACAATACCAAGAATTGTTTCATTATGATAAAAGACCACAAAAGTGATTTCAAGACTAATCCGGAATGTAGGCTCATTAACCCGGCCAAGACACAGATAGGCAGGTTTAGTAAAATAATCGTCCAAGAAATATGTAATTCGCTTAGGCTGGCATTAAACATCAACCAGTGGAGGAGCACAAAAGATTGCATTAAGTGGTTTGAGGAGTACGAGAAGGATGATAGGTGCTCCTTTATCAAATATGATATTAAGGATTTTTATCCTTCAATAACCGAAAGGACATTGGATAGAGCGTTAGATTTGGCTAAGGAATATATGGTGATACCTTTAGATAAGGTGGAGATAATTAAGCATTGTCGTAAAACATTGCTACACTATGAAGATAGTATATGGATAAAAAAAGGCGAGGGTGGAAATTTCGACGTTTCTTTTGGGGCATATGATGGCGCAGGAATTTGTGAGCTCGTCGGGTGTGTATTATTGTATAGTATGAATAAGATTATGGACCCCTGTAGCCATGGACTTTATCATGATGACGGATTGATTATCGTGGATAAAAGTACACCGAAAAGTGTGATAGGATTAGAAAAAGATTGTATAAGCTGTTTGAGGAGTTTGGATTTAGGTTAGCTGTAACAACGGACCTAAAAATCACCGATTTTCTTGATGTTACATTAAACTTATATAGTGGAACTGTATCTCCGTTTAAAAAAAAAACAGGATCTGCGTTATGTGAATAGTGGATCTAATCACCCAATACAGGTGTTTAAACATGTACCAAAGGGAATAGAGCAGGGATTATCTAATAACTCCTCCAACAAGGACATTTTTGAACGAAGCAAGCAGGAATATTAGGCTTTAAAGAATGACGGATATAGGATCAATTAAGAATATCGGGATAGGGACGAAAGTAGCACGCAAAGAAGGAGAAATAGACCAAGGAAAATTTTATGGTTTAATCCACCTTATAACATGGAGGTAACCAATAACTTAGGGAAATAATTCTTTAAGTTATTAAAAAGAAATTTCCCTAGTGGAAGCCAGTTACATAAGATATTTAATAAGAATTGTGTTAAATTAAGCTAGAGTTGCATACCAAACATCAATGGCATAATAAACAGGAGTAATATAGCTAAATTAAGTAAGGAGAAAAATAAGGTGATTGCTAAATGTAACTGTAGGGATAAGATTAGATGTCCCCTGGAAGGCAACTGTAAGCAAGAATGTCTAGTGTATAAAGTAGAAGTGTATAGTGGTTCGAATAATAAGAGAAAAAAAAGATATACTTTGGGTCGACGCAAGGGGATTTTAAGACTAGATACTATAACCATAAAACAAGTTTTTCGCACGAGAAGTATAGGCATACCACTGCTTTATCTAGTTACGTGTGGGAGCTTAAGAATAACAAAGGGGTAGATCCTATAATGAAATGGGAAGTAATAAAGAAATGCCGTAAATATAGGGCGGGGGATAGAATTTGTCGGCTTTGTATGGAGGAGAAACTAGCAATAGCATCTTGTAAAAGTAGGAATATGTTAAACCAAAGATCGGAGGTGTTAAATAGTTGTAGACACAAAAGGGCGTGGTAGCTCTATAATTAGGGATAGGAAAGTTTGTTTTTTTAAAGTAATATATTTTTTATTTATTTAGTATTTATTTATTTATTTGTTTTGCAAATTCTAAGCTAGGTGGGTTTTTTGGTGAATAAAAGAAGGCAATTTCTCCTTTAGAATTATTCGAAGTTAGGCTTCCTGATGATCCGATAAGGTGAAACTTTAGTAGATTTTCGACTCGCGATTTAGGTTAATTATATATATATATATATATATATATATATATATATATATATATATATGTGGCGACTCTAGCCCTCTGTCAAGTTCAGTTCCCAACCCGTGGACCGTGGACCCAAAGTAAGTCGTCATAGTTGCTATTGCGCGATTCTCCATTGTATAGCACAGATTGACAAACGTACCATGCATCGTGGGGTTTTTTTTGTAAACATTCAAGATACTATATATTTTGTAGTCTTGTTAATACAGTAGATAAGATAATTTTTTTTCCTTTCAAAAGTATAGAAGAAAAGAGAAGATGTTCATTACTATGACGAGAAAAATGTGTTTATTAGAATAAAGAAACTGATGACAATATACACAGACACAGCTAGTAGTTTCAATTTCGCTTAAAATAAAGATTATTTGTTGAAAAGGTATTCAAATAAACAAATTTTAGTTACAGAATGTAATATATGCAACATTCATTAAAGAAATAGACATCTGTTTGTGAAAAAACGAATTAAAACACGCCGTTTAACCAACGTTTACCATAGCGATGATGATGACGTCGGCGACGGCTCTAATCTGCTATCTGCTCTCTCTCTCTCTCTCTCTCTCCCTCTCTGTCTATGTCTTTCTCTCTCTCTCTCGGTCCCTCTCCCTCTTCCCAAGACAGCTGTCAGCAATCAGCAGTCAAAATGTGCTAAGATTTTTGAGCACGGAGTTAGGGTTGCTCTTGCTATTGGCTACAGCCAAAAGCGTATTTCTTCAAAATTAGTGTTATTATAAGGGTCTAGTGCTGGGTACGGATTGCGCGTTCAACATTATAGCCGATTTTATGGGATGTTCAATGAATCTGACGGTGGCCGGACAAAGACCATCCGTTCAAAACAGCATCGTTGTATTATTCCCAGATACATTTATGAACTTTTGGCCACTCAGTTATCGAAACTTGAATAGATACGTAATTTAATTGAGATCAGACTAAGTATGTTTGCTTGAAATAATTGGATGATTTTTAATCCATTTTGAATAACATTGACCGAGTTATTAGTCGTGCCGGGCACGAGTAGCACTAGTCCCGTCTCCGCCCCTGATATATATATATATGCCACGCTCATGTGTTTGTCTTGCGATAGTAAGAGTAAAGTAAATTGAAAGTAAAGTTGGTGACCTTAGTCGAGGGCGACCAGAAGGCTCTTTTTTCAATAGCTACTACAGTGAGGTGTCGGGGAGGGTGCTACTCCTTTTCTGAGTTGCTCCACTTTATCCTTGACCCTTACCTTATAATGCTGAGTGTTAAGATAGGCGGCATCAAATAATATTTTTTGAGTCTTTGCTATGACTTGATCTGGGATTGAACCATGATATTCCGGACCATTGGTAAACACTCCACTCAATCGATCGAAATAATTTTTGGATTGGTTTTAAATCATTTTTGATAAAAATAAAATCGCCGAAATTTTTCTTTTAATGATTTCAAAATCAACAGTGAATATGTCGAAATTTAAAGAATTTTTCGTATTTTATTTTTCAAAAAATAACTTTTATAATGAATAGCTTTCCAAATAGAATAGCATATTTTCCGAGATTTTAATATATTTTAAATAATACGAATGACTTTTCATTTAGACAAAAATCGTCTTCTTTGAAGTCTTGAGATTTTTGAGATTGTATTATGGAGAAAAAAATTGGTCGTTTTTTTTTTTTAGGTTGCGCTGCTTCCCAAACCAAAGTTCTTTTGGGCGGAAAATGAAAATTAAATATAAAGTAAATTATTGCATTTTTTCATTAATTTGATTAATTGAAATTTCCGATAAGTTTTACACATTCTTTACTCATCACAGGATATTGATCAGATTTAAAAGCTAAATCATTGAATCAAAATAATGATTATTGTTGATTTTGATAGTAAATGATAACACACATAAGTTTTAAGAAATATTTCCGTTTTATTGTTTTATTGCTCCAATGATATTTACCCGCGAAAAAATTTAAGATTCTGTGATGTCAATTTTAGAACAGACCACCATATACACTCAGAGTACTATAACGGTAAGGTGAAACGTGTTACCTTCACGTTATAATAAAAGGAAAATAAATGAATCGGAACGAGATATAGAAAGGTTTTCAAGAGGTTTAGTTGCAGCCAAAATAAATGGAACATTATTGCTGCAAATCTCGTAGGAAAGAATAAATAGTTATCTAGCTGAGAAAGAATCACAGCAGCTAAATGCCTGCGAGGTATAAAATGTTTCACAACACAGATGAATTGTTTCCTCTGACCGTAAGACCGGGGAAAACAGTTTGGGAGTAATGCTTCAACACTCAATTTACAAAATATATGGAAAATAGAGAGACTGTTTTGAGATCATGGCTGCTGGTTCGAATTTGTATAAAACATATCGTGATTTACCAATAAATATAATTGGCTTGAAAATGTATTTAATAATCGTGGAGGAAGAAGATTTCTTGAATTATTTTTTTATTTTGACCCTTCGAACTTATCCTGGCAAATCATTTATTGTCGTATGAGAAGAATCTCAAGAAATGTTAATAATAGCGCGAAAGCAATGACTTATCAATAAACATAAAAATATAGCTAGAAAATTTACAGGTTTTTAAGACTATTTCTTGTATCATTTTAACACTTTTTTTAGAAAATAAATTAGTTGATCCCCCATATATATATATATATATATATATATATATATATATATATATTGTCCAATGAGAAAAAAATAAATTTGTTAAAATTAATAGGTACACGAGGAGATTTCTTTTTTAAGTTATTTATTTTTCTATTACATGAGTTGCTAGTGTATTTCACTTTCTCCATGGGTTATAATGGTTGATGGTGGTCTTGCCTTTGATTTATAGTATGGTAACTGTTTTTATAAGGTCGTTGTTCTTTTGAATTACTCGAAAGAATTTTCAGATCACGTTGTCGTTTCTGCATGTGTTGTTTTTCTCTTTTCCTTTTTTTCCTCCTTTTTATTATTCTTTTTACAAGAGTGTATTCTGTGTGTTTGTGTCTTTGCGTAGGCACTCGTATCTATATAGTTACGTTACGGTACTCAAACAGACGTGTGTAATACTATGACACCAAATAGATCCATGCACCACCACAGTTCTCAGTTGACACTTATAGCGTGTGGCACTGCATAGACATTTTTACTTCCATGATTGTAACGGCTCTTTGAAAGTAGCACTACACCTTAAGTTTCAATAGGACCCAGTTGCAACCTTGCGGTGAGAAAAATGACTAACATAAGATACTGTCTTGGTTCTCTTATACAAAAGCTTATTCGCTACTATTCTTCTTGCTAATCACTGAAGAGAGGGAAAACAGAGCAAGAACTGAGACAACAGCTTTAGATAGATAGAGAGAAATAAATCGTCGTGAGACGAGAGACATATATCTTTATATTATCTTTCTATTGTAGTTCTCACATGTGCTTTTCTGGATGTCTTTTTTTCCTTTAATTAGCCTTTGATATTTGGTATGTCAATGTTTATTGGTTGTTTTACTCTGGGTTATTCATTTAGCAGAAAAATACCATTTAAAAAACTACGAACCACCAAAAAACATAACAACGAAAAACCCTTAGTATATGTCGCAACCTACAATATAAATAGCCTCGAACTATTAACAGAAATGATAACAAATCAAAATTTAAAAACAAGAACAAAATAAAAGAAATACTAGATACAACAAAGGGCAACTCAAAAATCTTTTAAAATATTCACTTTTTTATATTTGGGGAATGTACAACAAAATGTAGTCAAAAAATGCTAGAATAAACGACGCAGAGTAAGTAAAATATTTTTAACAGGTAAATCGTATACAATCGATGATACAAAAACAAAATTCATTATAAAAATGTAAGTTGCCATTTAAAAAACGTACTGAACGTAATCGAATGTAACAAATATAAAGAACCTCTTAATAAAATAAACACAGAAGCTAGAAACACGTGTAAGGAAGAACAAAATAAATAATTAAAACAATATGAATGTCTTTGTGGACCTATTGATTAATGTATATATATATATATATATATATATATATATATATATATATATATATATATATATTGTGTGTGTGTGTGTGTGTTACAGAGAGACACAGAGGGAGTGGGAGAAATATATGGTCCTTTGTGCATTTGCATATGTCGGCTTTTTACCTCAAGTAATACTGCTATTTATAGTATGTCTTTGATTGTTGTCTTATGTACTAACCTAACCCTTTCAACACGTGCAATATATGACACTAGGTAAACTTTTAATCTGGTTAATACTCGTTTGAATTCAGAGCTATTTGTTCTCCTGACCAACGATTAAGAACCCAGTCTACCTAACTATTTACACAGCAGTTGGATGCATTTCATTGTCCAATTACATTAATGCAAAATGAAACGCGAAGTCTTTCCAAGATTTAAACACGTATAGCCGATTCTATTTCCTACGGCGATATCTGTTAGGCTCTTCTCAAATTTTATCTCACTATTTACAGCATAAAACTAGTTGCATCTTACTTGTGGTTGGTACCAGATTAACCTTAGCTTCAATGATAATGTGTAAGTTACAGTCAATTACATTTTAGCTGGCTATTTTCTGAAATCAATATTAGTATGTAGATTTCGATTTTCACAGGACAACTCATAGTGTCACTTGGCATTTACTAAGATTAGCTTCTATGTTGTTGAGCAGTGCTAAGCAGCCGTGTTTTGCTAACATTTATTACTGTTGTTTATTTCTTCCCTACTGCTTGCTCCATATGTGTTGGTTTGAGCAAATTTAAGACAGATTTATTAATATCTGACAAAAATAAAATAGTCATGAAGCGAGTTAAATTGAACTCCACATATTATATTTCTGAGTGCAAGTCAATCGTAGTAATTTACAAAGTTTATCTTATTTTGGCACAAGGAGATAAACATTACCATGCGAGAATCAAGTTCAATGATAATTGCTTCTTGGTTGGTTTGGACATTGGTACTTGATGCCTCCTTGCTTAACACTCAGCATTGTAAAGTACGGATCAAGGGTAAAGTGGAGCAATCCACCTTGATGTAGTAGCTATCGAAAAGGGAGCTTTCGGGTCTCCCTCGACTATGGTCGCCAACTTTACTTTTACTTACTTGTAAAATCTCACTGTGTTATATTATGACATAGTTATTTTTTTTAACAATTAAATGTTTTGAAAAAACAAATAATTACCTTATACATTCAAGTTCCATGCAATACTCTCTTGGATTACTTGTTGACCATCTGTTGCCGTGTATTTCGAGTAAGGTGTGATCTCGTGGTATTAGCCAAAATTTAGATAACAAAAATTCACCTTGTTCGAATATTTAATTAGAAAATAGATTCTAATGGCAAGAATACATGAACGGTTGACAAAAGGGAAATATTTTGATCCCAAAAGGTGCTATCCTAACGAGCTACAGAACGATGGCGGTTTACCTTTGATGCAGAGGATACCAACTTAAAAAATGAAGGAAGAGATCTATAATTCGAGGTGCCCGTTGTGTAATGGTTATCGTCGTAGGAAATTGACACGGCGACACGAGTTCAAATCCTGGACCAGGCTAAATGCATTTCACATAGCATTAATAGCCTTGGGAAAGGTATGAATCCAATTATTCTCCCTCCAGCTATGGATAAATAGTAGGACAGACTGTGTTCTTCAGTCTTAGTGAGGCAACTAGTCTAGGAGAAGAAAACTCTGAATTCAAACCTGTTATATTCCGCTAAAAAATTCACCTTGTGTCATATCCTGCCTGAGTGGAGGAGTTGGTTAATAAGATAATTCGTTTTAATTCTATCATGTTAACAGTAAGAAAGAAATAAAGAATCTATTTAATAAGTTGCTAATGAACGAGAAAAAAAAAATTAGTATCGAAATCAATACATAAAAAAAAGAAAGAAGGAAAATTGTTGCATATTTTTAATAGGCTCATAGAAATGAAAACGAAAGAGTAACGAAAGAAAGAAAAAAAAAACAATATAACTCAAAGGATGCAAGAAATATTTTAAAAATAAATAAATGAAATAAAATTACTAAGTGGAACAATTCGATAAAAAAAATTCTGAAAAAATGTATTATTTCTTTCCCAACCAGTATGGGGATCGAACCCACGATATTCGCATTATTTACGTGAAGCTCTATCTAGCTGGAGTGATGTACTCCTGTTGACCCCCTCACATATTTATGATAATCTGAAGATAAAAAAAATCAAATAAAACAGTTAATTTAAAATAACTTGGCAAAATCATCTCAAATGAAGGATTAAAACCGGAAGTCCTGTCCAGAATAGCTTAGTCAAAATCAGTGCTGACAAACCTTTAATACACATGGGAAAGAAAAAACATTTCCCTGACATCAAAAATTAAATCCATGTACATACTTGTTATCGCAGCCTTTCTGTCATCTTGTAAATCCTGGACCTTCATTGCTGACGTCCAATGAAGCTTTTAAGACGCTATATTAGGATATTGAATATCTGATACAGTGACGACCATATAAAGAATAATTGCAGCCATTAGGTGACTTGATCTCTTGAGTAGCATCGTGAAAAAATAATGTGATATAGATATAGGGCAAGATTATTAGGGATGGTGACAAAAAACAGCTTGCAAAGCACTATGCCGTAAAGAAGGCAAAGAAGCAGGCAGAAAAATGTAAAGTTAAAATCCGGGAAGGAACCGGCCAGTCTTGCGACAAGTCACAGCTGTGCAGCTCATGACCAAAATAGATGCTGGGTGATTGTCCAGGATTCATATGGATGACTCTACAACAAAATCTTCGATTGCACAAATAATGATGCAGCTGATCATGTTCAAGCAACTTAAAAGGCTTCATAACATAGACAGTCATCTTCATATGTTTCATTTCAATGGCTCCAAACTATGTTCAAGCATCATCATTTCTGTAATTAATGTGATATAAGTTTATCGAGTCTAAAGTCTATTTTATGAAGACAGAATGTACAATTATTGAATAAAGATATTTAGTGTCTTATCTGTTATTAGTTTATTTACTGCTACATAAATAGAATAACCAGGTGAACAGAGGTTTTATACCTAAATTTAATTGTCTTAGATTTTTTAAAGGCAACAATATCGAACAGCCAGTAAGAATCGAATTTATTAATAATGATTTGCTAGCCCGGCTCCGTAATTATTTTACCTCGCTAACTACCAGTACCTTTATTCTAATTATAAAATATTATAACTGAAATATTTCAGTTGATCAGTAGATCAAAAACTGACTGGAAAATCAGGATTGCCAAATAAATCAACCTTCATTTTTGATCCCTTTCATCATATGCTGTGAACTGTTTCATATACAATTAATAATGGGATCAAAATTCAGTAAATAATATGTTTTTCTACAAATGTATAGACAACAATTCATGCTTATGTACCAATATGGTAAAGAAAAATATTTGTTCTACTTTAACTCTCTGTCGATGAAGGACAAATGTTTTCATGTCTTTGATAGAGACTAATGCTATCTTGGTTCATCGTGATTGGTTAAATCTAAGATGACCAGAGTTACACGAAATCCATATCACAGGCCAACCATTGGATATATATATATATATATATATATATATATATATATATATATATATATATATATATATATTTGTAAAATAGGTTTTTTGTTCTTTCTAGCTCACTTGGTGAGGTAATGTTGGAGTAAATGTTGCAGTATTATTAAATAGTCCTCAATATCAATGATGGTACTGTCTGTGACCCTGGGTTTCATGCAATGAAGGGTCACAGAGAGTACCGTATAACAAAATATATATATATATATATATATATATATATGTATATATATATATATATATGTGTGTGTGTGTGTGTGTGTGTGTGTGTGTGTGTGTGTGTGTGTGTCTATGTATCCCGTATTTACATGTATTTTTAATTATTCTCATCCTTATTAGATATATATAGTAATAATTTCAAATATATATGATTATGCTATAGCATATAATGATTTTAATGATATATGATAATGGTAGTATATGATATGATAATTTTAATCATATATGATACTGCTATTATTTATCACAGCAATATTAATAATATATGATACTAGGAATATATATTAAAATATTTTCAAAAATATATGATATTGATATTATATACCATAATTATATTATTAATGTTGTTTAACTGATGGCATGTGTACTGTGATTCATCTTTCGGGTCAATAGCTTTAAAAAAGTTAATTATTTATCTCCGTATGTTAAAATTACTGCAACAAAATATTCATAAATTGCATTTTTTGATAATGGAGAAATTGCAGATTTAAAATTCAAATTACGCACCAGGATAATCACCACTGGTTTTCTTTTTGTTTGGTTTTTTTATCTAAACATAATAATTTGGAGAATATTATTTGTCTAAATTTAAAAGATGTGCATGCATAAATGTTTAGAATAAAATATATAAATCAAGCGACTTACAACCTCAGCTTCAAAGAAATATGAACACACAGCAAAATTTACTAACCTTAGTTTTATCAAGTTCAAAATCAGAGTGAAACTCGAGTACAAGCCAATTAGTCTGTTCGATATTCTTTACATGTTATCATGAAACAAGCCTGGGGATATAGTTATGTAAAAAATAAAACAAAATCTATAATGATTTTTATACACCATATTATCTAATGCTTGGATAGCAGAACGGTTCTCGGGACAGAAAATGGAATCGATAAGCCGTCTTCAAAATCCAACTGAGGTTGCTAGAGTTCCAATTCACACTAATACATATGTAGGAAACCATTACTTCATAACCAAATTATTATAAAAATAATAAGTAAAGACTGTTGTTTTGCGACCGATTTAAAGGACAATTATGTTTTTAAATAATTATGAATATATTCCTTGGTTTTGTTTAGTTTTTTGTTTAATTACATAACCTTCAAGGGTTATTTAGTCTCAAGGCCATCCTTCTATAATAACAACAGTGTTACACTGTGACCATAGCTGGGGAAATAAGGAGTTTATACATATAACAAATGTATTTGTATCTAATAGCGTGATTGACTATCAGACCCATTAACAAGGATATTATAGTCCAACACGTTAGCCATTGCACAACAGCGACTACATCTGAACAGCTCGGTTAGTCAAAGTCAATTAGGCCTCATGACATAAGTAGGAACTCATAGGGTAACAGTTGTCGTCTCAAGAAATGTAATCTGTGACACAAGTTCAACGGACGTGGTTTTTTACGTTTCTTTTAGCGCTAAAGCTCTTAGAAAAGCCAAGAATCTATCCCCTAAAAACATAATTGAGTATGAACGATTAGTATTTGATAGGAATACACAAAAGCATGTATGAGAAAATTAGTTTTATTCGATAGAAATACATGAGTATGTACAGAGAAATGATTATTGAATAGGAATAGTTATTTGAAACCATACAATTATATATATAAATTATTAGCATTAAATCGGAATAATTAAAATCGTATAAATGTACGCAAATTATTATTATTTTATTATTTACTCCTTTGAGAGTTTTTTCAAATCCGAGTCAGCTAATGGTTTATCACTTCAGTTTGAGTGACTGCAAATCACCTCACGTCTCCAGGTCTCTTCTAATTATTCTTGTCAATCCTAATAATCCTGTTTGCTGAATGGTCTCTAATTGTTCTCTTATTTCCAAGTATTCCAGTCCCATTACCAATCCGTTGGGGATTGTCCCAAAAGCACCAACCACAACTGATAACAGCGGTCTAGGTACTTATCTTCACATTATTATGTTTGATAGTGCCTGGGAAATTCCTGGACAGGCCGCGTTAGTTACATGGGTGAGAAAACAGGATATCCATCTGTTTCCTAAAGTAAAAAAAAAGGCGGGAATACAACGTGAATTACGTGGGTGGCCACGAGGATTGCGTGAGAGTCCGGAAAATTTTATAACCACAGAAGATTCTCGAGCCGGGAAGAGCGAAGAAGCCGACGGAAATGTCACTAGACGTCACGCCGCTTTGGGCGCTGGTTTTAACCGTACGAGACTCGCCAAAATTAGGAAATTACGATGATTAAATGCCTCGAGATAATGCCAGACACACGAAATAGAGAAACGTCAAGAGACAAACTCGCTGAAGTGAAAATGGGTTATGATTCTAGATGAAAGAAATTGGAACCGTTTCGATGGCCCTTAAGTCGAAAAACGTATACATGCGAAGGTAACTGTTTTTAGTTGTCCTTGTATCAGTTTTGCGAAAGCAGAACGAAGAAGAAACAGTTCACTGAAGAATCGTATCTCGCTCTTGTGGCAATGCAAATCGAGCATCTTCGAGCATCTCCTTCACTTCACTATTTCGTACATTTTGAAATAAAAGGAAAATAAAGGAAGATCATATTTTTATACATAAGAGTTGATATTTGAAAACAGATAATTGTGTATAAATTAATAGTATTATATATGAATACTCAAAACCATATGACTGTGCAAATTATCTTTCTTTGATATGAATACTAAATATTACGCAACTGAATGGGCACAACTGATTTTAATTAGTGTTTTAGAAATAACAGTAAGTTAATTTTGTACTCTAGGACTAAACATTGTAACTGATTTTAACAGTCATGTGATCAAGATGGCGCTGACTTTTCCTCGTATCTTTATTTTCCTCAGCCTCTTTTAAAGGATCTTAGGAATCATTTAAAGGGTTACAATTACAATCTCTATCACCGTTAATTTCATACTAAGCAGAATTATCAGTTCTCTGGCAAGATCCAGGTATTTTTAAAAATCTTTTTACTTCCTAACATTTTCGCTCTGTGGTTCGCATGATTGACAATACCTGCAAGTTGAAAAGTACTCCGCTAGTTGATTAACATTATCATTATTTTACTGTTTTGAGAATTTTTCACATCTGCGTTTGCTGATATTTTTCCCTCAAGTACGAGTGACAACAAGTCTCCTTAAGTCACCATGATGCTCATAAGTATTCCAGCCGATCTTAGGAATTCTGTAGTCTCGACGGTCTCTGCGTGTATTCTGATTCTCAGCCTTCTAGATCCTTTATCAACCCTTTGAGGATTGTTCTAAAAGCACCAATTAGAATTGGTATCACTGTCACCTTCACATTCCATAGTTTATATAGATCCCTTGCAATGACTAGATAAGTATCTTTTCTTTCGCTATCTTTTAATTTTACTCTGTGGTTGGGTGTAATGGCAAATTCCGTTATTGGCAGTTCGTCTGCCGAGATTATGTGATTCGTTTGTTAATCAAATTCCCAGAAAAGTTTATCTGTCTCATTTTCAAGGACGGATTCGGGATTTTGCTTACACCACTTGTTCGTGTTGTTAAATTTAAACACCTTGCACAATTTCAGGGGATCACCTTACCCAATCAGTTCAGTCTTGTCTTATACTCTTTTTACGTTAATTTCTTGCATTCGCTTATTATACAATTGATCGTTTCGTCTCTATCACCACATATCCCATTTATTTAATGTCAAACCATCAGTGTATAACAATAGTGATATTATTTAATAATAATGAATATAATTGTAGAATACGTAAATAATTATTGTTTCCCCAGGACTCTCCACAGTATTCTGGCTGATCTCAATAATGTTGTAGTTTGGATCGTCTCCCCATAGCCTGTTATTTCCAAGTCCTCCAGTCCTTGTATCAATTCTTTGATGAGCACCAATTACAATTGGTATCACCTCCACTTCCATGTCTATTAGCTTTGGAAATACAACAGGACATGGGGCAGAAAAACTCTGGAATATAAACAAGCTCTACTCTGATTAAAAATTTGCCATGTATCATGTAATGTCCGTGACGAGTCGTTGGGTAAATAGAGTCACCATATAATTCAGAACCTGTGGAAGGACTGAGTTCTTCAGTGTTTTGAGAAAAGCGACGATAGAATGGATATTATCACAATGGAAGTTTTGTACGAATACACATCTTCGAATATATATAGTCACTGGAACCACATCAATAAGCAATCGTTTTCAAAGTTACCGCACATTCGGTTAACCAAATTAGTAACACTGCAATAGTTTAAATTTTTGAATTAAATTTAATAGAAGCATTGCAGAGAGCCGAAGGCCATTTAGAAGTCAAATTAATTTCTAAGAAATCTTATAATCAATAATTTTGTAGATGAGAAAAAAAAGGTAAAAAGATAGTGTCACGTCGAATTTAAATCAAGTGAAAAATTGAATATGTTGTATTAAAATAAAAGTCAAATGAATGAAAGAAAAAAAATTGCTTACGAGTTGAATCCACTTGAGTCGATACAATCCGCAGGGTCATTATCTCATTAAATTTCGGCTGGTTGAGTGTTTTGTAAAGAGCAATGGAAAACAGAGAAGAAAAAAAGTTTAGGTGGATTGAATGGATTCTTTGTGAATCTTTATCGTCAAAATTCAATTGAGAACGATATGCAATTTTTTTTATGCATGTGCATCCTTCACCTACTAACATGTTCCCGTATATACAAACGCACAGAAATTTCCGAAATAATGTTATTTACTCAGTTTTGCTTAGCTGTTTTTTTGTTTTTTTTCTTCCGTGAAATCAACTTCAGCTGGTGTACTCGACCTACCGTAGAGCATTATTCTCAGAAATATTTCCGTTACAAAACTTTATGCACATATCAACTATTCACAGCACATTCTGTATCAGTAAAACTTATCTTTATGTTTTAGTGATATTTTTGAATTCCTCTATTTAAAAATACCGTAAGCCGAAAACTTTTTTTGTATCTTCATCTATTCATTTCTTCCTATCTATCTATCTATCTATCTATCAAATGAAAGTGACTGCTGTTTTGTGAAATAATCCAACAATTTGAATAAATTAGAAATTCATGAAAATCCGTATATGAGTGTATACATGCCTGTATGTATGCATGTGCGTGTGTGTCTGTTAAAGATCGAGTATATACAAATAAAAAAAAAGATAGATACACAGTCGAAGTCAGTAACTCTTCAATATTTGATATCCTCTAACTCGAAAGCGCTTTCCCTCCCATAGACATTATCTTTTGCACTTAAAATTATACTCTAGTTTCAGAAATAAATTCTCAAAAGTGCATGTTTAACAATGCACAATAATCAGCTCAAAATCCACTTAATTCAAAACGGAAATAAAAATACAAAAATGAAGCCATCCACTGAGATACATTGGTTAGCAAGTTAGTTTCGCAGACCCTTGCAGTCGGTTTCGATTCTTTCTGTTGCTCTAAATTTCTGATCATGTATTCAACTAACATTACCTTCATGAATGACTACAAACAGGGAAAAGTAACATATGACTGTAGCAAAATACCCATCATCTAACAAGTAAACATTTCTAATGATATTTTTAGTTAAGAGTTACGTTTAAAATGAATTTCACTAAGTTTTGACTAAGAATTCAATTAAAAATAAAATATGTATAGGGTTGAAGGCATCGTAAAAAAACAGGAAATTGCACATTGTAAGGACAGCACTTTACTTATATGTGACCCGGTTTTTCGTATACAAATAAGCTAATTAGTCGAAAGAATTCATTGTGGAAAATTATTAAATCGGAAAGAGTTAAAACAAACTTTATTTTGAGAGACCAGTGTATATGCAAAAAAAGGGGGAAAATATATTATTATTTCTCTTTTTTTAAATCAGAAATGTTAAATTTTATATAATCAATTGTTCTGAGCATTTTTTTTCGGCCGAAATAAAAACTGTTGACGAGTAATTTCCACAGAAGCGAAGGAAGGTCAAAACTTGACGATGATTAAGCCTCAGAGCGTGAAAATTTCTAAGACTTGGCAAATTCTATGACGTAATGTTGAGTGAAAGTAACAACTACATAAGAGGAATGGGGTTAGGTGATATATTGAATTAGTAGGAGAAACTGAAAGTAGTACTTGTTCACTTGATGTATGTAAGAGGACCCAATCAATATAGGCTGTAGTCGGAAAAAGGATTAGTACCAAATTATCAAATTCCTAATGCAGGAAGAAATTGATATTATCCGTCG
>OY757909.1:55650852-55673352 GCA_963585895.1 Sepioteuthis lessoniana
TGAATCATTTTCCAATAATATATAACATTCCTTTGCTTTTTTAGGCTTCATATTTAAAGATCCGTTGTTAATAATTTTCTATCTTTATTCAATTATCGCTTGACATCTAACCATGAAGTTTGCGAACAGCCTTACCAATAGTATAGAAAACATGTTGGCTGATGTTTTAAAAGTGTATTTTCTTAACTTTACTGTTGTTATTTCTCTGATTTCCGTCTCAGTAGACAAGTGCAAAGGCAAGAAAGCATAGAACAAAAAAATTATAAGCCCCAGTTAATTCAATTGCCTATAACGGAGTAAGGGAAATCCTTCATGTGTGTAATTTTCTAATTGAATCACATTGATTAAATCAGTGTATGAATAGCACGTTTCATCATGGTCTTTTTTTTTCCTAAGTAAATGCCTGGGATAAGTTCATAGCTACCGAAAGAATGTAATAAAAAATACTCAAATCAACTTAAATTTCGATAAATAATCTAATTTACGTTTTCATTGGTAAATATATATTTGACGTAAATATTGCCTTAATAGAATTTGAGACATTGTGTTTATTTTATTTTAATGTTCAAAAATCCATGCACTATAAAAAATGTTTTACAATGCAACACTGCTGAGAAGATGAGTAGATTGGTATTTAAAGTGTTGTTATTTTCAGAGCGTTGCTGATCTATCACCCAGACTTACGTTCTCTTACGTTAACAGCTGCTCCAAACCACTTCCCCATCTAAGTACTGTGGAGATTTTATCACAGCTTAACTGCGGTGATCTGGTGAGATTACTACCGCTGTTATTTTCTAAGCTTTCTTGAGACTGGTACAGAGACATCAGTTTGATTACATTTTCCGCTGTTCAAACTCATTTATATGGATGAATTAATTGTGCTATTTTTTTCTAAGTTTGGTTACCGTTTCCGCTGTTCTACCACATTTATGTTGGTGGATTAATTGGGCTTTTCTGTGCTAAGCTGTGCCTAGACTTGCACACATACCTAATTTTCCTGATATTTGAAGGTAGTCACTCATCGAAATACTGAGCAGATTCGTCGCTACTTAACTGCAGTGACCCGGCAATTTTAATAATGCTGGGTTTTTTTGTTGATTTTTGTACTAACCTTTGCTAAATGTTTCACTGAGATTTCCGACTGCAGACAGTTCCTGATTTTCAAAGGAGGTCACTCATCATAACACTGAGCAAGCCCATAGCTACTAAACTTCAGTGAATGAGAACAAAACAAATAATTTGAGAGATTACGTTGACATCTTTAGGTAAAAGCCTTCCGTCATCAGAATTCTAGTGAACTTATAACCAAAAAATTTTCACAAGAGATTATTAGAGCGATAATAATTTACGTAGAGTCTATGGCCACGTGATTCTGTTATTTTTTACTCTACCGGCTTATGTATATATGTATCTATGTATATTCTACGATTTATTATCATACAGCTTAAATTTGAAAAAAAAAGAGAAAACAACAAAATGCGTGTGATATTGTAGCATACCCATGATACCGATATGTGAAGCGTACATAGAATGCTCATAACATATATACATAGAACATAGGAATCCTGAAACACGGAAAACACTTACGCCTTCTTAGTTCAGGTACGAAATTTTTTTATTACCTTTGAGTTAAAATGTTTTTCGACATAAGGAGAAAGACACAATCTTTCTATGGTAGCTCGCAAAAGTCAACCGTCTTCTTCCGAGGCAGAACTCAACTCCTGACTTTTTTCAAATCCCCCATAATCCTCCACGCACGCTTCCGGTGCATGACCTCATTCACATCCCCTGGTCCTTTGATTTTTATTTTGACATCTGTGAACGATACATCCTCCCTGCGCGCACGTTAACATCTGCGCTCAAGTTTGCACTTAACTAACCCATGTGCTGAGCCGAAAGGTTCTCAGCCTAACTAAACCCAAATGCAAGATATATAGAACAAAATCCCTCGGCCATTATATTACAATATCGCTAAAAGCATCCAGCTTGCGTACACATATAAATATCTCTCATTTTAGAAGACAAGGTAGTTACTGGAGAACTAAGAAAGTACTTCTATTTAACCATCTCTGAAATGGCCAAGTATTCATCAACTTAGAAAATAAGGGAATCATACTTTCCCTGTATCATTAATGAGAAGCTAAATCAAAATCATACTTATCCGTAATTCGTTTTAAACGACTATTCACCCACAGATATTCACTATCACATAAACCCATAATCTATCTATCTATCTATCTATCTATGCGCATGTGTGTTTGTTTTTGCTGGAGTATATGTAAATAACTGATTTGGAAAATTTTATTTCAAGCTTCAATATAGAATGTACTGCCCAATTTACGGCGAAGCCATTATCTGTGGGACCTACAATAATTAGATATGAAATATTTCATGCCCTTAAACCATATTATATAACTGATATATAGGAATATTTCGGAAAAATTTACCATTAGTTCTGTTTTTATTTATGTCAAATTGTAATGATTCTAGTAAGGTGTTTCCCTTTCTTACTCTCTCTCTCTCACACACACACACACACACACACATATATATATATATATATATATATATATATATATATATACATATATCAAATCTTAGCAATGCCTTATAACTTTCTAATTTCATATTTCTGATAACTTGATTGGCTGACATAGCGATACCATTTGTTGGCTCGATTTGCCTTAGAACAAATTCATTCAATAAAGTTATTGCGCATATCTGTAAATAGAATTTTAAAAAATTCTCATATACGATGAGCTGAAAGCGTATGTACTATATTTGTTTCAGATTTTCTCTACTGTGCAGCAAATAAGATTCAGTTGGCCACTGTCGATGAAAGGAAGCACCATGACGCTTTTCACTACAATGGAAAATTGTGAACGGTATTCTGTACTGCTTTGTATTCACACCGGAAGCGCCAATCCAAAGATTTCAGAATGCTTTTTTTTCAATCTGAGAAAAAATAAATATTCATATTGACGATGACCAAAGAACAAGTCCTCGTAAAGGTGTTTTGCTACTGGAAAACCTTTCCTCTGACACCAGAAATGTGAGCCCTACCATAATAGCTGAAGAATACTGTCTTGACCACAAGAAAACTCTCTCTCTCTCTCTCTCTATATATATATATATACATATATATATATATATATATATTCTACTCATGATAATTTTAATATATATATATATATATATATATATATATATTAGAAGGAAGGAGGAGAGTAAAGGCTGATTAACAATATCTTATGATATGATATCACGTGAAATATCATTTCTGTATGTAACACACCCTACACACCACTGACATATTATCATTTATTCATGGACTTTTTATCGAGAGATTGATTTCACTTAATTGATAAGTGTCACTCGTAAATTACAAGTTAATCTGTCTACTCTTTGGAATTAATTCATTTTTCTTAAGCAATTTATAATATTCAAATATTTCAGAATAAGTAATTTTTCTTGGATTGAGTGAGTCCGCATTGTTCAGTGGCTAACGTGTTGGACTTTGATAATCGAGTAATTAAATTCAAACTCTCGTTTGCTATTGCACTCAATTTTGAAAAAATTATCCTTGGGAAACGTATTACCCATTTTATCACCTCAGCCATAGATAATATGGTGCCGCGATCGTTTTTCTACAAGATAACCAAACAACACAGGACTCCTGATATCCCACAAAATAAACGAAAACAGAAACACACAAATACACTGACATGCACCCCCCATATATATATATATATATATATGTTTGTGAACCTGAACCAAAGTCAAATAGGAATATTATTTTTACGGTGCTTTTTTTAAAATTCTTTGAACAAGTTTCCATCTCAGTTCACTGTTTAAAGAAAAAGATGTTTAAAAATAGAAAGATTTTAAGATATTTAAAAAAGTATAAAGGAGCTGATATAAAAAAATGAAATGCGATGCAAAATGCATTCACAGCCTATCATATTCATTGTTCAAATGAAAATCGTTTTCTGATCAAATTAACTTTAATCAGTCTCCGTACGGCATACCTAAAGAAACCGTAGCGGCAATAACGATTCTCTATAGAAACACTAAAGTAAAAGTACGATCACCAGATGGAGACACAGAATACTTCGACATTGTAGCAGGAGTACTACAAGGAGACACGCTGGCTCCGTATCTCTTTATCATTTGTCTAGACTACGTACTCAGAACATCGATGACAAAATCAAAGAGAATGGCTTCGAACTGACGAAGAAAAGAAGCAGAAGATACCCCGCAACAACAATTACCGACGCCGACTACGCCGATGACATAGCGATACTGGCAAATACACCTGACCAAGCGAAACACTTCTGCATAGTTTGGAACGAGCAGCAGCAAGCATAGGCCTCCATGTTAATGCACACAAAACGGAATATATGTGCTATAACCAAACGGGGGACATCTCCACTCTAGAAGGAACCCCTCTTAACTAGTAGACAAATTCACGTACCTAGGAAGCAGCGTCGAATCAACCGAAAAGGACATCGAAACGAGGTTAACGAAAGCATGGACAGCTATCAATAGGCTATCGACTATATGGAAATCAGACCTAACCGATAAAATGAAACGCAGTTTCTTCCAGGCAGCGGTCACATCGATACTGCTATATGGATGCACTACATGGACGCTAACAAAACGGCTGGAGAAGAAACTAGATGGCAATTACACAAGAATGCTGCGTGCAATCCTGAACAAGTCCTGGCAGCAACACCCCACAAGACACCAACTGTACGGCCACCTGCCCCCTATCACGAAAACTATTCAAGTTAGGCGAACCAGACATGCAGGACATTGCTGGAGAAGCAGAGATGAACTGATAAGAGATGTACTCTTATGGATCCCCACACACGGCCGCGCAAAAGCAGGACGACCAGCACGAACGTACATTCAGCAGCTATGTGAGGATACAGGTTGTTGTCCTGAAGACCTACCTAGGGCGATGAACGATAGGGAGGAGTGGCGAGAGAGGGTCAGGGATATCTGTGCTGCCAGCACGATATGATGATGATGATATATATATAAAATGCGCTTCAAAACTGAATTTTATATATATATATATATATTAGATTTGGGTTGCGGGTTAATCAGTCTCCGTTTGTTTTGTGTTGACTGTTCTCTGAATTGGTGGTTATTTTGCCTGCTTTTTGTAGGCCAATTCATCCAGTTCTTTAAAGGGTTTGACGTCTTTCAAATCATCCTTGACTTAGTGTTTATTTATTTGTATAAATGTTTGTGTTCATACAATCTTTTTTTCGTGGTCTGTTCATCAAGTTTCATATCTCTAACCAAATAACGCATAATATTTCAGACCTTATATGTATTTTTCTTTTTTTTTCTAATTTTTTTTATTTACTGATTTTATGTTTACATATTTTCAATTCTTTCTATTATTGTAAATTCAATAAATAAGGTTAATTTGCCTGAAGTAGTTGCTTACAGGACGCACCGTCTACATTTGTGGCTTTTAAAATGGAACTAATAGAGAGGCGTCCATTCATGAACCAGAAGACCGTTTGCATAATCTTGACTGACTGCTGCATCTAGAATTTATTTCTATACTGGAGATTTTGTTTTCTATCCATACAATGTCGTTTCGACTCAGGCTAGTCAAGGCAACCCTCTGTCGGCAAGCATTTTCTGACAACATATGCTTCTCTGTGCACATGTCGTATTCTTCTGTAGATTTTAATTGATTTGTTCTTCTCAACCATCTGTCTGGGGATGAAGGACCTTTGCTCAAGCCTTTATAACTTTTATTAAATTGCCACCATTTTGAGTGGCTTAAAATCAAATAATTTTGCGAGATTAAAATCTTCATTATAAACAATTTACATTTACGAAAAAAATTACTAAAAGATCCCGTTTATTTATTAAATGGCCCTCATATATATATATATATATATATATATATGTGTGTGTGTGTGTGTGTGTGCATAAGGGATGAGATCAGTGATACATCGTGTTTTTCGGCGTGTTGAATATTCTGGTCTTTTTTCCGTCGCCATGATTAATAGTGGTTTCAGACTTGACAGGATCAAAGTCATGAAGGTGAAAATCTTATAAAGTGACAAGACGGATATGATCCACTAAAGTCTAAGCTTGACAAGACAGAGGATAAGATCGATCTCAACCATTCTTACTTAGACGAGACAATTCCGACGTGTTGACTATAGCTAGTCGATAAGTACATGACTTATAGCCGTTTTACAAGCGAGCAATAACACCTATCTATCTATCTATCTCTGACTATATATATATATATATATATATATATATGTGTGTGTGTGTGTGTGTGTGTGTGTGTGTGTGTGTGTGTGTGTGTGTGTGTGTGTGTGTGTGTGTGTGTTTACCTAACTCCTCCGAATGAGCTGGTTATGACAAAGGATTCGTGTTTAAGCTGATCTTAAAATACAGTTTTCCTTCTCCTAAACCAGTTCCCATGAGAAAGTTAGAAATATCTATCTCACCTATATATATATGTGTGTGTGTGTGTGTGTGTGTGTGTGTATAAGGGATGAGATCTGTGATACATCGTGAAGAGCGAAAGAGAGAATAGTTGGAGTCGTACCGAACAATATTAGCTCTATATGAAATGACTACAGCCTCATCTAGGATTTGAACTCTAGTCACCGTGTCCCTTTGCTGCGATGTTAATTTTTGCATCACGAACGTTTGCATATATCCTCTCCATCATTATCACTATCATTAATGTGGTGGTATCATGGATTCTCTTGACCATCTCTCTCTCTCTCTATATATATATATATATATATATATATCACTCTTTGCTGGCGCTTTAATCTGTATCCAGTGTCCGCACAGGGCTAATGTATGTAAGTATTGACGTGTCCGTGTGAAGGACACCACAGGAGAACGTCGTTCATGTGTACCTACCATTCTCCTCCAGCAGTGCTATGCAAGTCTTCTTTGTCTTATTTGGAGAGTTATGTAGATGGTGTTCATGTCGCCGTACAGCTGCTGATTTAGGGAACCCTCCGCTCAGAATTTGTTCTAAACAGCAAACAGACTTTTTCTCCATACGTTTCACTAAAGTCCAGGTGACGTAACCGTATAGTAATACCGAATCCCCGTTTTATTTTTTCAGCGAGATCTCTGATACGAACAATGACTCATAAATAGCAGTATCTGTCTTTATAAATATTCATAAAAGTGTGTGCGTATATGTGATTTTTGCTGCAAAATCCAATGGCTAATGAGAACATAGATCAGCGATTATGTTAAGGATCAGAGCGTAGAATCTTATATTCATGTAGAAGCTACTTTCAGATGTGATATAAAAATTCACCAGTGAAGACACTTATTACAAAAAGAAATGTAAATTTTCTTCAAGATTTTCGCCCCGCAGTCAGAAGCGCTAAGATACGCAAACTGTTTCCTCTTCAGAGAATCAAGTCCCTCACACCACAATAAAAGCGTGTCCTGGATACGATACTAATGTGCATCTGATGGCGTCGGTCGAGTTCTTGATATAGAATGATTCTTAATTGCCTTAATCCACTGGTCCAATCAGAACTAAAGTTGTAGCACCTGTTAGCGTACCGTCTATTAGTCAAATAGATGAGTGGAAAATCAGTTGTATTCAATGCGACCATGTGCAAAGTAAATAAAATCCTTATAAGCAATAACTACACAAAACATGTAAGTATATTAAACGTTATTATCTATCATGTAGGCAAGAAATAATTTTGAAGAGGTTTGAAATGCCGTTAAAAACCAATCAATCAATAAACATTTATTTTTTAATTGAAAAAAACATTAAAAATATGGAAAGGGAGGTCCCGTAGCTTAGTGGCTAACGTGCTGAACTGCACCATCATAGTAAGCGTGTTCGAACTTCAGTCACGCTATTCCGTTTACTTTCGGAAAAATACCCGTGGAAAAGGCATGAACGCTCTTATCCCCCGGATATGGTTTAATAATACCACTACTTTTACTTTATAAGAAAGGCTTTGACATCAAACACCCCACGATTTTTATATGCCCCTAAACATACTAACTAAAACATATCAAAACTATACAAATATAATTTAGCAGAGAATTTATGTAATCGTAATATTTTTGCGATATTTTTAGTTAGATTTCCTCAAGGAAAATAATTGGTACTGAGCTTATCCATAAAACTCATTGGCTGAGTGAACAGATAATCCCGCCTCATCACAGAAATTAGTGACAGGTGAAACAATAATAAGATTAATAATAACCTGTAAAGCACAAGAGTGATGGTATTACCACAAGTAGTCGGTGCTCTGGGAACGATCCCTAAAGACTTGGTCAAAAGACTGGAGGATTTGGAAATCAGAGAAGCAATCGAGACCATGCAGATCACATCATTGTCAAAAGCATCGAGAATACTAAGAAGCATTCAGGGGACCTGCTTGTCATTCAGACACCAATGAAAGACCAGCAAAAGCTGGTGTGAGAAATTGCAAAGATTAAAATAATAATAATAATAATAATAATAATAATAATAATAATAATAATAATAATAGAAAATGACTCGCATAAACTCCTATGGGACTTTAACATACAAACGGATCATCTAATCCCGGCCAGAAGACCAGACCTCATAATAATCAACAAAAGAAAGAGAATCTGCCAAATTGTTGACTTTGCTGTCCCGGCGGACCACAGAATAAATCTGAAGGAAAGTGAAAGAAGGATAAATACCTCGATCTTGCTAGAGAATAAAAAAAAACTGTGGAACATGAAAGTAACGATTGTGCCAATTGTGATTGGTGCGTTAGGCACAGTAACTAAAGGATTATTAAAGGGCCTGGAGGACTTGGAATTTAGCGGACGGGTAGAGACTATCCAAACGACAGCATTGCTGAGGATGGCCAGAATACTGAGACGAGTCCTGGAGACTTGAGGAGACTTGCTGTCACTCAAACTCCAGTAAAAAACCATTAGCTAATACTGATGTGAAAAACTCTAGAGGAGTAAATAATAATAATAATAATAATAATTTGACATACGCACGGATCACCGAACCTCGGCCAGAAGACCAGACCTATTAATAATCAACAACAACAAAAATGAGAAACTGCAAAATTGTCGAATTTGCTGTCCTGGCTGACCACGGAATAAAACTGAAAGAATAATAAAAGAAGGATAAGTATCTCGAGCTTGCTATGGAATTGAAAAAAAAAAACTGAGGAACAGGAAGGTGACTGTTATACCAATTATAATTGGTGCTTTTGGTTCAGTAAGTAAAGATTACTAAAGGGTCTGGAGGACTTGGAAGTTGTCGGACGAGTGGAGACCATCCAAACTACAGCATCATTAAGAACGGCCTGAATAATGTGAAGAGTCCGGGAGACTTGAGGAGACTTGCTGTCACTCAAACTCCTGTGAAAGACCATCAGCTAACGCTGATGTGAAAAAAAAACTTTAATGATAATAATAAATGGACAGGTAAGGAACTCAGACGAATAGACCTAAGGATAAAAAGTTGATTTCTATGCTCAAGGCATTACATCAAAGAGATGACATTGCCAAAATCTATGTGACAAGGTAGAAGAAGATGATTCACCAGTATTAGGGATTGCGTAGATACATGAACACACGGACTTGGGGACTACATTAAAAATACAAAAGAAATATTAATTACATCAGCCAATAACGACATTGGTGACATCGGTACAAACAGGAAATAGAAATGAAAAGAAAAACAACTGTATGGTTATTTCACGTGACACACTGGCGAGATTGCACACGGGAAGATATGGTCATGGATAAGAAAGGGACATCTAAAGAGAAAAATGAGTCTCCTTAAATAGTATCCCAAATCAACGCTATAAACGTCATTTAAAGCAAAAATCGATATTACGCTATTGAATGGCAAGTGTAGATTAAGCGGAGAAAAAAATGAAATTCTTAATATTATAAGAAAATGCAGAAACCTAACACAAAAGAGTTAAAGAAAAGGCACGCTTGGATGGGAAAAGGGATTCACTGGGAACTGGACAAGAGATGAAATTTTAACCATTGAACCAAATTATATATTTACAAATGAAAATCCTTCCTAGATAAAGCATATAAAATTCACGGGGAATTCGAAACTGTTAATCCTGGTCAGAAGACCAGATTTAGTGCTAATTATCAAAAAAGAGAACTTGGCGTCTCGTGGATTTTGCAGTTCCTACAATCCAAAGTGTAGAAATAAAAGAAAATGAAAAGAAAGGCAAATAATTGGATCATGACAAAGAACTGTGGAACATAGGCGTGACATTTGTTGTGGGTGCACGTGAATTGGTCCCCAAAGCTTGCAAATGATATTAGAAGAATTGGAATTTAGAGAAAGAATCCAGACCATCTAGACTACGGCACTGTTGAGATCAGCTAGAATATTTGGAAGAGAACGGGAGACTGGAAGAATATTGCAATTACTCAGACCCCAGTGAAAAATTAGCAGGAAAAAAGTTACAATGAATAAAATAACAAAAATAATATGTTCAATTACTTTTACGACGGATTGTCTCAGCAACTGGGAAAATGCCTTGCAGAAGAAACAATATTCAAATTGATGACAATGTGAAAACTACCCTGATACAGAAACCCCTCAGAAGAGAACTGCCCAATTACGGATTTACTTTTGATATATAAATCTTACCCGCACATAAGCATATATATATATATATATATATATATAGGTATATATATATTACTCGGATAAATGCCAAAAACAATCTCTCGAAAAACAGAAAGGATAGGGCGAGCGAAAAGGTAATCTATGTAGAGACCAGGGGAAACACAATGAAGTAAAAGCAAGGCACAAAATCTAGACAAGAAATGGATTAACTCCAAAAAATTCTATGATATGGTCCAAAAAACATGGATAAAAGAATTTCTGAAAATGTACAAAACATTCGTCAAAGTTATAAACATCATAACGACAGCCATAACAAATAATGTTATGGTAATGTAATGGTTATCGTCGTAAGAAATGGACACGGAAACACGAGTTCAATTCCTGGACGAGATTAATTGCATTTCACATAGTACTAATACCCTTGGGAAAGTTATGAATCCAATTATTCTTCCCCCAGCTATAGATAAATAGTAGGGCAGACTAGGTTCTTTAGCCTTGGTGAGGCAACTAGTCTAGGAGAAGGAAAACTCAGAATTCAAACTTGTTAAACTCCGCTTAAAAATTGACCTTGTGCCATATCCTGCCCAAGCGGAGGGGTTGGTAAATATGATAACAAATAAAAAATGAACAAGCCCTTGAAAAATTTAAAAACCCAAAATGGTGCCTTCCAGAAAGACTTACGCTCGACACTACAATTTGTTATCGCAATGATGCCACTCAGTTATGTACTCAGAAAATGCTCAGGATTCAATAAATTTCCCATGCAACCTTAAATATATGGATATTATTCCCATATATTTCAAGAATTAAATTGAGCAGGAAAAGATATATCAACAAACAGTAAGAATATATGAATAGAATTTGCTACTGAAAAATGTGCCATGCTTATCAGAAAAAAAGAGATAAAAGAATCAATTTAAGGAATAGAACAGGAAAGCATGTGAGTAGTTGGAGAAAAAGAAAAGTCCATGTACCTGTTAGTACTGGATGCAGACACAATCAAACAAATATTTATGAAAGAAAAAGTAAGAAAGAAATTCCTCAAAGGACAAGAAAACTTATCGAAACAAAATTCTACTGTAGAAATCTCATCGAAGTAATAAACACACGTGCAGTCCCTCTAGTAATGTACTCTGGAGCATTCTAAACGTGAATAAAGGAGGAATTAAGAGAGATAGATTAAAGGACAAGCAAATTGATGTCTATGAACACTCGAGAGATAACGTTCAGAGAACGTATGTGTCAAGAAAAGAAAATGAAAAATGACTCGCAAGCACTGGAATTTAAGGTTTCGAGTAATACACTAAAATCTCAAAGAAAGACGAATTATTAGCAATGAGACTTCAGATTTGCAGTGACTCAGAATCCAGCGAAAGGGCACCAAATTACGCTGGTATGAAAAACTCGCAAGAAATGAAATAAACGTGGACGTGGCTAAGAAAAGGTAATATTTAGAGAGAAACACAATACCTTCTAATTGCAGCATAAAATAACGATATAAGGACCAACTATATCAAAGTAAGAATAGATAAGATGCAAGAAAAAGGCAAATGTAAGTTATGTGCAGATAGACATAACCATCAATCACATAACAAGCGAAATCAGAAAATTAGCACAGAAAGATTATAAAACTATACAGGACTGGGTGAGCAACATAACCCACTAGGAATTGTGCAATTTTTATTTTTATTTTGACCATACAAACAAATGGTATATGCATAACTCAGCATCTGTCCTGGAGAATGAGACACACAAACTTCTATGGGATTTTGACATACAAACGGATCACTTAATCGCGGCCAGACGACCGGACCTTACAATAATCAACAAAAAAAGTAAACATTCAAAATGGTGGATTTTGCTGTCCAGACAAACCATTAAGTAAAATTGGAAGGAAGTAAAACGAAGGATAAGTACCTGGACATTGCTAGAATATTTTAAAAAACAGGTGAATATGAAAGTGAAAGTGATACTACTTGTAGTTCGTACACTTGGTGCAGTCACTAAAACCCTATTAGAAGGAGTGGAGGACTTTTAAATAAGAGTACGAATGGAGACCACCCAAACTACAGCATTATTGTGATCTTTCAGAATACTGAGAAACGACTTGAGGAGACTTGGTGACTCCAGTGAAAAGCTAATGCTGATGTGAAGAACTCTCTTGGAGTAAAATGATAATAATCCAATGTGAAGTGTGCAAGAAAATAAATTTAGCCGAACTACCAAATGGTAAATGCACAAAGCAGAATCTGTTCTGAAGAATAAAATGCAAACAATTCTTCGAAATTTTGATATACAAATAGATCAGCTAATATACCATTGCAGTATATAAAGAGATTTTTCAACCCTGTTGTGAAACAAATCTGTAACAAGTTGACGAACGTAAAACTCTCTTAAACTACTCAAAAGTTTATTGACCACCCACTTGTAGGTAGCCACCCGGAGAAAGAAAAGGAGCATAGAATCATGAGACAGCCGTATCAATTCAACAATTATAAGCAACATATCCAAGTAAGAAAAAGATGAGCATCAGATTTTGAAATTTTCCGGGTCCTAACATGCTTTCCGCTGTGTCTAACGCCCCCTTTGGAGCCCACTCATAACTTAAGTCTCGTAAACTTTCTTCTGCTTTCATTGCTAGTGTTCTTCTGATATCTTTACCTTATCACTTCTTGCCGTCGACTGAAAAAGACACGAGTCGTCTCCTTACTTACGATTGTCGTATCGGGCTGGATGGGCATATACTTTCCCACACTTCCTCGCATGTTACAAAAATCTCGGACTTATAGTTTTCCTTAGGCTTTTTTTATGATCACGATTGCCTTGGCTTTCCTATTTTGAGACTACTGCCTGATTTATTTGTATATTTATTCATTTGTTTATTTATATTTTCTATAAGCCGTTCAATTACGTTACAGTAATCCCAGCCACAAAACAAGATCAGTGGTATTAACAAAAAAATCTTCCGTTGCGGTTCCGGCGGAAAACACAGTGAAAAGTAAAGAAAACGAAAAGAGAGACAAGTACTTAAGAAAAAGCTGTCGAACATGAAAGTAGTGGTGATGCCAGTTGTGACTGGCGTTCTGAGAACGATTAGCCAACTGTTGGAATGAGTGCAAAAAGAGTTGGAAATCGGAGAACGCATCGGGACTATCCAATCTACAGTATTCTTAGGATTGCCCTGGATACCTTTTAGAGTCCTAGATATTTGAGGGCACGCGTTGTTCCCCAAGCTCAAACGAAAGACCCCCAGCTAACGCTGATGTGAGAAACTCGAAATAAATAAAACAATAATTACGATCATCATTCATCATCATCATGACGTGCCGCCAGCACGGATATCCCTGACCATCTCTTGCCACTTCTCTCTATCTTTCATCGCCCCTGGCAGGTCTCAGGGCTACATCCCGTACCCTCACAGAGCTGCTGTATGTATGTTCTAGCGGGCCGGCCTTCTTTTGCCGGCCATATGTGGGGGTCCGTTGGAGTAAATCACTTATGATCTCGTCCCCGCTTCCCCAGCAATTTCCTGCATGTCTGGTTCGTCTAACCATGATAATTTTCGTGATGGGAGGTAGGTGGCCGTATAGTTGGTGCTTTGTTGGTTGTTGCTTCCAGGACTTGTTCAATATTGCTCGCAGCTTTCTTGTATAATTTCCTTCTAGTTTTTTCTCCAGCCGTTTTGTTAGGGCCCAAGAAGTGCATCCATATAGCAGTATCGATACGACCGCTGCCTGGAAGAAATTGCGTTTCATTTTATCGGTCAGGTCTGACTTCCATATGATCGATAGCTTATCGATAGCTGTTCATGCCTTCGTTAACTGCGTGTCGATGTCTTTTTCGGTTGATGAGACACTGCTTCCAAGGTAGGTGAACTTGTCTACTAGTTTCAGTGTGGAAATGTCACCTGTTTGATTAAAGTATATGTATTCCGTTTTATGTGCATTGACATGCCTTCGTTAGCTTCTTCCAAACTATACAGTAGTGTTCGACTTGGTTGAGTGTATTTGCCAGGATCGCTATGTCATCAGCGTAGTCGGCGTCGGTAATTGTTTTTGCGGAGTACCTTCTACTTCTTTTCTTTGTCAGCTCGCTCCGTTTTCTTTGATTTTATCAATCAATGTTCTAAGCACGTAGTCTAGACATAGAAAAGAAATGGCTTCCGAAGAAATAGATCAATGACCTCACAAATACTGACTATCCGTAGAATCCTTGAAGGCGTACGGACAAAAAACCTACAGGTGACAATACTATTTGTCGACTTTACCAAGGCCTTTGATTCCATTCACAGAGGGAAGATGGAACAAATCCTACTAGCATACGGCGTACCAAAAGATCCAGTCGCAGCAATAATGATTCTCTGTAGAAGCACCAAAGTGAAAGTACGTTTAATGGATGGAGACACAGAATACTTCGACATAGTAGCAGGAGTAATGCAAGGGGACATGTTAGCCCCATACCTCTTTATCATCTGTCTGGACTATACTTACTGTAATGAAGATAATTCATTTTATATATTTAGGTAATGCATTGGAATATTCAACTAAGCTTTCCCACAGATTTAATTCTGATGTCCAACAATAAGTCGTAAAATCTTTACGCTTCTAAAATGCACACATTATCAATAATTAAACTGAATGTGCCAAATTAATTTTTACTTGTCATAGATGATTTTGTTTGATACCAGATTATGTATTATGGGTGTATCAGCAGTCCATTATAATATTAATGCGTTTATTTAGGAATAAAAGATAAATTCTAATTAATATTTCATTCGTACCGAAATTTATATCAACAACTGGTGTGCGTAAAAAGGACGTTCAGTGTAAAATCAGAACTCACAAAATCATCTTTCATTTGTTAATTTGAGTCAAAATCCATAATGTCTTTATATCAAACTATTTTAATTCATGGGGCTTAGAAGGTTATCAGTAAGAAGTGACATATTGTCGTGTAAATATACAAAAGCTTGAGAATTTAGTAATATATATATATATATATATATGTATATATATATGTGTGTGTGTGTGTGTGTGTGTGTGTGTTCATATGCGTATATGCGTGTGATTATATCAGTGAAATGTCTTCGAATATGAACCACAATAATTCGTTTTATATTTTCTTGTATTTTATATATTAGATTATGAAAATTCTTCTTGCGCGCGCGCGCACACACACACACACACACACACACACACACAGATATATAGATAGATAGAGAGACAGAGACAGAGGGAGAAAGTGACAGAGAGACAGAGAGAGACAGAGAAAGAGATATATAATTAGTTAAACAAAAAACAGTAAAAACAAGTGTTTTTTATCATTATTGACACAAATTTTAATGTATCTCGAATAGAGAGAAAGTAATTGTTTTCCAGGATTATTGTTACCAAAGATCCTTCAGTGTTTGTGAAAATTCAACAGTTTTTGAAAAATTCTGAAATGCAAAAGAACATAAAAGACAAAAAATAAATAAATAATATAAAACAAAACAAAAAAAACAAAAACAAGGATATTCTCAACAATTTTCTTTTGCTTTATTTGATATGCTAATTGCGAATTAGTCCTTTGCTAATGATTTAATATCAGTTGTCTGCGTTTGAAAAAGGTAAAATTGTATCATACAGTGATTGTCGACTGCAACTTCGAAAGATTGCAAATAAAATGAATTGATATAATTCATGTATTTTAGTGGCCCTCATAGATTATTAGAAAACTAGAAATCAAGAAGGTGGTTCACCGCGAGAGAAAAAAACTTGTGCACCTAAAGATTCATAAATAGTAAGTTCAACAAAGTACCAACATACTGTAATATCACAATGATACAAAAGTAAGTTGAAATGAAAGGTTTCATTGAAAACTATGCAATAATTGATGCTAATGTATATCCAACAAAATATTAAGTGTTTTAAATCATAGGTTGTCATAACTAATCGTCATCAATCGTCAGCAGTCATCTAAATCAATTTTTCAAATGTCAGCAGTGTTATTTATTTATTTGTTCAAATATGTAATATAAAAAGCGGTTGACAGAGCTAAGATTACGCCAAAGGGACCTTTTGCAAATGAGTAAGCCTCTTTTTTTAACCCCCATCAAAAATAAAACTGTGTCCTATAAAAGACAAAAATGTATATTCGTTTCTTTGGTTTTAGTCTTATATATCTAACCGATCTCTCTCTTTTGGCACAGTAACAGCTGCTTTGAATTCAGATTTTTCTTATTTTTATTCGTTATATGACCGAATCAAGGCGTATTAACCCTGGCAGACTCATATTTATCCATTGTAAGACGGTCATAAAGGGAACACCGAAACTTTCCATAAAAAAATTCCGTCCTAGGTATGGCACTAAATTGCGTCAGGTACTGAAGCTGTAGACACAGAATTCAAAGTATCGCTATAGATTGTCACCACTGCATTGCCATTAATTTCTGCACCTGGAGGAGAATATCGCTCCAACATCCTGTCAAATTTGCTGCGAGTGAGTTAAAGGCGGTCCATCGGTTCTCCTAAGTCGAGTGCATTATCACGTCAGATGCCAAAATCGACGACGAGCTGGTAAAGGTGAGCACTGCATTTGGTCGTCTGTATAAACTATATTGCACCAACCTCATTGACACTCACCAAAATACCTTTGAGTTGCGAGTCCCTTATTGGCACCTATTACGACTCTTCGAACGTTTCCTCTAGTGTTGCCTCTGCAGCAACTTTAAAATCTTCGGGAGTGATTTATGTCTGGTATAGTAAAGGCGAAGATCACCTGTTACGCTTGTCTGGACACATCTCCAAAAAAACAGAATTATCGCCTGCCTATCACGACAGAGAAGTGATCTAGGAACTGCTTGAAATAATCTTTTGGTGCCTGTCACATCGATCATTATCGATGGTTCATTCTTGCAGAGAACTGTCGCGCCTTGCCTCTGTCAATCAATTATTTTTTCACTTGCTATTAAAACAATCGCCGGGCCGCTGTCCGAGAAAAAAGATGCCGGAGGAAGAACCTCAGTTTTACGCCATCAAGCCTTGACCAGAAATTCAGCTGTGGCTGCTGTTACCGTGACTACAATCTGCTTTCTCAATTTTCTAAACGAAGAATTTGAACATATCAAAAACTACTTTTCCAATATACATCATCATCATCATGTCGTGCCGCCAGCACGGATATCTCAGACCCTCCCTTGCCACTCCTCCCTATCGTTCATCGCTTCTGGCAGGTCTCACGGCTACATCCCGTAATCTCAAAGAGCTGCTGTATGCATATTCGAGCTGGCCGTCCTGCTTTTGTTCGGCCATATGAGGTGGTCTATAGGAGTACATCACATATGAGATCGTACCTGCTTCTCCAGCTGTGTCCTGCATATCTGGTCCGTCTAACTTGAATAGGTTTCGTGATGGGAGGTAGGTGGCCGTATAGTTGGTGCTTTGTTGGTTGTTGCTTCCAGGACTTGTTCAATATTGCTCGCAGCATGTTTGTGTAATTGCCGTTTAGCTTTTTCACTAGCCGTTTAGTTAGCGTCCATGTAATGTATCCATATAGCAGTATCGATACGATCGCTGTCTGGTCTGACTTCTATATGATCGATAGCTTATCGATAGCTGTTCATGCCTTCGTTAACTGCGTGTCGATGTCTTTTTCGGTTGATGAGACACTGCTTCCTAATGAAAAACTATCCAATCTACAATAATCCGAATTTTTCATTCACCGTGCCTAATAAAAAGCCATAAACATTCACAAACTTATATCCTACTATATGAATAAAAATAACTCACCAAGCTCAAATATCAACCGTATAAAAAGACATAATATTACCGTAAAATCCCACTTCTACCCTCATTGATAAAAAACTTAAATCGTTTAGGCATAAGAAACAATAACTGCACAACAAAAGCAATAAAAAAAATGATAAAAAAACAACTCCAAAAACACAAAATCCCTATCTAACGGGTATTTACAAAATCCATTGCCTACATTGCAATAAGTTTTACGAGTAGTTTCTTTAGTTTCTCATATTTTAACCCACCACATTTTTGATTTTCAGAACTCTTCCATAATTTCTTTTATCTACGACAGAAAGAAATAAAGAATAGTTGAAGCATGTTCTATAGCATAACGCAACACATACCACATCGATAAGTTTTTTTCCAAAATATCACCGGCAAATAGGAAAAATAATACTAAAAGATATCAAATTCTACACAAAAGTTTAGTCCCCTTTCTTTAAATATTTATAGTAATAAAACGTTACAATTCCGTTTCTCTAATCACAAAACGTCATTTACCTTTCAAAAAATTTCCATCGCATGGCATAACGCATTTAGAATATATATGCCTGTATCATTCCATTTTTTACATAATAACCTCAACTAGCCCGGATTAAGTCTTACAACTGAATCAATTTTTTCTGCTATAAATATATCTCATAAAAGAATAATTTTGATAAAAATATGTTTGTATTGAGACAAAACCTTGAATTCAAAGCGCGTCGGCACAATAAACGAACCACCAAACATATTTCCTCCGTTTTTACCTTTTTCTACAAACATTCAGTCGGATTCGATTCACTTTTTTCTCATATATGTGTATGAGAGCATACTTGTGTTGCTATGTGTGAATATTAAAAAATACAATATCTTTAGAAGAGGATTTTAATTATTGTTAAACTTTTTTACTAAGGTTAAACATTTTCTTTTTCTAAAACTTATATAAGTTTTTTAAACCGTATATGAGTTTTTAAATGAAAAGAAAAATGAAAAAGTTTAAAACATTCTCTATCCATTGGTAGTATTGTTTCAAATGGATGTGTTATAATTTGTTTTCGAAAATTTACTTTAAAAATGCAGCGTATTTGGTCTCAAAATACTAAATGTTTTTAAAATAATTTTTCGGATGTTTGGAAACTGAAATTTATAATTTTGACAAATAATTCACACTTTAAATAAAATCCTCTCCTGATAGCCTTGTAATTTTTTTATTTGTACATTTTCATATTGTCAGATTTATTCTATTAGAATATTTTTTGGCAGTTGCTTATATTCTTGAATTAATTAGTTTGATATGAGCTTATTAAAAATGTCCTTCATTTGTTAAGTTGGGTGATTTAAGCTGTGGGGGTGTCTTCGTGGTGTAATGGTTAAAGCGATGGACTACGGAATCGTAATAAGCGAATTCGAGCTCCAGTCGGGCTATTACATTCATTTTCGGACAAATACCCTTGGAAAAGGAATGAACCCCTTTATCTTCCCAGCTATGGGAGGATAAGGGGGTCCATACCTTTACCAAGGATATTTGTAGTACCACTACTGTTCTTCTCGAAGGATGGGTTTGGCATTGAATAACCTACAAAGGTTGGTATACCATTAAAGCAAAAAAGCCTGGACCTGATTTAAACTGAGCTTCATTTGGCTAACTGGCAATTGACAATTGAACCAAAGTGTAAACTACTCGAAGTTTCTGAAAGTGGGTTAAGTGTTACTGATGAGTCAATAATACTATAAAATAGAAAAAAAAAATTTTAAATAAATATTTACTTACCATATTTGACTATTCTCATATGAAACTTGTTTCGGCTGTATGAGTTTTGACAATTGAACCAACGTGTAAACTACTCGAAGTTTCTGAAAGTGGGTTACCGATGAGTCAATAATACTATAAAATAGAAAATAAAATTTAAAAAAAATATTTTAAAATAAATATTTACTTATCATATTTGACTATTCTCATATGAAACTTGTTTCGGCTGTATGAGGTTTGATGAAAAATGATCTAAACTGAAATTTGAATTTTTCTTCAAAATTTTTAATTTAGCATCTAAATAAAGACGTGAGCTTATATGATCAAATAAAAGTTATAAAAACGTGATGCATTTTCGTCGTTTAGCCTTCTTACTATACGTTTGGAAAAAATGGAAAACTGCTTTTTAAATAATTATAAAATCAGTCTCTATACTTCTTGACAACATTGAACAAGTGCTGTACCCACGAAATCTAGGTCCGTGGAACTTTTAGTGTAGTTTTATTAGACTGAACGTAGATTTGAAGGGTAAGATTTCAGGACGGTGGAGCTACAATATTAGAAGTTTCTGAGTTACTTCGACCAATGAAACACTAGCTGGAATATTTTTCTTGAATTTAAAGTTGTTTAATTTAAAGAAAAAAAACTTGTGTCGTTATACCTTGTAGTCTTGGTAACGAAAGCTTCAATCTCGATACATTTTGATACACATCGTATTTCTTTCCAGTATGTGGTTGAGTATTGAAATAACCACATGTATATACTACTGTCTGGATGTACCACGATTGCCAAAAATAGTTATTTTTATATATACTGTAGCCTTTCTCACCCTCTCTCTCTCTCTCCTTTGTTTTTTATGACAGTGTTTCATAGCCTGTGAACCTTCCAGCTCACTACTTTTGTCAGAAGTTCTTTGTCATTTTTAAGTCTAGGATTATCGTCTCTATTGTTCCATTATTTTTCTCAGTCGCCTAGTTTTCTGGTCAAATCGTATTATATATACTTTTTGTAATAAAAAGTCTTTCTCCTCAAAACATATGCGGACTTGCATGATGATCTTGTCGATTCCAATTTTTACCGTATTGTCGGTACAGTTTCCGGCCATCAACTTATTGTCGGAATTTCTGAAAAAGTTCTACATTTTATTTTATGACTTATTTGCACTACTCACATTGACGTCTATGTTTCAATCAAGATATTGCATCCGTTAGTTTCTCAGATCGTTGATATTTGTCGGAAAATAAGAGATTACCATTGTAGTCATTTCAATTATTATTATAATGTTTAATTGCTTGATATTCGCAACAGCAACCTGTTAGATAAATTATTTTTTTAATTTACCAGAAATAGTATTGTTGTTTGTGTCCCAAGGATTTGTTGGTTTTTACTGAGGAGTTATAGGTATTTTATCAGATTATTTTTTAAGTAAATCATGCTCAACAGATCCCTCAACATATTCCTTCCTTTTCATTTTTTACGCAAATACTTAAACCGAGATACACAATAATTCAGTATAGCTAATATAAATATTTACTCAGTTCGTTTAGTTTTAATCTATTTCACTCATTATTACTCTTATGTAATTCATTAATTTTTATGTTTGGAAGTAAAAATCAAGTATGGTACATTATTTCTCGTAGCAACAGAACATAACACTGATTATTACTTGTCATTAGAACTCATTTCTTGATGATAGTAATCTTTTCCTATTAGTAACTTATGTAAATTTATATTATAATCAACTTTTTTATATATCCTACGTAATGGTTTTCGTCGTGGGGAATGGTCACACCTGACTTGTGTTTAAATACTGAACAAATCTAACACATTGTTATCAGTATGAAGTATTAAAAAATGATAATGCGATTCCGTTGTTACCAATACGAAATAATTTATTTTGACAGTATACAGTTTCCAAGAAGTCACCAAGATACAAGTGAGAGAGACAGGTAGAAAGGCCTTGTGTTGTACATAGAAACGGTGAATGCTGGACACTCGACCGACCTCTGCCACGGCCCCAAAGTTGCTCTGAAACCGACTAACGACTTCCTACAACGGCCATCTGTCACCCTAGCTGTAATTCAACTCACAGAAAATCTAAGATTATCTTTTCTTTTATAATATTTTATAAATCATTGCAGCATCCGATCACAAACTTATATTTCTTACTCAGATGAAAAACACTTAATTTGTTTATGTTCAGCATCCTGTCTAGAATTATTTCGACAAAACTCATCCAGCACTAATGCAATCCCATGACCTTTTGCGAATAATTTCACTTACTTTCATTGATTTGTAACCAGTCCACAACCTTAACAAACTAAATGATAAAATAATTGATATAATGAATTATC
>OY757909.1:55675852-55855744 GCA_963585895.1 Sepioteuthis lessoniana
AATAGAATTATTTTTGACATTGAAACTGTACTTACACTAAACTGAATTGTTTAATATAGAACTGTTTTGACACTTAACTGTGTGTAAACAAAACCTTTACTAATGCTAAACTGAATCGCTTTAATTAGAACTGTTTGACTAAACTGAATGGCTTGAAATAGAAATTTTTTTGACAATTAAACTGTGTACTCATGCTAAACTGAATTGTTTGAAAGAGAACTAATCATTTGCATAAAAATGGAGTTGGCATTAATTAACAAAAAAAAGGTTGATATGCCATAAAAATCCGACCAACCAACCAACTAACCATCTACTTTTTGCATATATATGATTTGTTAACACATTTTCTTGATGACATTTTTAAATGAGCCTAAGCTTTTTTTTTGCACACAGTTAAATGGCTTCAAGTATTGCTATGTGAGATAAACAATTTAACATCAGTCATTTGTTTGCACATATTTAATGGATATATATGATATGTAAGACATTAGTTTTTCGTTAATTTCATTTTTAAATGTGTTACAACTAATTCGTTCACACAATCGTTTTGGTATTATTTCTACATTATAGAATGTTTTATATTATTGCTTTTTGCCCTATCAGCAGGGGCTGTAGAATACACCGATTGCACCTCTGCATTTGGGTAAGATTCCCTCAACGTGTGTCCTAGATATGACACTAAACAATTTGATGGTGAAGCTCCAGTAATGTTGGATCTTTGGAAAATGCGGAGCACCCCTTCACTGTAATATCTCCCCGGTCAACCCTGGCCCGGAATGGTAGCACTTGAAAGGGCCCAATCTATGGGTTAAACATAATTAAACTGCATACTTATCATATTTACCCAACCCCTCCGCTCGAGCAGGATATGACACAAGGTCAATTCTTTTGCGGAGTTTAACAGGTTTGAATTCAGATTTTTCCTTCTCCTAGACTAGTTGCTTCGCCACGGCCGAAGAACCTAGTCTTCCCTACTATTTTACCCATAGCAGGAGGGAGAATAACTGCAATCAGTCTCGTCCAGGATTTGAACTCGTGTCGCCGTGTTCATTTCCTACGACGATAACCATTACACCACGGGCATTTCCCATACTGCATACTTATGCCAAACTGAATTGTTTGAATTAGAACTGTTTCACTAACCCGAATAGTTGAAATATAAATATTTTGACAATTAAACTGTGTACTAATGCTAAATTGAACTTCTTGAAATAGAACTATTTTTAACATTGAAACTGTACTTATGCTAATCTTGATTGTTTCATATAGAACTGTTTTGACATTTAACTGTGTGTGGAGAAAATCTATACTCATACTAAACTGAACTGTTCGAATTAGAATTGTATGACGAAACTGAATAGCTTGAAATAGAAATGTTTTTGGCGATTAAACTGTGTACTCATGCTAAACTAAATTGTTTAAAATAGGACTGACTATTTGTATAAAATAAATTAGGCGTTAAATAAGCTACAACGGTTGATATGCCATAAAACCCATCAACCAACCAACAAAACAAACAATTATTGCTTTCTAAGAGTTATAATTTGATTTTATATGACTCACGAGTATTGCTTTGTATCATTAACGATTGAATTAAAAATTCGTCATTTGTTTACTCTCCGTTAAATGATCAAACAGTTCTACTTTAAACAATTCAGTTTGGCATAAGTACACGGTTTAAATGTCAAACAGTTCTATTCAAACCATAGATATAATCCTATCAGGTGCTACCAGTCCAGGCCAGAGTGAACCCTGGAGTAATTGCAATGAAGGGGAACCCTGCATTCCCCAATCGTCCAGCAGTACTGGAACCTTACTATTATATTGCTAACTGTCATATTCCAATATAATCGTGGGTGTTAGTGGGGGGTTATACTCCTTTGCAGAGATTCAGTCAGTGTATTCTACAGTTACTGCTGACTATGCTTTTGCAACAGAATAATAAGTGTAGCTTATGCGGAGGAAGAGATGTAAATATACTTAGACATTGCCAAAGAGTAAAAACCTGTGAAATACGATAGTGACCGTGATGCAAATCGTAGTTAATGTGCGTGGAACTTATTCCACCAGCTAGAATAAAGACAGGAGGAAGTGGAAATCTGTGGAAGAAACGAGACCATACGGATCAAAGCATTTTAAAAATTTATTAGAATACTGAGTGGAGTCCTGGAGACCAGAGATTTGCTGTCCCTGAGACTCCCGTGAGAGACTACAAGTTACGCTGGTGTGAAAAACTTGCAAATTGCCTGAGAACGAAAAAACCGAGGAACATGAGGATCAGGGTGACATCTATTGTACTTCGTGCACTTTGAACGGTCTTTAAAGCCTAGAAAAAGGGATTTGAATAATTGTAAATTAGTAGAAGAAACAAATCCATCCAGACTACAGAATTGCTGAGTTCAACTAGAATACTCAGACCTGGAGACCTGAAGAGACTTGCTGTTACTCAGACTCTAGTGAAAAATCACCAGCTTACGCTTGTATGGAGTAAAATAATAATGATAATTAATATTTCATGTAAGCTCTGACGATTATAGAGGCTCATGTTAAATTATGTGATCATATATATTGCCATTGGAGATGCCAATTTGATTTTTCTCATCGTCTTATATATATATATATATATATATATATATATATATATATATATATATATATATATATAATCTTTTTGCTTTTTTCCCATAAGTTTGCATAAATATTTCCATCACTCAACATCAATTCTCTAAGATATCAAAAAATGATGGAGAGACAGTTTTTCCATATTATCAAAACAAATTACACAAAGAAACATTGCTTATTATGTATTAATGATATTGTTTTCCTCATTATCTACTTTTTAATTATTCTCCTGTATCTAAAGAGTACATAACTATTTTGATAACTTTACATCAAGCCTTTTTTTTTCGCCTATAAAGGGCACATAGACATTTTCCCAATAATTAATTTACATTATACACGGAAAAATTTCATATTATCTATTAAAAATATCATTATGAACTGTAGTATTATTTTTAGAACATTTGAGAACAAAAACAGTCGGCGACACAAAATTTTGCTTTCAAATTTTGTTGGTTCTTGCTATAATCAACTCTCTTGACATTCACATTAGGCTTTATCGCACAATTGATATATTTATTTTAATAGCATCACAACAGAAAATATCCACTCGACAGTTTATCCTAAAACAAAAACTTTCAATTTACGCTTGAGTAATTTTCGAAAACGGCCAGTTTGAAAGTCAGCCATTCTTTAGGGAATACTTGGCTAAATTCCTGTTTCCTATGATGCATCACTGACGCCCTTGTGTCGGGTATTGCCATCGTTGCAACAGTTGTCTGGTTAATATTAGTAATCCCAAGCCATGAAAAATATTTTCGATTGAAAGATAAAAAGAAAATTACATAGAAAAATAAATTAGCCATGCAAATTAGATTGTAAACTAGAATGTTTCATTTATTATTAGTGCGGAAAAATGTAGCTCTCTTTGTATTACAGAGTTTGTCTTTAAAGAAATAAAAGAAACCTTTGTATGATTTTTATAATCTATATTAACAGAATGATTTTTACTTAGCAGTATGGGCAAACAGAAATCTATACTTACATAGCCATATGTAAACTTGCATCAAAATAGATACTAAACATTTACACGCTGATAAATTTTATCCTCAATCATCTGGTATGTGACAACAGTGGAATCGAAGACAGAAGTCTTTCATTGATTGATGTTAACGGCATGTCAATCCATCTCGACTTTTACTATGACAAAAGATTCGGAAACTGCATATAATCCTTGATTCATTTCTACATTTTCGAGAAATTAATTCTCAAGATTGTTTTTTTCTAATTATTGTACATTATCCTAGCATATATGAATAATATTTAAATTCATCCGTTTGATGCGTAGCCAGGACACTAACAGGTTCCATCACTCTGGATCGGAGTAGTAGTTGTAGTTGGCGACCGTAGTCGTGGGCGACCAAAAGGCTCCCTTTTCAAAAGCTACTGCACCGAGGTGTAGGAAGGGCGCTAATCTTTTCCCTGGATTGCCCCATTTTACTCTTGATATATACCTTATATTGCCGAGTGTAAAGCAAGGAGATATCAAATACCATTTTAAAGTCTTTGGTATGACTCGAGCTGGGATTGAAGCCAGGTCTCCAGGAACATAGGCGAACAGTCTACCCACTGAAAATGTAGACCCGGGAAAATGACAGTAAAGAGGTACTCCACCCCCACCCACCCCGATCTTTAAAATTGAAACCTCCCATTTTTTGTGTCATAAGACGTTTTTCTGTGGGATATATCCTTATTCAGGGAATACAATCAGCGTATTCTAGAACCAATCAACCTTACCGGCAGACTTTCACACTTAAAATGATTATATATATATATATATATATATATATATATATATATATATATATATCATCATTGACGCACGCAGCAACCATGGATTTCTCTGATTCTAATTCGCCATTCGTCCCAATAATTCATAGCTCTCGGCAGGTTTTCTAGACTATATCCTATGTCCATATGAATACGGATGTGTGTGTGTTGCACGTACGGTATAAGTTACAGTCGTTGAGAGATTGACACAACCAACCGAGGTCAAATCCAGGCCGAAGCATCTTGCATTTTGAAATCGCTCAAATGCCCTTAGGAAAGGTATGCATCAATCTGTTGTCCCTCCAGCTAAGGGTAAATTGTCGAGCAGATTGGGCTCTTTAAGCTTCGAACGGCCCGCAGTCTAAGGAAAAGGAAAACTCGGAATGCAAACTTGTTAAAATCTGGTTAAAACCAACCTTGTGTCGCATCCTGCACGTATTGAAGTATATATATATATATATATATATATATATAATTTCATTGTTTAATCATATGAAAAGGAGAAAAAGATAGAAACATAGATGAATACAACTGATTAAAAAATAGAAATCTTTCTTTGGGATTATTTATTTTATGATCTTTCTCTACTAATTTCGACCCTAGGTCAACGTCAGGAGAAAATTGTTTTCGATGAAAGTATTTTGCAGCGACGTTCTAAATTTTAAAAAATATCAACTTGTATCGTTGTTTATTCATACACTGAATGACAACAATGCTTTTGGCGTCCAAATATCTTGAAATTATGATTTCATGATGTCTAATAACGTAAAAAAATTTGGCAGCGAATTCTTCATTTTCGCGATCTTTGGTAACCAGGGACGGTAGGTGTTGTAAATTAGCGTTTACTGTTTTAGTTGGATATTTAACTTTGGAATTTGCTTATGTTGGTGTTTATATGTTTGTCCATCCTTTTTGTTTTGAGAATCGATTACTTTGAAGTTAAAGTCATTTGGGGCCTGATTTGGGAAAACTTCAGTTTATTATCGTGGGTAGCTATTTTTGCTGTGATATAGCCCAGTACATTTTTGTTCAATTTATTCTATTATGGGGAACACTGCACTTCTAATAAAGTCATTATCGTTTGGGCTAAAATGTTGATCTACTACTATTGCGGTGTGTCGTCTATAGATTTAATGCTGTGTTTGATGTTATTTAATCGTAAACTGGCTTTTCTAACTTATATATATATATATATATATATATATATATATATATATATATATATATATATATATATATATATACTGAAAGCAGCATTTCGAATACTCAAACGAAGTTTTTTTTGTCAATTCCCTGTGTTTTTAGGAAGGAGTTCCAGACGCACTTGTCGGTTTGTCAGCATTTACTTGACTCTTCCGCCACGAGCAGGAGATAACACAGATCCGCTCGAGAAAGATGAAACGAAACAGATAAATTAATCACTAGAAAAGAATAAGCCAATAGGAAAAAAAAGCTGTTAGATGGTTTCGATTACGGTCATATATCACTAATAATTCTATTTGAACGTAGCTGAATGTTTTTCTGTGTGGCTTTTTAAGATTAGTAATTCTGCTTTTCATGTATTCCTCTCTTATTTAATACTAATCTTTCGTTAGTTCACTGTTAAATGGTTTCATATATTAGTATTTAACATTAATTATTCAATATTAACAATAATCCCTAATAATTTCTATTTGACCCATCGATAGGATTCTCAAACTTGTTATTACAATGGTGATGAAGGGGTACCATACGTCCCCGGCCTTAGCTGGGCCGTCTGGCATTCGTACCGAATGGGATATTGAAATCAATGGCCGATTCGAAGCCGAAAGGCCCCCGGCTCCAGTTGGGTCACTTTTGGGTGAGCGAGCTTCAACATTGACACCTTTTTCCCCTATGTATAGCACTAGACCTTGCTGTCTAGTTTAAGCTATAACCCGGGATCCGTGACAAGTCCTATTTGGTGAGAGACAGCGACAGATATCATACATTTCACAAACTCTCAGACTGGAGCCTAACAATCAGATGCACTTTAATGTCGTACCCGAGACACTAAATTTTCTTCAAGTATTTCTGTGTAATACTAATGATTCTCAGCAAAAATTGTTTATTCGTTTTCACACAGTTAATTGGTTTCACGAATTTCTATGAACTGCTTATTATTCAATTTAACATCGAATCTTTTGCTTATTATTTCAATTTAACATTGACACTTTTGTATAGAACTAAACCTTGCTGTTTAGTTTAAGCTATAACCCGGTATCCGTGTCTGGACACAGATTTGGGTCCAAAGAAACAGCTTGGCTTTTTAGGTCCATATTGCACTGAGTAGGTCAATGAGCAGCACAGACCAGCTGGGTTCGAGTCTCGGCTTGTGCCCTACTTTCCCTTCCCCTAAATCCCCACTATAATCGTCCTTCGAGTCATTCACCTTGTTTCAAGTCCTGTCTGGTGAGAGGCAGTGACAAATATCATACATTCCTTAAACTCTCAGACTAGAGCCTTACCATCAGATGCACTTTAATGTCGTACCCGAGTCACTAAATTTTTTCAAGTATTTCTGTGTAATACTAGTGATTCTCAGCAAAATTATTTATTCGTTTTCACACTATTCGTTTTCAAGAATCATTATGAACTACTTATTATTCAGTTTAACATTGATTATTTATTTTCATTGATTATTTATTTTTATATGGTTTCAAGAAGAGCAAAAAAATAGTTCTATTTGAGCCGTAGATGAGACCTTAACAAGTACTACCACTCAAAGGCTGAGATCACATGAGAGTAACGGTAATGTAAACATATTCCACATTCTCAAAAGTTCAAAGTCTAGACCATTTGATTGTTTATTGTCATATCAAAGACACTAGTTTGGGGATATTACCCCTCCGTGAAGAGATGTTTTCGGCTTACATCAAAGAAATTAGCACAATATTCCAGGGGTTGTGATTCTCAGTGATGAAGTGGGTGACATTCTGGACAGTGACATCGTAGATAGCGAATTCAACCTGATATCCTTTTACTGGGTTCACATTCGTGCTAATACCCTTGGGAAAGTTATGGATCCCTTTATCCACTACGTTACGTTTAAATATTACTCCTACTATTCTCCTAAATGAATGTGTTTGCATTTCATAACACACAAAAGTTGATAAGCCATTAAAGGAATAAGAACGAAAGAAACGACGTTCTAATGGAGAAGCAAGCTCTCCGGAAATGATTTCACACAAAACATTAGCAAATAAACGTACATATATACACTCGCACATACCCTAGCAAAAATCATTCATTCTCTCTCTCTCTCTCTCTCTCACTCTCTCTCTCTCTCTCTCTCTCTCAGACTCTCAGATCTTTTCTCGTTTGTCTTAGGTGTAATATGAATATTCAATAAATGCAAATACTATTACACCAAATCACTGGTCTCAAAATCTGGTTTATTCACGAGGCGTGCCTATGTAGCGTGTCTTCACTAGGCGCCCATATCTCTCCAAGTCTACTGCTTGTTTGAATTCAAAGCGTTCCTTCTCCTAGACTAGATACCTAACCAAGGTTAAGAAATACTCTGTCCAACTATTTACCTTCAGCCGGGAGGAAATAGATGTATTCATGTCTTCCTCATGGAAATTAGTGCAAAGTGAAACGGACTCTTGTTCATGATTTAAACTGTACGTAATCATTTTGATGAGGGTGAAATCTATCCCTCTGTCAGTTGATCCCATAGTCAGATCTTGCGTGCTGGATGGTACTAAAAATCTAGATACTTACGCGCATCGATGAACTTAGTAAATGAATCGTTTTCCGTGGATCTGATCGCTTTATGATAACGTCAAAGACATTACATTTAGTAGAGAATTAGTATGCCCTCCTTCATGGACGATTTAGCGTACATGGGCGCTAGGTATGTTATGAACCATTTAAATAGAATACAATGCTGACACTTTATCGATAAAATGAACATGAATGGCGGATACAGTATTTGTGTGCGCTGTTTAGAATACACTTGTAGTCCTTACCTATCGACTTTAGATCAAAATGCAATAAATGTTTCTCCTTTTTAGCTGTCTACGCCTTCAACGAGTCTTAGAATATCCTGAGTGTATCCCATGCAGAGGAGTAATGTCGCCTGAAATTAAAGGTATGCCCTAAGTATGTGAATAAACTGCATCTGATGTAAGGTTTCTGTTCTGGAGATCTGAGAAATGTCTCGTACCCATTCATTTTCTTTATTCCCAGGTTCACACTCACCGCAGGAATAGTACTTTTTAGGGGCTCATCTATAATTCAAACAGATCTATTTTTAAAATATTCGTATACGACTCGAATTAATGCAAAATGAAATAATAACCATCCACGTAATTATTGGTTAGATATTATCACTACTTTCTGACTACAATTATGTGTTTGTCATAAAATAACCCATGAAAGTAGATATGCCCTTAAACAAAGAAACCAAAACAAGCCAATCTTCAGAAACAATTACTTAACATATATCACTATGATTGTACAAGTTACGTGATTTCCTAAACTCTGGGTATAAAATTAATACAGAGGGGTTAATATGCTATGAAAATGAATCCATTCATTGATGTGTTTTCTTCCGTTATGGTAACATACACATATTAATCTCTACACGCATGTTAAAGTTACCATGTGTAATGTTATAATCCCAGGTCTTGGTGGTAGATTGCCGTAGACTCAGTGAAGAACTGGAGACCATAGGCCTATCGTTCATAAAAGTGCCTCTGCTTCTGGAGTAAGTAATTTTATAGAGTGGTGTTTCTTGCCTTTATCTATTTATTTATTTATTTATTTATTTTTTGATTCTGTGTTTGGCTTCTCCTACATCCAATCTCCTTTATCCATAACCAGGAAGAAAACAGATGGATTAATTATTTTCTGAAAGGGCATGGGCACGAAATTTAACTTGTTGATTTTTTTTTTTTTTTAGATTTTAATCATTAGATCACCCACGTCTTCTACGCTATAGATATATATTTATACATCAGATCTAATTCAATATATAATTAAATAAGTTAAAAAGGCATCTTTAGTGATGTAATTATAATCAAGCTAGTCTATCAGACTTTAACAAAGGAGTTCGAGTCTCATTATGTGCCCAGTTTATACGGCCTTGTGTCATATCTGATCAAGAAGCTTAGTAAATTACACAGAAAATAAAATAGCAACATTTAAAAAGTATATATCGGTCCGTATATTTACATCTCTTGTTTACTTGTCTATTCATTTTTAATGTATTTTATAAACTAGTCCAGATATTACGTTCATTTTCCAACTCATCGCTTTGGAAGAGGGAAGATGTCATCGTGGCATTGAGGCTACCATACTGGAGTGTGACATCAAAGTTAGCGAATTTGAACTCCAGCCGTGTTATAACATTCACTTTTGGACTAAAACCCTTGGAAAAGGTATGAAACTCACTTATCTCCAAAGCTATCTTTTAAACAGTACCGCTACTATCCTTCAAGAATTATAAATTTGGCAGAAAATGACCCATAAAGGTTGATATACCATTAATCCAACCAAAATTTAGGAATGGTATAAACTCCTTTATTTTCTAATTAATGAGTTGCACTATTGCTAATTTAAAACGATAAATTTTACATTAAATAAACCTTGAAGTTTGATATGCCATTAAATAAAGAACCCAGATTAAACCAATGTTTTATAATATTTTAAATAATATATTAATTTTGTTTCAGCAGTTGAGAGAAATATGAAAGTGACTTCTTCAATCACTACACATGTCAACAAAGAAACGAAGAGCATCACTTTTATCTCATTTACGCATGTCAAGCCGGTGAAAAATTGTATTCGTAGACAAATATAACGGTCCTAACATTGCTACTATGAAAGGGTTTACGCTTTCGTTGGTGCAGAGGTTTACGATCGAAAAATGCAGGTTGTCGTTCTATTTTGTTTATCTTTATAGAAGGTCTCAAAGTGCAATAGTTGACGTAGTATGTATTGGAGACCGTGACTTGAGTTTAAATCTGGACAAGACTGTTTGCTGTTGCGTTTTGAAAAGTTATGAATACAAATTTTCTTCCTCCATCTATGGGTAAATATTTTGGTAGACAGAGTTTTACACTTATTATGGCAAAAATTCTTGTTGAAGCAATATGGATATCAAACACAGGGGCTCTCATCTTGTTGGTTAAACCATTTTTGAGAAACCATTCTCTTATTCTTGCTCTTCTTTCTAACGTATTATTACGTTGATGTTCAACTCTTCAGACGAATTTCAGAAGAAAGTTCCACGGTCAGTAAATCCATAGACAAGGCTACCTAGAGTGCGAGTATTTTCTAGTTTTAGATCAGAGCTTCTCAAATTGTTTACTAGATGCACTTCTAGTAAACACATTTTATTTTCACTAACCTCTAAACAAATTAATTGAATTCTGTCGACAGTTTTCTTAGTCTCACTGGATTACATGGTGAGAGGGTTTTTTCTTTTTTTATTTTCTTGGTTTCAAAATGTAGTTTTTTCCATTTGGCACAAATCGATATATTATAAATAGAGTATTGAATCATATTATTACACTCACACTTGAAAATACATGACAATACTAAAGATGACTTGATGATTGAAGATCCAGATTTCTTCACTCAGACTACAATTTTTCATTAATAATAATTTTGATTTTAATCATTAAACATATGTAACCATGAATATAAATAACAGTTTTATATCTTGTATTTTAATTTTACTTTTTGTAGTTACATGCCTTTCTCTTTTTGCTCTCTTTTTTAAAGTAATCCCACAACCTTTTATGAAAGAGGTTTTTTAGAATTGCGTATTTCGATAAGATACTTTGTTTAAAAATGGATTTTTTTTACTGGTTATCTTTCATGCAAATATGCTAATAATGGTAACCACGTCGTAAAGATCTGGATCTTTTCTATCGGATCCAAAACGTTCGTTCATTTAAATGTCCTGTACATTTTGAACAGATCGTATGTGAACCACCTGTCGCTAGTGACCATCGCTTCAAACTGGACGTATTCATAGGTTTGCGATATCTGGCAACTCCTCTCCAAGATTTAGCTATCTTGTAAATTCAACTACTTAGGACCAGTTTTGAAGTCCTAGTTTAAAATATGAGGATCTAAGATGGTCATTAGTTTATATTCATCCTGATTTAAAATATTGGTATCCCGAGAGGTAATAGATTCAGCGCAAATGTTTTATTTTAAGCTCCGGTATAACATCAGAACAATATCTGAGAAGGCCTTTTTCATATTAAAAAAAAATCACTAAAAGTCCTTTAAAATCTGGAAAAAAGAAAAAAAAAACATATTTCTTCTAGTCCGTGTATATATTTACCGTTACCTGATAAGCTAAATTTTTCAGCGGAGTTAACCTGGTTCAAACTCATAGTTTGCCTTCTCCCACACCATTTGCCTTACTAAGGCTAAATAAGTCAGAATGCACTCTAATGCGTACACTTAATTATTCAGAAACCTGGCTTCATGTACTGACTTTTGATACAACATATCAAGACCACAAAATTACAATCCAGATTTTGTATTGGTACACGATTTAATGATTACCGTCTAAGGAAATGCACTCGACGAGCCGAGTTGATATTCTGCAAAAAGCTGTTTGTGATTCACTTAACGATGTTTCCCTCGGGAAAGTCATGAAACATCTATCTTTCACCACTTTCTGTTATGGATACTATAAGTAGGCAGACACATTATTGTTTCAAAACCAGTGAAAGAGAAAGAAATCTGAATTGAAAACAGTTTTACTCCACTTAAAAACACCTTCCTCGGTCAAAGTACCAGTTCGATACCACTTCTTTTTTCGTCTTTTCACTGAATGACATCACCCATGTTACCTTTTCCTTTTACAAAGAGTATATTTCATTGTTTTTAACGAAAATGTGAAGATACAAGGACAATATCATAGAGGGAAATGATGAGAAGAAAAAAGTTACTGGACCATCATAACAGAAAGAAAAAAAACTTTAATCGGCCTTCAGAAATACAAAACTTGGTTATTCACGAGTTACAGATTTGCTCGAAAATTTTCCCTTTCGTATGGCATCTTTAATACCCAGTCTTACATGGTAATTTTCGATTTTTCTTCCTCTCAGTGACACTTGATTGATATTAGTAATCTCACCGAAAACGGATAAGAGAAATTATCTATTACAAAAACTTAACTCATTGCAAACCGCTTCAAACTTACTCGGATAGTTTGTGAAATGGGAGGATGTGGCCATACAACTCTTTTTTTGCTTCTTGCATATTTTTAAAGACATCACGTAGCATTTTTGTGTAGTTAACATCTAGATTTTTTCCAAGCGTTTCATTAGAACCCACATGGGGTATTCATACTGTTGTAAAGAGTAACTTACAGCTTGGAAGAAATCCCGTTTCATTTTATCTGAGGGATAGGATTTTCATACGCTCGACAACCTGTAATAAGCAGTCCATGTCTTACCGATAAGTATATTGGCATCACTTTCAGTAGATGAGGTATTGCTGCCGAAGTATGTAAACTGGTCTGCTAATTTCAGAGGTTTGCCACTTAAAGTGGAAATGATTTCATTTGGTTTAAAACACATAAAATCTATTTTATTTGCATTCAAGTAGAAGAAAACGCCGCTTGCAGTGACACAGTTGCCGTGATGGTTAACTATTTTATTACCTGGTTTGGTTAGGCCACAAGTTTTTTTCTGTTAGCTGTTATATTAACTAAAATCTTTGAGCAGAGTTTAAGCGAGTATATAACGATCAACACAGGAAAGCCAAAATGTAAACAAAATGGATTCATATCTTTTATGTGACAGGTTCGATTGGAGAAATAAAAATAGAGACTTTTGGACACTTGAGAGATGACACAATAATCTAGCAAGATGATATGACTCCCACTCCTGAATTCAAATATATAAAAAATAGCTAATTTTGGAAAAGTAGTCAGTGAGCCAGTCGGTCAGTTGTCAGTGAGAAGTTTGCATTCAAAAAGTTCTGTTGAGTTGGGGGCTGCATGTGTCTCTTTGTGTCCGTTTTAAGACCCCTACAGATTCTGTCTGTCTGTCTTTCTGTCTCTCTTTCGTGCTACTGTATGCAGTCTGAACATCGAACAATAAATGATTGTTAATTGTTGACAGAGAGTTCTTGTTTTTCAGTTGCCAACACCCAGGCAAATTTGTTCCAACGGATCAACCCCGACCGTCAGAAGTTCCAGATTGATTGTGTCATTCCTGGTCTGTTGATCTTTCAAACACAGCATGGGAACAGGCAGGATTTATAAACGAACTACGCAAAAATGCATTTGGCACCATTAATTGGATTCGACTCTGATAATTCGCGACGCAGCCGACGGAGGATTCGGCCATAAAAACTCACGGCGCAGCCATAATCAAGATTCGATAGTACTACATTTGCTACCGTGCAAACATATTAAGCACATTGTGGTCAGTTGGCGAAATGTAGTATTACATTTGGTGCTGTGACCAGCATAATACAACATTTGGTACCATGCCTAAGATAAAAGCCTAGACAGAGCAAAAAAGCATAGTATCACATTGCCACTTGCTCCATGCTATGTAACAAGAGTTCAGTTTGGGTTTGTGTATTTGTGAGAGGGATTAGACCATTTACATAGTCTTAAACTGCCATTGTTCTTGCTAAATATCTAGCCTTTCTAACTTAATCGAGAGAAATAATATATTGATCAGAAGTCAATAACCCGAGTATGAGAACGAGAGCCAATCCACAAATTTATTACAAAGAGTGGCGCAGTGAATTTTTAATAACCACTCACTTTCACTCGATACTAAATCCATCTTGTCTGTATAATTCTGCTTACTAGTTCTGTATATATATATATATATATATATATAGTTGTACGGAATATATCCCCTACCAAATCTCAAAACTATTTTTTACTTCCAGAATCATTTCTATTTCTCTTTCGAGTGCCCGAGCTCTATCTCAGGTAAACAAAGAAACATAAACGTAAATCAAAAGAATTATTTAATATCATTCATACTCGAGAATATATCAATCGAACGCGATATGTCTATCTTGGCTTTTATGAACGTGACATGACTATAAATAAAGAAAATGCTTAGACATTACTTAAAGCTTGCCGGCAACATTTTTACCTTTTACTAAAAATGTCTTCAGTATGGCGACCAGAAGATTCACTCCATCACTAGGATCAGGAGACCATAGACAAACATGCTCACAGCAATAAATTGAATACATCAGATATGTGCGGATATCATATGCAGTCTAAAAGACCCGAAAGGAGTGATAGATGGTCGGGCCAGATGGAAAAAGAGGAAGATAGACAGACAGAGTGAGAAAGAGAGAGAAAAAGAGAGCGTGTGTCTCTTTGTCAAGAGACTGCTTCCAATTAGCCTTGCTTAATGATTATATATATATATATATATATAAGTCAGTTTGATTTTAACTTTCAGTCTCTTATATGACAGTTCCAAATATTGCCGTTATATATATATATATATATATATATATATATATATATATATATATATATATATATATGTATGTATGTATGTATGTATTAAATAGGAAAACCAGTTTCTTAGAACTACCACACTTACATGGTCATAATCATCAGAGGAAAATGATTTTTTTTTATTTTGAACCCATATTATCGGTTATCTTTTTACTACCTTAACATTGTTAATCTCCTGTATTATTCTAAGATTAAATAAATAGATGAATGAATAAATAAAATAATAAATGATTTATTTGGTGTCTTGTGTGCTTTATTGCATATCAACGCTGATTACAAATTTAATTCCAAATTCACCATAGATAGATAGATAGATAGATAGTAAATTTTGGTAAATCTGAGTAGACTGTAAAAATAAGTTGAAAAATCTTATTAATATCTCGAAACGCACTAACAACACAATCACTTTTAACGCAGCCATATATTCTATTCCACGCAAGGATTGTGACAAACATTACATCAGTGAAACCAAATGCAGTCTAGAAAAAATATATACGAAGAAAACCGATCAATCAACCTAAATAACGACCGAAATACTCTTTTCTTATTCATGTTCGATCTCAAACACAATTTCAGATTTTCCTAAGATATTTTGATTAAACCCATACATTGCATAAAAGTATCCCGCAGATTATTTGAATATGCAGTCATTTCCAGAAGTAAACATATTATGCAAAGAACTGAATTCTTTCAGAATTCACCCTCCTTGGCAGACTTCATGTTATATGAAAACAATATCAAAATAGAGAATGGATTGCAAATAATAATAATAATAATAATAATAGCAAAAAGTAAGACACTTTTCCCATTCAATACTACCATACTTATTAGATGATTTTTCTTTCTTTTTCCATCTAGAAACTCCATTTTAGTCAATGTCTTCGAAGAAAAGAGATACGCCTGAACCACTGACCCCTAGACCCACCCGCTTCATTTCCATTTTATTTTTCCCTAAATCTATCTCCCCCTCATATATTTCTCTTTCTCCCTGAAATTAATCAGCCTCTGTCGGATAAAATCTTAAATGAAACCTGATACACCTAATGGCACCTAGCCCTGACAATCTATCCAGATGGTCTGAGACAAAACCAAAACCCCCTATTACTATAATTCAAACTTATTTCTATTTCCCCCCTTTTTCTTTTTTGGTCTGCCTCTTGTCTTTAGACCATTTCCCCACCTTTAAATTTTTTTTACATTTTGACAATAACCTTAGCTATTTTCTCAAATGTTAAAATGTCGAAAAACTTAAAAAAAAATCTTAGAATGAATTTTTTCTTGAATAAAGAAAGAAAATATTGCTTCTAAACCCGTTGTAAATGTTTGGTTTATACACTTTCTGACTTGTTTTTATCATATATATATAGAGAGAGAGAGAGAGAAAGAGAGAGAGAGAGATAAAGTGAGAGGGTCGCCCCAAAATAAGTACATCCCGGAACATTTTTATTATAAGTTAAGTTTATTTTCTAATTCAAAGATAAAACAATTTAATATTTTCAGCTGATCATTTTATGAAGAAAAGGTTTAGCATTACATGTTATTCATTACCAACATCTACAATACTGAAATTAAGTTAACACATTTATGATTATCAGGCCATTTCAAATAATTACTCAAACGTTAGAGAGTAAATAATACGGAATTATATACATTTTTAACATAGTTTTCGATGTAAATAATCAGATTATGCTATTTTAATCAATGCTAAAAAAAAGAAGCATAAATAAATAAATGAATGAATAGATTGATGATATTCACTTTATACCACAGATGAAATAACTATAATATTTAAAGTGATATACATTCATCTGTAAGAAATTCATATAACTTTTAAGCAATCTCATGTGTTCTTATATTAAGACAACTATATGAGTAAAAAAAAATAATTTCCATAATAAAAAAAAAAAATTCCGAAAAGAAGTCAGATTTAAGGAGGCATAGAAGACACTTACTTTGATTCATGTAGTTGGAAACTGGTTCTGTTCTTTTGTACAAAAGGTGATTTTAGTCTGGAAAATCAATTTGGTAAATATACAAAACTACCGTACATGTACATGTCTTCGGCTGAGAATCAAATCATACTCACATACTATCATTGAAAAGCAAGAAATGTCATTGAAGCAGTAGGCATTAAGATGTCAGAGAAATAGAAACATTCATCATCGATCAGCATAGTATTTCTTGGTAGATATTTGAAAAGTATGTTTGACAACGTTTTTACTTTGATGTACGGAAAAGACGGATTTGACCTCTCTATTCATATATCTTTGCATAATTTTGGTATTAGATAGTATTTTGAACTTTTCATTCCGTATTTAATTAAATATTTTTCAAGGAAGATCAGTCCTTAGTAATTATCATACATTTTAACTCTTATTTTCTTGCATCTTTTTTTTTATCACTACTCATTGTGGTCACCATTTCTACATCAATAATTCATTTATTTAGAGATTGGTTTTAATGGTTCCTGTCTTTGGTACCATTAGAATATCACGCTTAACGGTTAGTGAATCGTGTTCATTGTACATTCCTATTTACATATTCGTCTTGTTGTTTATTTAGAGTTGTTTTTTGTATAGTATCCTATAGCATACGAACACTTTTCAAGAATATTTATTTTATTCATTAATGTGATCTGAAAATGTGTACCACACTGAGTAGAAACGGACCTGGGAGTAATGCCATTAAATAGCTATTCTATACTCCCCAGAGCTTCTGAACTGGAACATTAAAATCGGATGCAGTTTAGTGCCATTTTTAGGGCACCCATTTTGGGATATTCGGAACCCTCTTCAAGTAATAATTCAGCACTTTCTGAGCCCTGAAGACAGGGCATTGTTACATCAGATGTCGGAGCTTTAACGATGCTATGTCACCAACTAGACAAAGAGTTCGATCGTCCTAATCATTCTTTTTTGTGTATGTATAGTTTTTGTTCGTTATCTTTACTGTGTGGTAAATTCTAATGGTTTCTGCACAGTGGCCTGTCTATTTCTGTGTAGTATTTCTCTGCTGACAATATAACAACAAAGATAAGTCTTAGGATTTGAAGCGTTGCACACGAAAAAATACGAAAGAATTACTCTGCTCAAACACATAATTAAATAAATTAAGCAAAACCGCTAAAAATGAAAGTTGATAAGTAATATAACATTTACAAATATCTTTAACAAATATTTAAAAAAAATAGATATAAATAAAGCCTGGAATCGAAGAGAAAGTAACCTTTTCAAGATTAAAAGCATTTCGTATGACAAACGGGAGATTAAAATCGAAATACTTGTGCTTGCGGTATTATTTCTTGATAAAACTTCCCCATTATCAGTTCGTTTGATGTTTCTCTGCGTTTGATGTTAACGCTGCAAATAAACGTTTGGCTAGAACGGTTAGCTTCGTCTCTTTGATGGAAGTGACAGGGACTATTTGGCTCGGATTTTTTTTCTATTTTACTCACGTGTTTTACTCGGGTGAAAGCGTAAATTATCGTTTGTGTTTTCGATGTCGTGGACATATTTAATGACCGGTGCCATTACTCGTGAAGACGCCGTTATTGCAATGAAGGGACCTCGGCCATTCGTTTAGTTGATTTCTTTGGTTTATTTTTGTAATTTACAAAGGAATGTTATATTTCCAACAAGCTCACACAAAAGCATGTCAAAAGTCTATAGACACTTAGTTACAAGTAAAATAATTTAGTTAGCAATCAAATTACTTTAAAACAGTGTTTGATGTGTGGCTAATACTATATCGTCGTTATGTTTATTCGTCTATTTGTGATTTCTGATTACACAGAATGGCGTATTGTACATGCAGGTCTAAGTTAGGATAGCGTAGACAGACTTAACAACGTTATGTGGTCGTTGAAGCAAGACGTGGTCTATAAACGATACTGAATAATCTGCATATATAAATAATAAACTACATTATATATATATATATATATATATATATATATATATATACATATATATATATATATATATATATATATATATATATATATATATATAGTGTGTGTGTGTTTGTGTGTGTGTGTGTGTGTGTGATAAACCATTTTTTAAAACCTTTTTCTTAAATAAAGAAAGTGCTCATATACTAACAAGTAGAGCATGATAAACCTATAACAAACTGAACTCAAGACCTCATGTCGGTTACAGTTCCTAAAGTTGTTGATATTAAAAATTATATCGTTATATGAAACACCAGTTTAATGAATGTACTTTAGTACACGAATGTAACCAACATAGGGGAGGTAAAATAAACCCATTCTGGCCACACACACACACAGACACACAGACACACACACACACACACACACACACACACACACACACACACACACACACACACACACACATATATATATATATATATATATATATATATATATATACGTGTGTGTGTTTATATATAAACAATGGCCCATGAATAAGTAACCTTCTGACATTTTTTATCAATAGATAATTTTCTATTAATTCAGCGTCAAAAATGAAATATTATTAGGCATTAAATAGGCCCTTTTTATGATCAAAATGGATTGTATTGTTATTTAGCATCAAATATAACAGTACTGAAATTCAGAATTCAAACAAAATTATGTAGAAATTCGAAAATATGTATTTCTCCTATTTAGATATTCATTGTTGTAAAGTTTGATAGCGAATATTACGACAGTATTGTGGTATAATTTTCCACTTAAATAATAAAATTTCATAGATTTCTCCCTCTATCTGGATGTATGTGGCTCCAACAGTTTATGATGTGAGCAGTTGAATTATCTACACAGATGATTTCTTTATAGAATTCCGATCTGTACATTGTTGACCGGTTAAAATACAAATATGCCGAAACCAAAGGAGTTCTTCCCAGAAGTTCGTAAATTGACTATCATAGTCGAGGAATGGATTATCGAAACATATCCAATGAATTGAACATCCCTATCAGTACGATCTGAAACTTCATTCTAAATTGAAAGCAACATAGCATGACAACGAATTTGCCTCGAAGAGGACATCCATGTTAATTAAATAAACGAGCTGCTAGATCCATTTGTCAGGAAATAATTCGAAACTCACCTCCTTGCAGGGGAGAATTTCAGAAGGATCTGCAGGCACAAGGGACAAAAGTGAGCTGAGATACAATTAACCGATTGCATGAAAGTGTGAATCGTCTCTCCCTCGACTAAAAGTAATTATATGAATTCTTAATCTTCAGGGTGTTTGCTTTTTGCTTGGAGTTATAATATGACAAGTGTTATAATTCTTATTATGACTTATGAAACTTTAATTACTGTGTAACCATTTTGCACGGGTGCGAAGGAAAAGAAAGTAAACGGAATTCAAAACTGTTTCATGATTGATTCAATGACTGATTTTAACTGCATATCAAACCGTCTGGGGTTATTTTATGCCTAGAGGTTATTGAATTGCTTTCATTGTACGTTATATTTACGTTTTGGTGTAGTTTTTAAAGTTTTTTTGCACAAGGTTATATGATATCGATAATTTCTATCTAATGAATAGTAATTTACACACATATTTTTACCCATAAATAAGACCCTAACAGATAATACTATTCAAAGTCAGATTGAACGTGGGAGTAAGGACAATGAGGGGATATTCAACACACCCAAGACCTTAAGAATTAGAACTTCAACCGTAGATTTAGTTTAGTGTCTTACGGGTGTCTCGAAATAGATGCGACCCATTAATATAATGATGATTTATTACTGATACAAGCTCAATGGGGGTCATTTGGAACACGTCCTGTACAACAAATACATCCTTTGAGCAAGAGACATCAATTCATTTTTTTATTGTTATCATATTAGCTTCAAGGACATGCAATCTATTTTGAGTTTCTTGTTTCAGTAATCAATCATTATCATTACAATGAGTTGCATCTATTTTGAGACAGGTTTGAATGATTTTGTCTGAAAATAAGTTGTAATACAAATTATGTTTCGTCTCTTGTCCAAAGCATTGTGATCAAGGATTAATAATTGTTTAGTAAACTATTTTCACACCTGAAACAAAGAAAGACACATTATTATTAGTATAGTTATTAACAGTCACATGGGTCCCATATATTAAGACACCCTGTACATAGGACAATCCTTTTTTAAAGGGAATGTCTTACCTCTCTGCAGTATATTCTACGTCCTTCTGGCCGGCCATAAAGGCATGTGAACAGTACATAGCAGCACATTTAGCCTCTATATGTCACGAGGTGATTCTATTTTAAAATCGTTTGCCACTTGTTCTAAATTACCTGGCTAATTTTAAGTTTATTTTTTTTCTTAATCATTTGCAAACTCATTTGGCAATGTAGGAGTAATACATTTGTTTGGTATCTTTGTTTAAATAGTAAATCAACCCTTGTAGGATTTTTAATATCAAAGCCATCTTCATAGATCGACAGAACCCGTACTGCTTAACGCATAACTGAGAGCAAGAAGGGTGTACGTACATTTTCCAATGGTATTAGTCCCAAAGTGAACCTAAGAGCGTGACTGGAGTTCAATTTCTTTTTATACGATGTCACAGTCCAGTAGGTTAACAACTACGTCATAGCCAAAGGTTGGTAAATAAAAAGAAAAAAAAGAAATGTTCGCGCAGTTTTGCTTTACTTGGGGTAAAATTCCTGCTCTTGAGACTGTTGTAATTCAATGGATTTCTTAAAGGAAGATAAAACAGACATTTACAATGGGTATTTTCATTTTATATTGTAGTAAATGTCACTGAAAAGCCAGCAACAAATTGGCCAAACTCCGAAGAGCAGCTGAGGTCAATGCCAATTTTATATATTATTGCGCGTAAAAAGTGAAATAATTGCGAATTTACAGCAATGGCTGGTAGAGAAACTTTTTAAAAAAATAGAACACTTGCGTCTCTTGTGATTTAATAGTCATGCATGTGATGTAATTTTCAGAATATCGTTGGTTTCTTTTCATTCGTATCAGTAAAAAACATTTCAGTAAGATCTTTAAGATAATTTACGTTATATAAGTTACTGATTAAAAGATTTGAGATTATTGCTAAAGTGTTTTAAACAAAATGTTGCTTGAAGATAATCAAAATTAGCTAGTACATTTAACTTAACTATTGTTGGAGATATGATTTTCTAATTATAATGTTGGAGATAAAATTTTCTAATTCTATGTCAAATAAAGTAAATATTGTATTGTTTTAATATTAATGTTGTCATAAACGCTGATAAATCATTACATAAGAAGCATTATGCGATTGTTGGATACAAAGAAATTATTGGTAATTCTATAAGTTTTTGTTATTTTATCTTATTTTGCCTATAAATTAACATGCAGGTACCTTTTAAATTAAGATTTTCGTTCGTTTTAGATTGATACTTATGGATTGGATTTAAACTATCCCCTATTCAATTAGCAAAACTATACTCATGAAAGAGTTTTAAAAAAAATGGAATTATTTCCGATAAGTTTTTTGTATATTTTCTACTGGGAATAATGTAGATGGTTTCGTTTGCTTTAGTTTTATGGTGTGTCAACCGTTGTAGGTTATTTAATGCCAAACCCATTTTATACATATATACGGTTATATTTCAAGCAATTCAGTTTAGCATAAGTACACAGTTTAAATGTTAAAAATGGTTTAATTAAAAAAAAAATTCCGTTTAGCAGAAGAACACAGTTTAGTTCTCTTTGACTTTTATATAGGACCCTATCAAGTGCTAGAAATCTGGGCCAGTGTGAACCTGGGGGCGATGGCAACGAAGGGGTACTCAGCATTTCCTAAAGGGGCACTCCCCATTCCTGGAGCCTCATCATCAGATTGTTTAGTATCATAATCAGGACACTCATTGGAGGAGTCTTACCACTCTGCAGATATAGAGCCGGTGTATTCTGCCGCCCCAGCAGACTAGGTCATGCATAATAAGGGTATGCTAACCATTCTATTTCTCCAAATAGGTTAGTACTGAATGAAAATACCCCAAATCTGTTAGTAAATGAATATATATATATATATATATATATATATATATATATATGTGTGTGTGTGTGTGTGTGTGTGTGTGTGTGTGTGTGTGTGTGTGTGTGTGTGTGTGTGCGTGTATTTCACGGACGCGGCGTAATGGTCAATGAAATAATATGAACTCAGGGAGCCGATGATTTGGTTTGGTTTGGTTTGGTTTTACTATTGTAGGTTATCAATGCCTTATATGTTTTCTAAACACATTTTGTAGAATTTTTTTAAAACAAGCCTCGGCTCATTTTTTTTGCATACAGTTAAATGGTTTCATTTAATTTCAAACAATTCGTTTTAACTTGAGTAAACAACTTTTGTTTACCCTCAGTTAAATGTGAAATCATTTGTATTTCAAACAACTCAATTTCGCATAAGTAAACTTTAAATGTCAGACAGTTCTATTTGGTCCATAAATAGGAACCTATCAGATGTAACCTCTCCCGGCCTAAGGGAGCGATGGTAACTGAAGACCCACCATCAAATTGCTTAGTGTCTGGACATATTTTAGGGGAGTTTTACCCCTCTGAAGAGATGCAGTCACTGTATTTTGCAGCCCAAGCCGACTGGGCGATCGATGAGCCAAGTTCAACACTTAAAATTATAAAGATAAGTAATAAAACCATACTAAAAATTGGAAAAAAATCTTCCGTTCATTATGTTCTTAATATACTCTTAATATTATCAATATACTTTATTAGTATCTTTGGCGTTGCTCAGGTCTAGAAGTAGGGAAGCTCTGCGTTCAGACCTGTTAAATTCCGCTTATATATCATCATCATCATGTCACGCTGACAACACGGATCTTCCCGACCCTTACTCGCTAACCGTCTTTATCGTCCACCGCTCCCGGGAGGTCTTCCAATCTTTATCCTGTATCGGCAAAGAGCTGTGATATATAGGTTCAAGCTAGTTGTCATGCTTTTGCTTGTCCATGTAAAAGGGTCCACTGGAGAATATCGCTTATGAGTTCGTCCTTACATCTCCAGCAGTGTCCTGCATGTCTGTTTCGTCTAACTTTAATAGTTTTCGTGATGGGTAGTAAGTAGCCGTACAGCTGCTGTTTTGTGGGGTGTTGCCTCCGGGAAATGTGCAATACAGTTCGCGGCATTCATGTGTAATTGCCCTCAAGCTTTTTCTCCATACGTTTAGTGAGCGTCCATGTAGTGCATATAGCAGTGATGAGCGTCCATGTAGTGCATATAGCAGTGATGACACGACTGCAGCATCGAAAAAACTGCGTGTTATTTTATCGGTCAGATGTGTGTGTGTGTGTGTGTGTGTGTGTGTGTGTGTGTGTGTGTGTGTGTGTTTGTGTGTGTTTGTGTGTGTGTGTGTGTGTTTTATTTTCTTATTGCTTGTCCACCTTCGTTGGTTTTTTAATGACAAATCCACGCATATAAAACACAGTCTGTTGCAAATATGGTTAGTTTTGACACGTATACAAACTTCCCATATATAATGTGTCAATAAACGTGTTTTGAAAGAGCGTAATAAATCCTTTTCAAGCCTAATGCCAATTTGTTTGGTTTTTTATGACTACGTAATCCGTTGATACTTTTGTTAGCTTGCATATCGACAGTTGCTAAGTGTGAATTGGAGAGCCCAGAAGAGAGAATAACCAATGTGCTACAATCAAAAGTAGAAAAAAATACTAATAATAAAGAAACTCCAAAAATACATTTTAAGACAGGTTGACCATCTAATAAAATACCTTGATATACTTCGTATCTCGTGACAGCTCATTATTTTATTCGTTGCTAAATGTCAGGTAGATATATTTCATCTAAATGTTAGTACGACATATATGTGAAAAAACAACTCAAAAATTATTATCATCAAAATATGTACCAAATATATCTACGAGTTGGCGAATATAGAAAGCAAAATAGACAAGTGTGGGAAAAGAATATCTATACGTGCATTACTTTAAAAGGAGTAATATTATCATCAATATGTATTACTATTGATGTCGAATGTTATGAGACCGTATATTCTCATCAGGAAATATTAATTTCTTCTCAATGTGTTGGTTAGTTTGTATGAAACACGATGAATGACTAATACAGCAAATCTCCCTTATTAAGCCCCGATGAAAATGTAACTTAAGAGAAGATCCGGATAGCAATGAAACTTATAAGGATTTGGCGTACGAGGTTAATAAGATAAGTTTCCAACTCTTTTTCGTATGGGGATTTAAGAGTGTCTTAAAAATTAAGTATGTTATTGCTATACGTCTTATGAGGTGACTGATCAATTTTTATGATTTCAGGTTCAAATGAACAGCTACAGCAGGAATTGGAATACATCCTACTAAAGCCTGATTGTCACAGCTGGTGAATTTCAAAAATACAATCTGACACATTAGAAGAACGATATGCAATAAATTTCTGTTTTAAACTTGGAAAAAATGCCACAGGAACGTATGGAATACTTCAGACTGCTTTTGGAGCATCTTGAACGAATCGAGCATCAGTTTTTGAGTGGCATAAGAGATTCAAGGAAGGCAGGGAGTCTGTGATGGATGATGAGAGGTGTGGGAGTAGTAAGGAAGTCAATACACCAGAGTTGATTGGCCAAAGGGTTAGTGTTAGGGTTACTATGTTGAGGTTTAAAGAGAGTTCAGGAAGATATTCAATCGGAAGAGGCCAGCACTCTTCAAATCGGGTCAGTGGCATTTCCACGAAGACAATGCACCAGTCCACAACTCCATCCTTGTCACAGACGATTTGACCAAGATGGGCATCAAGACAGTTCGTCACCCTCCCTATCGTCCAGACCTTGTTTCCAGTGACTTTTGCTTATTCCCTAAGCTCAGAGGCTGTCGTTATAAGACAATTGAGGTGATGAATGAGGCTTTAACGAAGGTCATAGACACGCTCTCACAAGAGGACTTCCATGGGGCCTTCCAGAATTTGTTGGAACAGTACAAGTGCATTGCAGCTGGAGGAGATTACTTCGAAGGGGACTAGAGTTTAATGAGTGTACTATCAATAAAAGTGCCCATACGAAAAAAAGTCTGGAAAGTTATCGTATGGCCCTCATATATATATATATATATATATATATATATATATATATATATATATATATATATATATATATATATATATTGATAGGTAATTCAACAAAGTCGCATTTTTACATTCTTTTACAGGAACAGAAAACTGGTAAGATATTAAAAACAGCATCAAAAAACAAATACATTTAACACTATTACAAATCCTCCACCTCCAAACCCCTCAAAGAAAGACAAAAGAATAAACTAAAACAGAAGTTCTCAGCTCAGGGATATTTACATAGGTTAATTGATAACCAGAAAACAAAGCCATTACTTCCCCTATACAAGATACACTACAACTGAAATCACAAGAGAAACAGATTTCCATCACCCAGTCCACATCTATGTATATCCTCCCGCTACTAGTTCAAATAATTAAGAACCGTTGGGACGATTTGAAAATAAAGCGTAGAATATATTTTTCGAGAACTAAGCTTATTGGCCCATAATCGACGAAACAGTCCAAATAAATATTTATTATAGATAAAAAGTAACGGCTTAATAGATAATAAATTAATCCATAAGATACACAAAATCTTGCCAAGCAAAGAACAGAACCAAGCAAAGAACAGAACCTCAAGACAAGCAACTTATTCACTAATTTCACAAGTGAGAAATCTTTTAAAATTCTCCACGATTCTAATTTTCTGAAAAAAAAATTAGTTTACTGGATTGCTCCGCACCCAAAGAAAATTCATTGGAAAGCCAGAATTTAATTTTACTTTAAAGTCAATAACAATGGACACAGAATCAAAAGTAACAATTACAACAAAATTATACTTGTAAACAATATTTCCGCTCATCACAACCCAATTTTAAAAACAATAAAAAGCTCATCATCAAAAGAATTTTTAAAAATATCAATTTCGACAATATTACGGCGATTAAAGAAACCCACAAGGACAAAGTGATTAAACGTCTCAATCACTTATCTTTCATAAATATATAATTACATATTATAAAAAATCCTGACCTAATACGAATATTATTTAAAGAGATATATTTCTACTCCGTGCCAGAACACAGGGAATTTGTTTCGTAGATGAATAAATTTAGGATTTTGAGATACGTGGATTCGTCATTATTTTAAATAATCTAATGAAAACTTAGAAATTAACGAGTTGGAGGGATTTTCTCTGAGAGTACATTTGTTTATTCGTTTCACTCAGACCATGCTACATGGTTTTACTATTTATCGAGTGTGGTCGTAGAAATAGTAAAACGAATTAAACTGCCAAACCAAGAAATTGAACTCACAGCCCCTAGTTTTTTTTTTTTCAATAGATCTCCCACTGCTGTAAATTAGACTTGTTAGCCAGTAAATATATATCAATGATGTTTCTCTCTAATGAGAGCTTTTTTCACCTATGGGTCAGTTACATGGCATTCGAATTGTATGGTTGAAAAAGTTATTATTACTTGGCCTAAGGGGGTCGTCCTTCTAAGTCTTTGCCTGTTTACAGGACAAAGTTCATTGTCTAAGAAAACACGATTATGGCAATGCTGAAATGTTCAAGTTATTTTTACATCTGCTCTGCGTGAGTCTCAATTTTTGCGCGGTCTCCACTATAAAATGACCGTGTACCATACGCTGGTTTTTTAGTGAGCCATAGACACACAGATTTTTTTCCCTTTAGGCTTTTCTGCTTCTAGAAGTCTGCTGAGAACTCAGCCTCATAAGACCTTCTCCCACTAGGTTTTACCTGCTTTGCAAGGTTGATTTCATTGCGAGGGGCCTGAGGCGGCCCTTTAGGGTATTACCGATGAGGCCAAGTATTTTTAAAACTGCTCAGAATGAGTCTATTTTCGTGCACGGCTACCTCTATGAAATGGCTTTATGCCGCATTCTGACTTGGTAGGAAATCAGATACATATCGACTTTTTTGTTGCCATGAGAATCCTTGGCATTTTGTTTTACCAATTCTTATTTCAGAATATTTACAGTTACTCAGAAAGTCAAGCAGATTGCTGTACATAAGAAAAGTGAAGACTAGGAAGTCAAAATAAGCAGGGACTGAAATAGATGAAGACTATTCCTTCATTTAAACTACACAAAACATGGATAAGTGCTCCGATTTGTAAAGTAATCATAATTAAATAAATGCAAAAGTAAATACTGAACACTTTTTCAGTCATAATACGATTGTGCCACAAAAATAGCAAACAAATCCATTGACTTCTCATGATAGAAAAGTTAGTGGCGCTTTTTGCTTTTAAAGGAAGAATTTTGCATCGTAATATATTCAAATAGTATGCACGTTTTATTTATCTTTCCGAGAGTGTTAGTAAAAATAAAGTATATTCCAGGCTTTGTCGCAGTGTTCAGAGAACGGTTTAATTTTTCAGGACTTATTGATACGATAGTAGCCTTAATGAGAGGATGAAGATATCTTGTTGGTTGGTTGGTTGGTTTTTTATGGCATATCAACCATTTTAGGTTGTTTAATGCCAAATCCATTCTTATACAATTCAACAGTTCTATTTTAAACAAATCAGTTATATATAAGTACAAAGTTTGTCAAAAACATTTTTATTTCAAGTTATTCATTTTATTCAAATAATTCTAATTACACCAATTCAGTTTACTATAGGTATATATTTTGTTTACTCAAAGTAAAAATGTCAAAACAGTTCTATATTAAACAGTTCAGTTTAGCGTAAGTAGAGTTTCAATGATAAAAACAGTTTCATTTCAAACAATTCAGTTTAGCATAACTTCGCAGTTTAGTACTATTTAACCCATAGATAGGAACCTATTAGTTTCTACCACTCCGGTTCAGGGTTGACCTGGGAACGATGACAATTAAGGGGTCCTCTGCATTCCCCAAAGCTTCAGCAATACCGGAACCTCACCATCAGATTGTTTATTGTCATGTCCAGGTGGCAGGGGGCTTACACCTCTGCAGAGGTGCAGTCGGTGAATTCTACAGCCCCATCCTACTGGGCTATGAAGATGCCTGGTTAACAGTGTATATATATATATATATATACATATATATACATATGTATTTCCTATCGAAAAGTAGGTAAAAATTAAAGGGCTTTAGGCTGAATTAAACAAAAGTGTTATCAATATAAAGATTATTATTTCATCTGAATTCAACGGTGGCTAGAATGATAAAATGTGTTTATAAGAGAGAATATAAAGTATCTTGCATTTGAATATTGAAATTGTTACCATAGTGACATTTACTTTTAAATCATTAGTTTTAAAAGAAAGAAAAAAGAGAAAAATCCGGAACAAATTATTTGACTGTTTAGAAATACTTTGACTCATGTCAGAGCCATTAGAGTGTCTTGGAAGTTATGATTAATATCATAAAATATCGAAGTGATGGATCAGAATAAATTGCCAAATTAGCAGCGCTGAATATATATATATATATATATATATATATATATATATATATATATATATATATATATATATATATATATGAAAAGCTGTTGGTAATTTGAAAGGAATAATACTGAGTGAACATTAACTGCAGAGATTCAAAAGGAGTTTCCTTAAAATTTAAGTTGTTATTCAACAGTCGCTAAAAGTTTCCTATGATTCCGACGAAGAAGGAAAAAACCTTATACTAATGTAATTGTTTTAGGGTAGCGTTAACTGGAAAAGAGTGAGAAGTTACACAACAATGTAGACGAGTTGTTATGGTGATTAAAAATAAAGTAAGATTTAATTCTCTTTTATGGTCGTTTGGGTTATCGTTCGTTTGGGATGTGTCACGTACCATTTCTCTGCTTGGGGAAGGAGCACATGGGAAATCCACATTAGTAAATGTATTGTTCATATGAGTAGTAGGGAAGGATTACGTTGAAAATCCATGTGGGAGGATATCACTTTTAAATGAATAGTTTTGAATGAATGCATGGGAATTTTGCGTGTTGGGTGAGCCTGATGGTCGCATGTCCCGCCAACTATCATGGATGATTGAACTGTGAGCAGAACATGTTTGCTCTTTGCTGCTTGGATCCTTTTCTGTCTACTGCATTCAATCAGCATTTCTTATATACCGCATGTGAGGCTCAAACTAGCTTTGCAGAGAGTCACGTAGGTCAGTTTAGATTAGTCGGAAATTATTCTAATAACCCTTTATTCTTCTCTCTCTTTCAAACCGGAAGTGTGTGCGTGGAGCCGGTGAAATTTCTGTTCATTTTAGCAAGATGAACGGTGTTTGTTAAGGTAAGCACTTGAGTTTGAGTTGTTAAAATTGTGTTATTAAAACAAGTTACGACATCAAGTACCTAGAGAAAAAGAGGTTCTAGCAGAGAATGAATATCATGAAACCTCTTCTTTTTGACAACATCAGTTAACTTTCTTATTGATACGTTAATGAAATAAAAAGGCTGACGTGATTCGATGACTAAAGTGAAATTACGCATAAGTTACATGTCTTGTTTCGGTCAGGAATATTGTTTTTTTCTAGATTCATTATCCTACGTTTTCTTCTTACAAGCTTTGATTCGTGCATTCTGATTTGGATTTGTCTTCAGTAGTCAGATAAAATAAATGTGATATATTCCTTGTAAAGATAAAATGAAATAACGAAAGATGAAGACAGGCACAAGGGAGATGTATGAATTTGTTATAAATGACAAAGACATAATTCTGTGTAATGACAGATTTGATAAACTTGCATATTGAATAATCAGCCCTATACTGTTCTCTACTTATCTAAAATAAGATTATCCCTATGCAGGCGTACTTGATGTAACGGTTATTGTCAAAAGAAGTGGAATCGGCAAAATGAGTTTGAATCCAAGAAATGGCAGTTTTCATCCACTTCATGATAATATCATTCGAAAAGGCATGAACCCAACACTTTTTCCCTAACTATCGGGAAATAGTGGGGAATAATAAGTTCTTTAGAATTGTTGATGTAGCTAATCTAGGAGGGGACATTTCTGAATTACCATACAGGTATACTTAATTGAAAAATTGACATAGTGTCACATCCTGCTTGTGAAGGAAGATTTGGACAAATGCATAATCCGTTTACCTGAATATGTTAAAGGATAGTTGAAATGGAAGATGCCATGAAAAACGATATCACCAGTCATATAACGTCCGGTGAAATAAATATTCAAATAATCTGTCTAAAAAAAAATAACTAATCTAAAAAGACACTAATTTAACTTATGAATGATATACATTTTACTGGCTAATTCACTAAACCTATCGTTTCTACGTGTTCCACCTATTGATGAATCTCCAAACAATATTTCCAGTAAAAACAAGAAACTGTTTATAAAGCAAAACGTAGATCGAAATATGTATAGCCACATGTGTATCATTTGTCTTTAAATCGGACCCGTCAATATTTTAATCGATTCTGAGGTTTCATCTCACATTGCCTTTTAGAACTTTTTTAGACAGAAGTGACTGAATTTGGTACCAAATTAACAAGAAACTTCCCCGCGAAATTCCCCAAGGTATGGTAATTTCGGAACAGAAAGCAGAACGTCTGATCAAATTTGACAAATTGTTTGCCATTTGACAATAGTTACTTGACAGAACTTTAGGAATTTTCCTAGGAACACACCTATCATTGAAAAGTTTACTTTAGCACGTTCAGTGTGGTACGACCTAATGGTGTATCGTGCTATATTTTTGGTATAGGTCCCCGATAGTCGGTTCGCTATAACAAAAATATCGCAAAAACGATAGTCGTATCGCATTGAAAGTGTTTTATAATGAAATATGTCTCTCTATCCCCAGTTTGACATTTCCTCCGTAAATTCAAACCTTAATCTTGTCGTGCACAAAAATTAATCTAAGATCAAATTTTTTGTTTATGAATGGTTTGTGAAGGTACCTTCTAAATAGTTGTTCGGAACACGAAGGAACTGCCGAGGGATTTCGGTTCATGCCTTGGGATTTAATTAGGCTGAGAACCTTTCGGCTCCGCACATGGGTTAGTTAGGTGCAAACATTGATGCAGGCGTTAACGCGGACGGACGAAGGTGTCACTCTGAGATATCACAATAGTCCGAGACGAAACGGGTGACGGAGTGCGAGTGACGCCACGCACCGGAAGCGCGCAGAGGTTTGTGGAGAATTGAAAGAAAGTTAGAGGAGTTGAGACTAGACACTGAACGAAGACAGTCGACTTTTGGGGCTCGCTGAGGCGAGACGAATTTGTGCGCCATGGGTGCCGCAAGAGATAGGGGCCAGATGATAAGGACAGAATAGTAAGATTGTGTCTCTCTCCTTATGTCGAAACCTTCAACTCAGAAGTTATAAAAGGGTTTCGTACCTGAACAAGAAGTCGTTACGTGTTTTCGAATTTCGAGATTCCTATGTTATTTATATGTTCTATCGTTATGAACAATATATGTCTATTTCGCACATGGCGTTAATTTTGGCTATTGTACAGGAATAGAATACTTTAGTCAAAATAAAGACTAGAATAATTTCATACGTGCTAAGAATCTAGTTCTGTACTCTGACTATGTTCTATGATATTTGCTTGTTTGTGATTCATTGAATAGCAAACAGGAACATCTTTTCTGTTCTAGGTCTGGCTGATATTAATAAGGAAAATCATATTGATGGCCAGACACATGAAAATTTCCTTCGAGATTAGCCTACGGATTAACATCATATAAAGTACATCCTTTTATTTATGATCATTAAGTTAGTATAGCAAATGTCCACAATAATAATGACACTAAATTTCCGATGAAAACAATAAACAGCTTTAGTGCTACAATGATTGGGTTATCGAGACAGCAGCCACCTCCTAGTTATCAAAGACATATTCATTTTAATTTGTTCGCTGTAAGAAGTACAAATACGCACTCATAGAATTTTATTCGTAGAAGGGCATCGTTAAATTGCTATGTGGCTGGAAAATTTGATTGATCCGGGCACTGACAAATTGTCCTAACAACATTTCTAAAAAATAGCATAAACATTAAACAAAGGTACGTTTAGTGTAAGGTTATGGTCGTAGAAAATGAAAAAAATAGCCAATTTCAAATATTGTACAAGTGTGTTAGCCTTTCATTTCACCCTAATACTCTCGAGAAAGACACCAATATTATCTTCTCCGATAGTGTAAAACGTAAGTCAGATTTCGTTCTGTAACTCTGATTGTACTTCAAGGGGAAAGAATAATGCTGAATTCAAACCATTTGTACTCCACTTACATAGTGACGTCATACCATATTTTAACAGTGTCGGAGAAATTTAACGCCAAAAATTGTGAATACTCTCTCTCTATCTCTCTCTCTCTCTCTTTCTCTCTCTCTCTCTCTCACACACACACACACACACACACACCACATACATAATGATTACTAAATCTTAACAGATGATTGCTGTTTGGCACCAAAGTTGCCAAAAGCTGATAAATGCTTAATTAGAATTATCAAGAATATGCAAGTAGCTTAGGATAAGTAAGTCATCTTACTTATTGTTATGGATACTATAAGGACCAGTTATATTCAAGCAAAGATTGATTATAATCAACAGAATAGCAAATGTTGTTTACGCACGAAAATGATGAAATAGTCAATAGAATTATAAGCGAAAGTTGCAAAAAAAAAAGGAGTACAAAACGAAGACCGATTTGGTGGGAAAATTAATTGCCTGCAAATTGTGCAATAGACTGAAACTTGAACATTTCCAGATAATATATGCATAAACCAAAATCAGTCGTAGAGATTGGGATTCATAAAATTCTCTGGTATTTTGAGAAACAAACAGATCCCCTAATCTCAACCTGAAAAACAGGCTTAGTTTTAATCAACAAAAAGGCAATTTATCGTCATATAGATTTTACTATTTCGGAGGAGCACGAAGTGAAAATAAATCAAAGAGAAAAGATTAACAAATACTTGGACCTTGCAAAAGAACTGAAAAAAAAAACTCTGATGGTCAAGATAATGTCATTTGTAGTTTAAGCAATTGGAATGGTCCCTTAGAAGCTGCAGAAGGGGCTGAAAATCAGTAGGAGAATCTACACCATCCAGACTACAGCGTTGAATACGAAGAACAGTCCTAGAGACATGAGGATATATGCTGTCCTTCATATTCCGATGAAAATCCACGAGCTAACGTTAGTGTGAATAACTTGCAAGGAAAGAAATATTCATAAAACCAACAAATAACGGGTTTACTTATGATATGGAATGTCCTAACCACACAAATAAGAGAAGAAATATATTATTCGCTTGAATGACTTTGACTGTTTCCAGTAAAATTGAAAAGATACCGCAAAGGGAAGAAGAAAAGATGAAATACAATATATAGACCAACGCATCCAAAAGCAAGTCAAAACAAGACGGAAAAATAGCAAGGATTGACAAGAAAATCATACGATATGGTCTTGAAAAAAATCGGATGAAGGAATGTGAGAAAAAGTACAAAATATCTGAATTAGTCATAAACTTCATCACGAAAGCCTTGAAAACGTGAGAATTGGAATTAACAGGAGGAGGCCAAAGTATATTTTCGAGGAATATCCAAATAGTCATTACCCAGGAAGACTGAAGGAATTGGAAATTGGAGGATTAAGCAAGATTTTCCAGTAAAGAGCTGTAAGATCGGCTTTTATATTCAGAAGCGCCCAAAAGACTCAAAGACAATTGCTATCACTCAGACTCCAGAGAAAGATCACTACCTAAAGATGGTGTGTAAAACTCTCAAAGGGTGAAATTATGATATGAATAATGATAACCCATACACAAATATATCGTTTCAAGTAATTATATCTATTTAATAATAATCGTTTACAATCAAGTAATAAGTATACGCTTTTGTAAATAATTATAGCTTCTGGTAACTATTCCTAAAACAGATAATTTACACACTGGTACATAGTAGTAAGTATTCATATAATTTTTCAACATATCTGCTTGACCCATAGTTGGGACCCTTACAAAATCAGAGCAGACCTAGAAGTAATGGAAATGAAGATGAATTCCACACTCCCGGGGTTTAGAGCTACAATGGCACCTGCTGATACTGTTTAGCATCATACACACGGCACTCTTTTTTCCAGTGGGAGAAATGTTACCTTTCTACAGTGGATGTCATCAGCATATTCTAAGCCCAACCGGCAGGCCATGACATGAAATAGAAACTTTGAAAAGAATCCTCATTTTACTCATCTTTCACATTTGTGGGATGAAAAATAGGGTTTATAATGCATTGCGTTTAAAAGCTAAGATTTAAAAAGAATAGTTAAACCTGTTAGGTGCCCGTGGTGTAATGGTTATCGTCGTAGAAAATGGACACGGCGACACGTGTTCAAATCCTGGACGACACTGTTTGCATTTCACATAGCGCTAATAACCCTGGAAAAGGTATTAATCAAATTATTCTCTTTCCAGCTAAGGGTAAATAGTAGGACCTACTAGGTTCTTCAGCGTTGGTGAGGCAACTAGTCTAGGAGAAGGAAAACTCTGAATCCAAACCTGTTAAACTTCGCTTAAAAATTGACCTTGTGTCATATCCTGCCCGAGCAGAGGGGTTGGTAAATATGGTTAAACCTGTTTGTCAGATTTTTTACAAGTGCAAGTCACGTTCATAGAAAGGATCCGTCCGATGATATGAGGACACACAACAGGAAACTTTTTTTTTTACCGAATATTAAACACGCTAACTGGTATATTCTTTGGTGAGTGTTTAGTCCGGCTCATAACAGCATACATTTGATGTGTACCATTTGGACAGCAACTCCAGCTGCGAAAGTAGCAGATCAATTCCGATAAACCAACCGAAGCATATTCACATATGACGTCTCAATCTATCGAATTATTCTGGACGTAATTCTGTTTGAAAGGTCGGGAGTTCGAAGTCTAAAAGTGCCAAGAGAGCGAAAGGAAAAGTGTATGTGATACTCGCTATATTTAATCGATTGATGAGGTTGTAAAGAATGATCCAATATCTTCACCCAAGTGGTATTGATCTATACTGCAAGATCCCTGACTGATTTATGCTTTAACTTCAAAGACTTGTGAGACTTCCTTATTTTCCTGCAACAGAATAAAAAAAAAAATATCTGAGCTTCTGTTCCATTCTTTCTTTCGTTCTATATTGATGTACGAGAGAACACTGAGACAGGTGCTGCCAATGGTTCTCAGAAAAGATGTGCTTAATTGAATATATTTTTCTTTTTGTTACTTTTTTACGTCCTGATTAATTAAAACTGATAGAATGTTTTTTTTTATTTATCTGATTTTCTAACCGTTGTTAGAGAAGGAAATTTCGAGTTGAGGTAGTTCATTTTTACATCTTGATAAAATTGATTGGATTTCGAACTGGTTCTTTCTTGGACGCAGATTTTCGATCGGTGATTCATTGATAGAGATTTCAATTTCCTTTGCTCTCGTGTGTCCACAATGTTACCGGCTTACTGATGAATATATATATATATATATATATATATATATATATATATATATATATATATATATATAGGAAGAACGTCCGCGAGTGATGTCAATTTTGGGATTATTTTTTAAATATATATATATATATATATATATGCAACATGTGTTTCTCACTTTTATACTCATTTTGAAGAGATTGAGTTGTTAGGTACTTGCCGAATACTTTTATAGGCGTATTGAATCGTTCTTTTCAGAATGAAGTAGGGGTCAGATATTATTCGAATCTGGTTAATTTTTGGTGAAATGCTCGTGGCTATCCCACCGGAGCTAATTGTCTGTGTCAATTTTTGGCAACGTATTGTTAATTATCTTCTTTGTCTTTTTCCTTCCCCTTTATTATATTCCCTCTCCTCCCCTCATGTCTCATACGTATATGTATGTACATTGTTTTCTTACAATTGTGCTTCTGTGAATACATCTACGTATTAATATACGCGTGTGTATGTGTGTGATGGAATCTAATGTATATGAAAATATGTACTTGAATTAGTATGTTTTGGTGAATGGTGTGTATGTGTGTGGGGAAGTGTGCTGGCAAAAATATATACGTCTATGTACACTTATGTATGCATAAACATATATTTTCTGAGTAAATTGAACGAAAATTTAGATTGATAGAAAAATTCCGTTAAAAAAAAATACAGACGACTCCCTAGTGAAAAATAAATCCAAATTCTTCCCGGACAAGAGTAGTACAGTGATTTTAGTATATTTTTCGAAAAGCCCAGGAGCATTAACTCACAAAAAACATTTATGCACCTCTCACCCAAATAATGACAAACTTTAAAAGTTTCCAGGAAAACAATGATTTAATTATAAAAGGAGCTAAAAAAATTGCAGTAGTCATTTCAAATAAAACAAATTAGAGAACAAAAATCAAGGAAATATTTAGTGATAAGTATATCATTATATATACACCATAAGAATAACATGTAAAAAAATTACAAAAATCTGCTCACTAGACAATAGAGTATTAAAAAATATAACTTTCTGACATACTTTACTCAAACACTCGTAATGTTTTACGAATTACCAAAAATTGATGAATAAAAAAATAAAGTAGCAGTTAAAACACAAAAAAACTAGAATACAGAGAAATTCCAGTCCACACCTCAAATTAAGATCTCTGGTCGCCAACCCAGCATGTCCAACAAAAAGACTGAACGAACCAACAGATATTCTACTACAATATTAATCATATTAGATAAAACGATACATCAGACTCCACATTCATTTCTAAAAACCATAACACAAAAGTATTTTAATACACTCATTGTAGTATATGATGGTATCAACTTATTTAATAATACTTCCCATTAGGAAAACTGGGCATCTCATTTTGAACAGTAAATTAGGGAGGAACATTACACTCTAGATGGCATAAAACTAATCCTGAACAATAACCATTTCCAATCAATTAACACAATCTACACCCAAACCCCAGGAAGCTCAATGGGAAAAAAAAGTAAGACCAGCATACTCCACTCCCGTCTTAGTATTTTTAGAGGAACATGTTTATCAACATATAGAACTAAAATACAGAATCAATATAAAAATGAATTTTATTAGATCATAGCAAATATACCTATATGGCTGTTTAATAATACTCAAGACTAATTTTGCAATACTACTATTTTTATACACCCTCATTAAAAACCTAACAGTCCAAATCATCAGAGATATTTACCGCAAACATTCAGACACCTAAAAATACCTGCATTTCAAAAGCCATGACCCCAAAGACTGCATAAAATATATCTCTTGCTAGCTGATATGTAGGATCTACCCCATACTCCCCAACAAATACCTCTACCAGGTCCATCCAGAAGAACTACATCGAAACCTCCCTAAGATATGACATCCCAAAGCATTAATAAATAAAGTATTCGAATTTGCTGAAAAATACTTTGGGAACAACTACCAACCCCAGAAAACATAAAGAACAACCGTTAACATATGTTTCAACTTAAATAAACATGAAAGAAATATTCTCAGAAATATCACGAAACAAATATCAACAAATATCAACTGGAAAATCCTCGACTTTCTCAAACACCAAGTAACATTTACGATAAATAGAAATCAAAGCAACAATACCAAAAATGTAGTTTACATAATTCAATGCTCAAACTGCCTCCAAATTATTTTTATTTACATGCACATATGCGTGCAAACCCACACTAGTTATGAAAACGTGCACTAAAACAAGTAAATATATGAACGTCCATTGGATCTTCGTCTTCATATTTACACTCATGCAAAGAGAATACAGTCATGTGTCCACAGAAACATGTTAATAAGAAAAACCGTACGCATACAGGCGCCCACTGGATAGGAGAAGAGGAGAAGGAAGAAAGAGAAGAGAAATGGGGAAAAAGATCATTATTAGCAATACATAGCCAAAAAGTCGACACAGATAATAAACACGGGTGAGACAGCCACAACCACTTGCCCAAGAATTAACCAAACATGACCAGAATAATCTATGACTCCATTTTATTCTGAAAAGAACAATATAATACGTCTATAAAGTATTCAATGCCCGTGGTGTAATGGTTATAGGAAATGGACACGGTGACACGAGTTCAAATCCTGGACGACACTGATTGCATTTCACAATACACTAATAACCTTGGGAAAGGTATGAATCCAATTATTCTCCCTCCAGCTATGAGTAAATAGTAGGACAGACTGGGTTCTTCAGCCTTGGTGAGGCAACTAGTCTAGAAGAAAGAAACTCTGAATTCAAACCTGTTAAAGTCCGCTTAAAAATTGACCTTGTGTCATATCCTGCCCGAGCGGAGGGGTTGGTAAATAGGATAAAGTATTCAATGCATAAACAACAGCTCAATCATTCGAAAAAGACAATCTAAGTTCGATACTCATATCACGCCAATAAATACTTAAAGGAAATTTTTAAAATAGAAAAATTGAAATCACTAGGGGATATTTTCATTATAAAAAATATGTGTGTATTTCTGTTTTGATCAAAAAGAATCTTTATCTGCCACTGATAAGATGTGAAACAAGGTTAATTTTTGAGCCAATTGAATCTGGTCTAAATTCAGATTTTGCCTGCTTCGAGATCGGTTGTCGTACAAAGGTTGGTAATTTACTAAGCTTTTTGCTTAGATGTAGCACAAGGCCGCATGAATTGGGCACCTAATGAGAATTGTCGTACAAAGGTTGAATAGCAAAGCCTGTCCTACTATTTATCCATAGTTGGAGTGTATTAATGAGGGATCAATTAATGGCTTTTTTGCAAAGAATTAGCATGAAGTTAAATGCCAACAGTATCGGCGAGGAACTGGACTCGACTCGTCGATTCCATTTCTTAAGACGGTAACAGTTTAACCATGCATCTCCATAAAATCAACATTGTAATGCTGTGGGCTATAAACGAATAAATGCGGTGTAGTATAAACAAAAGATAGCATTTCATATTACATAATTTCGATGTAACTGCTATCCATATTTTTAAAAATACGTATATCATTCAATGAATAAGTTGGCAATAAGAGGCACCGTTTACTGTGGGACTTTTCTCAAGGGTATCAATAATGAGGTGTCCTTCCATGAGCTTCTTTACAGATCGCTGCCCCTGGAACATTTTCTTTATCTAAGTGGCAACGTGTTTCGACTCGGATGCCTATCTTTTCGATACAGATTCGTTGAAGCAAAGCCAGGTTTAACGTATTTGTAAACAACTTTTGATTTAAACATTTATCTCTGTATATGTAATACATAATTTTCTATATTTTAAGATGGCTTGCAGTTTTCTACAAAAAAATTGATGTGAGACTTCTGTTCAAACTTGAATTATTCTGCCTGATATGTCGCCATTTGGAATAGCCGGATTTTCTTCCCAATTAAAATAATTTGTTCTATTAAAAATCTAAAACAATTCACATTTTGCATTCATGGAAAAATTCTACAAAAAACATTACTTAGCTTTTAAAAAGAAATTGAATGAACCTCAAATTTTATAGAAAAATTTGAGAACTATTCCTCGAAATCTGCAATTATTTCAATATCTAAGTGACTAAGACCATATCACCAGACATGATTTTTGTACAAAAAGACTAGAGTATTTTGAAGATGAAGATGGGCTTATCAAACATCTAAAACTTAATACACATTGTTTATCAACAAAACTGAGAATCGTGAATGTCAATTTTTTATATTGTATTTTAATACATTTATGAAACAAGCTATTTCTTTTGTCAACACACTCTATGAAAAAGAAGTGAAAATTACTCAGTGATTATTTTTACTTTGACAACATTTTATATTCACTCTTTCTCCTTGCATAGAGAATGTGAGATCAAAATGTTTTGACATGTCGACTATGGAAGGCTACCATGCAAAATTGAACCTGCTTCTTCTTTATCTTTTTTCCAAGATAAATCACCAATCTTTAAACATGGTGCTTTATTTTTCCTCCAATTAAAATTTCAGTTTCAATCGGTGCAAATAAAATAATTTTATGTCCTTTCGCTGTGTTTTCTTTTTTCCCTTAAAAAAGAAGATCAAATTCAAAATGGAAGCACCGGGTTGTTGTTCTATTGAATTCTATTGATTTATCGATTAACTATTAACTTATTGATCGTCAAAGGTCAATTGTGTGAGAGGTAATATTTGATAGTTTGAAGTGTTAAGCAAATCTTTGATGTCAGTCGTAATGAGGCGGACGAGCAGGCGATGTTTCGCATTTTTGGTCATTATTTCATTGTTAATTCTTGCGCGTTTCTTCCTTGGTTTCATTCTTATTTGACCCACTGCATTCTGACTCGCTGAAATACTCTTTTTTTTTTTTGACTCTTTAATTTTTTTAGAAATATTCTTTGAGTTAAATTGTATTGATCGGACTATGCATTAATCAAATTCTTTTCTATTTCGTTACAAAGAAATTTGTTTCTTTATTATTAATGTTTCTTTATGATTAATTCTATTTTGTTTCTTTCCAGATTTGTTTCTTTTTCATAAGTTTAACAATTTATCTCTTTCTTTTGCTTGACTGTAAACTCATCTCTTGTTCAAATTTATTCTCCTCACTACTGGCCGAAGTATTGCATTGCTTTTGGTTCATTTGTTAAATAGCATATAATCTACGTGATTTATTTAATGCCAAAGACATTAAAGGGTAGTAATGGCGCTATTTAATCCATAGATTGTGGGGATTAGGGTGTTCATACCTATCACAAAGGGGGGGGGGGTCCAGATATCAAGCAATAGAAGCAGTTTATTAGGGTTGCATAGCCACCAAGATGGAGCATAAACGACGTTTTCTTCTTGAATGTATTAAATCAGTTATGACATCAAAATTAACACCGCATACAATAAAAACTTATTTACATATTTCTATTTCTTCATTGATGCTATCTGAGTTAAGCAGCCAATAGCCAAGGCCACGCAAAACCTTTGCCTGGCCCTGATTCTCTTTAATAGCAAGGTTCAGTTTTCTTTACCACAACGTCTCAAACAATATATTTCTCAAATAATAAAAGATGGTCGTATCAAAGGATAGTTTGATATTTTGAAGTGTTAAGGAAATCTTTGATGTGAATTTTGTTAAAAGAAGGCGTTTTAATCAAAGTTATTTGTTTAGGTATCTGTAGTAATCTGATTTATCACATACTCAATCTATTTTTCTTTTCATTACAAATAAAGTGCCACTTTATTGAGGCAATAAATTCTAATTTATTTTTAGATTTCATTTCTCTTTTTTTTAACAATTTTAATTCCTAATTTCTACTAACTGTAAACGCGTTTCTGTTTTGCCATCCTATAGCCTTGAACGATTGCAAAACTTTAGAAAGTTCTTATGAAAGTTTGACAAAATTTCCCTTGCAATATTTTCGTGGTTTTTAAAGCTTTAATTATCATTTTTTTTAATTTTGAAAACTCGGCATTGTAATGGTGATGTCTAGTAATTTCAAATACATTAGTATTCATCAGATATATTGCCGTGCATTATCTTCCAGGATATATGTTAGCAATGTAAATGATCGAAATAGGTTAGGCGAGGTTATTTGTATTAATAGTATATGAACGTCCGGACATTGGAAGAATAATTAGAGTGTTCAACAATGGCCAGGGAGACCTGGATTCAATCCCAAGTCGAGTCATACCAAAGACTCAAAAAATGGTACCTGATGCCTCCTTGCTTAACACTCAGCATTAAAAGATATGTGTCAAGGGTAAAGTGGGGCAATCCAAGGAAAGGAGTAGCATCCTCCCCTCACCTCAGTATAGAAGCTATTGAAAAGGGAGCCTTGGGGTCACCTTCGACTACAGTTGCCAACTTTTCTTTATTTTTAGTATATCAACCCTATATTGTTATTTAATGTCAAATATTTTTTCTGCATATAATTTTTATATGAATAGTTTGATGGTGAAATTTTTGAACGAATCAGATATAATTTGTTTGCACACAGTTTCTTGTATTGCTATTGTATACCCACAATTATGTGCTTTCAAGCATAACTATTGTTTAATTACAGGTAAGTGTTGATATCTAACACTAATATTTCAATTTACTTTTTGTCTAAACACAGTTAAAATGTTTTCAGTGTAGTACATGACTAAATTGTTCAATTTGACCCTACGTGGGACTATTACTGGCATTACAAACCTGGATAAAAGTGAGGATAGGAATAATGGTTTTAAACGGGTACTGATAATTCAATTCAACATCAATCCTTTGTTTGCACAGTTCAATGGTTTCAAGTATAGTTGATGATAAGACAGTTTTATGTGACGCATAGATGGGACTCTTAATGGCTCTACAACTCCGGATCAAAGTGAACACAGAAATTATGATTTTAAACATATATTAATGATTCAATTTTATATTATATCCATTCTGTGTCCAGTGGTTTCAAGTATAGTAAATGATAAAACAACTATTTTTGACCCTTCGATGGGACCCTAACAAGCAGTAAAACTCTAGTGGGCAAATGAATTATGGCAATGAAGGAGTACTCTGAATTATCCGTATCTCCCGGACTGTAGCGTCACTATTAGATTATTTAGTATCATATCCAGGACACACGTTGGGAGTGAGAATATTAACCCACAGCAGATATGCAGTTAGCGTATTCAACAGTCTTAGCCGACTAAGCTGTAAAGGATCAAGAACGATACTCCTTTATATTGTCAACTGCTTCTTGATTATGAGATCAGGATTAAATAAAAATACTTGGAAACAAAATGTGTCATAAGTATGAAACTAAACAATATCTGACAGTGTGGCTTTGATTCTGGTGGTCAGAGGGGAATCCAGCCACCCTTTTCATGTCATTAGCTGCTGGTCAATTCAAAACTACAGTGGTTGTACCTGTTACTTACATAAATCATTTGATATCGGAATTAATATGTACCGTTTAGAATAATTGAACTTATTAATACTTGGACTCTAAAGGATATAATCGTTAGTAAATAATTATGAGTGTTATATGAAGTTATTTAATAATTTTAGCTTACATTAGCTAAAAATCAGATGTAAAAATCGTACAGTAAGAATATAAATCATTAATAATGACGTATTAGTTGTGTTTTATAACCATCATGCCACAGAAGGTATTTAAATTTGTTTTTTTCTTGATAAGAATTACGAGGTAACAACACTGGGAAAGTAGGTGTTGAGTGATAATTATGTACGTCAACAGCTTTCAATATTACTCTAATCACGTTTACATAGTTTTATGTGTCTATTTTCGCTAATAATATTTTCTAAAGTGTTAAAACTAAATAAAGTGGAACATCAGACATAAAATTGTATTGCACTAACCATAACTTTAGAATGGCTTCAATAAGAATCAAGTCAAAACATTACCAAGTAGCGGTATTTGAAACCCGATTTTTAATATTCGAGTAACCTATGTAACCGCCTGTACCATAATAATCTTTATTGCCTTCATAATGAATGTAATTCTTTCGTTTTTTTAATTTAAAAGAATATCTAGCTTTTATCAAATTCTTTTTATCCAGACAATCTAGGAACTATGAATAAGTAAAAAAGTAAAGTTGACGACCTTAGTCGAGGTTAGCCGAAGGCTCCCTTTTCTACAGCTACTAGACCTATTTGTAGTGGAGGGCGCTACTCCATTCCCTGGATTACTCCACTTCCCCCTTGAGCCTTACCTTTTAATGTAGAGTATTAAGCAAGGCGGCATCACGTCCCATTTTTTGAGTCTTTAGTATGACTCGACCACGGATTGAACCCCGGTTTCCCAGACCATAGGGAAATACTTTCTTACTTAGCCACGTTACACATTTGTATAGGGCTGTGTATTTTCTATTTTTCAATAATACAAGCCGTAACAACCTACCCACAATTTAATCTTTAAACCGCCAAAAGTCTGTGTTTAAAATTACTTGCTGCCACGTCACAGACAAACTTTATTTCCATTTGGGTAGTTCACAAAGATTTACACATGTTTTGATTAAATGGAGTTGATATACAGCGTTTGGTATATATAGTCAACTTGTTGTCCAAAAGTCTGTTGGCTCAGTTTGTTGATTTAATGACATCCTTAATTAAACTGACTCTTTGGTTTATTTCACAATTAATTTGATCTTAATTCTTAAGAAAATCAATGCCTTCTGACTTCATTGATATATTTGCTGACAACGTGTGAAAGGTTGGCTTTCTCTATGATATCTAAAAACTTTATAGAATGACGGTGTACCCTATTGAATACTAAAACTTCAATGCAAGACACACAATGCAATGTTTTACATTCTTTGGCATTTAGTAGATTACTGAATTTACTTGAGACAGCAAAGGTGAGTGTTCCCGACTAGTCAAATAATAAGGATTGATTCTTTTCATAATTAGTATAGCTATTATTCCAACCAACTACAGCCCAAATTGACGACTACATTGATATTAACACAATGAAAACGATTTCTCCCTTTCCTCTTTGCTCACTTTGGCTAGAACAATTATTCTGATTGAAAGGGTCACTTTTGAGTGGGGACCAGCCTTCTAAAAGAAAGTTGATGATTCACTGGGAAACACTAGAGATAAGGACACGTTTTAGGCTCAATACATTGGGGACAAGACACAAATGAGATTGATCTTTAAAAGCAGAGAGTTTGAAATCCCAGAAACGGTTCCCCTTTCTCGTCTTTTACAGAAAACTGTTGATCAGCTTTTTTTTGTTTGTTTCTTTTTGTTTCTTGTGCCTTGTTTTTCTTTTGCCTCTTTAATCATGTGTTTATAAGGTTCCTTTGTCTTCTGTATTTCTTAATTCCTGCAGCCAGCAACATTTGGACGGCAGGTCAGTGTTCGCCCACTGAAGTTTCACTCATCTGGTCTTCAAATTATTATAACTCTTGTTTTTCGTCTTTGCACCGAATTTTGTCTATCCGGATTTTGGGTTTGGAAATTCGGCCGTTGCCAATTGCCTGTTCCTGATTAGAAAAGTCAATTAGTAGCGTTGCTTTAAAAGTCGGCTTAGGCCCCAGTTTGTCACAATATCGATGTCAAAACGTTAAGAAGTTTATTCATGGAACACTAAAAATTTACCTGTAAAACAATCGTTCCTTTCAAGAAATTTATGGTGGTTGTACCGGCATTTTAAAACGTTTCATGGTTTTCTTCATTTTGTAAATGGTGAAACATCAGCAATTAATGCATTTTGACTGTTCGGTATTTCATAGATTATTAATAATCTTTCTGAAATTATCGCTTTTCATGTTGCCCCCAAACCATTAGATTAATATCACTAAATTGTACTGTCCTAGTTGTATCTCTTGTTTCTACAAGTCTTCAGACATTAAATTTCGAATTAATTAGAATGTTGATCAATTGGGAATGCATCAATGAATGCCTTGTTGTTGATTTTTAATTATCAGATATCAGTGTTCATCGTTCAGTTGAAAATTGAACGATGAACGCTGATATCTTCGGCGTTTTTTATTAGTCGTGGTGTTTATCGTGCAATGCATCAATTCGTATTATTGCTGTAACGCATCAGCATTCTTTGAAGAAACAAAATCGAGGGGGGGAATTAATCAGCATAGATCCAAAAGGTCTTACTCCAGGAAGTACCTGCTACCTCACCTAAAAAAGCTAAAGCGTGAGTTTATTGCCCGAAGCCTCTTTTGGATGCCAACTAAACATAAGCAATCTTTTTTTTTAACTTTACTCTCCGGAGTATTACTTTCTGCAGTGCAGCTCCGCATTAAACCGACATTGTGTCTCTTATTTACCTTGCAGAGAGCTGACTGAATACCTACATAGATTTTTTTATCGCATGAACTAACACTTACCTAGTAATGCTACTGTTATTCATTACATATAAGCCATTAAATTTGGTTTGGAAAATAATAAATGAACGAGTTCCTTTCTATTTCTCTAATCTTATTTCGAAGATTTATATTCTTTTTCCTATCAAAAATGTTACCAATATCAGCATTTTCGTAACAATAGTCATCTTAGTAAATGAAATTGGTGACATGAATTCTAATCCTGGACAAGGCAATTTATGTTTCACTTTGCAATTCTGCCCTTCGGAAAGGCATAAATCCATATCTTCCCACTTCATCAAGAATGAAATTGTCGGAGAAACCTGATTCCCTAGATTTGGTAGGAGAAAGAAAAATCTGAATTCAAAACACTAGTATACCATATAAAAGCAAAATTTTGTGGTTTCCTGATCAAGCCTAGTTCAAACCGTTCTAAGATTTACTCAGAAAAAGTTGGAATGTCAGAAATGTCCTAGAAATATCAACTCTTTTAAGTTGGTGCTCTGCTGTCTGCATTTTTGGAACCCATGTTGCAGACAGGTTACTTATCCCCAAAATCTCAATTAAACATATTCTGCTCTGGCTCTTCTTTCTATCTGAGGCTTAAAACTTTTTGAAATACCCTCATACTTATGAAAATTAATTGGTGAACACTTACACTTTCTTTGCAAAATTTAAACAATTTTATTTTTAACCACTCAGTATATTTTACTTGATCATTTTAGTCGGAAATCAGAGAAAATGAAACAATTTACCAACATCTGTTCAACTACAAAGATTGTTAATGTAGTGACTGCGATCTTTCTAGAGGCTTAAAGTTTGTGGCATTTTACCTGTCAAAGAGAATATTCGGGAATATTCAAACACTTTATTGTATTAGATATGATTAAAAACCAAGACAATGCAAAAATAAGGAAAATATTTTGCTGTGAGCAAGATACGAAGTATCATTAATCTGGAGGATACGAATTTCGACTACATCGTTTTTTTTTGTTCTTTTTATATAATTATTTTTTGTTTTTTGTTTTAGTCTTGTTTCTGGTTATCTAAGACATGGGGAATAAATACCTTTGAGTTATAGACACGATTTCCAGGCCCTGAAACGTAAATGCAAGTGTCATCTTGCTTAAAGTTACAGTCTATATAAAATCCATTGATTTCATTATTTTTATAATAATAATAATAATAATAATAATAATGATGAACAAAAAAAGACAAATTACAAAAGTGTGGAATTTGCTGTCCCTGCTGACCACAGAATAAAACTGAAAGAAAGTGAAAAGAACGATAAGTATCTCAACCTTACTAGCGAATGGAAAAAAAAAAAAAAACTACGAAACAAGAAGGTTACAGTTATCCCAATCGTGATTATTAACGGGATTGGAGGACTCGGAGGTCGGAGGATTATTGGACACCATTAAAGCTACAACATTATTGAGAACGTTAATAATACTGAGAAGATTCCTGGAGACTTGAGGAGACTTGCTGCCACTCAAAATCCAGTGAAAACCATCAACTAAAACCGATTTGAAAAAACTTTAAAGAGAGACAGAATATCTTTTATTAGTAGCTCAAAACGATGCCATAAGGACCAACTATGTTTATGTAAAATTAGAAAAGACGGACAAAATGGCACGTGTTGGTTATGAGGTGAAAGTAACCAAACGATTAATCGCATTATAAGCGAATGCAGCAAACAAGCACAAAAAGAGTATATGACAATACTTGACTGAGTGTGTTATGTTAACCAGTGGGAATTGTGCATGAAATTGTGCGAGAAAATAAAATTCCATTGTTAAAAAAATATATATATATGCACAAACGGGAATCTGTTCTACAAAATGGTGTGCAAAAATGTTCTGAGATTTTGGGATACAAAGAGATCATCTACTTTTGGACAGAAGACAAGACTTAGAAATAGTTAACAAAAAAACTGCTGAATAGTGATTTTGGTAGGTTGTTTGGGTTTTATAGCATATCAACCTTTGTAGGTTATTTAACGCCAAATCCATTTTTATGAAAGTACTTCTATTTCAAATGATTCAGTTTAGCATAAGCACGCAGTTTAAATGTAAGTACGCTTTAATTATCAAAAACATTTTTATTTCAAGCAATTCATATTAGTCAATCAATTCAGTTTAGCATAAGTATGCCGTTAGTTCTATTTAACCCATAGGTAGGAACCTTATCAGGTGCTACCACTCCTGACCTGTGTGGACTTGGAAGCGATGGCAATAAAGGATTACTCTGCATTCCCCAAAGCTCCAACCTTTGAGGAACCTCACAATCAGATTGTTTAGTGTCATATCTCGGACACTCGTTAGGGGGTGTCTTACCCCTCTGCAGAGGTGCAGTCGGTGTATTCTACAGGGCAAGCAAAATAGTGAATGTTGCCGTCCCGTTAGACCACAATATGAAAGTGAAAGAAAACGACACGATAGACAAATCTTTACATCTTGCTAGAGAACTAAAACGCTACCTGAAGAAGACGACTATATTAATTGTAATTTCTGCGCTTGGAACGCTCCCTCAAAGTCTTGGTAAGGTACTAGAAGAGGTGGGAATTGGAGGATGAGCCGAGGCCATCCAAACTACAGTATTGATAAGATCGGCTAGAATACTTCGAAGTGTCCGGAAGACAGGAGGAGACTTGCGGTCAGTTCAAGTCCATTAAAAAACGCTGGTTTGAAAAAAGTCACACGAAGGAATATTAATATCCAAACTCATATCTTGATATATGCTATAACTTTTCAAAGGATATCTAAACGGAATCTGTGTTTACAAACGAGGAATGGACACTGAATGAAAAGTTAATATATATGACAATACTCCACTTACAGGCTCACAAAGTTACTCTGATGGGATGTGTGAAAATGATGATTATCTTGCATCATAGTCCCCTCTTGCGGCTCACACACGTCTTTCGGTGGTGTGGTTGGGTCCTAAAATTTGATTGGTCAAATAATTTATTTAGAAGAGTTTTAACGACACCATATGAAATTTTCAGACTATCGATATTTCCAAGTATCGACATTTCAGCCTAGCGACTAAATCCATCATAATTCCAATGAAACATTTCTTATGAAACAGTATGATGCTGGTCTGTTGTTTTGTCACGTCTTCCACTATGAATATTCCGTTGATCAAACAAGTATATATCACTCAGTAAAAGAATCATCATCATCATCATCATGTCGTACTGCGAGCACGGATATCCCTGACACTCTCTCACCACTTCTCCCTATCACTCACCGCTTCTGGCAGGTCTTCAGGGCTCCATCCCGTATCCTCACATAGCTGCTGTATGTATGTTTGAGCTGGTCGTCCTGCTTTTGCTTGGCCATATGTGGGGGTCCATACGAGTACATCACTGATGAGTTCGTCCTTGTTTCTCCAGCAGTGTCCTGCGTGTCTGGTTCGTCTAACTTGTCTAGTTTTCGTGACGTGAGGTAGGTGGCCGTATAGTTAGTGCCTTGTGGGGTGTTGCCGACAGGACTTGTTCAATATTGCTCGCAACATTCTTGTGTAATTGCCGTCTAGCTTCTTCAGCCGTTTAGTTAGCATCCAAGTAGTGCATCCATATATCAGTATCGATACAACCGCTGCCTGGAAGAAATTCATTTTATCGGTCAGGTCCTATTTCCATATGATCGAGAGCCAATCGATAGCTGTCCATGCCTTCGATAGCCGTGTATCGATGTCTTTTTCGGTTGATGAGACGCTGCTTCCTAGGTAGGTGAATTTGTCAACTAGTTTCAGAGAGGTTCCGTCTAGTGTGGAAATGTAGCCTGTTTGGTTATAACACATATATTCAGTTTTGTATGCATTGACATGGAGGCTAATGCCCGCGGCGGCTCGTTCCAAACTATGCAGTAGTGTTTCGGCTTCCTTGGGTGTATTTGCCAGTAACGCTATGTCATCGGCGTAGTCGGCGTCGGTAATTGTTTTGCGGGGTACCTCTGCTTTTTTTCTTTGTAAGCTCGAACCCATTTTCTCTGATTGTGTCGATCGAAGTTCTAAGCACATAGTCTAGACAGATGATAAAGAGGTATGGTGTTAGCGTGTCCCCCTATAGTACTCCTGCTACAATGTCGAAGTATTCTGTGTCTCCATCTGGTGAACGTACTTTCACTTTGGTTTTTCTGTAGAGAATTGTTATTGTTGCTACGGTTTCTTTTGGTAGGCCGTATGCTAGTAGGATTTGTTCCATCTTCCCTCTCTGTGTGGAATCGAAGGCCTTGGTAAAGTCGACAAATAGTAATATCGCCTGTAGGTTTTTTGCCCGTACGCCTTCAAGGATTCTACGCATTGTCAATATTTGTGAGGTTGTGGATCTGTTTCTTCGAAAGCGATTTTATTTTTTCCTAAGGATGTTGTCGATTTTGGGTTCTATGAAGTTTCGTAGTAGGGCATTGTAAATTTTGGCTGCTATGTATGTAAGTATTATACCTCGGTAGTTCTTGGCTAATCCGAGGTCACCCTTTTTAGATAAAAGGAAGGATGTATCCCTTCATCCATCTGTCTATCGTATTTTGATTATAGACAGAGTTGCAGAGCAGTATGTCGTCAAATTGTCTGGTCATCCATACTTCTGGGGGGATCTCGTCAAGCCCTGCAGCTTTCTTATTCTCAATTTTTCTAAGAACCGAGTAAAGTTCTTCTTTGGTGAACGGAATTAGTTTAATGTCTAATTGCTTACTGATAATTTTGGTGATCTGTTCATCCGTTATTTTCGGCGGGCTTCCTAGTAGATTTTGAAATGCTGTTCCCACAGTTTTATTCTTTCTTGTTGGTTTGCAGCTTTCAATTTTTCTTTGGTTGTGCTCTTCCTTCTACTCACTTTGTTTATTGATTGCCAGGTCACCCTAGATTGCCTATCTTCCACCGAGTCTCTAAACTTATCTATCTGATTTTGTATGTATTCCGTCTGTTCTTTTAGATATATGCTTGCTAATTGATATTGTGCCTTTTCTAGTTTTCGGGCATTTGTGTTTGTTGGGTTCTTCCGATAGCTTTTGGAGGCAGTTTTCACGAATGCACTTTTTTCTCTAACCGCTAATGTTTCACATGAGACTCTATATTTAGTTCTAGGTTTTGTTGGAATACACTTTGATGTCGCCTCGAGGTGTGCATCAACGGAATTCTCATATTCGTCATTAGGGGTACCTTTGTCTGTCTTCTCTTGTTGTGTCTCGAATCTGTTTCTTAATTCTAGTACATGTTTAACTCTAATATCTCTGTTGTTAAAAAGGGTCCAGTCATAGTGTTTAGTGGTCACTGTTCGTGTGGCGTTTTTTCGTAGGCTTAGTCGTAATTTGGCCGTGGCTATTCGATGATCGGAGGACACCCTCGAAAGAGGAGTATGCCGCGCAATTCATCGCGCTATTTTTCCATTTCTTGTTTATAAAGACGCAGTCTATCTGTGCTTTACTCTTGTTTGCGTATGTGTAGGTCCATAATTTCCCCTCCCTTTTTTGATAGTTTGTATTGAGGCATGTTAATCTATTTTCTACCATGAAATCAGTTAGATGTTGTCCATTCCTATTTGACGTGTTTTGAAGGCTGTATTTGTTGTTTCTGTTTTTCCAGATTTGGACATTCATATCCCCGCCAATGACTAGCAAGTTGTGTTTCGCAATGCTACGCACTAGAGAGGATAGCACCATGTAGAAGGTGACTAATTCGGTTTCTTCACTAACATTGGTAGGACTGTAGAAGGAGATGATTGATGCTCTGGGGTTGCCATTAAACGTAGCTGCCATCATCCTATGTTGTTTTCTCTCAATGCTATTGTTTTTCACGCTCTTGGTCCTATAAACATTCTTAGCCCTCATACCGTGGCATTGACAGAGTTTTTCCATGCCGATACAGAGGCAAGCGTCCATCCATTGCCAGTTTGGTGATATTTGATATCTTCGGTGTGCGTGTATCGGTGTTCTTGTATGCAAATTATATCTATCTTATATTCTACGGCCGATGCAGTTGACCTATTTTATATAGGGTTCTAACGTTAAATTTCGCTATTTGTATTGTTTGTTTGAGTTTTAGTAGTTTTCATTTGAGCTCTGTAGCTGATTTTTGTACACTGAGGCCAGGGCTCCAACCTCAGCTGGACGCGTCCCCTTTTTACCCGCGCGAAGAGCGATACGGTTTATGTATGTGGTTTGAGTGTGGGTCATGGTTATCTTTCGATGGCTGTTTTTATCCTCATCTATAGAAGCCACTCTTATAGATGAGCAGCAGTAGTTCCCCTGACAATCATGAGCGTTAAGCCGCAAGTCTCACACGTCCAAGACAAGGTTAGGCATTGCGCTTAGCGGTCAAGGGGTTTGTTCGAATACCTTTACGTCCATCATGTGTACGTGTAAAGAAAAGGGCGGTTCTTTTAACTTACGTTTTAACTTAAGTTCAGGACTAATGTATATTTAAAATAATTTTAGTGTATATTTTCACCTGTCTTCCGATACTGGCCCTAACATGGTTTATTTTTTTTAAATTTTTGTTTAAGGACAGGTGGCATTTCGAATTTTACTAGAGTTGTTTTGTTTTCTTATTAACTGCCATGGGGGTGGACAAACTGTGAGACTTCTAAGCTTTTAGAAAAGATTAAAAACCTGTTTGCTTTGTATACTAATACATTCGACCAGAATCATATATTCAATTTGGATTTACTGCAAAAAATGTCTTTACATTTAAAATACATTATTCAAGAGGCATTTTACAAAGAAAAGAAAAGAACAGCGTGCATACTGTTTTGGAAAAAAAATGGCTGATTAATGATATCAAAACCGTTGCATGAAAATGCCGAAAATTGAAACTGAGTAGTCTAAATGAAATCTAGCCATCTGAAGGAAACTGATTGGAAAAGAGTGTGAATATTTTACTTGTAATAAGAAAAAAAATTACCTGCTAGTCAAAGCACATCATTGGATAATTTTAATTTAACTTAACTTTAATATAACTTTTAAGCTCAATTCAAAAATAAAACTAAAAACTGAATCAACTCTTTTTCGAAAAAAACATTAGCCTAATGGTTGAAGCATTCGCCAATAGCCCGGGAGACCGGCGTTCAATTTGAAGCTGAGTCATACCATTTTTTGCAATGATACTAGATAACTCGTTGCATTCAGCATTATAAGGCAAATATACAGTGCAAAGTTTCAGAATACAGGGAAAATAAGTAGCGTTCCCCCTACAACTCAGTGTAGTAGCTATTGAAAAGAGAACATTCGAGTCGCCCTCAACTGCGGTCGCCAACTTTAACTACTTATATATATATATATATATATATATATATATATATATATATATGTATATATATATATATATATCTGTATATATATATATATATATATGTGAAATTATTTTGCATTGCAATTGCCTTCTAAATAAATACAATACAATAAAATATAATAGTTTGCGCAATACTTAAAGTAAATTATGAAATACTTATATATATATATAACAACCAGTTCAATTGTAGGGACAAAGCAGTATGACCCTTATAGGGAACTATCTCAAAAGATCATGATATACAAGGCCATGGTAAGGATAAACAATTGAACAAAATATTACATAGGCTCAATGGGGGGAGCCTTCAAATAAAGTACATACGCCCGCAAAATCCCGTTCTCAAATAGAATATGCTCGAACAATAAAACACTCTTAACATACATTAGGAAACTAAAAGACTGGAACATGACACCAACCATCACTTAAGAAGTTATAAAATCAGCCCCACTGACTATAAAATATCAAAAAGAGGTTTACTTTGCCGCCATTAAAAAGTTATGATAATCACCCACCTATTACAAAATACACTCTTAAATCGCGTAATGTCGCCACGAAAACAAACTACTTCTGTATCAAATCGTTCCAAACACATAACCAAAATATAACAAAATGTTATTACACTTCTAATCGTTATTTTTATTTACTGCTATTATTTTCATATTTACATATATTTCTGTCATCTATGTTGACATCACCCACTAAAAATTCCCTCCTTGCCCTTTCACCATACCCGACCAGTTTTACCAACATCTTCCGTATTGTTATCATCTATCACCCATCATCGACACCTTACTAGATATTCAACGGAACCATCGACCGTAAGTAGTATTACTTCAACACTATCACATTTGATTACCCGCAAGTATTTCCAGGAAGTGTAAGTAATAGTTTTAGTATTTTCAATAATTGTCCGTAATATTTTTACACATTATTACATAATGAGTTGTAATATTGTCAGAGACCGTCTCAATTATAATTATTACAATTACCATTATCATTACAAAAGCTACCCAAAACTTTTCATTGTTTTATAACCTGCTCATAAATACTTCATTTAATAACCCATAAATACCAACAACAACCGTTGACAACACAAGTATTATCTTTTTAAAAATAAGAATAAAAATTATAGAAAATATAATGATAGAAAAGGAGTTTTGAAAAAAAGGTAAGGTGATGATGATTTTTATTTTAATCATCATCATCACTCATAAAATTCACCAGAAAACATACAGTTCATATTCACATCAAATAAACCTTTTGCTATCGGAAAAAGAGATAGGATGAAGAGAAAAAAGAAATCATCCAGATTATAGCAATTCTTTTTCAACTCCCTCCTCACCAATCTTCCGTTCTCACACTCTCATAGTTTGCTTCTCCACTTCCCACCAACCAAAATCGGAAACGTGTGTATATATGTAAATACGCATACAGTTATAGGTGCAGATGTATGTATTTACATATGTGCGCGCGAGGGCACATATTCAAACACATTAATATTCAAACGCACACAAATTTAGTCTCGACTGCACACAAGAAAAATTGCCTTTCAACACCACCTAAGCAAAAGTTTAACCATGATAATCGGTCTTTTTTGAAAACCTTTCACTCTGCCTGATGCATGAGTAAATCATGAAACCCAGGATGGATATATATATATATATATATATATATATATATATATATATATATATATATATAATGATAATATTGTAGTTTACTATATTAATAAATAAAGAGTGCTAAATATCTTTAGAGGAGCATTTGTAAATCTATGATAGAGTTTTGTAGACATAGGGTCACTAACTTGAGTTGAATCAGTGTCAACACACACACACACACACACACACACCCATATATATATATATATATATATATATATATATATATATATATATATAATGTGTATTTACTTTTGATCCGATACACAATCATATTTTTGTTTAAATGTTTTCAACTGTGGATTTTGGTAATAAATCAAGCCTAACCATATCTGTTCTAATTGATTTACTCTAGAAATAGTAATATTCCGATATTTTGAGTATAGAAAAAAATTCAGTCTTCTCAAACTTCATACATAGTACATGTACTTAATAGCAAAATGATAGGATCTTGGAATTTTGGTTTAGGAGAAAATGAAATTTTATCAAAATTTCATTTGGCGTGTACTTATTTAAAGGCTATAATTTACATGTAAACTAATAGAACGGATTTTGAGTTTCTTACTTCTTACGAGTTTACTGGCACTATAGTGATAAGAGACTTGTGTATTGTATCTGTAATATCGGACCCTACGGGGTAAGAAGTAAAATAACATTATGTAACACAATACTTCTGGAAACATTTGGTAAAAATAAAAAAGAACACACAAGAACCATTTTTTTTATAATATCACAGTACAAAAACATTCTCCTAGACAGCATAACCCTATAAATTATATTAGTCTTATCTCAGAAGCAGCAGGGAGAAAAGCAGAGATTATTATTATGTTGTATTTTTTTATACTTACCTTTGAGAGGAAATAAAAAATACTTTTGTATAAGACTTCCTACAACTTACAAAATAAAATTATACTTATTTAATTATCTTCTCTTACGCAAATTTGCCTTCAATATTTCCTATCAAGCTGTATACATCACTTCGTGGGGAAAGAATTGATCGGAAAGAAACTTTGCACATTTCTCAACTGGCTCAGCAGATATTTTGAGACGGATATAGTCTCCAGAATAATTATACAACTACTTTTAAGCGGTTATATAATGTAACGGTCGTTAGGTTCACAATTACGTTAGCTGTCTCAGGTCGCCTCGGATAGCGTAATGATTAGCAACCTACACGGGTGAGTTCGAGTCTCATTGGGTGCCCCATTCATATGGCCTAGTGCCACATATAAATAAAGAGCTTAGTAAATTACTACATTAGCTGTTTCAGGATCACTGATTTATCATACATCAATTTAATTATATAGGTTATGAACGAAAGAAAATAAATATGAAAGTTAGTACAGAAAAAATGGTAGAAAAAAAAATATATATATATATAGAGAGAGAGAGAGAGATCGAGCAATTTCCGCTTTGATGAAAGATTGAGATTTATTTCCAAATTGTATATATGTAATATTTGTCTAAATTTCTGAGATGAACTTTGATCATTTTTGCACTTCGATTATTTGGACTATTGTCTTCATCTTCATTGTTATAATCACAACGTTACAGGTAATGTGTCCTTCAGAGTTCATCATGTCGAACTAGGGAGCTTACACATAACCTCGAACTTAACCCTTTATTTATTCTACAGTGGCAGATTGTTCTAATTCCGTTAACCATGACCAAGTACAAGTGTTAAGCTATTGTAAGTATTCTTTATTATTTTCCCTTCAGCTGAGATTGAACCTGCAACGATTTAACTCAGAAGCATTTTTTTCCATCGAGGATTTGTGACTAATTATTCCCAATTGCATTCTTCTCTATTTATTCCCAGTTTGCTCAACAGGTCACATTGTAAATCGGATTTGGGTAACATTAATCAAAAAGGCTCGATGAGAAAAACTTTGTGATATGAGCAAAGGTAAAAATCCTTTGTGATAGTCGTGAATAGTGTCTCATCGGTTAATAAGGACATTAGATTTGCAAGTCCCGAAAACACACTCCGAATTGTACAGCAGGACACATAGCGAATCGAATAAAGATGTTTAGTTGAAAACTGATTCTGAACTAAATCAACTGAAGGCTGCGGGTTTAACCCCAACTACAGATAAATAATAACTGAGCAAAGTTGTGTAAATCATGGGGTATCTATTTATAGATATCTGCAATTTATTTATCGCCATCTAAATTTTAATTAAAATTTTGTACCTCTCTTCATATCATCATCCTCAAAGTAATGGTAATCATCCTCTGAAAACCTTCGGTTTTTCATATTTGCACATTTCATGCTGTTGGATTTATATCCAGTTTTCTCATATATATATATATATATATATATATATATATATATATATATATATATATATATATATATATATATATATATATATATAGTAAATATAGAAATGTAAAAGAAACAAATTATTCTGATGTTATAATTTTTTACACAATAATACTTATGGCAATTTTTAGCAGATGATAAAATGCTGCATAAAAATATATTTTAAAGGAAAACTGAAGTGAATATATAACAAAAGTAAAAAAAAAAAAATCTTAGCATTCTACTATCGTTAATAGCATTCTATTTCAAAACGTTGTGTCGTTTCATGTTGTGATCGAAAACAGAAAGCAAAAAAAACAATAAATACAGATAAGGATATTGATTTTGCTATAGATCTCAAAAATCATTTTAAAATTTATAAATTTTCGAAAATATTGTCTATGTTTGGAGTTTCCAAATGTCCTCATTTTTTTTAATGACGGGAGGGAAAGAGAAATATTAATACAGATTGAAATCTTCTGTTGCTCACTTCAGTAAACTAAAACGCAGGCAGCAATGGTTTTTTTTTTTTTTTTTTTTTTTTTTTTTTTTAGGGTAGGGAACAGAATATTCAAAAGTCCTGTGAAACGTTTACGTAACTTCTATTTCTGATGGGTAGGCATAGTATCATGACATTGAGTATATCATTTTATAGTAGTATTCGCTTGATATTTATTCTTCAAGATCCCGCTGCAAGTAGGATGCTTGGAGTGTTATCTTAATTCCCAACTTTCAAGTGGATACAGTTTACAAAGTGACATAAAGCTGTCTTCTAGGTGGCCGTGGTGTAATGGCTATCGTCATAGGAAATAGACACAATTACACGAGTTCGAATCCTTGACGAGACACATAGCATTTCACATAGCACTAATATCCTTGGGAAAGGTATGAAATCTACCATTCTTCCTCCAGCTATGGGTAAATAGTGGGGCATACTATGTTCTTCAACCTTGATGAGGCAACTAGTCTAAGAGAAGGAAAACTCTGAATTCAAACTCCGCTTAAAAATTGACCTTGTGTCATATCCTGCCCGAGCGGAGGAGTTAGTAAATATGTATGGCTGTCTTCTAGGTGACTTCCTTTCAAAATGTTTTAAATCTCGTCCCACGAATTCTCGTGTTGTCTTCGGTGACATTACAAATCTCAATCTCTCAGGCTTTCTTTTCACAGTCAAATTTTCAGACTGATGTCAACTGCAATCCGGGTTCACGGCTTTGAACTAAACTTCCGATTGTCTACAAACAACCTACTCCGTCATCTATAGATAGTAACGTAAATTAATCTTTATAGAAAAATCCATCATTATTATCAGCACTATCACCAACTAATTTTATATATTGACCCTCGACCGAGCCGTTAATCAAGGGATGCACCTGTGTAAATAAGTGGAAGAACAACGGAAGCAGGTGGACGTAGAAAATAATATAACCAGGTGCACGAGCGGTTCGAGTCAGCTGGAGACAGGATGCAAGCGTGAGAACCAGCTTGCAGACTGAGAGCTTTGCAGCCCTCAATGACCCGCGGTCGAGCAACCCAAGCTAAGATGTGAAGGAAGTGCTGCTATGGTCTAGGAAGAACTTGAGTCAATATAGCAGTCCGTCATTGTCTCCACTCATTTCTCACATACAACAAACATCACCCTTTCGAAAATAAAGAGTGAGAGATTTATATAAAGAAGTGTATTGAAGTCGTCATTACCGATTAATGATGTTTCGGCATGTAAGTGTATATTTGTATATATACACGTGTATTTGTATTTGTCTATACAACACTAATGCTTATAGTTTGAAGTCCTTTGACTTTCTCTTGCTTTCTCCATCCGTCTCTCTCTCTCTCTCTCTCTCTCTCTCTCTCTCTCTCTCTCTCTCTCTCTCTCTTTCTTAGCAGAAACTTTAGACAGTATCCAGTATCCGCAGAGTGCTGACATATGAGTTTTTAAGAATCAAACAATACTGTATGTCCAAAGAAGAACGCTACTTTTGCGTTCGTCGTTATTTCTGGAGCATTGAGCTACACGTCTTGTTCGTCTTACTTGAACTGTTTGTGATAATAAGAAGCACGTGGCAGAACGGCTGTTGTTTGTGAGATGCTTTTTCGAGGATTCGTGCAAAACAACATGTTGTATCGTTTTTGTTCCTTTCATCAACCTTCTTTCTCCAAGCATTCCGCTAGAGTCGAGGTGGTACAACAATAGTACTGACACGGTCATCCCTTGGAAGAATTTGTGCTTTATTATATCAGAGATGTCAGATTTCCACACGTTTGACATGTAGATGGTAGTTCATGTCTTCTTTATGCGTATATTAACATCACACATTAAGTAGATGAGATATTGTTGCCAAGGTATGTAGATAATTCTTACATGTTATGCATTTTGTTGTTCAGTGCTATTGACTCTCATGGAACTCTATATTTGGCTCTTGTTTTTATTGGTATGCGTTCTTCCACCTTCCTTAATACCCACTATTCTGCATCAAATTCTTTACAACCATATAATGTTGTATGACTCGTATAATATTATCCTCTCTAAGAATTTGTTATCCAGTGACAAGCAGGATCAAGACAATTAGGTGATTATGTAGGCAGGTTGTTTTTTTTTGTTTTTGTTTTTTATCACAGAAACTGCCCCCTCTGCTTTGATTGTAACTTTACTGTCGCAGAGTTATCATCTGCTGTGCTGCACTTTTAAGGTTTTGATAGTGAGAGTTTTGTTTATCAAAAATACTTTTTCCTCTTTTTCTTCACAAGTTTTTAATTTTTCTAAATCAAAACCCTTGTAAGAAATTTGGACAAAGATATTTTGGAGTTGGTAATCCTTGAAGTGTGAACTTATAATAAAACATATATTTAAACCTAAATAAATGGTCACACCTGTCTCTTCCTTACTGTAACATAAAGAATCCCCACCCCTTCCTTACTGTAACATAAAGAATCCCCAACCCTTTCTTCGCTTTTCCACTATTTTGTACTTTTTATTGGGTGGTAAGTATGTACTTATTTATTTTTTTTCTTCTTTTATACCTGCTTTCTTTTCATGATGGGTCAGTTGAAAATGGAATGATAGTTTAAGTATGACGGGTATGTAATGGAAGAAACCTGGTGTGTGTTTTAACTCATTAGTCGAACTGCATACACAGAGTGTCTTATGCAGTTTTAATCTCAAGTTAGCTGGAAACTTTTACAAGTATTTGTTGGAGAAAAGCTACATTTTTGGTGAAAGGGTGGCTATGCACACTTGGAGATAGTAATTAAAGACATTGAATGCATAGATGTGTAGATATTGAAACACATATGCCAAAGTATATCAAATGTGAATAACTATATAAATAATACATAGATGATTACATTTAGGTAAATATAAAATGCTGACAATAACATAAACATTGACAAATATAAATAGGAAGATATTGATAGATGCTTAACTTATCGATGAGACACATAACATATCGATTAAAAGTAGTTCAATATAAATATAAATATTTATAGAAATGTAAAGATATATCGATTAATATTTACTGATATATATATATATATATATATATATATATATATATATATATATATATATATATATATGTGTGTGTGTGTGTGTGTGAGAGAGAGAGAGAGAGAGAGAGAGAGATGTTAATATTTGTCACTGGTTCCAACCAGACAGGACTCGACTCAAGGTCAATGACCCAAAGATTGATTATAATGGGGGTTAAGGGGGGGTGAAGGTCAGGCACTAGCCGAACCTCGTGCCCTGCTCGTCGATGCTGGCCATCGGTTCCCTTAGTGCAATGTGGGCTAGATGAGCCTAGCTGGTCTTGGACCCAAATCTGGGTCCAGGCACGGATGTCTGATTAAAGCTTAAATTGTACAGCAAGCTTCAGTGCTATACAAGGGGGACAAAGGTGTCAATGTTGCTGCTCGCCTACCCGAAGGTATGTATGATGTTTTCTGTAGGTCCAAAGAAAGAATAAAAATATTTTTTTAAATAGGTAGGTCCTCGAAGAGATTTGTATTTTTTGAATTTAAAAAAATAAAATCTCTTCGTGGACCTACCTATTTTCATATATATATATATATATATATATATATATATATATATATATATATATATATATTCAAAGAAAGAGATTAAGGCAGATACATAAAGAAGTTGATCCCCTTTAAAAAGATTACATTTCTATAGGACATTCATAAAGTAAAAAATATACGTAGATATAACCCTAGCTTAACTTTACCTAGCGCAATCCAGGGTTAAAATAAAAGGCTGTTGTTACAGTTGAAAAGGTTGCAATATTATTGGAATGTGGAATCCGTTAATAAACAAATAATGCACTTAATGAAACGAAATCTGTATTATTCCATACCATTAAATCATGCGACACATGGTCAATATGTAGTGGAGCACAGTTGGTTTGAATTCACCGTTTTCCTTCTCCTACAATAGTTGCCTGGAAAAGGAAAAAGAACCCAATCTGCTTAATACCAATAGTTAAGAAAAGAAGAATCCATGTCTTTCCCTAAGGGTATAAGCACGAAGTGGAATAGTAACAGTTTCGTCAGGGTTTTCATCTCATGTGTCCAAATCTATTTCAAATGATGATAATTGATACGCTGTGTGCGCTTCCATAAGTTAAACAAAATCAAACTCTGAGAAATCTTCATGTTTTCAAACAGCAGCAAGACAAGAAGAAGACCCGTAATTCAAGCATTATTACTATAGCTAGGTAGAAAGTATTGCACATAAGTATTTTAACGAGTTCATAATCTATTTTTAAAATTCAGGATTGAGAGCCTTCTTAAAGAATTCGCAAAGAGAAGAAATTCAAATTAACTCAATAGTTTGACATCGCTTCCAGATACCAATGTTAATTCACCTTTAATGAATCGACTTTAGATTTTAAAACAATAGTGATTAGTTTTTGTTGAACTATTAAAATCTATCAAAACAGTTGTCTTTCATATATCACAAAAAAAAAAAAAAAGAAAAATTATAAACCACATGTCTTGACATTTTGTTATTCAATAAGCTTTGAACGGTCTGGAAAAAAGTACTCGGGTTACTTGTAGGGCCGACTATTTCAAATGATCAACAATCTAATTTATGATCTAGATCCACTCAGCTTAACCTCCGTGATCGAACAGGAACTGTCACTTCTAGCGCGACGTAAACTTTATGATCATCATCATCATCATCATCAAATCACGCTGAAAGCATGGATTTCCCTGATTCTCTCTTTCTGTCTGTCTGTCTGCCTGTCTTTGTCTCGGTGTCTTTATCTATCCCTATAATCTATTGCTCCCGGTAGATCATCGAAACTACATCTAGTGTCCGCACAGAGCCGATGTTATTTCTAGCTTGTCATCCAACACTTGCACGTCTCTGTGTAAGGGTCCATAGAAGAATATCACGTACGTGTTCACCATTGCTTCTTTCGCTGTCTCCCGTATGTCTTACTCGTTTTGGTTGTTTTGTCAGAGGGCCATACAACTGATGTCTTGTGGTGTGTTGCTCCTTGGATTTATTCAAAACAACACGTAACATTTTTTGTAGTTCCCATCTATCTTTATTCCCATGTGTTTTGTTAGTTCTGATTTGGTGCATCCAAACAGTAATACTCACACAGTCTTAGATGAAATCCCATTTTATTTTATCAGATTGATCAGACTTCCATATGATTGTAAACCAATCGATTGTAATAATCGCCTTCGATAGGCCTACGTCGACATCAAAAACTAAAAATATTGCCGCCGAGATATGTGAACAATGAATTTTAAAAGTATGCCACTTAGAATCGAGATGGCACTTTTTCGTTAAAGAATGTTCCCAATTTGATTCTTGCTTGCATGGAAGCGAATATATCCTCCTGTTAGCTGCAGTGTATGCCATCGGAATTCTGACTGGCGGGTTGTATTTTATAAAAAGCGCTTGATCATCTGAGTAGTTTGTATCTGTTATAGTTTCTATAGAATATCACCAGCTTCTTCCTTTTTTAGTGTAAATATATTTTCTTTTAAAAGATCTATCAATGTTCACTGAATTCTGCTTAGGAAGATTATAAACAAATCTGGCACAATTGTATCTTCTTACAAACTCCAGCGACGTCATCGAAGTGTCAGTATCAGGTGAGCGAACCATGAACTTAAGTCTAATTATTTAGTAAGCTTGGTTTACTTTAGCACAATACCAGATTTATGATGTCTTTAATGAGAATGAAACTTCATTAACAACGATCAATTGGTCTAGTTTACCAACGATTCTACGATATTAGGCATTTTATGTTTTCTCCTAATTACAATAAAATTTAGTTCGTTTGTAATGCTGCTGTTTTAAGGGTAAAATCCAAAGGATTCAAAAGAACTTATTCAGAATGTCCGTTGAGCATAGAATAAGCTGATTGTATGTCTGGAAGAAAGGTATACACTCAAGAAAAAAACAAAAAAAAAACAAAAACGAGTTCCTACCTATGAAACTAAATTCCGTCTGATAGGGAGAATCCAATTCTGTAGAATTTGTAGATTCTGGAGAATGTAAATTACCCATTTATTGCCATTATTTCCAAGTCTATTCAGATGGCGGTTCTTACCCCTATTCAAGTGACATAATCTATATATTCTATGCCCCAGCAACAAAGAAAATATGGAGTTGAAGTTAACTCTAGCTTCTTCTCTATCCTTGGAGTTTTTAAGTGAAACATCTTTAATCCAAGGAATCCTTTCCGTTTATAACAATTAATCAAATAACAAATATCTCATTTTACTTTTATACTATATATATATATATATATATATATATATATATATATATATATATATATATCCCTCTAAACGAGATCAGTTTTAAGCAGAGTTAAAGAGGTTTAGATTATAAGTTTCTCTTATGTAGACTGGTTAAAATAACAAGGTCAAAATTCCTAGACTGCCATACCCAGCAGGAGAGAGAATAGTTGAATTCATATCTTTCTAAAAGGTATGAGAGCTAGGTGAAATAAAAGCAGCCTCGTGAAGGATTTGAACCCTAGTTGCCTTGTCCATTGCACTTACACACACACACACACACACATATATCCATCCATCTATCTATATATATATATATATATATACATATATATATAATTTTTTAATTTTGTTTGTCCAACGAAAAAGACGTTAATGTTATAAAATGAATAGGTCCACATGTGAATTTAATATTTTAGTTTTTTTAATTTTTATAACTTTTCTCGGCGTTTGTTTCTTGTTTCTGACTTCATTATCGTAATCAGGGTGTAGAGCAAAGTTATAAAAACCAAAAATTTAAAACAACAAAATCATTTGAAGACCTATTTCTTTTTAGAATATATATATATATATATATATATATATATATATATACATATATATATATATATACATATATATATATATACATATACATATATATATATATATATATATATATATATATATATACATATATACATATACATATATATATATATATATATAAGAGTGTATACATAGGCAGCAAGTTATTATTCAAGCAAGTTTTGTTAAAGACGATGGGACACTGTTTATTATTTCCAGCTTTATTTTTTCGAGTCTCCTTGTAATTTTTCTTGAATCGAGTTCTAGGTAAAGGAATTGCTCCATATCTTCTGCCCGAGCGCTTTCGACCATTATTTTGGTCGTCATCAGGGGTAGAGTAGTTTTGAGTTGACAGTTTCAGTTTTTATTGTTTTTTAATTTTTATTATGCCTTTAAAATATTCACAAAAATAATAACCCAACCAAAACTAACCACGCAAGCAGAATGAATCTGTATCACAGGAATCAAATGCACAATAAATACAAATTAGACGAACAGGCAATAACCAACATTATAAAAACACTCATTTAACCTATCGAAAAGCAAAAACAAATAAAACTTACCATCTACTACACTAAATCTAAAACATCATACCTCATTGTTAAGAATAACACCAACTCCATTTCGAGAGTTCCTCTCGAAAAACAAAAATAATTCTTACATTGGCTATTTAACCACAAAATTATCTCGTCGTCTCTTTTATCACCTTTCTGAAAATAGAGTCATAAAACAACATTTGATTATAAAGCACAAGAGGACTAACCGACTTACGTCTTCCGATTTAAGGAAGAGTCTCAAAGATAATTCAATATTATATATAAAAAGAATAATGAAAAACAATTACAAATACTAGAAGCAATATTTTTTTGAACCTTTTTTTTTCCAACCGAATCTTTTAAAACAAAATGTTGAAAACGTCTCAACCGACAACTTCAAAACAAAACGCTACAAATAATTAAAACAATAAAAATCTCAAACAGTCAATTTAAAACTATACTACTCCTGATGACGATCAAAAGTATGGTCGAAAGAGTTTGGGCAATAGATATGGGACAATTACTTTATCACCTAGATCCCAGCATAATAAAAATTACATGGAGACTCGAAGGATAATTAAGAATAATAAGCAAAATGTTTCACCGTCTTTAACAAAACTTGCTTGAATAATATATATATATATATATATATATATATATATATATATATATATATATATATATATATATAAGGTACTCCTCAATCCAGAAAATCCGCATTAGGAAAGAATTCCGTCCGGACAAAAATTAAATCCTTCAAATTTCGAATATTTAAATATTCCTGGTAAAGAGCTCAATGTAAATAAAATCACAGAGCAAATAATATTATTTCAAGAAAAAAAACACTATTCGGTCACATTAGTAAGATAAATGTATTTCCATTCTGTTAAGAGCACTGATATGAATCAAACACTCTAAAATAATTTTTAACAGGACTTTATCTACTGGACCTGATGAAGTCCTGTTAAAGATAATTTTAGAATCTTTGATTCATATCAATACTCTTTACATGATGAAATCCATGTATTATCCTAATGTGACTGAATATGTTTTTTTTAAATAATATATATATATATATATATATATATATATATATATATATGGGGGGTGTTTTGTGATCAAATTTTGTCTTATTTCTTTTTTCTGGTCACAAATTATGTTTCTAATTTTATATATCATCAAAATTCTAATCTTAATTTAAGCCTTGCTTGATTTTCGTTCGCTGGTTCAGTCCAATAATTCGATCATCTTTTATTTCCTTGGTAAGCAGCAATGATAAAATGCCGAATATGTTGTTTTTTTAGGATCATTTTAACTTAATTTTTCGTGACTTTGGCAGAGTTATTTTAATAATGATCCCATTCTGTCATTTCTTGGCCGTGCCTTTTACGTTTAAGTGAAGTTAAAAATACACCGTACCTAAAACTGACGTTGCAGAGACAAAAAAAAATTCCTCAAAGACAGAAAAGAAAGAACTATATTTTCAATACACATACACGCGAACGCACGCGAACGCATGCGCACACGTACACGCATACACACAGAGGGAGGCATGAATATATATATATATATATATATATATATATATATATATATATATATATACTTTGAAATAATGAGGTATAAAAAGGTGAGGAGCGTGTGTTAGGATTTTAATAGTATTGATTAATGAGAAGACGCCAGACTGCCTCAAAAATAACCGCTTAAATCCTCTGATTTATGAAGCAAAGAAGAGAATAAATCTCATGGATGCTCAACTATATCTCATTGAATGTTTTTAACCCAATGACACTTATATGAAAATTTTCCAGTGAGGATTTAAAATATCACTTGAGCGTTTCTCGACAGCATTTTAAAATCTACTTCAGTGAAATAAAAAAGTGGTTTTGGGGTTAATTGTTTAAAATAACATACAAATTGCTTCTGACTGCCATGGACTTGATGTCAGTCAACTTTGAAATATTAAACAAAAGTGAGGTCTCCTCAACTCACGTATAATGTATCTGGAGGAAGATTAAAATTCACAGAATATATCATTTAGAAGAGAGTTGTGTGTTCATTTTTGAGTTACTAACTTAGTTGGTCCAGTCGGCTGGGGCCGTAGAATACACCGACTGCATCTCTGCAAAGGGGTAAGACCTCCTTCCAATAAGGGTCCTGTAATATGACACCGAACAATCAGTCATGCTGGAGCTTTGGCAAATGTGGAGTACACTTTCATTGTCATCGCTCCCAGGTCCACTCAAACTCGGAGTGGAAGCACCTGATAGGGTTCTATCTGTAGTGTTAAACAGAACTAAACAGCTTACTTATGCTAAAGTGAATTGCTTGAAATAGAACCTTTTGACATGTAAACTGCGTACTTATGAAAAACAGAATTGTTTGAAATGGAACTGGTTTTTGCATTGAAACTGTGCTGAAGTGAAATTGATTTTTTTTTAATAGAATTGTTTTGACATTTAACTCTGTGAAAAAAAAATCTATACTCATACTAAAGTGAATAGTTTGAAATATAACTGTTTGACTAAATTGGATAGTTTGAAATAGAAATGTTTTTGATAATTAGACTATGTAATCATGTCAATCTTAATTGTTTGAAATAGAACTGTTTATTTGCATAAAGATGGATTTGGTATTAAATGCCATAAAACCCTAAGAACCAACCAACCTAACCTAACCTGGAATAATGCTTAGAAAGGTTGATTAACAGACTATTGGAAGTTTGTTCGATACTCATTGGGTACCCAATACATCTGGCCTTAATTAAAATTCATTTTTTACGCACATTTCTCCATATTGAAGCAATGTGTCGTGTTGTATGTCTTAAAACACTTGTACTTATTGATTACTAGTGTGTCCAATGCTCACATGGGGTCCCGTATTTGTCGACTTGTTCTAATTCTAGGATCTGTTTATTCCATGAGGCAGCTTCACGAGATGTTATAATTAACACAGAATCTAGCAAAAAAAAATAAATAAAAAACTGAGTAGGGAGTTTGGTGCGCAGGAGATGTCTCCTCGGTGCTGCCTGGAGTAAATGTCAGCTATGCCTAGTTTTAGGAGTAAGAGGCAAGTTATTCCAAGAAAATTTTCTCCCGCGGGATCGCCTAATTTTAAGCATCTATTGGCCTGCTTGGTACTTAGATTGGATACATTTAGAAACTGGAGGTACCGTGTGCAGTCGAAAAACTTGTGTGACTTAAGCAATTTTTACTGTATTTAAAGCAACAGTTATCTTAAGATGACCGAAATTGAGTCGCGATTAACAAGTACATTTCTTCTCTACACCAACTAAATTTTATTTTTCGTTTTTAGGTTTAAAATTTTACATTTTTATCAACCCGAACGTATTTCATTAAGGTTCACTTATGTTTAGCTATATTTATTTTTTAGTATATTTTATTTATTTGTTGTTTAGATTAAATTAATTTCGCGTTTACTTCGTGCTTCCTTGTTTACAATGTGCATTAAAACTTGAATATTGTTGCAAGAAAGGGACGTTTTTGTTTGAAAATTATAATTAAATATCTTCAACGGTTTCTAACAATATAATAAGAATAAAGCACAGTTCCTCGGATGAAAGCGAAGTTGACAATATTTACGGTGAACTTTTTGTTGACTATGTATCTGAAAAAAGAATGGTACGGATCTCAAGACGCCATACATCATTCGTATCAAAATTATAAAAAATGAAAATAAATAAAGCGCATACGTAGTTGTCTTTTGCGAATTCTTAAAATCGGGTTCTTTCCCAAGAGAGTCTGGCATTAAATTAGATTTAAAGATACATCGGAACAGTCGTATTACTTGAAGTGAATTGTCTTGTAGTGCTAATGAGAATTCTTCGTCAGGCGTTTAAAAATGTATCTTTTACTGATGAGTCAATTTTTTTAAATGTCAGAACCATTTATTTCAATGCTCTGGAAACGGTGAATTTAACACACACACACACACACACACACACACACACACACACACACACACACACACACACACACACACACACACACGATTGTGTTGAGATGAACAAAAGCGCAGTCTTACATATACACACTCACAAACACCCCTATATATATATATATATAATTAATACCTATTCTTTTCAGAAGAAGGACCTATCCTTAAACCCGCAAAAAGGAACAGACACAAGCCAACCTCACACTTGTAAACCCGGCAACATATATATAAAGCAAAATACGTGTGTGGCGTGAACATTGACACTGTGCACTTTCATATGGCTTCTCATACCAATTGGCGACACACATAATTTGTCACAATTCACTGCTGAAAACTAGTATAAAATCAACCTGCGAATATTTGATGTCATAAGATTTCATGATATAAATTAGTTCAGTCTAGAAAGTGTCAGGAACCGATGCGAATTCCTGTTTTCGAAGTGCTCTTTTTAAGATGGTGTGTTTGATTTTCCGTATTTCAAATTCTTTACAAATACCATAGCCCACTTTTTTTCCATCGAGATCGATTTTCCGTCATCTTCACCCAGTCTCTAAGATCTATACTAAGCGCTTTAAGGTTGTTTTTGACGGCATCCTTAAATCGTTCCTTCCGTTTATGTCTCGGACGTTTACCGTACAATAAATTTCCGAGAAAAAAAAACAGCTGCTCCGATAACCTAACATCTTCCATCCAAGTAAGGTCTCCAGCACAACACATTTGATTGCAAATGCGGAGCATCTCAATACTCGAAGTATTAGTTAGTTAAATAACAATGGTCTATGGTGTTTGAGACTGCTATTTGATGCTTAAGTTTCTAATTTCTATTTGCAGTTTTAAAAAAATCCAACTTAGGTCGTTTCAAATGACGTGCTAAATATAAAAAAAAATAAGTCACGATAAAGTCAAATGTAGACCGATAATAAAAATCGCTTTTGAAATCTTTCAGAATAAATTCCTGAAAACGTTAAGACCTTGGTCATAATACACATTTCAGAATAACAATCAGTTTTACGAAATAGTTCGACCTTCAGTTGTTATTGTAGATAATATTCTTTTGTAATAAAAAGCATCTGAAGCCTCTTAAGATCAATTCCTATCGATAAACGATTTTAATCATCAGTCGATATTTCTATAATACTGTTTCTTACTCAACGTTTGTCTGCACATGAAAACTTATTACAAGAGGCCACATACAAGTTATGGCTGAGGGACACAGGTACTTGTTTAACAAATAGTCGAACGACAATTTGATCAAGGTATATTATGAATTGCCAATAGACATTGAATATATAAGTAAATGAATAAATATTGAATATATAATTGAATATATGAATAGCAAATTTACGATCCATTGTCATTCTTATAGTTACACTTCAAGGTATATGTAAATATCATAGTCTTAAGTTATATTTTTAATGAAACAAATCTATAAACTTTTCCCTTGATATTTCCATGGTTTTTTTTGCAGCAACATCTAAGGATCATTTAGCTATGATTCCTGACAAATGCGCGTTTTTTTTTCTGTTATTACTTTGCCAATTTATTCATTATTGGTTTTAATGGCATGTCAATCGGTCAAGTATAATTATATGGTAATGGTTATCTTTCGATGGCTAGAAGCCACTCTTATAGATGAGCGGCAGTAGTTCCCCGATTGAACTAACGATCCTGAGCGCTAAGTTTCAAAACTCACGCCCAGGACGAGTTTTGGTCTTGAGTTTGGCCGTCAATGGGTTTATTCAAATACCTTTACGTCTATCATGCTGCTTCCCATGTGTACGTAAAAAAAAACAAAAAAACAAAAACAAAGAGTGGACTTTAATTTCCCTTAGGTTTTAACTTAGTTAAAGTCCAGGACTAAGGTACATTAGTCAGAATTTTCGGTATATGTTCTCCTATCTTCTGATACTGGTACTGAAATGTGTTTTATTTATTTTTTTTGCGGCATTGGGACTTTTGCCGAGGCGTTTTAGCTTTTCTTCTAAACTACCGTGGGGTGGAGTTAAGAATTTTATAGCTTTTACAAATCTAGATATTTCGTCATTATATATATATATATATATATATATATATACATATATATTTTATTTTATTTTGGTGTGGTGGCATTGGGAGTTTTAGGCTTTTTAGTTTTTCTTCTAAACTACTGTTGGGGAGAGGGCTATAAGAATTTTAAACTTTTAGAAAAGATTCAAAAACTTTTGGCCGTGTTCGCTGACAATTTGGTCAGAGTCATATATTCAATTTGGGTTTATAGTAAGGGTGTCTTTATATTTAAAACACAGAGTTTAAGCAATATTTTACAAAGAATAAAACAGCATATAATTTTGTAAAATTTTCAGCATTTTCAATTAGTAGGACTTAAAGACATACTAACCAATATTGAAGCTATTTTCTGCTGACATAAGCGAGTTTTCATCCTCTCTGTTCTGCTTTATCGTTTATTTACTAATGGATTTAAATATAGTTTAGAGACGGTCTACTGTTTGAGAAGAGGGAAGCTAGGTATTTCGTCATTTTTTTCTTTTTGTTTTGTTTTGTTTTGGTGTGGTTGCATTGGAAGTTTTTAGGCTTTTTTGTTTTTTCTTTTAAATTACTGTTGGGGAGGGGGCTCAGGGCTAGTGGCACGACATGATGATGATGATGATGATAATTATATGACTTGATGTTAGTGGATTGCATTCATTGTTTGTACGTATTTACATTTATGTGTAGTAGTTTCTATAGATTTTTTTTTGTACGATGAGATATAACTATAAAACCAAAGAGCCGAACTACAGGATATAATGGCAACTAGAATCTTATATTTTGTAGATCAACCGTTAGCTTGAATAACCTAAAAAAGTTCGGCTATATATACAATCAACTAGTTTCTGAAGTTGAACTGAAGGTATTTTTTCTCATACGTCTAAGATTGCGTTTTTGAGTTAAGAAATTGCTCAGTACTGTGGACCTCCTTCATAAATATTTGCAACAATCAATCCCCACTAATTTTTTATAGGATTGAGGTCTGGAGAGCATGCTGGGTGGTCAAGAAGTTATTGATGCATTGTGGATAGTAAACTTATCTTGCTGAAAAATCCATCCTACTTCACATAAATGTCGCCCTTCCTGTGTGAGAGATAAATCATTTAGCATCTTCACATAATCTATTCCTTTTGTCGACCACTGACAAAGCTTTCCTGAAGACGAGACCCCCCCTACCACCGAATTATAAGTGTTCCTGCTCCACCATGCCTTGTTGAGTAATTCTCTTCTGGAAAATGTTTTACGTGGCAGTACTTCTGAAAGCCATCTGAACCGTCTAAATTGAATTTCTTTTCGTCCAACAAAACAACTTTTCAGCATTCTTTAGCACTCATGGTTTGATAATTGACCAGCATATTCCTGTCGTTTCTTTTTGTGCCTCATAATTAATTAAATTATTTTCTGATGCTTGATTTTTCGTTCTTTAAATACCTTCTTATTGTTCTAGTACTGCAAGGGGCATCCACAAGAGTTTTCTATATTCATGATGTTGACGATTTTTTTTACTTCGTGAACAATTCTCTTGAATTCTGGTGATAATCATTTGGCCTGCCAGTTGGTTTTCTTGTTCCATACTTATTTGGACTTTTCAAGTGATTACCGATAACGTTTATCTGCGTCATAAGGCCATCGAGATAACTCTCTGAGATTTTCCGATTCATATCAGAAATGTAGTCTCAACTTTTTTAAATTCAGATAATTTAGTTCCTTTATCCATTTATGTTTTTGATATTTTAAGTATTACCATTTTAATAGCTTTTATATGACGTAGAGTATATATAATTATTTTTTCAATTGAATTAATTCTTTTCTTTAGTTTTTATCAGTGGTCTTATATTTATGTAAAAAACAAATTTTAAAATTTAGCATAAATGCTAATGTTGATATAAGAAGAAATTGACATTTCTTCTTTTTTTTTAAATTTAAATATCTCAACATTATCTTTCATACATCTGATTTTCATAATTCAAAAATTGTAAACAAGAACTTTTTCTTCATTCTTGAGAGTGGTGTTATATATTTGTCTTGGTATATATGTATATAAACTTTAAAATGGGATTTATTTGTAAGTTATTTATTTCTCTTATACACGTGTTTCTAGTGTTTTACGCTGCCTTTAGGAAATGATAATGGTTCGTTGTTATGTTTCTTTTTATTTATATAGTGCTGACTATTTCGATACGTTATGATTCTTTTTAATTCTAGAATTGGTTTTGACGAATTTTCATTTCGAGCTAATTGTCTGAGACATTTTTTCGTCTCTCCAGGTGTTGTTCATCTTTTATTTATTACAAGAGTGTATTTTGTGAGTTTATGTGAGTGCACGAGCTCTTGTGTCCATGTATATATACACACTTCCCTTTTTTTTTCTTTTTCTTTTATAACGATTTTTTCTCCTAAATAATTTATGATAGTTGATATACCATAAAATTACCAAATGTTTCTAGGTGATTATCTACGTGTGTGTGAGGGTGCGAATGTGTGTGTGTTCAAGGGTTAATTTATCTTTCTTTTTTCTTTTTTTTTCTTTTCCTCGAAATATTCTATGATAGATTGTGTGTCATAAAGTTGAATGGACGGCTAATATTATTACCTCTGTGTGTGCGCGCATCTCTCTCTCTCTCTCTCTCTCTCTCTCTCTCTCTCTCTCTCTCTCTCTCTCTCTCTCTCTCCGTATTGTGAAGTTCAGTTTAATGTTGGGTTTGAATTTTTCCATGATTTTTTTCTTTTATGTGGCGTAATGTGATGTCGCCAGTTTGGTATATTGGCATTATTTTAATCAAAGCATTGGTGCAGTCCTACTAGTGTTTTACACATAGAATTTTCTATTTCCTGGTAACTTAATATTACTTTTGCGGATGGATATTCTGGTTATTAGAGCTTGTGAAGACCTATGAATACTTTTCAAAATTATCTATATTCAATCACGTAGACCACGTTTTTTGAATTGCAGCCTACATGTTTATTTATTATGAATGCCGTTGTTGGTTTTGCGAAGCAATAGGATGTTCCTTCAATGTTTATACTGAATACTCCATATGTCTTTTTTTGCATTGTGTAACTCTAAGCGTTGTGTGTGCCCAAAATGTAGAAAAGTGGAGTATTTTTTTTTTTTTTTTGGTTGTCTCACCCTTTTAATGATTTTTCTTTTGGCTAGTATTCTTTCATTCTGCCATTGTTCACATGTTCATATTATGTATGTGAATAGTTCTCAGTTATTTTTACTGTAAGTTGAAACGTTTGCTAAGGCTTCTTCGTTGGTGTATTATTTGTGGTCTCTTAATTCTTTTAATTTATTTTTTTTTTCTGATTCGAATCCCTAAATTATTAGTGTTGTTTGGTATCCTCTCTAGTGGAGGGTTACTCACAATTCTTTTAAGCAAGTTTTTGTAAAGTTTTCATTAATGACTTTGATGCATATTCAACGTTCTAGGGTGTAAAGAATTGATTTTATGCAGTTTTAGGTGTGGTGAATCCTAAAGTATAGGTATTGTTGGGTGTCAATGGGTTTGAAGTAAATGTGTGTTATAATTTAGCCATTTTCATTTTTATGATGATGTCTAAAAATGGTAGTTCTTTAAAGCTGTGTTGCACGGTTAATTTAATAATATGGCCGAGGTTGTGTAAATCAACAATATTGCCCCACGGTCATTTCGAGTATATAAAACAACCATCTAAGTATCTTTTCCTTGATACTTTCTGTTCATATATTGTTGTAGTATTTTTCCCTATGATTTCATGTAGATTTTCTTCTAAACACAGTAAGTTTAGGGTGGTTTATGTTGGCACGATTTTAGTTCGTTTAGCCGTTCCTAGGGCGTGGGTGTAATTTAAGTTATTGAAATGGAAAGAGTTAACATTTAGGAGTAGTTTATTATCATGTTATAATTGTTTTGTTTAATAATGTGTATAATATTTCTGGATATTTTCTATCCAAAATTTTTCTAATTAATTGGGGGTGTTACTTTACTTGTGTGTGACGTCAAAGTTAACTATGAGCGTGTCGAGATTTTAAGAAATAAATCAAGTACACTCGACTTATGAATATACTTAATCGTAAATAGTTTCTTAAAAATAATGAAAATTTAAATAAATATAGGCTATTTAATAATTAGTAGTAGTTAATGTTTCTCATTATTTAACGTTTTCATTAATAGTAAAATAATTTACCTTCAGATAAATGACGTAAGTTTTTAGAAAGATATTTATAATTTGTAAAAAATTGGGCGTCTCAGCAGAATTAGAAGATCTGGTGTAATAAGATTCACACTTTCTAGTTGAATATTAGTTTCTTCCGGACAAAAATGATTTAGTTTTGCTTCCTTTTATGGTATATCAACCGTTCTAGGTTATTCAAAATCACATTAATTCTTATACATATAAACTATTCAAATTCAAACAATTCAGTTTAGCGTAAGTATACAATTGAAATATGGAAAATAGTTCTATTTCAAGCTATTCAGTTTAGCGTAAGTACAGTGTTTAGTTCTATTTGATCCATAGATAGGACACTATTAGGTCCTACCACTCAAGGCCATAGTGGACATGGGAGCAACGGCAATGAAGGGGTACCCTGCATCCCTAAAAACTCCATCATCACTGGATCCTTACTATATGATGGTTTAGTCTCATATCCTGGATACCTTTTGGAGAGTCTTACTTTTCTGCAGAGATGCAATCTATGTATTCTGCAGCCCCAGTCGATTGGACCAAAAAGGATTTGAGAAAACTGGTGTATATAAAGATATTTTAGTACCATTGCATGAATCAGACAAATGACTCCTTCATATTAGCAATCCAAATAAATGAATAAAGGCTGTAGAATTCCCGTAATAAAAAATAGCAAATAATTATATCTTTGAATTTACCGAAAATCTGCCTTACAAAAAGGATATGACACAAAGTAGAATATATTTAGTTTGAATTTTGAGTATTCCTTCACATAATCTAGTTGTTTAACAAACTCTAAAGAACTTAGTTAGCTTTACTATTTACCCATTGTTTGGGGGAAAACAGATAGATTCCAACTTTTCCCAAGGAAATTAGCACGAAAGATAAAGCAAACTCCTTCATGCTGTGAAATGAATTACCATGACCAGAAAATCTGCCGAACACCTACGCACGATATACAGGAACACTGGACAGCTATTTCGACCTTATTAGGTCTCATCAGCAGTATATACCGTAATCTCCACCACTGGAGATCGAACCAGCGACCACAAATTGCAGAATAAAAACAACTCCTTCATGATTTGAACTCTAGCCACTGACTCTATTTCCTGCCACGATAACTCGTACCCTAAGCGTGTGTCATAAGTATCCTTCGGGGAGGAATTGATTTTAGTCAGCTATAAATTCAGATTTGTTTTTGCGTAGTTTCAATATTATAGCGAGGGCACCTCTGGTGGTGTAACGGTTAGCAAACTAGACTAGCAAACCTACACGAGTGAGTTCGAGTCTCATTGTGCGCCCCATTCATTCGGCCTTGAGCCACATCGAAGCAAAGCGCTTTGTAAATTACAATATTATAGCGTTTGGTAAAATAAAATACATAACAATATCTGTTCCGATTGCAAAATTTCTTTGTACAAGATAATAAAATCCTTTTTTTTTTTTAGAAAATTGCTTTATTTATTTATTTATTTATTGGGACACCATAGGTACAAAAAATACATGATGAGTATGGTCCTTAATATCTTATTAAGACTAACAGTTATTATGCTTCAAGGGGGTTCTGGCTTATTCGATTCCAGCAAATTGAAAATACCGAATATGTTCTTAGAGTTCTTTGAATCAGTACTGGTATCGACTTCTTGATTTAAGATGAAATACACACTTCAATAAAATAGTAAGTTAAGGCAATATAAATCAGAAAATAGATTTGGAAAACAGAATAATGAGCCATGAAATGATCTGAGACATGAAACTCTCTCTCTCTATATATATATATATATAGGTCAAGTTAAGCGAAAGACTTTAAAATGGTACTTGATAAATCCTTGCTTAACACTCAGCAATATAAGGTACGTATCAAGGATAAAGTAGAGCAATCCAGGGAAAGGAGTAGCGCTCTCCCTTACACCTCGGTGTTGGAGCTATTGAAAACGGAGCCTTCTGGTCGCCCTTGACTACAGTCGCCAACAACTATATATTTGATTAAACATAGTAGACATTTTTTGTGTAAGTATTTTTGTTAATCCTTTCATTTTGCCGTATCAATTTTTTGATATCGGGCGGGAATGGGTTATTAAATCTGCCATCATTAATTGGTTCCCACGTACTTTCTGCCAAATCTTGGACTATCATTAGTATTTTGCTAAATTGATGTAACCTTTGCATATACAATACTACTTTGTAAGAGTGACAGTATCTACTGTGGAATCGAGTAGCGTTTATTTTATAAAAATTGTTTCTATAAATAGCATCAGTAGCTAAAGACATTTAAGTACATATGTGCTCGATCCGAAATTAATTCTGTTAAGTTTGAATTATATATTTCTGATATGTAACGCCTCGAGAATCAGTAATTTTTGTTTGTTATTTTGTTGTTCGAATATTGTTGTTTTCGGTAAGAATTTTCCGAAATTCAGTTGTCGGACAGGAATGTTTTTCTCGATTTAGAATTGATATCAGAGAGACGCATAGTAGGTCTTCTCAATAGAGTAGTTGATGTTAAGCCGACGTATATATTGTCATTTTCAGAGATACAATCTATTATTGGACATTCAAATTGATATACAACGTTATTTTTTTGCAAACCTCCTATCGATGGGGGAGGAATTATCATTAATAACTATTTTTGAGGTTTTAAATTCATTATTGTATTTGGTAAGTGCCTTTTATTAGAATTAGTGTGGAGTATGCTTCTTTGAATCAATGTTTTTAAAATATTTCCATCTAATTTATAATTGTAGTGGATTTCGTTGCGGTAAAAAGTTTGATAAATGCTTGTGGTGTTGCAGTTTATCTTTGGCTAACTGTTCCAATTATACATTTAATTTGTTCATCAACAATATGATTAAGGAACCCATAATTGATGAGAGTATTTTTTCTTTGCTTTTTTAAAATGAAATGCAGTTTCTTCCAAGCAGTGGTCGTATCGATAGTGCTGTATGGATGCACAACTTGGACGCTAACTAAACGGCTGGAGGAGAAGTTAGACGGCAATTACACAAGAATTTTGCGAGCAATACTGAACAAGTCTTGGCGGCAACACCCCACAAGGCACCAACTATACAGCCACCTGCCTCCCGTCACGAAAACTATACAAGTTAGACGAACCAGACATGCAAGACACTGCTGGAGAAGCAGGGACGAGCTCATAAGTGATGTACTCCTATGGAGCCCCGCATATGGCCAAGCAAAATCAGGAAGACCAGCTCAAAAATACATACAGCAGCTGTGTGAGGATACGGGATGTAGTCCAGAAGACCTGCCAGAGGCGATGAACGATAGGGAGAAGTGGCGAGAGAGGGATATCCGTGCTTGTGGCACGACATGATGATGATGATTTCTGTATAAAATATTTTTTTGAGGAAGAGATTAATTTTGCAAGGGATATTTGGTTATTATTAATTGCCTTTTTACCCCGGAAGAGACATTCACTTTTTATTTAAGTTGAGTTTATAGGAGTTATTAGTTGGAGTTTTGTAAGCGAAGGTAGATAAGTTATTATTTCTATGAGTAGTAGTTGTATCAAAGAAAGCATCTAAAAAGGGAATGTAATTGTTTTCGTTTAGTTCATGGGTAAAGTGAAAAACTATTTTTTTGTAAGATGTCTTGTAGTGCGTTTATTTCATTAATATTAGCAAGAATAGATATATCATCAACATAGCTTCGGTTTATAGAAAGTTTTTTAATATTATTAAATATTCTATTTTCAAGGTCGGTGTAATTTCAGGGATATGTATATTTCAAAAGTGATGTAAACTTTGCAATCTACAAACGCCTATTGTTGGCCCAAGATTGGGCAGAAAATACAAGGTAAAAATTAATAATGGAAGGTTTATTAGCCAATTCCCACCGGATGTTATTAAATCGATACAGCAACTTGAAAGGATAAAAAAAAAAGTAATTAGACAAAAATTGTCTATAATGTTCATCAAATAAGTACCAATGAAAAATGGCTGCGCAATATATATATATATATATATATATATATATATATATCTTTAAGAAAAAAAACAAAGACCAGTTAATTCAGGATTATAAATTTATTTCCATCCTGTTTTTCAGTTTCTGGTGTGAACCAAAAACACGAAGAAACATTTTTTTACAGGACTTCTTCTGATCCAATGGATAATTAATTAAAACAGAATAGACACGTGGGGTGGAGGGGGAAGAGATTAAGGACTTACCTCCTCGTTTTATTGAATTTCCGTTTTATTTTAATTTTCGAATTTCTTCTGTCAGTTATAATTACGGTAAATTAACTTTTTTTTTATTTATATCTTTAGTTTATTTTCTTTTCATGTTAAATTCGAAAATTAACTTTTAAGAGAAATATTAATGCTTATGTTAATTTCGATATATATATATATATATATATATATATATATATATATATATATATACGTTGTAAACACACACACACACACACACAAACATACACATATAAATAAAGAACATACGTATATGACCATCATCATCAGGTCACGCTGCCATTTCGCAATTCGTCCCTATTATTCGTAGCTTCCGGCAGGTCTTTTTGGACAATATCCTATGTTTTATGTAATTTCTTTTGGGTCGACCATCCTGGCTACTTATGACTTGCTACTTGTTTCTCCAAGCCTGTCCTGCATTCTTTGTCCATCTTACTTGGATGGCTTTTGAGATAGTAGGTAGGTTCCCGTACAACTGCTGTTCCGTGGAATGTAACTTAAAGTTTTTTGTTTTTTTTTCGCCTAGTAAACCATTTTTGGACGGGTGCAAAATTGCCAAAAGATGAATCCCCACGGTTTAGTAGCCTACGTGTTTACCTTTGATATCGTAATAAGCGAATTCGATCTTCAGTCAAGCTTTCGTTCTAATACCCTTGAAAAGTTATGAACCTTCTTATCCCCTTAATATGACTTGAATAATACCATTACTGTTCTTCGGCATGGATGCTTTTTTAAAAAAATGATTATGCCTTTTAGGACATCTCTATTCTTAAATACCTTTTCAAATCAATATTAAAGAAAAGAAAAGAAATGAAATTCCTAGAACATAGACACAATTAATACAATTTTCATGTTCAGATCAAACTAGATTGAGTAATTTATCCTATAGTTCTGAAAATTTGTCCTCTTCCGTCAACAACCCAATAATGTTTCCCTTTCAACAAAGAAAACATGCCATTAAACCAAATTAAATTGAAATGTTTTTATTTTTCTATTTTATTTCATTCTTTTATAATCACAAACAGGATTGTATATTCATCTCCAGCACTGATGAGCGAAACAAAGATATCAATGACACACTGACCCTGAGAACATCTGATCTCTGCTCATCAACTTACATCTTCTTGAAGACACTTAAAACTCAATTACCCCCATAGAAGTTCTCACCCTTTCACAATCCACCCATATTTTTCTTCGCAGTGTCCATATCTTAGTTCCGAGTTGACATCGAAGAAGAGGTTATTTGCCACGCGCAACATTCAATGTACCGTCTGCTGTACGCAGCGTAATGCAGCCCCACTTCTCCTTTGGTCTGAAATCAGCGAGATCTGCCGAGGTCAAAGAAGGCTGGCGGTAAAGGTACTTGACTTGTGTATCAATTATTCAGAACTAGGCCGCAAACATGCGCAGTGGAAGCGGTTGAAATATCTGAAGTTAATTCTATCCAAACAAGAAGCAAGGAGAATAGTGTGAAGTAATCGCGCTAGTCACATTAACGTTGGCGTCTAATGGTTAGATATATGATTTATCCTTCAGTTTTAATATGAAGCTTGCTTAGACGTGATCTGCTTTCAAAGGAGAGTAACATGCGTTTCAGGTTAACATAATAAAACTAATTTGTCAGGGCTGTTTTCTGTGAATGTCTCTCTTAATTACGAGCCGTTGAGAGACATAAGTCGGCTTTTGACTATTTCAGCTATTAACTGCGAATTGTGATTTTTTTTAATAAACTTTCACTATATGCAATAAATATCTTGCTTTGTGGCTTAGAATTTAATATTTCAAATTAGAAAAAAGAGTTGTAAACTTACAGAAATCATGTATATGAAGAGGTCGGAGTATAATCCAACGGTTACCTTTTATATATATATATATATATATATATATATATATATATATATATATATATATATATGTGTGTGTGTGTGTGTGTGTGTGTGTGTGTGTGTGTGTAGAAAAAGTGAAAGTTTTAAAAATCGAAAAAATATATTGTAGGATGCATTTAGAGAATTGTGGGAACAGATTCTAAGGGCCCTCAGGGGAAAACCCTAGAAGAATCTGCTCCCCAAATTTGTAAACGAAGAATTTGAGCGCATCAAAGCTTTGTTCAAACTACAATATCCAAAGCCTTCATTCATCGTGCCAACTCAAAAGTCATTAACATCCACAAACATAAATCCCACAATAAAAATAAAAACAACAAACATAGCTCGAATATCAACCCAATAAAAAGATATATTACCCCAAAATTTAACAAACACCGTCATTGAAAAATCATAAATTACTTTGTCATGAAAATCATTACTTGAACAACAATAACAATAAAGCAGATAGTAAAGGACAACTCTAAAAACACAAATTCCCTATCCAATACAGGTGTTTACAAAATCTATTGCCTTCATTGCAATAAATTTTACATAGGGAAACAAATAGAAAATCAAATGAAATAATCTATAAACGTAAAAAATACTTTGAAACTGGTAACACGACAAACTCTTTAGTATTTCATAATATTTAAACCAACCACATCTTGGATTTTCAAAACTAGCATCTTTGCTTTCATCTATGACAGCGATAAACGAAGAATAATTGAAGTACGTTTCAAAGCATACCACAACACAATACCACAAAGAAAAGTTTGTTTTTTTTTCAAAATATCGCCGTTTCTAGGAAAAATAATACAAACAGATTTCAAAATCCACACTAACGATTACCCCTACTTTCTAAATAATTAAAGTAATAAAATGTTACAAATCCATTTCTCACAAAAAAACGAAACACCAAACATACATTTCTTCCATTTTTGTCTTTTTCTACAAACATTCTATTGGATTCAATTCACTTCTTCTTATATATATATATATATATATATATCCTTGTAGGAAGAGTGTTCAACAATGGCCCAGTAAACCGGGATTCAATCCCAGGTCGTGTCATACCAAAGATTAAAAAAATGGTACTTTTGGCCACCTCGCTTAACACACAGGTAACGTGGGGCAATCTAGAGAAAGCTGTAGCGCCCTTCCCTACACCTACTAACAATTGAAAGGAAGCATTCAGGTTACCATCGACATATCGACTACGGTCGATAACTTTACTTATATATATATATATATATATATATATATAAAGACGGTTGTTGTACGACACAAGAAAGAATAAGAATATATTTAAAATAGGAAGGTAGAGGCCGTCGGAAAGACTGCATCGAAAAAAATATATATACACGTCTGTATCATTGGGATAGAATGTATGTTTTTTTTTGTTTTTTTTTAGGGAGTCTTAAATGGTCTGCTCTTCTAGTTCAAAATGGGCTCCAAGATTCATTATTTTAAAAAACTATTTTCCATCGGTACTAGTTCCTAATTATTAAGGCGGAATTTATGAGGGAAAAACCTGAGACTTTTAATGAATTGTAGATATATATTTATACTGATGTTTGCCTGCTAAGATTCATTATTCGTTCATGTGGGTCATTTTTCAATCTACAAGTCTTTCGAAGTTATATCGCAAAAATTCGTAACATTCTATTGTTGTTGTAAACATGTTTTGTATCTGCCCTCTCAAGTACATTGGTTCGATGTGTCCTTGACTTTTTAAAGTGCTGTATGTATTTATTGAGTACTGAATGTTCTTAACTAGTTTCGTTTATTTGAATAGTGTCTTACTTTTTTGAACCAGTTCAGTAATGGTATTATTATTTTTCATTGTGGGCACAGTTCTTTTATTTATTTATTTTTTGATAGTTTGAGGATGTTAGCATATGCGTGTGGTTTGTTTCAAGCTGGTTTCTCCCTTGGTAGATTTGCTTCCGTGTTCGTAATTTTTAGGTGTGACTATCAATATCATATTGGGGTGAGGGTGTTTTCCATTTTTATTTATTTGTGGGATAGTCTTTCACTGCAATTTTCTTTGTTTTATATTTTTGACCCAGTGGATTTATTTGTTTTTCTAGATGTTTTCCTGTTTTTTTCTGTTTTTTTTTCTGTTTTGTCCCTGGTTATTGCTGGCGTGATGTCATTGTATTCTTCAGGGTCCATGTATTTTTATTGTGTCATGACTTTGGTTTGCGATTTTGTTTCGAGCATGTTTTCTCGCGCAGAATTTTGTGGTGCTTTTCATGATGTTCAGAAAGCACTGTTCGATTTTTTCGTACGAGACTGACAGAAAGTCTTCAACGTGATTACCGACTGAGGCGCCGAGTTCTCTGGTGATGTTGGCTGGCATGAGTATTTCATTTTTATTTTTTGGAGGTCAGTTGGCACAGTAAGTGTGACTCGTAACGAATTAATTTGTTTGTCTTTTTTTTTTCTGTGGAGTCTCAAAACATTGACCTCTGTTTCCTCATATTTTGAGTTTGTCGTGTTGTTTCCCGGGAACAATGAACTTTTTCCTTGTCTCGTTTCTAAAAGTAAAATGATAAACAAAAAAATGATAGAATTATCATTTTATATTTATGTTTTGGACGTCCTCAGTCAGATTCGACTTTAGTTCATCATCAGAAAAAAACATTTTCATGGAATAAAAGAAAGCTTATTTAGAATGCTTATAAAGTTTGTTAAAAATAATTTATTAAAAGAGATTCTGGCAATTTTTTAAAAGGAGTTGATATGTTAAATGAAAAGCGATGTAAAATGTATACTTAGTGTCGGGTATCATTAGCCTGAGTAAACATTCCTCTGAGAATTATTTATGCTAAACAAACTATCTCACTCTCTCTCTCTCTCTCTCTCTCTCTATATATATATATATATATATATATATATATATAAGGTGTGAATGATTGAACAAATATCTGATCTACAAAATTATGAATTATATAAATTTCTTTCAATTGAATGGAAATTTTCTAAAAATAAAATTTACATTTTTTTTCTTGTAAGAAAACGTAATATTATTTAGAGCGTAGATATTTTGAAGAAAGATAGATAAGATTATAGCATTAACTAATAATTTCTATTTGCCAAATCTAAACGGATTATTTTTGTCTGTGGAAAAGTTTTGCAAGCGAGTATGTCCCTATGTTGGAAAGAAAATGCACCAATACTTAAAATACATGCGATTGCTTTTATTTTAATAGGCGAGCATAGGCTGTAATATCATTATTGCTGATTTGACGTTTATTCTAACTTATCAGCTTAATTTTAAGGTGATTTAGCAATGTTGAAATAAAATGCATTTCTGAAAGAAAAAAATGTTACGTCTTCATTCAAAAGAAATAAACCGAAAGGTTTAGATGCTTTGATATAAATTACATATCTACTGCTTGTTGATTACGTAAAGACAAGTCCATACCTACAGAAGAAATATGTATTTCTACTATGGTTTATACGACAAAAGTGGTTTTAAAATTATATAAAATGAATTGATTATTTATCATTGATTCAAAGAAGCTAAAAAGTATGTTTAACTATCAAGGAGAACAAAGATCCCTTGCATTATTTTGAGTTTGAATCCTTCAAATATTTTGCGGAAAGTTAAACATTATTGAGTTAAAAGTATTTAGCGGAAATGCACCAATCGGTTCTTAAATGCAAAAATACAGAAACAAAAATTATCACTTCAGAACTTAGTGTTTGGAAATGTTTTGAACAAATAGAGATGATTCGTTGTAGGAAATGATGATTTTCGTTCATTCCCTTGCATTCTTGATTGGAAGAGACGATTGTTCAGCAGGGATTGCCATTAAAAGTAGCAAATATTATTCTTAGTTTGATTCTAGTGATGCTTCTGAGAGATTTTAAGGCTCGAAGACTAAAAGATATTCTTGCTCTTCTTATGGTATCATTGACGTGTCGACACAAATACTATTATTATCGTTGTATTTTAGTTATATTTCTCTCTGATAAAAGTTATGCTTTGTATACATATGATGTCCATATTCTGTTTGGCTGCAGACTGTATAAGCTCAATGTAGCTAGTTTGTTATAATATTCTTACGACAAAAGTCGCCATCTTGTTAGTACTTTGTATCAAATTAAGTTTGGTTTGGGTTTGGTTGCTGATTTGGCTAAAGTTCCCGTTTAGATCCGAGCAAAAGGGCGATGGGTTTTGAATCAGAATCCTGCAGTTGTTTCTTGACTGTGTTATTTCTCGATTGAACATTATATGAAAAGAATTGTTGACCCGACTTTGGACTCATTCGCCTTGCTTCACATCAACCAAGCTGCACCCCATATTTCCCACGGAGACGATTATCCAGTGACCAGATGGAACAAGATAATTGAGCGATTATGTAGACAGCATGTTTGGGTTTTACAGAGTTTCACCTGTTCGGTTTGATCAAAATTTTACGTACTTACATACTTAACTACCAACCTACCTATCTATCAATCTATCAATATGTCAATATACCAATTTACTTACAACCAAACTATCGGGATATCTATCAATCCACGTCTCCATCAAACTATCCATGTATTATAATACGGATTTGGAATATGTAAAATAGAAAAATAAATAGGATAAAGGTGACATTATCCTCTCTTGACACGCAATGATTGCTATGACAGTAAGTGACACAATATCATTTAAATGGTTAAAAGATGGCTCGAATATTGACAGAATCTGGGTTTTATTTGAAGGTGTAGCTATCTTATTTTCGACAAAGATTGATTAGAATAAAAGACACAATGTATAATATGCCGATAGAAAAGTGGAAAATTGTATTTTTTTTTTCTAAAATATGTACGAAATAATAAAGGCCTTTGTTGCGGCCCCGGAATAGGTCACTAATGAAAACACAAACACGGATATTAGATAACAGATCATATTACACAATAAAGATAGAGTTACATAGAAAAACTAAGAAGTCTGGTAGTGTTCGGATAACACCGATATTGATCTGCAGTATTTGCTGCTCGTCCAACCTAACAGGCAAGTGTGGCACAAGGCCATTTCTTAAGGTGGGTCCGGACGCAGGGCTGGAGCCCACACGCGCCCGGCATTCCCCTTATTAGGGGCGCCTCAGGGGCTGGGCGATAAACCCCCTCAGAAGGGAGTAAAAGCCTGGAGGGAAGGTCCCCTGAGGCCAAAGTAAATCTCCAGGTACCGAGACACACTCGGCCAGATCCGTGCCGCAGATAACACGGCCGGCCGAAGTGCTACCCGGAAACTGGAGAGGTGCAGACCGTGATAGATCTGCGGTATTTGTTGACCGCCCCACCCAACGGGCAAGTGTGGCACAAGGCCTTTTTTATGGTGGGTCCGGGCGCAGGGACGTAGCCCACACGCGCCCGGAATTTGCCAAAAATGCCTACGGCCCCGTCGGCATTCCACTGATTAGGGGTGCCTCAGGCGCCGGTCGATTAACCCAACCCTCCCGAAGGAGGTAAAAGCCTGAGGGGAAGGCCCCCTGAGGCCGAAGGAAATCTCCAGGTACCGAGACACACTCGGCCAGATCCGTGCCGCAGATAACACGGCCGGCCGAAGTGCTACCCGACACCTGGAGAGGTGTCAGACCGTGATTGATCTGCAGTATTTGATGCACGCCCCACCTTACGGGCATGTATGGCACAAGGCCTTTTTTTGGGTGGGACCGGGCGCAGGGCTGTAGCCCACACGCGCCCGGAGTTTGCCAAAAATGCCGTCGGCCCCATCGGCATTCCCCTTGTTAGAGGCGCCTCAGGCGCCGGGCAATGAAACCAACCCCCCTCGAAAGGGGGTAAAAGCCTGAGGGGAAGGCCCCCTGAGGCCGAAGGAAATCTCCAGGTACCGAGACACACTCGGCCAGATGCGTGCCGCAGATAACACGGCCGGCCGAAGTGCTACCCGACACATGGAGAGGTGTCAGACCGTGATTGATCTGCCTTCTGGCAGCGAAATCTCTCAGTAGTAATAACGGTGAGAAGAGTCCATTATGGTGAGATAGGTAAGGCTCCCACAACACCCCTCCCACAAGCATTTTACTTCGTAAAAGTGATGTTAATATTTTTTTTTTTAATCTTTTTTTTAAATCAGAATGTTTAAATTTCAGAAACCAGTCCGACCCAAACAAATTTTCTGTGTTCTTCAGTATGAAGACTTTTAATTTTTTGGTTATACCATTTAGTGATACTGGGATAATTATTTCGTCTTGAAATTTTATTTTGTCTCTTGTTACCGTTTGCGTTGTCTTGTTTGTCATCTCTATTATTGGCTTATTTAATTTTCTCCAAGTTTGTAAGTTTATTATTGATGTATCAGAGCCAGAGTCTACCTGAAATATTACCGACTTATTTCGTACTTTGACTGTTATGTATTTACGAACGACTTTTTTGGTCTCGTCCTTGCTTTTTGTATGTCTGACTCTGTTTTTAATATTTTTTCAGTTTCTACACTGTGAGCCCTTATGTCCGAATTTGTCGCAGTTGGACATTTTTCTTTTTGTACGATAGGGACAGTCCTTGGCCCAATGTAATTTTCCACAGCGGTAGCAAGCGCTGAGTGTTTCTTTTAGTTGATACTAGTCTGCCTGTATTGACATTTTGGGTAATAATATTTTTTTCTCTCTTTTACCTGAGAGTATGATTGGGATCTATGCTTGACTTTCCTTACGTAAGCAACACCAGAATCCTCGATATTTTTTAAATCTTTTCTGATACTCGCTATCCTCTGACAGTCTTCAGCCAGTTTTTGAAGTGTGATATCGGGTTCTTTCTCTAATTTCGACAAAACTCTGCGTCTGATTTCCGCGTCTTTTACGACACTAGGCCTTGTGCGAATACCATATATTTGAAGTTATCCGCTGACAATTCGCCTAGTTTAAAATCGTCGCAGTTTTTATTGACGACCAAGGCAAACACTTAAAAAACATCACTGTCCCTTTTTGTTAAGTTGAGACATTTCCATCTTTTGTGGAATAAAGACATTTTGGTGCTGAATAATTCTGATCGTAATTTAATTGTTTCTAAAAGCCAAGCTCGCAAGATTTTCTGGTAAGATATAATCTACGAACTTGTTGTGTTCCACGGTTCCTTGCTTTCCTAGAAGTAGCCGGACTTTTTTTGCATCAGTCCAATTGGAACAGTCGGTAATATTTTCATATCTTCTGTAATATGCCTCAAAGGTCTTATCCTCATCTGGTGCGAAGGAAAGTGTTTCGAATGCGTTCCACACTGCATTTTGAATGAAAATAGTAGTACTATCTGTAGGTTGGTTATTACTTAGACTTTTAAAAATTGCTTCTTGTTGTTTTTGAAATTCAAGCAATTTTTGGTTGAGACTCTATTTGGAACTTCATTATTATGCAAACATTTCTTTAAGGTCTTTCATTTTTTTAAATTTCTATCCAAAAAAATCTAATTTCTTTCTCTGGAGCCGGTGGGAAGCTTTTGTCTTTCTTTTCTTTAGTAAATATTCCCAGAAATCAAGAATAATTACTGTGTGTATGTGTTTTTTTTTTTTTTTTGTACAACAGAAAATTGTCAGTGCTGAATTAAATCTTTCTCTCTGAAGTGTGTGTTGGGGGGAAGAAAAATATGAAAATTACTTCTCGTTTACGTGACAATCTTACTTACAGATTTCTTTTAAATATCTGCTATCCGACACATTCCGTCGTTTGTACAATTTGATACCTTGTAATTGTTTAACAAAAATCTTGTTCGGTTCGTTGTTTGCTGGAACTTTGTTGTAGATTCTTTAACAACTTGTAGTTGGGTATCTCTTTGTTGTTGCAATGAATCTTCGCCGGCATGTTGTGCGATTAACTACTTTTGCTTGTTGGAGAGTCCCGTTTTTCGTTCGAATTACTCGTCGCCAGTATGTTGTGGCCCCGGAGAGGATCACTAATGAAAACGCAAACCCGGATATTAGATAACAGATTATATTACACGAGAAAGGTGAGAAGGGTCCATTATGGTGAGATGGGTAAGGCTCCCACAACAGCCTTACAATAGAGTACGATGTCTATTAGGTATATATATATATATATATATATATATTCATTTATATATATATATTTATAATCCAGTATAAACAATGATTAGTTTAAGAACATTTAAGAAAATAAGTAAAAAAGAAAAAAAAAGAAAATACATAAGACATCAACTATATTTGAAGGATGCACAACCTATGGAGTCTCACTATACAGAAATAAATGATGAAGATTATATAATTAGATAATAGAAGGAAAATCAGATACCTTTAAAAACCCGAAAATACTATTCATAATAATTAGAAACTTAAGCTAAAATTCTAAAAATACTGTCTACATAAGCAAATTCAAAAACCACAACGGAATATCGATAAGATTCACATACACCCCAGAAATAGAGAAAAATAGAGTTTCATTGCATCAAAACAACATTAACTTACTAGGAAACAGAAACCGAAACATAGAGTTTCTTTACATGAAAGTAATATTAAATTACCAGAAAAAGGAAAACTGTATCAAAACATCTTTATGAAAGCAGTTTGGCAAATTCAAAGACAAAAAACCCTTCGTTGACAATTAATACACCAGATCAATGACTACTCATTACTCCTAATAAAAGAAAAAAAAGACTTCATTGATTTAAACCAACGATAAACACAGCCGTAGTGCATGTCATTAAGAAAACTCGAAAACTTCACAGACAATTATGCTTAAAGTGACAACCACAGATACAAGCTTAGGAAAAAAGAAAATCATAACAACCTATCAAAATAATCATTACTGTAAAAGAAACTTAGTACTCAACCAAATGTTAAACCCTGCCTGACTGCGTCATATTCAACGAGGACTGAAATATCAGAAACTTGTGCAGCAGAGGTATATATAATAAAAATGAATATAAAAAAAACACCGATTTTAAAATGGTCTGTGGACCAATTCATATATATATATATATATATATATATAGATTTTGTGTATATATATGTTTGTGAGAAAGAACAAGTACACTTGATCTCACATATTTTTAGGAAATGCTTTTATCACCATTTATAAATGACATCATGCAAAATAAATTATCAAAAAGGAAATAAAAAGAACTGACAGTGTGCATGAATGTGTATATGTGTGTGTGAAAGAGAGAAAGAGAGCGAAAGATGGGAATAAAGTTATTTGCTTCTAATATTTTCAAAATATATTATTAGACAAGACTATTGCACAATATATATATATATATATATATATATATATATATATATATTGTCTGTTCTGCAACTTCGAGTAAAGCATGCAAAAAGTCATCTGACGAGATGAAGAGTATTGTAATATTCTTCGCCGAAGTAAATTTATAATGACAACTTAACCAGGTTTGAGTTTCCATTCCATTACACTATATACGCTCTGAATGTGAATTTTGTTATATCCCTGTGAAGGAAGAAGGGATTAACAATAGCAATACATCGAGCACTCTCATAAATCTATATGATATTCCTCATTCCTTTCCTTTCTGGAGGTGCCCGTGGTGTAATGGCTATCGTCGCAGGATATGGACTCGGCGACACGAGTTCAAATCCTGGACCTGACTGATTGCATTTCACATAGCACTAATACCCTTGGGAAAGGTATGAATCCAAATATTCTCCTTCCAGCTATGGGTAAATAGTAGGGCAGACTAGGTTCTTCGGCTTTGGTGAGGCAACTAGTCTAGGAGAAGGAAAACTCTTAATTCAAACCTGTTAAACTCCGCTTAAAAATTGAGCTTGTGTCATATCCTGCCCGAGCGGAGTGGTTGGTAAATATGTATATGATATTCCTCATATATTCTATAAAGGAATAATCCACACCCACTGACTTTTGATATATATATATATATATATAAATATATATTTGGAAAGTATTCGTGGTGTAAATTTACCGACGTATGAAATGGACATGGTGACATAATTTCATATCTTGGACGACACTATTTGAATTTTACATAGCACGAATACTCTTAAAATGTAGTAATTTACGAACCTCTTTGTCTTCTAGCTTGCTAACCTTAACACCACCAGAGTTGCCACAAACTTGAAAAATTAGAAATGCAATTATTCTCTCTCCAAATATGTTTAATGATAGGGAAGACTAGACTCCTCAAACTTGGTATGGCGACCACTAAAGGGGAAAGAAAAGGATGCATTGAAACATTCTGAATTCCATTTATAAATTGGTCTTGTGCCACATCCTACTCCTGCAGAGGGGTATATATATATATATATATATATATATATATATATATATATATATGCGTATGTGTGTGAGGGTGTGTGTGTACACTCGTGATGTAGAGGCTAATGTGATAGACATTGTCATCTTAGTAAATAAGTTCAAACTCCAATCACACCATGACGTTCACTTTGTGTCTAAGATCCTTGGGAAGGGTATGGACTCCCTATAACTCCTGCTATGAAGTGAATAGCACCACTGCTGTTCTTTAAGAAGAATCGTCTTGGAATAAAATAACCCACGCAGTTTGATATACAATTACACAAGCCAAAACTTTATATATGTATATATGCATACATATGTGAGAGAGGAGTGAGAAAGAGATAGAGGTAAACATTTATTCCAACTTTTCGACAAATAATTATTTCTTTCTTTCTGAATGATACCATATAATATAAATCATCAAGCAAAACAATAACTTCCACTGTGACATAAATACTTAACCTTGTTTAATATAAAACATAGGGTAAGCTGTGGGAATCGAACTCACAGGCTGTGTTATCCTAATTGAGCTCACTGATCATTACACCATGCTAGGTCCCCAGGAACTTCCTTAGTTAAATTTGTATCTCATTTCCTTTAGATTTTTACATGTTTACCACATTATCAGACAAGAAATGACGCTGTTCTTCTTGAAGTACATTTACATCTAATTCTGCTTTAAACTCCTAAAGACTATAGTTTGCCTGTACGTATTTTAATCAAATAATTTTTGTATAAAAGCATTCAAGATATATTCATATAATTATCTTTCATTTAATCATTTATTGTATTAAAAACTTATATATCAGAAAACTTTTAGAAATGGGTTTATGTTGGTTTATTTCTTTTATAAAAATATACAAGAATCAGTGGGAGTATATATATATATATATATATATATATATATATATATATATAGGTTAATGTATGGGTTTCATCATTGAGGAATTCGGTGTCTGCTATATATATATATATATATATATATATATATATATATATATATATATATATATATTCTAATACACCTGAGTAATGGTATAGTTGATATCTATCGTCAATGATTTTTCTTCATGAATTGATTTATCATTTTTATCTAACGAAACGGCAAGATCATTAATACACTTATGCCTTGACAAACTCCGAGCCAGTTTGTACGAAAATATAATTATTCAAAAATATTCCTAGGAATTTTTCTAGTAAATTAATTACAGTGGTCTCTATTTCTTTTCCTGTATTTTCATTAAGTTTAGTTTCTTTTTCATTTGTTGTGCTAGAAACTTTTCTATTGTTCTTAAACTAATGAATTTATATAATGAAACGCTAAACTTTCTATCTATCTATCTATCTATCTATCTATCCCAAATATTTATATTCTTTGATTGAACATAGAATACACCGTCTTTTGTTTTTTCGTTGCATTTTTTAACTCTTCTAATTACAAAATAGGGGTATACAAGAATATCAAGGCTGAGTGGTTGGGTGTTTGAAATATATGTTAACATTTCTTTGGGGGTTCTTTCATGATTTTAAAGTCTTCACGTGTTCACTATTCCTGTCAACATATGCTTTTAATCTTCTCCAGGTGGTATCTTTAATATTAGTTTTACTTTTCTCATAAAGTTACCTCTATAGTAATATTAATCCTTTTTAATCATTTGTTGGATATTGACAGGATTGACAGGAATGGTAAAATGCGGAGACTGTTCAAGATTATATCATTAAGGTGTATCTATAAAGGTGTAAACACTTTTTATCACCCTCTATGTCTAAACGGGAGAAATAATATTTGTTTCCATGTGCGATCTTGTAGATTACACAGGGACAGATTAGATAACCAGATAGAATATATTTACTAGAACTATTAAAGATATTGTATAAGGGCCACTCATAAGTTCATATTATAAACAGTTGAAAGCTTGTGGCAACCTCTTGATAATTTGAGCAAGCTTTTCCTTGATTGAATATAATCGAGTATGGTGTTCGTATTTTGTTTGTCTTGTGTTTTGAAGCATTATAATCAATAGCAGTAAATCGTCTATTGGTAAATATTTTAAGTGTGGCATAGTCAGTGTATAGCCCTAGCCACAGAACGTGATCGTGGCCTTGACACAATCTATCTGTCACTTCTGATGACCGGGGTGGTTCGTTGGAACAAGTTACCAGTGTGTTGCAAATTCAAAGACAAAAAACCCTTCGTTGACAATTAATAACTTTTTATTGAAACACAATGGTGTAACAATGATATATACCACACACACACACACACACACACACACACATACACACACACACATATATATATATATATTTATAAGATGACGATTTATGATGTATTGTAGAGACAGACAAATGAGGTATCAGGCTGTTGAAGTCTTTTTTAATTTTTCGGAGAATGAGGTTTCTGCGGGAGAGGCTTTAACTCTCGGAAAGATTTCTGTTCTTATTCTTTTATCTTCGGTATGGAGCCTACTAATTTGGTGGTGTTTCATAAAAGGGTCGTTACTTTGTCCATGTATTTTTCGTAATCTAAAATGACGACCCCGGATTCTTTATCAGGTCTGGTTATAGATAAAGATTTATAATTCCTAAATGGCTCGGTTCGGTTGGCCACATGGCCATATTGTATCCATTGAGACAAAATTCTGAAAGAACCTCGTCAAATGGATCAAAAGTAGAGCTGTTCCTTCCAGAATTTCTGACTGAATAAGACCTATTGGTTTTATTCATCCCTGTGTTTATGCATGGCCTGAAACACATAAGGATGGTGTCTTATTGTGACTGATTCTCTTTATGATTGGTTCTTCCCTACATTAGATTGCTAAGTAGCTTACTACGATTTTGGAACCTGTGTTAGATTACAATAGCATCTACTGTATTAAGGACTCTTGATTTCTCGAGTTTCATAAAAGGGTATCCCTTCTCTGATAAGTGTATGTGTTATTTTGATGTATGTAGTTTATTTACCTGCGTACCTCTTCTGGATACAACCGAAATATATAGGGATTTACTATATAGTAGCCATTTGCACCCCCCACGATTCCTAATACCATATTTATTGAGTTGATAAAATTTTGATCCAATTTATGTAGAGTTTAGTTTTGACAATATTATGTACAGATTGATGGGGTCTCGATGGGGTCTCCCCTAGGAACTGCTTTAGCTGATATTTTCATCGGGTTTCATGCAAAGGGATCACTGTCCATTACGAGACTGAGGTGGACTTATTTTTTTACCTCCCTCAATATTGGCATTCCAGCCCTTAGATTTACACTAGATAAGGAACCTGATGATTCGTTGCTCTTTCTAAGTGTTTTAATTCGTATGACGCCTTTATGTTGTGTCACGTCAAAATAGGGTAAATCTAAATTTACGGGTCTTTCTACCCGGTGTGATTCTATTTGCCGCAACAAACAAAAAATAATCTAATCAAGACTCTGACACATAGACGTTTGATAATTTGCTCAGAATCTACTCTTGATGCAGAGCTCAAATTTATCTCTACGACTCTTTGCATCAAGCGTTTTCCACTGAATATTGTGCAAACATTTATAAACAATAAAATAAGTGACTTTAACAAAATTAAACAGGCATCAGAACAAAGGTGCCTTTTTGTATTTACATCTCCTCTGGCTGGGTAGAATTAGAGAGAGATTTGCTAGGCAAGTCTTACAAACTGTACAGAAGTTTTATTTTTCTATGAATGTATGGATTGTCTAAACCAATTCTGACATCTATCCATAAAGATGTTCTTCCTCCCATCATAATAATTCTCTAATTAGTTCATTTAGGTGTATTTGCGATTCTCGCTACATGGAAGAACTAACCCTAGGATGGATATTAGAATTAAACAGCATGTCAATAGGAAAATACATAACATTACTGGCAGCCCATCTGAAAATCTTTAGAATACATATGGGTCTTCTATAACACAACGTAAATAATCCTGAATGCGCTGATAATCTTTTGAGTGGACTTATTCACCAGCTTACGCAAATCACATTTTTCATTTTATCTTAAAGTTTTGGAAAATATTCATATTTTATCCAACAGACCGTCAACAGAGAGAATTTCTGTCAGGACTTCATTTTCTTTCGATAGAGTCGATAATACAATATTTTTTTCCACCCGAAATATTTACCGTATTTATCTTTTTATACGATATCCTCCTCGAGTTCAGCTCTGTTGACCATTCTGCTAGTTTGTCACTTTTTTCTTTTTGTTTTCAGGCTTATGATGAATTAACGATGGTTCTTTTTACTGCCTTAATTAAATTCTATACCCCAGTCATATATATATATATATATATATATATATATATATATATATATATATATATAACTCGTTTGATCAAAATGTTGCCCAACCGAAGAGTTTACAAATTAAATAAATTAAAATGTTACCTTGATAATTGAGTCTGATTACCAGAAGTCTCTTGTATTAACAGGCGGTGACAGGATGCCAAGAGACTATACAAAAAATTGACATTTATGTATATATATATATATATATATATATATATATATATATATATATATATATATATACTTATTGAATTCCTTTAAACCTCTAAACATAAACTGATATGCTGTCGTTATCAGGCTGGCCATTGCTTGTCGTTGCTGTGAACTGTAAAGTACGTTTCTGATGACTGGAGATTATTCAGTGCTTTCATCAACGTGCCACAGTCCTTATATTTCACACAGCTAAACACGCAAAGTGCTGCTACCGAAACAGACAAGGAGACGACACTCCCAGTGACATTTATCTTGAAAAGTAGCACGGAATATTCTCAAGTTCCCTTTCATTATATGCTTACATACATGGGTGCACATGCAAACTCTCTCTCTCTCACTCCCTCTCTTTCTTTCTCAGACACATTTGACAAGCACAAACACACACACACACACACACACACACACACACGCATATATATATATATATATATAGACATATACAGATGTGTCCATAAATAACTACACTATCATCTATTCTTATGTATAAGTTAATTATACCCACCAAGGTTTTATTATTTCTCGTGGAAATATTACCAAAACGGATATTATTAGTCATCATTTATTACCCAACTCAGTACAGTAGAAAGCATGTTACCAAACATAAGTTCACTTATTATATGTACATTTATACCATTGTTACGGGAAAGAAAACAGTTGCCAGCCTTTTAGTACACATAGACCAAAACGCGGATAATGGATGGTTGATAATTTCTCAACAAGAGAGGCAAGACGACATTCTTCGTCTGCTCGAGAACTTCAGTCAACAAAATCATTAAACAATAATTATGTATTTTAACAAATACTTGCCTTTTTTTAAAGTAAGATATAACTAAGTATTTCAAACTTCCAAAGTTTTAAAAGCAAATAAAATATTATCTGGTGCAAAGGTACCTTTATTTGTCATTCTTATTCCTGTAATGAAAACGTGCGCATCATAATTTCATTTAAGATGTCATGTCCAAAGACAGGATGAACTGTGAGTGCCTATTCGACAAGTAAAGTGGAAGTTTAAGAACAAGAACGTTGCAACAACAGTTAAAAAATGTATTGTGTTTATTGTCAATGTGTCATTAGCGACTGCCAAGTCCGAAACAGATTCTCATAGTTTCGTTCGCGCGATATGTCATTGATAAATGAACCCAGACAAGGAAACTCATCCAACCGCTATCTAGAGTCTCTTCAGAAAGTGTGAACACCACCTAAAAAAGATAAGAAAATTGGGAAAGATGGATTTTTGTGTTCCTTATAGTTTTAATTAGAAGTATAAGGGAGATCATATATCCATTGTGATACGTCTATTTTGAAAGCAGAGAAATGACCCATTTCTCAAAAAATGTCAAAACAGCTGATGAAGAATGGGTCTTCAATGAAATTGTTCAAAACAAAAGGCAGTCAATTTACAAAGCTGTATCTCAGTTGTGGAGTTGACCGTGGTTTAATGGTTATTGTCGTAGGATATGGACACGGCAACACGAGTTCAAATCCTGGACGAGACTGATTGCATTTCACATAGCACTAATACCCTTGGGAAAGGTATGAATCCAATTATTCTCCCTCCAGCTATGGGTAAATAGTAAGGCAGACCGGGTTCTTCAGCCTTGGTGAGACAACTGTTCTAGGAGAAGGAAACCTCTAAATTCAAACCTGTTAAACTCCGCTTAAAAATTGACCTTGTGTCATATCCTGCCCGAGTGGAGGGGTTGGTAAATAGGGTACCTCAGTTGTGGAGCTTTGTGGACGAAATTAATCCTATGGGTATCATGGGATAACCGTAGTATTATTCATTTTGAGTTTTTAAACCATAATTAGACATTTGATGTAAACCTATACACTCAACAGTTGTTACATTTGCATGAAAATCTTCCATGAAAACGTCCTAATTCGTCAATAAAAGAAACGTAGTGCTTCTCGATTATAACAAAAGGATATATTCAGTAAGAATCACACAGGAAAAATGTTGCATCTATGCTCTTTTATTCTTCTTTATCAACAATATTTACCGTGCCTTGCACAATGTGATTTCCTTCTTTTTTGTTTTCTACAAAATACTCAGAAAAACAAATAGGTTTCTGAAGATTTGTTGATAACGTTTGTGGAAAATACCTTAATCCAAAAACCAGGTAAGTTTCATTAAGAGGAATCAGTTAACAGTCTAATAGATGACAAAAGAGGATTTAAGGCAATGATGTATACATTATTCATTGAAATTAATTCACTGCTTATTTATTCCTGAATGAACTATAGTTTATGAAAACAGATATCGTTCATGCTATAATATATACATTCCTTTGATATTTTCCGTCGTGGTCAATGCACCTTAATTCGATTGTTGGACTCCTTTCGCGACCAGCTCATTCTGGACGAAAGTTCATCATCATCATCATCATCATCATCATATCGTGCTGGCAGCACGGATATCCCTGACCCTCTCTCGCCACTCCTTCCTATCGTTCATCGCCCTAGGCAGGTCTTCAGGACAACAACCTGTATCCTCACATAGCTGCTGAATGTACGTTCGTGCTGGTCGTCCTGCTTTTGCGCGGCCATATGTGGGGATCCATAAGAGTACATCTCTTATGAGTTCATCTCTGCTTCTCCAGCAATGTCCTGCATGTCTGGTTCGCCTAACTTGAATAGTTTTCGTGATAGGGGGCAGGTGGCCGTACAGTTGGTGTCTTGTGGGGTGTTGCTGCCAGGACTTGTTCAGGATTGCACGCAGCATTCTTGTGTAATTGCCATCTAGTTTCTTCTCCAGCCGTTTTGTTAGCGTCCATGTAGTGCATCCATATAGCAGTATCGATGTGACCGCTGCCTGGAAGAAACTGCGTTTCATAACAGCCTCCAAAAACTATCGAAAAAACCCAACAAAAAGGACGAAAGTTAACACAATATTTTGCCAGCCAAACCCACTATATTCTATTTATTTTATTTTATTTTTTTTTTTTAATTTGATTTTTCAACGGCTATGTTTGAAGGTTACGATCGTTTTACTAGTGGGTCTCGCTATAATTAAAAGCGTCATGTGTCACTAACCTTATACTGTGACGTTCGTTATAGTTTAAGTTTTATATCGAGTTGGGGCGGTCCTTTTGCAAGCGTCTTTTTTTTATTATTATGGTATTTACTTTGGTCATCCATTCGGGTAGTGTGCTTCTTGTAGGCATCTGTTCTTTTCGTGTGCAAGTCTTTCATGGATAGTGATGAATTTTTTGAACCAGAATAAATGTATGCCGTCTTCGCCTGGCGTTTTCCAAGTTTCTATTTCTTTTAGTGTGAATCTATATTTATGTATGAATCTATGTTTATTTTCCCTTTCGGTACTTCCCTGAGTCTTTCTAACTCTTTTTCTCGTGTTGCTTATCCATTTTGCTATTTTGTTAGTACTGTTGCTTGCCATATTTTACTCCAAAATTGTTAAGCTTCTCTTGAATACTGTTCTTGTTTCTTCGTGCCATCGCTCCCTTCTTGTTGGTATAATTTTCCTTCGTTTTTTTTTCTTTTGGAATGTTTTTTTTTCTGTATTATTTCAGCCATTCTCGATATCTTTTTAATCTCCCTTCTTTCCCCAGTACTTTCTGGTTTATTTCATCGTGTTGTGTGGCTTTTTTTCTAGTGCTGCTTTTTTCTTTCTGTCCCAAAATGTTCCAGCATTTTATCTTTGATCATTTTTGCCTGTGGTCGTGTGTTTCTTATCTGCGTTTCCAGTCGAACTTCCCTTCCAGATTTTTGAGTTTCTTTTCGTATTCTTTAAGGAAACTCTGATTATTTTTACAAACTAATTTTGCTCCAGCATTGATTAGTTCAGTGATGATTTTCGTTTAGATATATGTTAATATTTCATATACTTTCTTTCCTTTTCCGCCTTGACTGTTCCCCAGTCTATGTTTCTTAGTGATGGTAAGTTAGTCTTTCTTTATCAATAATTCTTTTAAAATTTTCTATATCCATTTCTTGTTTTTGTGTTGGTGTTTACTCATTATTGTTTGGGTGTGTGGTGTTTCTATTTTTATTAGTTTGGGGTTTATTTCGGTTTAACTATTTTTATTTATCAATATTTGGTGAGTCTGATATAGAATTAATGTCTCGCTAAGATTTGCTATTTCTTTTCTTGCGTATTTCTAGAATCTTAAAATCAGAAAACCTTTTTTTGTTGTCGAAACTTGGTCATGAATTTTTTGGATTGTGATCTAAATCCTAGCGCATTCTTGGCTATTATCCCTTTTACTAAACCCTCTTAGTGTAGGGTTGACCCTAAAATATCAATGCAGTGCAAGTTTTGTGACTTACCAAGTCCATGTTTCGTGTTGGCGTCTCTGATTTGTGTCGTTACTTCGGTCGTCGTTCGTGTACTTGAAAAAAGAAAAGCCGACACTAACTGGATGACGAACGGGTCCACCAAGTTGGTTATCAGGGGAATACCTGCTAATCATAACACCGAGGCCTCTTGCCTGGGTTCCACTTTGCGTTATATTTTGATTCGACATTTTTATCATGCGTTGTATATTGTGACTATAGCAGACCCAGGTGTTGTTTATTATCTGCGTGCCTGACATAGATATGGCCATTTTTAAAAAATTATAAGTGAACTAATTGGCGGATTACAAAAATCCGATGACTCTATTTACCTCATCAATAGACGCTACCTTTCTAGATGAGTAATAGTAGTTTTCTGACTGAACTATTTAATCCTGGCCGTTGACCTGAGGGGTTCTTCCGCCAAACATCGGGTAAAGCACGCCTTGACCCGTAGATTGGTTCATTCGCTCTACGTTACATCTACTATTCATTTTCCCATGGGTTCTGAGGAATAACTCGTGGGTATTTATAAAAAAAAAATCCCTTATGTTTCTTAAATGTAAACTTAAGAAAGTCCAAATATTTGATATACTTTTTATATGTTTTTTTCACCACTAAATTATTGACCTCATTATTTTCGTTCCTAACAATGGTGGTTCTTTAATTTGTTTCGAGATTTGTTCACATGACTTTAACAAATTAACATTCATGCCGGATATAAATCAGACGACAACCACCTTCTACACAGTCACTTTAAACCGTTCCGTATATAACGGTTAAACATTCGAATAATATTAATGATAATAATTACACTAGCAAATAAATAATAATAATAATAGAATTAAAAGAAAAGGAAGAAAAAATTTCAATGAAAAATTCACAAAATAAGAAAATATTAAAACACTCATGTGCCTACTTACTATGTTTCAGGGAAACTGGATCAAATTAGAGCATCAGTTTTAAAGATTTCACTTACAAACGAAAAGCTGAAAATTATTATTATTATTATTATTATTGTTATTATTATTATTTCACTCTTTTTTGAGTTTTTCACGGCTGTGTTTGATGATGGATCTTCACTGGGGTCAGAGTGAGAGCAAATCTCTTCAAGTCTCCAGGAATATTCTCCGTATTCTGGTCGATCTCAGTTTGAGGTAGGTACGAATCTCTCTTTTCGGTGTCCTTCAGTTTTACCCAGTGGTCTGCATGAACGGCAACTTGCACTATTCGGCAAGATTTCTTCTTCTTCTTCTTCTTCTTCTTCTTCTTCTTCTTCTTCTTATTATTATTATTATTATTATTATTATTATTATTATTGTTGTTGTTATTTACTAATTAGAGATTTTCATGGTCATTCACTGGAGTTTGAGTTACATCAAGTAACCTCTAGTCTCCAGGATTCCTCTCAGAATTCAGGCTGTTCTAAATAATTCTATAGTTTGGATGGTCTCCACTCGTCCACCGAACTCCAAGTCCTCCAGTGCCTTTGATAATCCTTTACTTACTGTGCCAAAAGTACTAATCACAATTGGTATAATTTTCACCTTCGTATTCTATTGTTTCTTTTTTCAATTCCCTAGCAAGGTCAAGGTACTTTTCACGTTCTTTCTGTTTTATTCTGTTGTCAGCCGGGATGCATATAGTCTGTCAACGTTGTCACTGGGATGTACTACTTTATGCATGGTCATTAGTTACCTTGTTCTTTGGTCCATTTGTTCAAGTTCATCTCAGGTCCACTCCAGAAAAGGTCCCGAGTACCTAACGAGAGATACAGCCCAGGTATTTATTCCTTTGATAAGGTATCTGCTAGGGAGTTTTGTCTCGAGTAGCTTTCTATTCCTCCCGAGATATTCTTTTTGAATTTTGTCTTTCATTTCCACTTGTTTGGTGGTGTCAGCCTCCAAGAATCCTACGTATTTCTAGGTTTCATTTTCCCCGTGTGTTATAATCTTGTCTTGATTTGTTTGTTACATTCCGTCAGTTATATGTCATTTTCCACTTTTCTTTACAAGCATGGCACATTTTTCTAAGTCAACTTCTATTCCTATATCCAGACTGTATATTCTAACAACGTGTATTCGAGTTTTCAGTTCTTTTTCATTTTTTACAAAAGTTTGATGCCATCCATGTGCATTAAGTGAGTGATCGGTTCCTGAGATCTACTAACTTTGTATCCAGCAGTGCGTTTTCTGAGTATTTGGTCAAGTGGTATCATGGTAATTATGAATAGTAAGGGTGATAGAGCATCTCCTTGTAAAATACAAGATCTTTAGATCTTTGTCCTGTTAAGCTTCTTCCTCCTGCTGTCTATTCCACTCTCCAGATTTTCATAATATCCTCGATAAAGTTTATGACTTCATGTGACATTTTGTACATTTTGAGGCAGTTTATATTCAGCTTGGCTGAACCATGTCATATGCCTTTTTGTAATCAATCCAGGCCAAAGCTACATTTTTCCGTCTGGTCTTACTCTCAGTTAGGTTGTGTTTATTATTATTATTATTATTATTATTATTATTATACTCTTTCAAGAGTTTTTTTTTCTCATCAGCGTTTGATGATGGTTTTTCCAAGGAGTCTTAGTGACAGCAAATCTCTTCAAGTTTCCAGGACACTTCTCAGTATTCAGGTCGATCTCAGTTGAATGGTCACAACTCGTCCTCTTATTTCCAAGTCTTATTGTCCCTGTATGAAATTTTAGGTGACTGTACCAAGCGAGTCGCTACCAATTTGTATCACTGTCACATTCCTTTTGTATAGTTTTATTTTCAGTTCTCTAGCAAGGTCTAGGTACACATCTCTCTTTTCGCTTTCCTTCAGGTTTACCCAGTGGTCAGCCGGAACAGTAGCTCGCATTAATTATTATTATTATTGTTATTATTATTATTCATTAGCGTAAGCTGATCGTCTTTCACTGGAGATTGAGTGACAGCAAGTCTCCTCAAGTCTCCAAGACTCTTAGTATACTGGCCGTTTTCAATGATGCTGTTGTTTGAATGGTCTCCTCTCCGCCACCAACTTCCAAATCTTCCAGGCCCTTATATAATACTTTAGTTAACGTGCCAAAAGCTCTAATCACAAGTGGTATAATTCTCACCCTCATGTTCCATACTTTTTTCAATTCCCTAGCAAGGTCGACTTATCTCTCTTTTCATATTCTTTCTATTTTATTCTGTGGTCAGCCGGGAGAGCAATTTTGTATTTTTTTTTTTTTTTTTTTTTTTTTTATTATTATAAGGTCTGGTCATCTGGACGAGATCAGGTGATCTGTTTGTATATCAAAGTCCCATAGGAGTTTGTGTGTGTCATTTTCTGGGACAGGTGCTGGGTTGTGCATATACCACTTTTTGGCATGGTCAAATTTAAATTTCTTGCACATTTCCCAGTGGATCACTATGCCCATCCAGTCGTGTCTAGTCTTGTACTCCTTCTGTGCCAATTTGCTGCATTCACTTATTATGGCATTGATGGTTTCATCACTGTCACTGCATAGTCTACATTTGCAATTTTGTTGCGTCTTATCTATCCTCGCTTTGATATGATTGGTTCTAATAGCGCTGTTTTGTGCTGCCATTAGGAGAGATTATGTTTCTCTCATAAAGGTTCCTTTTCTAAGCCAGGTCCACGTTTTCTCGTGTGAGATGTTGTTTATTATTCGTTTAAAACGCCCATGGAGTTGTTTTCCTTTCCATTTTTGTTTCCTAGTTATTGTCATTCTGTTAGCTATCGTGTTGTCAGTATTGTTTCTGATGTCAGTAATCAGCCCTCTTTCGTGTTTTTCTATGTTGTCTTCGAGTCATTGTATGGATGTGTCAACGCTGTCTTTGATGCTGGCAAGTCCTCTTCCTCTCTCTTTTCTTGGTACATATAGTTCTCTGGGATGTAATGCCTTATGCATGGTCATTAGTTTTTTTAGTTCTTTGGTCCATTTGTCTACGTTCATCTCTGGTCCACTTGAGAAAGGGCCCCGAGTATCTAACGAGAGGTACAGCCCAAGTATTTATTCTTTGATAAGGTTTCTTCAAGAGAGCTTTGTCTAGAGTAGTTTCCTAGTTCTCCTGAGATATTGTTTTTGATTTCTTTTTTCATTTCTACTTGTTTGATAGTGTCAGCCTCCAAGATTCCTAAGTATTTGTAGGTCTCGTTTTCTGCTTGCGTTCTAATCTTGTCTTGATTTGGTAGTTCTATTCCGTCAGTTAGATGTCGTTTGCCGCTTTTCATGACGAGCACCGCGCATTTTTCAATGCCATATTCCATCCCTATAAATTGAATTGTATATTCTAACTGTGTCTATTAGGGTTCTAGTTCTTTTTCATTTTTTGCAAATAGTTTTATGTCATCCATGTGGTTGATCTTTTCTTGCGATCTTCTAAGTTTGTATCCGGCCGTGCATTTTTCTGAGTATATGGGTTAGTGGAATCATGGCAATTATGAATAGTAGTTATATAGCAATTATGATAGTACATCTCCTTGGAAAATCCCTCTTTGGATCTTTGTTTCAGCCAAGCTTTTTCCTCCTGCTGTTAATTCAACTCTCCAGTTTATTATGTTTTTTTCGATGAAGTTTATGATTTCGTGTGATATTTTGTACATTTTGAGACAGTTTATTATCCAGCTTTGTGGAACCATATCATATGCCGTTTCTTAGTCTATCCAGTCGATAGCTAGATTTTTACGTCTGTTCTTGCATCCATTTAGGATGTGTTGATCTATGTAGAGTAACTCTGCTGTGCCTCTGGATCCTTTGCGGCATCCTTTCTGTTTGTCAGGGAACAATCCACGGCTTATTAGCGAGTAGTATATATCTTCCCTTATTTGTGCTGTTGATATTTTCCACATCGTCGGTAGCAAGTTATGGGTCTATAATTGTTTGGAGCAGTTCCCTTACATGGGTCCTTTTGGATCAATGTGGTCTTTCCTTTGGTCATCCAGTCAGGTACTTGTGCATCTTGTAGGCATCTGTTCATTTCTAGTGTTAGTCTGTCGTGAATAGAGGTGAATTTCTTATACCAGAAACCATGTATTCCTGTTCTAGTGTTTTCCAGTTTGATATATTTTCTAGTGGCTTTCTGAGTATTTCAATGTGTATTTCTGCATTGGGGCCTTCCTCGAGTTCTTCTAGTTCTCTTGTCATATCGTTTATCCATTCAGCCTTTTCGTTATGCTTTTTCGGTTGCCATATTTTCGTCCAAAATCGTTCGGTTTCTCTGGCGTCTGGTTGTTGCATGTTTTTGTGTCATGCCCTCCCAGTTGTTGATATAATTTTCTTTCGTTGTTTTGAAATGTCCTGTTTTGTCTGTATTGTTTTACCCTTTGTCGATATTTCTTTAATCTTCCTTCTTTCGCCAGAACCTTCTGGTTTATTTCCTCATGTTGTGCTGTTATTTTTCCATTCTGTTTTCACATATTCCAGGATCTTTCTGTTTTACCATTTTGGGCTGTTTTCGTAGATTTTTTATCTGGGTTTGCAGTCGAACTTCCCATCCTGGTTTTGACTGTTTCTTCGTGCTTTTTGAGGGGACCTCGATTTTCTTACGCACTAATTTTACCCCTGCTTATTATTATTATTATTATTATTATTATTATTATTATTATTATTATTATTATTATTTACTTCAACCATATTACTGAGTTGTTTTTTTTAATAAACATGAATAGATACTTACAATTTGTACGAGAATTATTCATATGAATTGTTGATATCTTATTGCAGCAAGCAAAATATTTAAAACGTTCCTAGCAAGAACAAAATGAAATTGTAAATATAAATGTACAATTGATGCAGACTATGTGGATAGATGAATAGGGGCATGATGTCACAATCACAAAAAAATGATATGGACAGGGTTTTGGGTTTTCATCAACATTGGTATATCTTGTAAGGACAGAGCAAGTTGTGCAGGGAGTTCACTATCTGATCCTGGTTGAAATGTTTTTGATCTGGAAAAAAAAAAAACATGCGCAGTTCGAGATTTTTGAATTTGTTCGAAAGCTTTCCACCTGATTTTTACTCTGGTCACTCATAGCCTGTGATAAAAATTGGATCTTTCTCATCTTGTGTAAGAAAGATAGATTGTATTCCTGCCCAATAAGAAACTCAGAAACCCCTATTAAATATCTGTTTGACATTGATTGTTGATAATCATGACCATAATAACACCGAAAAATTCGGGATCTTTATTTATCAGAATGATCAAAATGTGACATTCGATCTGCTGTACTTTCGTAAAAACATCGGACTCATCCAAGATTTTTTCGAATCTTCTATGCTGTTCTCAGAATTACACTCAAATGCTTCGTTTGTTATCTTGTGGCGTGAAGGCTACGATGCAGAGTACCATTTCCACACATCTGAAAGAATTACTGCATCATGAGACTGTTACCCTCAGTCTCAGTACCTATTTGACAATAGTTTGCAGCAGAGAAGACGAAACCCGACGTAAACTAAGTGTATGCATGAAAATAATAATTTAATATGGTTACAATCAACCCACTGCACACTGAAATTGTTAAGTGAAATGCTGAATAATCTTGCGACTTAATTCCAACCTTAGAGTATTGAATTAACACTTTATTGCTTTGATGTTGTTAACACAACAATTGAAGACACAATAAAGCAGAATATTGATATGATATTGTCATGATGAAGCCGAAAACAAAGTCTGGTTGTATTGTAAGAGGGTTTTGGGATGTCCAGTGTGTGTTAATTCTGTCTATAGCTCATGCATCTTCGTTTGTATAATCTCACCCCTTATCAAGCTGTATTTCTCTGCCAATTCAGATCAAGGTAGACGAACAGAAAACGGGTCTACAATGAAAGAAAAAGGTGAAAACAATAAGTTTGATTTTAATTTGTTTAACAGAGGAAGGGTGTATTTGAGACGTGGAAATATATCGAGGAGTGGAGTTCTCGTAGACGGCTTCCGAACATTCCATGACTAAACTTAAACAGACTGCAAAGTTTTCGGGCTAGACCTCACTTCCCTTTACGGCGGATCCTTTTAACAGACTCACTCTGGTCCCCTTTGCCAAGCAGACAGATTTTCTTGTCTATAAGTAGGGGTGTATATTTCCAACTTCCGAGTTTAAAAATCCTGCGTTTACAAATCATACGTATATTTGGTATATATGTAAAAACAGGATTTGGAATTAAAGAACTAACAATGATTGATATGATATAAAACCAAACCATATATATATATATATATATATATATATATATATATATATATATATATATATATAAGTTTTGACTGTCATTCATCAACGTTACTCAACTTTTAAGACAATTTATTTATAATAATTCTAACAAACAATTTTTTATATACAATTCATAAAATGTCGAAGTATGTACAACCGATACTTGACAACTATTCTTCAAAACCGAAACGAAAATACTTTTGATCCAGATTAGGTGCTTACTTCACTCACCCTAGGAACTGGTAAACGGTGAATGTCTGCTTCAGTATAATTGAGCACATATCCCCCACACACACGCACACACTCACTTGCTCGCAAATATATACATACATGGGCGCAAACAAACTCATATACACGGAAAATCACTAACACACACTTAAAAGTTAGATAATGATCGAATCTTTGGGACTTAAGTTCGTATCTGTAAAATTCTCTCTTGTGATAAAAAAAATTAAATTTGGCTATTAAGTCAAAATAAATATATATTTTTTTAAAAAGAGGTGGAAAACACCTTTGAGTTATTTTATGATTATTTTTATTATCTCAGGCATAAATCTATTTGTTCGGGGTCTCATTGCTTGGAGGATTGCGTTTTTTCTTTTTTTTTAATTCTGATCGAGGGTTGTTTTTCATTGACCTGATACAAATACCGACAGGATTTTCTTCTTTGTACAACATCATTGAGAACTTATATAAATAGATATTCTAAGGCAGGAAAATCAACAATGCTATAATAGAAAGTTGAAATAATTTTTCAAGATGGTTCTAATCAGAACGTTGACAATAAATGTTTTGTTTCAAAATGGATAAACTTGAGTTAATAGTCGGTGTATGTGAGAGTTGGCTGAAAATTTTCATATTATGATCTCATATTTGCTGTTTATGACTTCTTTCACAAAGGGGATCCAAGCAGTCCAACAACTATAAGAATATTTTTATTCACCTGCGGGACTCTATTAAAAATATATGAAATTTCGTTACATTTCATGAGATTATCATTGTCAGTCAATGAGATTTAAAACCAATCTTATATATATATATATATAAATATATATACACTCAGTCAGTGATAGTTTTTCCCGTTGGCATTTTCTTTGAGCCCATGTGGTGCACCCATACATTAGTATTGCTTTGAGGTTGAAAAAATTCTCGTATATCAGTTTTCACTGGTTTGGATGTTGGGACCATTTAGTAATTAATAATTATAAACACAATTAGCTCATACAGTAATTAAGGTTATGGTTGCAGTGTTTTCTTTTGCGAATTATTCGTTTCCCTATCGGAACACTAACTTCCACGTTGATTACGTGATCAATTTTACCATTTTCTCTTTAATAAAACAATCAAACGAAAGACTAATGAAAAGGCCACCCAATTAACCGGAGCCTGAACTTCTGTACTTACCTTTGAACTTATTCCTAGACTTCCAGAACGATGTTGTTAATCTGTAAACGGCCGATATGGAAGAACACCGAATACGACTTTCTATAAAACAACGCTAAGTCACAAGAATATTCGACTAAATCAATTGAGGCTGTCTAATCGATCCGTATAAGTAGAGTCCATGGTAAAGTCTGCTTAACCTCTGGAATAACGCTATATGATAGATAGATAGATAGATAGATAGATAGATAAGAATGTATTGTTTAAAATGTAGTTGATAAGCAAACTAATATAGATGGATTGAGTGATCCGTACAGGTTGGTACAAGTAGGTTTGTCGTAACGATATATATATATATATATATATATATATATATATATATATATATATATATATATATGTGTGTGTGTGTGTGTGTGTGTGTGTGTGTGTGTGTGTGCGTGTGTGTGTGTGTGTGTGTGCGTGTGTGTGTGTGTGTGTATTATTCATTTATTCCTTCACACATATATATGGATACGTGTGTATAAGCATATATACATATATACTTACTTGCTCATGTATATATATATATATATATATATATATATATATATATATATATATATATATATATATATATATATATATACAAATGTGCGTATGCGTGTGTCTGTGTGTCTCTGTATGTAGAGGTTGCTTTGTTGCTAGATAAGTTTAAACATGATGTCAAGACTTGTTGGGTTTTTTAATGCTAAAATCCGTTCAACATCTCTGGCCTCAGATTATATGCATAAAAAACATATCTTCATATTCATTGCAAATAAATAAACACCACATTATCAGAAGAAAATGGATTTAAACCATCCTTGGAAACATTACGCGTACTATCACTCCGTGTCAGTGTCTGAGAATAATGATGTTAATGTATATGATTAGACTAATAGGAATGCATATTTTGTACTGTTAATGTTATAATTGCTCTCAAAATGGTTCGACGTTTATTATAACGTCAGAAAAAATTGTAAAAAAATGACTTTTTAAAATTATTAAAGTCAGTATTCAAAAGACTTCACATGTTATAAGATAACGAACGAAATTTACCTGGTGTGTCAATGGTTCAAATATGTAATAATGCGAAGCCCACGCTTTATTTCTATTCCTCTTCAAAGGTAAATCTCCTGAACTGCACAGAACCAAATACGAGTATTTCTCATAAAGCAAAACAATTAAAAGCGTGAAGACCTATATATCGAATGCGAAACAGACAATTAGTAGTCAAACATTTAATTATCGAAATGATTACCCCCCTTAAACGGTACATTTATGGCACTGACAGACATCAGTTTCACACACACACAAAGGAAAAAACAAACAAAGGGACCAACAAAAGATTTTAAAAATATGCTATAAAACATTATTTACGACCAAATCACTCACTTTTATTCATTGAGAGTTTTATCTTAAATAATCTAATATCCCAATTAGTGGTTGTGAAAATATTTTCCTCTTCACTGTCGATCTCAAAAGTATAAATAATGATACAACGGTACATAATGGGAGGGGTGTTCATCGCCGTGTAATGGTTAAAGCGATGGACAGCGGAATCGTAATAAGAGTGTTCAAACTCCAGTTGCACTGTTCCGTTCACTTTCAGACGAATACCCTCGGCAAAGGTGTGAGCCTTCTTTTCCTCCCAGCGATGGTTTAAAAGTACCAATACCTTTCTTCTTAAAAGGATGGTTTTGGCATTAAAAAATCTAAAAGTGTTATATGCCATATGTTATACTGTAAAACTAAGAATTATGAAAAGTAAAGAAAACTATTACCTACAGCAATATTGGGCTATTTTCCAAATTACTAAAAAAAGTAAGACGCCTAAACGAACACTTAGTCACTCCGTATTAAAAGGTTAAACAGAAAGTATATCTCACAGGAATTAACTAAAAAAATGTAAAATCAATCAGACGCAACTTCATTAACTAAGGTGAATTAAGTAAATGATTGCAGTCGAATCTACGCATGAAAACAAAACAATAAAAAACATGTTTGTCTCCTGAATTCCGAGTAAAAATGTCATTTTAAAGAGATCTTGTCTTTTATTGGTCGCGTTCCGAAAAGCCTATTAAATCTGATAATTAGCTGATGTGTTAATACAAAAGAAAAATATGATGACTTTAGTTGGTATGGGTTTAAACATTGATTATTCATATATATATATATATATATATATATATATATATATATATATATATATATATATGAATTTATAAGGACAGCTTAACAAGGTTTGAGTTTCCTTCTAATTGCACTATATATATATATATATATATATATATATATATATATATATATATATATATATATATATATATATAGTGCAATTAGAAAGAAACTCAAACCTTGTTAAGCTTTCATTATAAATTTATTTCGGCGGAGAATATTATTGTACTCTCCGTCTCGTCAGATTACATTTTACATCTAAGACTTTAGGTTGTGGAACACCAAATGAGGAATTACAGTTCATATGTGTACGATAAAAAAGCTCTTGCATAGATTTATATGATATTCCCGATATATTCTATACACGAATAATCCACACCCACTGTTTTCGGACGCTAACTGGATATTACAAATATATATGTTTATATATATATATGTAAAGAGAGATAGAGAGATAGAGAGAGAGAGAGAGAGAGAGAGAGAGAGTGAACTATGGAATACCACATAGTTATAATTACTTCCAGGTTCACTCTGACCCTGAGATTTTTTTCTATTGAAGTCCCATCACTAGATCGAATCAATTTGTTTTATGAATATTAGTATTAAGTCGGAATACTAAAAAATGATACGGGGGGTGTCCTCGTAGTGTAATAGTTAAAGCTATGGACTGCGGAATCGTATTATGCGAGTTCGAACTTCAGTCGCGCTATTACGTTCACTTTCGGCAAATACCCTTGGGAAAGGTATGAACCCCCTAATCCTCCCGTCTATGGGTTAAATAGCATCACTACTGTTCTAGGAGAATAGCTTTGGCATTAAATAACCTACAAAGGTTGATATGCCATTAAACAAAGAAACCAACTAAAAATGATACAACTGTCGGTGTAATTATTTGTAATAGATAGGAATACTTCATGTCACGTAACTAATCTCTTAAGAAATAATTATAAAAAAGCTAGACACACATATGCAATGAATGTTGTTCCTTGAACCCCATACTTCAAATGACACAAAGACATGCTGTTGAAATTAAGCTGTTAATCTGAATGCCTTCTTTCTTATGCCGCCAAGCAATGATTAAAAAATATTCCTTATGAGGATATATGTAATAAAAGGTGTCGTGTGTCTATATCAGAAAGTGTTACTCAACCGCAGATTCATAACTTTACCAGCTGTAAATAAATATATTTATTCGATACAAGTATTTAAAAGTCGCCGTCATTATTTCGATTGCATCGTAGCATTTAATTTTGAATCAAGGTTAGTTTTGAATTAGTCCATCCAATAGAAATTTTGGTGCTTTTCTTTGTCTAGCGAGGATTATAGTTAACATTCAGCTTGGCACCATGGATTATTGTTACAAGTCCTCTCGGGTCGAAATATTATATCTTCAATTCCTCTGAAATTCAAATATTGTTGCCACCCTTCCCCAATGCTGCTGTTGCAAATATTATATCTCAGTCAATACAGGATTTGTTAGCCAATGGTCCGGGAGACCGGGGATCAATCCCAGGTCGAGTCATACTAAAGACTCAAAAAATGGTACTTGATCCCGCCTTGCTGAACACTGAGCACTATAAGGTAAGGATCAAGGGTAAAGTAGAGAAATCCAGGGAATGGAGTTGCGCTCTCCCCTACACCTGCGTGTAGTAGCTATAGAAAAGGGAGCCTTCGGATCACACTCAACTAAGATCGCCAACAACTTTACTTACTTAAGAGGTTAACAACGTGGTGAATTTCACTTTATATTCTGTTGTGTGGGGCGTGATGGGATTGATAGTCCAGTTTGTGGAGCATTGATGTAATATGGAATAATAAATTCAGCTTTGATAGGATTTTTAAAAAAATAAGACAGACACACTTTCTAAAAATAATGAACAGAGTTAAATAAAAGTGTTTGAAACAAATCTCAATACAGGAAAAATAAATAGAGGATTTTGGTAATGTGGTCAGTATAATAATTATAATGATTATGATTATAAGTACGTATATCTGGGATGGAGGTGTTGTGCAAATCAATATATAAAATCACCTCAGAACAACAAGGGAAAAATTACTAATAGTAGGTTGACTATCTAATTAGGTTCTAAATTTAATAGAAATTATTGTGAATACACACACAAACACACACACACACACACACACACACACACACACATATATATATATATATATATATATATATATATATATATATATATTTCAAATTAGAGTTTTTTATTATATATTTATTTCTGGTCTTTATGACCTTCAGCAGATGTTGTTCGTACAATGGTGCTTCAGCTATTATGTAAACTTTCCTAACTCGATTCCGGCTGGAAGTGACAAAAAATAAGCGTTATTCAATTCTTTATGAAATATCTTTATATAATAATGTTTAGATATTTCTCTTGTTTTATTTTAAATAATTTTTTACTTATAGTTTAAACTGCTATTCATTCTTTAAAATCGTTGAATATCGGAAGGTGTGCCTATTTAGTTGAGGTATTGTTTGAATAAGAAAACTAAATTCCTATGATTAAACTAAACATGGCCTTTGGAAATAATGCACGTATTCAATATTTAATTGTGATATTGTCCATGTATTTTGTTTATTAATATTAGCATTAAATTAACTATTTTTTTTTCTTTAGGGGACATATTGTAACCAACTTCTAGTAATTCTTTTTTATGTGGGAGAGTTACTTTTTCATTTTTTCCTAGTTAAGGTGATCGTGACGAGTAATGGATTCATATTGTAATAGAATTTGGATGTTTTTCTCTAAGGAACTTTATTTAATGATAAATAGTCAGTTGCAATCTTAATTATAGATTTATTACTTGTTGCACTTTTTAAAATCTTTTCTCCGTGTAATGTAGCATATATATTAGTTCCACCTTATTTCTAAGCCTAGTTTTAAGTTTTTTCCGATTTGTATTTTTATTTTTTCCCCTTTATCTTTCTAAAAGGGGCGTGTATTTATATATAGATGTGGACCTGTTTCATTTTTTGTAGAAACTATCTTTTTATTATGACTGGCTTTTTAGTTGTTTTTTTTTCTTTTTCTTTAGTTTAAAAAAAATTGCCTTTCTCTCAATGTTTCGACGTTGGAGTTAATTTGTAGATTATGCATGTTAAATATGTTTATTATCATTTGGATATAAAATCAGCAAAATTAAGAACTTATTTCTATGTCAACATTTTGTTATTAAGTCTCCATAGGAAAGTCGAAGGACCGTTGTATTAACTTGATCTGATGAAAGTTGTAACGACTATAAAAAATTATGGAAATACTAACTTGATGTTTTTTTTCGTCAAATCTATAAAAATATTTGTTCGCTCTTCATGTGATTTTCGGTATGTTTTTAATCGAAAACTAATTATATATCCGAAAGCTGTTGTCATTGTGCACTCAACGGAAATTCCAACCAACCTTGGATTACGACAAAATAAGTCTAAAACCTGGAATGTTTTCCTCAGATGATGTACAATTACATATATATATATATATATATATATATATATGTATATATATATATATATATATATATAGATATATACTAACAGTCAGAAGTATTTGGCCACCTCTAAAGATTTTCATTTCTATTCCTAAAAGTGTTATCTTTATTGAAACTAGTTAAGGACCACGATGTTTTTATTTCCTGTGCTGACTACGGATCTCCTCACAATAACTTTGACCTAAGTATAACCTGATATATTTTGAAAATTCATAAGAATATTATGTTCTTTAGAACTGAGCAAGAATAAAATATTTTCTGAAAGTTGAATTTTACTCCCAACTGAACTCACATTGCTATGATTACAAATTTACCATCAGATAATGCATCAACTGCAACAAATTATCAAAACATACATTTATACAACACCTACATACGATCAAGATTCGACACAAGGTCACTTTTTAGCTGATTTGAATGCAAAACTTTCTTTCTCCTAGACCAATAGACACACCAAAGTAAAAGAGCCCAGTCCACCCGATCAATTACCCATATCTGAAGAGAGAACGGTCGGATGCATACCTTCCTCATTATGTGAAATCTAAAGAGCCTTGTCCAGAATTTGTATACGGGTCACCCTAACGCCATAGGTCCCTCTTATGGATACATGTGTGAAAGATAAAAATTATTTCCCCACTTAAGAAAATTTGATATTGAAGAAAAACCATCTGTATAAATAAGGTTTATAAAAATAGGAACATATGCCTGAAATAGAAAATATACATTCAGGAACATGCTGATAATTTACGACAAAGAAAGCGTATTGATTTCTTAGTGTAGACATATTCTTTGATACTTACCACCTGATTGATTTAACGATGTACTTTACATATATTTGTACGGTTCAAAATTCATGAATCAATATTTTTTGTGTTTGCATCGTGCCACCTGATAAATTTCTCACGCCATGAATACGGTTGATTATCCACTTTTTCTTCTATTTCCGATTTAGTCATCTACATTAAACATTAAGTATTGTACATTCAAAGCACATTATTTGAGTATTTCAAGTTTTACATCTTCCTACCATAGTTACATCGAGCACTTCTGTATGTACTCTTATTATTTCCATTTTTTATCTTCGATTTTATATATATATATATATATATATATATATATATATATAACCCCTGTAGAGTTGAGTTCTCTTGCGAATGAAGTAACCGTGTTGCCATAAGCGTTTATTGCAAGGCTCTTCATATATTAATTGAGGTCTCGGTAGCCGTTAAACGGATGTATATAAACAATAGTAATTGTGATTCATAATCGTTTAAAATTTACTTCGCTGCTACTGGCTCCTCGTGGCTGAGTTTTAGAAGCTTGGATTGGCGTTTGAGTCAACCGGGTTTCGATCCGAGCTACGGGAAGCTAATATGTCTAGCCACACTGATGAGTTCTGATAGAACGAAACAGATCTGTCTGTGGATGACTATATATATAACGGATCCATGAATTATTGCAGCAATTTTCATATGTCTCACTAACGATACCGGTCATGTTAAAGTGTAGTAAAGCAAAAGTTCATCAAGCATAAATCTTCAAGTGTTAAATTTTTATACAGCTTTTGCTAAAACATCTTAATCATTTATAGATGATTAATTACTAATTTAAATTTTTAAAACAGGTTGCAGACTTTATGAACACAATATATATATATATACATATATATATATATCTTAGCTCATTGTTCTAACAGTTATATTTCTAATATATAACATTCTCATTTATAAATTATGATTATATTTTCTTTCAAATTTGTTTTCATTGTTTTCTGTTGTAACGGCTAGGCTTTTCCTCACTGAATGACCCATAAATAAGTAGTACGTCTTGCAAACGAATATCATATTAGGCGAGTCCTACGATAAAATCAATAAGATAAAAGAAAATCAAATCACCGATTAGTAAAGAAATTGCCTCTGCTAAAATTTCTAGACATTAATATGGTCTACCAGCAAATGACTACTTGAACCATGTGGTCTCACCAGAATCAGCCCAGAGGATTAAATAAACATTTTGCATTCTAATATTCAAATTGCTACAGTTTTGCCCATATATGATAATTTCCTTAGGAACCGGGATGTGATATCAATAACAGCACTATGACTCCTACGACTACTACAACTACTACTGCTATAATAATAATAATGATAATAATAATAACAATTTTTTTTTAATTCTAGAATCAGGTGTCATATAATTGTTAGGAAAAGATATAAAAATACCCAACTTAGTAGCTTGCGAAAAAAGTCTTCAGAAGTACTCGGTGAGGTCAAGGTTAGTAGTAAATGCCTTTTTTTTTTAAACAAAAAAAAAACGCACATTGATTTTCGGTTGCTTGTAAAATCTTTTGGTGAATTATTATGAAATATTATTTTGATTGAAGGGTATTTCTAATCAGCTAAACTATATGACAGGTTAAATCTCTCGAACCAACTGAAGATTTCTTTAAAATTACCGCGACAGATTTTAACATTTAGTAGTAGGTAGGATGGCTCGCTCCTCTTCCACTCCCCGACCCCCTAGAAAGACCACGCCAAATTCTAAGATGGAATATTCAGGTGTCATATAATTATTAGGAAAAGATAAAAAGCAACCCCCAACTTAGTAGTTTGCGAAAAAAGTCTTCAGAAGTACTCGGTGAGGTCAATGTTAGTAGTAAATTCCTCTTTATTTAAAAAAAAAAACAAAAAAAAACGCACATTGATTTTCGGTTACTTGTAAAATCTTTTGGTGATTTATGATGATATATTTTTTGATTGAAGGGTATTACTAATCAGCTAAACTATTTTGCAGCTGAAATCTCTTGAACTAACTGAAGATTTCTTTTATTTTACCTCGTTACTTTCAATATTACCCATCGACTTTCCCAATAGGCATTTTTTGCCCTGTATTTCACCGGTAAATCAGAAACCTTTTATGAAAAAAGAATATCAGCAGCCAATTTAGAACTAGTTTAAATATAAGACAGTAAATATAAACCATACATATGACACTAGAAAACCTAAAAGTTGATAAGTGTTTTTTTTTTGGGAAGTAAAACAAAGTACCACGCCAACGGACTTGAACAAGTTAAAAATCAGGGTAACGTATACTTCGCCCCCGCCTTTTTTTTGTGACTCGCAGTTCAGGAATAGACGCTATGATTGTTCTCGGTCACATCTGTGTCAGGCGCGCAGATTATAAACAAATCCTGGGTTTGGTATAGCCACAATATACCACCCATGATAAAAATGTCTAATCTCAATATTACAAAACGTTGGACCCAGGCAATAGGCTTGGGTGTCATGATCGCAGGTGCTCTCTCGATGGCCAACATGGGAGAGCCGAACGTCATCCTGTGAATGTTGGCAGTTCTCTTTTCAGGTATTTGAATAATGACATTAGCAAACACAACGATCAGAGACCAAAACGCAAAACATGGATTGGGAAGACAACAACTTGCACTACATTGCTTCTTTCAGATCAAACCTTTCACAGAGAGGCTATAGGAAAAGAATGATAGAGATTTGACAAGAATGTGCTAGTTTTCAGATAACAAGCAAAAGACATGCCGATCAAGTTAGAACAATAATAAAAAAGGCATGGTTTTTTGACCTTGAAATACTAGAATTACAGCAGAAAACACAGTAACAAGACAAGACAATACCAGTCATATCAAGTGACGCCAACCAAAACCAACATACCAGAAATGAACTGCCAGCTTTAGAAAATAAAAACGCCACACTACCAAGTGACCCTGATGAAAAACTATCACAAGAACAAAAGACAAATGTAGAAAATGTAAAGAGAATTATGTATAGTGAAAAGACTAAACTGACATCATTAAGAAACATAGAATGGAGAACACTTAAACATAAAAGAACACAATAAATCAAAAACTATCTTACATAACAACGAATAATATTACAGAGTTAAACGAACTAAAATATGCAGGGGCGAAATTAGTGTGTGAGAAAATTAGGATCCTTTCAATAAGCACGAAGAAACGGTCAATGAGAAATTCTACTGGAAACGCAGATAAAACATCTCCGAAAACAGGACAAAATGGTAAAACAGAAAGATCCTGGAATATGTGGGAACAGAATTGAAAAGACAACACGAGAAAAATAACAGTACAACTTGAGGAGATAAATCAGAAAGTTCTGGCGAAAGAAGGGAGATTAAAGAGATATCGACAAATGGTAAAACAATACAAATAAAACAGGGCATTCCAAAACAACGGAAGAAAATTCTACCAATAACTGGGAGGGCATGACACAAAAACGTACAAACAACCGGACGCCAAAGAGACCGAACGTTTTGAACGAAAATATGAAAACTAAAAAAGCATAGCGAAAAAGCTGAAAGGATAAATAATAATGACGACAGAACTAGAAGGACTCGAAGAAGGCGCTAAAGTGGACATACACATCGAACTACTCAAAAAGACACTAAAAGTAAATATAAAACTGGAAAACGCCAGGCCATGATGGAATACATGGATTCTGGTTCAAGAAATTCACCTACATTCACGACAGACTAGCACTAGAAATGAACAGATGCTTACAAGATACTCAAGTACCTAACTTGATGACCAAAGGAAAGACCACATTAATCCAAAAAAGTCCCAAACAAAGGAACTGCTCCAAACAATTTTACACCTATAACTTGCTTACCGGTGATATGGAAAATATTTATATCACAAATAAGGGATGAGATATACTACTCGCTAACAAGTCGCAGTTTGTTCCCTGAAGAACAGAAAGGATGCCACAAAAGATCCTGACGCACAGCAGTGTTACTCTACATAGCTCAACACATCCTAAGTGAAAGCAAAGCCAGGCGAAAAAACTTAGCTATGGCCTGGATTGACTACAAAAAGACATTTGACATGGTTCCGCATAGCTGGATAATAGAATGTCTCAAAATGTACAAAATATTGCATGAAGTTAAAATCTTCATCGAGAAAACCATGAAGACATGGAGAGTTGAACTGACAACAGGAGGAAAACGCTTAGCTGAAACAAAAATCCAAAGAGGTATTTTCCAAGGAGATGCATGATCACCCTTAATATTCATAACTGCAATGATGCCCCTTAACCGCGTACTTAGAGAATGCACTGCTGGATACAGACTTAGTAGATCGCAAGAAGAGATCAATCACCTAATGTACATGGATGACAATAAACTATTTCCAAAATATGAAAAAAAAAAAACTGGAAACTCTAATACCCGCAGTTAGAATGTACAGTGAAGACACAGGAATGGAATTTGGCATAGAAAAATGTCCCATGCTTGTAATGAAAACTGCATTCGACTGACAGAATAGAACTACCAAATCAAGACCAGATTAGAACGCTCGGTGAAAACGACACCTACAAATATTTGGGAATCTAGGAGGCTGACATCATCAAACAAATTCAAATGAAAGATAAATTCCAAAAAGAATATCCCAGAATAACTAGAAAACAACTCGAGACAAAACTCTCTAGTAGAAACCTCATCAAAAGAATAAATACTAGGACTTTACCGCTCGTTAGATACTCAGGACCCTTCCTCAAGTGGAACTAAGATGGACAAAAACAAATGGACCAAGGAAGTAGAAAACTAATGACCATGCACAAGTCATTACATTCCAGACACGACGTCGACAGACTATATGTATCAAGAAAAGAATGGGGAAGAGGTCTTGCCAGCATCGAAGACAGCGTTCAAGAATCGATACAACGACTCGAAGACTACATAGAAAAACACAAACGAGGGCTGATTACAGCCATTAGAAAGCACGCTGACAACACGATAGATAACAGAATGACAATAACTAGGAAACAAAAATGGGAAAAAAGCCCAAATCTATGGGCATTTTAAACGAATGATGAACACTATCTAACAGGAAAAAACGTGGACCTGGCTAAGAAAAGGAAACCTTAAGAGGGAAATAGAATCTCTCCTAATGGCTGCACAAAACAACATTATAAGAACCAATCACATCAAGGTGAGAATAGATAAGACTCAACAAAATAACAAATGTAGGCTATGCGGTGACAGAGAAGAAACCATCAATAACATAATAAGTGAATCCAGCAAATTAGCACAGAAAGAGAACAAGACTAGACACCACTGGGTGGGCAAGACGATCCTTGGAAATGTGCAAGAAATTTAAATTTGACCATACCAACAAATGGTATATGCACAACCCAGCACTTGTCCTGGAGAATGACACATAAACTCCAATGGAACTTTGACACACACACAGATCACCTCATCATTGCCAGAAGACCAGATCTTATAGTAATCAAAAAATAAAAAAGAATTTGAGAAATTGTCGACTTTGCTGTCCAGGCTGACCACAGAATAAAACTGAAAGAATGTCAAAAGAAGGACAAGTACCTTGACCTTTCTAGATAGTTGAAAAAGCTGTAGAACATGAAAATGACGATTGTACCAATTGTAATTGGTGCTTTTGGCACAATAACTACAGGATTATTAAAAGGCCTGGAGGACTTGGAAGTTGGCGGACGGGTAGAGACTATCCAAATGATAGCATTACTGAGAACGGCCAGTATACTGATAAGAGTCCTGGAGACTCGAGGAGATTTGCTGTCACTCCAACACCAGAGAGAAACCATCAGCAAAACCGATGGGAAAAACTCTCAAGGAGTAAATAATAATAATAATAATAATAATAATAATAAAAACTGAAAGAATGTGAAAAGAAGGATAAGTTCCTCGAACTTGCTAGGGAATTGAAAAGAGTATGGAACATGCTGGTGACAATTATACCAATTGTAATTGGTGTGTTTGGAACAGTAGCTAAAGGATTACTAAAGGAACGGGAGGACTTGGAAGTTGGCGGACGAGTGGAGACCATCCAAATTACTACATTATTGAGAACGGCCAGAATACTGAGAAAATTCTGGAGACTTGATGAGACTTGCTGTAACACAGACTCCAGTAAAAAACTATCGGCTAACGCTGATATGAAAGATTTTAATGAGTAAATAATAATTATATCGGCTAACGCTGAAGTGAAAAGCTCTAATGAGTGAATAATAATAATAATGTTGTATTGAATGGGGAATAGTTCGGACAGACACAAATAGAGTGAATCAACTACTGACATATATATCAACCAATAATATAACCGAATTAAATGAACTAATATACGCAGGAGAGAAAAGTGGAATCTCCTTAGAAAGCACGACAGAAAAATCAAAACCAGCATGGGAATTTCGACACGAAACTCAGATGAAAAATCAACGAAATCAGGCAAAAATGATAAAGCAAAAAAAAAAAAAAAATACGCTGGAATAATTAGGAACAGAAAAGAAAAGATAACACTGGAAAAACTTACAATACAACTTGAGGTAATAAACCAGAAAGTACTGGCGAAAGAAGGAAGATCAAAGAGATATCTACAAAGAGTAAAACAATACAGACAAAACAGGACATTCTAAAGCAATGAATGAAAATTCTATCAACAAGTGGGAGGAGATTGCAACAAAGGATGCCAACAACCAGATGTAAAAGAAACAAACCGATTTTGGACAAAAATATGGCAACCAAAAAAGCATAACGAAAAGGCTAAATGGATAAACAATATGACTAGAGAGCTAGAAGGACACGAAGAAGGCCCAAACGCTGAAATACACACCGGTTTATTCAAAGCGACACTTAAAAAGATATCAAACTTGAAAACACCAGGCCATGATGGAATACATGGTTTCTGGTTCAAGAAATCCACCTCCATTCACGACAGACTAGCACTAGAAATGAATAAATGCCTACGAACAGCACACGTACCCGAATGGATGACCAAAAAGGAAAGACCACAATTATACCAGAGGACCCAAACAAAAGAACCTCCCCAAACAATTACATGCCTATAACTTGCGTTGCAATGATGTGGAAAATATTAATATCACAAATAAAGGAAGAGATTTACAACTCGCTAACAAGCCGCGGTGAGTTCCCTGACGAATAGAAAAGATGCTGCAAAGGATCCAGAGGAACAGCTGAAATACTTTACACATATCAACATATTCTAAATGAGAGCAAAACCAGAAAGAAAAATCTAGCTATGGCCTAGATTGACTACAAAAAGACATATGGTATGATTCCGCATAGCTGGATAATAAAGAGCCCCAAAATGTACAAAATATAACATGAAGTCATGAACTTTATCGACAATACCATGAAAATATGGAGAGTGTAATTGAAAGCAGGATCAAGAAGTTAGCTGAAGCAAAGAGCCAAAGAGGTATTTTCCAAGGATATGTTCTATCACCCGTACTTTTAATAATTGCCATGATGCCACTTAACCACATGCTCAGAAAATGCGCAGCTGGATACAAACTAAGTAGATCGCAGGAAAAATCAATCACCTAATGTACATGGATGACATCAAACTATTTACAAAAAATGGAAAAGAACTGGAAACGCAAATACATGGCGTTAGAATATACAGTCAGGACATAGGAATGGAATTTGATATAAAAACCGTGCAATGCTATTATTGAAAAGTGGCAAATGACATCTAACTGACGGAATGGAACTACCAAATCAAGATAAGATTAGAAGGCTAGCAGAAAACGAAACCTACAAATACTTGGGTATCTTTGAGGCTGACACCCTCAAACAAGACGTGAAAGACAAAATTAAAAAAAGAATGTCTCAGGAGAAATATAAAACTACTCAAGACAAAGCTCTCTTGCAGAAACATTATCAATAGAATAAATACCTGGGCTGTAACACTCATTAGATATTGCGGGCCGTTTCTAAAGTGGACAAGAGACGAACTCAAACAAATGGACCAGAGAACAAGAAAACTAATGACAATGCATAAGGCATTGCATCTCAGAGACGACGTTGACAGACTATATGTATCTAGAAAAGAATGAGGAAGAGGACTTGACAGCATCGAAGACACCGTTGACGCATCGATACAACGACTCGAAGACTATATACAAAAACATGATGGAGGGATGATTACAGCCATCTGAAACGATAATGATAACACTATGGACAACAGAATGACAATATCTAGGAAACAAAAATGGGAAGAAAAGCTATTCTATGGTCGTTTTAAACCACTATAAATTCCATCTCACAAGATAATACCTGGACATGGCTAAGAAAAGGAAACTTTAAGAGAGAAACAGAATCTCTCCTAATAGCAGCGAAAAACAACGGCACAAGAACCAATCATATGAAAGCGAGAATAGATAAAATGCAGCAAAATATCATTGTAGATTATGCTGTGACATAGATTAAACCATCAATCACATTATAAGCGAATGCAGCAAATTAGCGCAGAAGGAATATAAGACTAGATACGATAGGGTCGGAAAGGTAATCCACTGGGAGATGTGCAAGAAATTGAAATTTGACCATACCAACAAATGGTATATTCACAACACAGCACCTGCCCTAGAAAATAACACACATAAACTCCTATGGGACTTTGACATACACACGGATCACTTAATCTTGGCCAGAAGACTCGACCTAATAATAGACAAAAATTGTAAAATTCTCGACTTTACTGTCCCAGCTGACCACAGAATAAAACTTCAAAAATATGAAAAGAAGGATAAGTACCTCGACCTTGCTAGTTTGAGAAATAAGATACAAAATAATAGGACACTGGACTTTAAAGAAGTTATATATTTTTTTTTAATATTTATTTTTATTAATTTATATTTTTTGTGACCTGCTGTTCATGAACTGTCACCATTACTGTTCTCGGTCACATCTGTGTCAGGTTCCCAGATTATGAACAACCCCTGGGTTTAATATAAACACAATATAACACCCATGTTAAAAATGTCCAATCACAATATTACACAACCTGGAACCCAGGAAACAGGCTTGGGTGTCATGATCGGCAGTTGCTCTCCTGATAGCCAACATGGGTGACCCGAACGTCATCCTGCGAATGCTGACAGATTTTTTTATGATACACGAATGACGACAAAAGAAACCCCAACGACCAGAGACCTAAACGCAAAACATGGACTAGGGAAGACCATCAACTTGCACTACATTGCTATTTTAGGAGCAACCCTTCACAAGGAGGATATCGATAAAGAATGATTGAGATCTGGCAAGAATATGCTAGTTTTCAGACAAGTCAAGTTTGACCAATAATGAAGAAAGGTTGATTTTCTGACATTGAAATACTAGAAATACATCAGAAAATAAATAATCAACAAGAAAATAATATATTACCTGACACATCAAGAATTGTCAAGCAAAAACAACCTAACAGAAACGAGCTGCCATCTTCGGAAAATGGAATCGCCACACAACCGATTAACGCACATACAAGCAACCCTAAAGAAACTCTATCCAAAGAATAAAAAATAAATCTATTAAATTTATTGAGTATTATGAACAGTAAAAGGGTTAATTTATCATCATTAAGAAAACATAGAATGGAGAACAGTTAAGACTGAAACGAATAAAATAAATCAAGTACTATCTAACATAACAAGAATAATATAACCGAATTAAATAAAGTAATCAATGCAGAGGCGAAATTAGTTTTTAAGAACATTGATATCCCCTTAAAAAGCACAAGAAAAATTAAAACCAGGATGGGAAATTCGAAATTCGACTGGAAATGCAGATAAAAAATCTCCGAACAGGCCAAAATGATAAAGCAAAAAGACGGTGGAATATGTTGAAACAAAAAGGAAAAGTCAACACGAAGAAAATAACAATACAGCTTGAGGAGATAAACGAGAAAAAAAAACTGGTGAAAGAAGGAAGATTAAAGGGATATTGACAAAGGGTAAAACAATACAGACAAAACTGGACATTCCAAAACAACGAAAGAAAATTCTACCAACATCAGGGAGGAGATGACGCAAAAACATACCAACAAGCGGATGCAAAGGAAATCGAACGATTTTGAAAAAAATATGGCAACCAAAAATAAAAAATAAGAAAAAAAAGAAAAACGGAAAAGCTAAATGGATAATCAATATGACGAAAGAATTAGAATCGCTCGAAGAAGGACCAAAAGCCGAAATACACATAGATTTATTCAAAGTGACATTAAAAATATATATCATCATCATCATGTCACGCTGGTAGCACGGATATCCCTGACCCACTCTCGCCACTCCTCCCTATCGTTCATCGCCCTAGGCAGGTCTTCAGGACAACATCCTGTATCCTCACACAGCTGCTGAATGTATGTTCGTGATGGTCGTCCTGCTTTTGCACGGCCATGAGTGGGGGTCCATAAGAGTACATATCTTAGGAGTTCGTCCCTGCTTCTCCAGCAGTGTCCTGCATGTCTGGTTCGTCTAACTTGAATAGTTTTCGTGATAGGAGGCAGGTTGGTGTTTTGTGGGGTGTTGCCGCCAGGACTTGTTCAAGATTGCAGTCAGCATTCTTGTGTAATTGCCGTCTAGCTTCTTCTCCAGCCGTTTTGTTAGCGTCCATGTAGTGCATCCATATAGCAGTATCGATGTGACCGCTGCCTGGAAGAAACTGCGTTTCATTTTATCGGTTAGGTCTGATTTCCATATAATCGATAGCCTATTGATAGCTGTCCATGCTTTCGTTAACCTCGTTTCGATGTCCTTTTCGGCTGATTCGACGCTGCTTCCTAGGTAAGTTAATTTGTCTACTAGTTTAAGAGGGGTTCCTTCTAGAGTGGAGATGTCCCCCGTTTGATTATAGCACATATATTCCGTTTTGTGTGCATTAACCTAGAAGCCTATGCTTGCTGCTGCTCGTTCCAAACTATGCAGTAGTGTTTCGGCTTGGTCAGGTGTATTTGCCAGTATCGCTATGTCATCGGCGTAGTCGGCGTCGGTAATTGTTGTTGCGGGGTACCTTCTGCTTCTTTTCTTCGTCAGTTCGAAGCCATTCTCTCTGATTTTGTCAATCGATGTTCTAAGTACGTAGTCTAGACAAATGATAAAGAGGTACGGAGCCAGTGTGTCCCCTTGTAGTACTCCTGCTACAATGTCGAAGTATTCTGTGTCTCCATCTGGTGATCGTACTTTTACTTTGGTGTTTCTATTGAGAATCATTATTGCTGCTACGGTTTCTTTAGGTATGCAGTACGCTAGTAGGATTTGTTCCATTTTTCCTCTGTGAATGGAATCGAAGGCCTTGGTAAAGTCGACAAATATTAATGTCGCTTGTAGGTTTTTGCCTATACACCTTCAAGGATTCTACGGATGGTTAATATTTGTGAGGTCGTGGATCTATTTCTTCGGAAGCCATCTTGGTTTTTCCTAAGTATGTTGTCGATTTTGGGTTCTATGAGGTTTCGTAGTAGGGCATTGTAGATTTGTAAGTGTTATGCCTCGGTAGTTTTTGGCTAAACCGAGGTCCCCCTTTTTAGGGAAGGGGAGTATGCATCCCTTCATCCATCTATCTATCGAATTTTGATTGTATACTGCGTTGCAGTGTCGGAGCAGTATGTCGTCGAATTTTCTGGTCTTCCATACTTCTGGGGGAATCTCGTCCAGCTCTGCTGCTTTCCTATTTTTAATTTTTCTGAGAACCGAGTCGAGTTCGTCTTGTGTGAACGGTCCTAGTTTAATGTCTAATTGTTTACTAATTATTCTGGTGATTGATTCATGTGTTTATTTCGGTTGGTTTCCTAGTAGGTTTTCGAAGTGCTGTTTCCAGTTTTATTCTTTCTTGTTGGTTTGCTGCTTTCAGTTTTGCTTTGGCTGTGTTCTTTCTTCTACTCACTTCGTTTATTGTTTGCCAGGCTATCCTAGATTGTCTATCTTCCACCGAGTCTCTAATCTTATCTATCTGATTTTGAATGTATTCTGTCTGTTCCTTTATATATATGCCTGCTAATTGATATTGTGCCGTTTTTAGTTTTAAGGCATTTGTGTTTGTTGGGTTTTTTCGATAGTTTTTGGAGGCTGTTTTCACTAGTGCACGTATTTCTCTCACAGCTAAAGTTTCCCATGGGACTCTATATTTAGTTTTGAGTTTTGTTGGAATGCATTTTGCTGCTACTTGGATGTGCACATTGACGAAAGTTTCATATTTGTCGTTAGGTGTACTTTTTTCCGTCTTTTCTTGTAGCGTTTCGAATCTGTTTCTTGATTCTAATACGTATTTATCTCTTATAACTCTGTTGTTCAAAAGGGCCCAGTCATAGTGTTTGGTGGTCGCTGTTCGTTTGGCGTTTTTTCGTAGGCTTAACCGTATTTTCGCCGTGACTATTCGGTGATCGGTGGACACACCCTCGAAAGAGGAGTATGCCTCGCAATTCATTGCACTATTTTTCCATTTCTTGTTTATAAGGACGTAGTCTATCTGAGCTTTAGTATTGTTCGCGTACGTGTATGTCCATAGTTTGCCCTCCCTTTTTTGGTAGTTTGTATTGAGGCATGCTAATCTATTTTCTATCATGAAATCTGTTAGATGTTGCCCATTCCTGTTTGACTTGTTGTGGAGGCTGTATTTGTTGTTTCCGTTTTTCCCGATTTGGGCATTCATGTCTCCGCCAATGACTAACATGTTGTGTTTCGGGATGCTACGCACTAATGAGGATAGCTCATCGTAGAAGGTGACTAGTTCAGTTTCTTCACTAACATTGGTAGGGCTGTAGCAGGAGATGATTGTTGCTATGGTGTTACCGTTAAAAGTAGCTGCCATTTTCTCAATGCTATTTAGCGTTTTTAATGCTCTCGGTCCTATAAACAATCCTACCTCTCCTACTGCGGCGTTGCAGAGTTTTTCCATGCGGATACAGTGACGAGCGACCATCCATTGCCAGTTTCGTGATATTTGATATCTTCGGTGTGCGTGCATCTGTGTTCTTGTATGCATATTATGTCAATCTTATGTTCTACCGCCGATGCGATTAGCTCTGGTAGTTGTCCTATTCTATTTAAGGTTCTTACGTTAAATGTTGCTATTTGTAGTGTTTGCTTGCATTTTAGTAGTTTTTGTCGTTTGAGCTCTGCAGCTGATTTTTCGAACACTGAGGCCAGGGCTCCAACCCCAGGAGGACGCGCCCCTTTTTTACCCGCACGAAGAGTGATGCGGTTTGTGTATGTGGTTTGAGTGTGGGTCATGGTTATCTTTCGATGGCTGTTTTAGTCTCTTCTGTAGAAGCCACTCTTATAGAAGAGCAGCATTAGTTCCCCGATCGAACTAACGATCCTGAGCGTAAAGTCGTCAAACTCACGTCCAGGACCTGCTTAGTTATTGAGTTTGGTTGTCCATGGGTTTATTCAAATACCTTTCCGTACATCATACTGCTTCCCATGTGTACGTAAAAAAAATTCTTAGAGGGTAACAGTAGTTTAAAAGAAAAAGTAAAAGCCTAAAGCTGCCAAAGCTACCCACCCACAAAAAAAGAGAAAGAAAAAATGATGAAATTAGTATCCCTCCCCACCCCTTACTCGGACAGTAGACCGTCTTTAAACATACCTAAAATTCAGTAGTAAATAAACGCTAAAAGCAAGAGGAATGATTTGAACTCACGTGCCAACAGAGGAAAAATGTTTCAATATTGGTCAGTATGTCTTTAAGTCCAATCAATTTAAAATGCTGAATTTTACAAAATGGTATGCTGTATTTTTGTACGTAAAATTATGCTTAAACTGTGCGTTTTAAATGTAAAGACACGCTTACTATTAACCCAAATTGAATATATGACTCTGTCCAAATGTCAGCGAACACGGCAAAACGTTTTTGAATCTATTCTAAAAGTTAAAAATTCTTTTCTTCTAAACTACTGTTAGACCTCTAGGTCTAACAGTAGTTTAGAAGAAAAACTAAAAGCCTACAACACCCAATGCTACCACAAAAAAAAAAAAAAATTGTCATTTGTAAAAGCTCTATAAAAGCTCCTCGGCTCCCAACGGGAGTATAGAAGAAAAACTAAAAAGCCTAGGAAAATGTCCCAATACCGCCAAGGAAAAAAAAAATCAGTACCAGTGAAAGTCTGACGAAAGTACCTTAATCTTGGACTTTAACTAAGTTAAAACTTAAGAAAACTTAAATCAAAATTAAAAATATATATAAAACTGAAAAATGCCAGGCCATGATGGAATACATAGTTTCTGGTTCAAGAAATTTACCTACATTTACGAAAGACTAGTACTAGAAATAAACAAATGCTTTTAATAGCATAAGTACCTGACTGGATGACCAAAGTAAAGACCACATTGATCCAAAAGGACCCGCTCGAAACAACTACAGACTCATAACCTGCCTATCGATGATGTGGAAAATATTAACAGCACAATTAAGGGAGTAGATTTAATATTTGCTAACAATCCATGGGTTTGTCCTGGGGAGGAGCAGGAAATTAGCTGTAAAGGATCCAGGAGCACTAAAGAATCATTTACATAGATCAACACGTCTTAAATAAGAACAAGACAAGACGGAAACATCGAGCTATGGCCTGGATTGATTACAAAAAGGCATATGACACGATTCCATAAAGCTAGACAATAAACTGCCTCAAAATGTCCAAAATATCACATGAAGTCATGAACTTCATCGAGAAGACCATGGAAACTAGGATTGTGGAATTCACAACAGAAGGAAAAAGCTTAGCTGAAGAGGTGTATTTCAAGGAGATACACTATCACCGTTACTATTCATAATTGCCATGATGCCACTTAACCACATACTCATGAAATGCACAGCCGGATACAAACATAGTTGATCACAAGAAAAGATCTATCACTAATGTGCATGGATGACATGAAACCTTTTGCAAAAAATGAAAAAGAACTGGAAACTCTAATACATGGCGTTAGAATATACAATCCGGACATAGGAATGGAATTTGATATAAAAGCCGTGCAATGCTATTATTGAAAAGTGGCAAATGACATCTAACTGACGGAATGGAACTACCAAGTAAAGACAAGATTAGAACGCTCAGTGAATAGGAAACCTACACAAACTTTGGCATCTTGGACGTTGACACCATAAAACAAGTCTCATTTAAAATGTTACGAAGAAAATGTGTTTACAAATCATATTTGTATAAGGATGATTTGGCATTAAATAATCTACAATGCTTGATATATCATAGGGCCCAATTAACCAAGCTTAACCTTTCAAGAAAATGAAAAGCATAAAAATATCAGTTACTTTTTTAACAGATCACTCAATTCAAACCAGAAAAATAAAGCTATTGTTGATTAAAAAGAATAATAGAACTTGTCATGCAGAGGATTCGGCATTTTCAGCTCGTCATGGAAGGGAATAAAAAATGATAATAAAAACTCTGCACAAATCCTAGGATCTTGCAAGAAAGCGGGAAAAGAACAGCAAAATAAGAAATTGATGATAATAGCAGTTGAAGTGGTTGGATTGGAACGGTCTCAAAAGTTCTACAAAAGCAACGAACTGTAGCTCAGAAGAAGGAACAATACTATCGAAACTACTGCACAGTGGAAATCTGTTAGGATTCTTATAAGAATCCTGAAACTAGAGGAAATTTGCTTTCACTTAGACACCAGTGAAGAATCACCAGTAAAAATTCTCGCAGAAAATTTGCTCAAAGTGAAAGTAAAGTGACTACTGGAACATATCTACATAGCAACACAGAAGAAATCTACGGGAACAAACCAATTCGCTCCTAATAACACTTTTGAACAATGCCAAAATAACAAATTAGGAAATAGCTTTAGCAGACTAGACTCTAGAGAATTTCAAGTACATGCTATTTCGGGAAAGATGAAATAATCTGTCATAAAATGAGGGAATAAGGCCAACAGGCATATAAGGATTACAAAAGCGGTTATGGCCAGGTGTAAAAAGGAATCAACTGTTGTATGAACTAGCGTCAGTAATTTGATCCTTGACACGAATGGTAAATGCAGAGACGAGAACATTTTCTGGAAAATGAAACTCATGAGATTCTCTCGGATTTGAAGAGTAAAACATCACACGATTCTAGAGAGAAGACCGGGCTTTGTTTAACGTCACAAGGAGACAAGTTCTTTAAATTAGTAGACTTGGCTATTCCAGCAGACAAGGGAATAATAGAAAAATATATAGATAAATAAATAAACATGGCTGCATATATACCAGACACAATAAAATATGCGAGCGTATAAATGTTCGCGTCGTTTGTTTTCGCAACAAAAAACTGAATTGGTTGCGATTACAGCAACGAAGAAGATACCGCTCAGAGATGTGACACAAGGCATCATCATGAACTAAGATGGTGGCCGATGATGGAAGAGAGATAGGGAGACAAATGAAAGAACAGAACATTAAAATTAAAGAAATAAAAGTAAGTCCAAGTCAGAGTAAGAGTAAATGCTATCTAATCAAAGTCTTACACTTAATAACCAAAATCACAGTCAGTGGTTGTAAAAAAATTTCATCAACAGTTGTCACTTTTATGAATATCTAAAAGACTGTATTCATAAATAGTAAAGAGAATTTAAAAAATGTTTAATAGCAATAATGCTCAATCATTCAGTAAAAAATGTCGACAGAATGTAACTAACGATGAAATTAACTTTAAAAATTGTAAAAAATCATTCAGTCAAAACTTTAATAACGACAGCTAATAAACTAAATGATTGAAGTGTAGTTGACACATGACAGCAAAGAAAAAAATACGCGATATACAGATTCTGTTATTTAAATAGCTTCCATTCGATTACTTAAGTATCAAGCATTTTATTAAAATCCGTTAATTAGGCAACTTTGGATATTAAAAAGAATACACTTTTAGAAAATTCACGTTTCTAACTGAAATCCGATACATTTTTAATTACTTAAACTTTACTTTTTTAAAATGTCATCATTAGTGTGTGTGGGGGGGGGAGAGGCGCGCATGTGGTCATGTGTTTAAATATTAATTTTATTAATCAAAGCAAATCCCTCTTCGAAATGGAAATAATTCAATCGAGAGTAATAACATCAGTATCAGCACATCTGTCAACTCCTGCTCATCAATATATATATATATATGTATATATATATATGGGGGTGTGATCATGGGTGTGTGTGTTTATCCGTTTTTGTTTTTATTTTCTTTTGTTTTAATTTGTATTTAACAAAGCAAGGAAGAAGATGAAAAATACCATTCAATATTATTTAAGATTAGATTATTACGTTAGGCTTGTTTTTAACGTTTTTCCCGTCCCCATTCAGACTTCATCTAAGGCATGAAATATCTGGTTGGATTTCGTTGGGAGAGTTATTTTTCTTAGGAGCTTTGAGAGGGCACGTCGCAGTCTTTAGAATTTATAACATAATTTATGATATTACACCAGTTCCATCTTCAGAGATTATAAATAAATAGGATGATATAATAATTTTCTGCTGGTTAGATTAGCAAAACAAAAATACCTCTCGGCAGTAAGAAAAAATTAGCCAAACACGCCTCATCAATTTTTCCTTGGATATAAAAATATTTGCATTTCTCAATGATGAACCAGTTCGGGATTGAAAAGTCAGCATATCGGAAAAATCCTCAACTCACATCGTATTTATCAGAACTGAGAAGATCCCTTCCTTAACCGGATAAGATTTTCATAACCATAAATAAAATCACCTGGGAAATGTTCAAACGAGAACTGCAAAAAAATATCACATGCGACTTTTCATGCAATAAGGCAAATGTCAGTATGAAATACAATTCCAGCAACCAATAACCTATGACGTTAAAGTATTAAATTTACAGATATATATCTAGATACCCAAAAGCTAACCAATGTTGACGATATTTCATTAAAAGTAACAGCTTAACAGAAGCAGAAGTAGATAATACAAATGAACCGGTTAGCGCTGATATCCAACGGAACAAACAGTAGCATATGAAACGAACGCAGCTAATAATGATGCAAATAACATATGAAAACAATCAAGCAATAGTTGTATGAAAGCTACATCAACAGAAAACAACAGCAGATAACTGGATTGTTAATTTGGAATAGAAAACCCAGACTATGCAGAAAATAGGATTAGAATCGACAAAACCAAATATAATCAGAGAACCTGCTAAAGTAATAAATACTCATATGAAAGATAGAGCACATCCAAAAAATTACCAAAACAACCAAATACAGACCAAGGTGTCAGACGATCCATTAGAAGAAATTCTGCTATACTTAAAATCAATTATTACGCTTTAAATAAAATAATATATGTGATTGCTACAGAGAAAAGCACAATAACAATAACACATGAATAAAATAGCTTTAGCGACCCAAATAGAAATTATATATACGAAACAAAACTGAGGAAGACAAAGGAGAAATACTAATAATCGATGAAACGAGTAAGAGTGTCAAAGTTAAAATTGGGAAAGCAAGAAATATTTTTTAGAAAATAAGTGATAGCCACGATTGATAAGACCCAAATAATAAAGGACACGTTGAAGGAAAAAATCTGACTAAAGGTACAGCGTATCTGTAGATTCTTCAGAGGTAACAAAATATTTTAAGACAACCCAAAAATGCCTACCGAGAGAAAAAAAAGAATATAAAAGAAAGAATAAAAGTAAAGGAAATGATTGAATACTGAAATCATTTTAGAGTAATACATGGTGCGGTATGAAGTAATATAATAGGAAAACAATAAATGATATCACAGAGACGATTAAACGCACTTATAAATAGGATTCCTCTAGAATAGATAAAATTATATAAATTTGGCTTTACAACATATTATCTACACATCAATTAATAACAATAATAATATTTTCTGAAACCATTTAAGAACTTAAAAATACCTAATTGGCTCAGACAAAGAGTAAAATATCTACTACCAAAAAACAAAAGATACAACTAATACATAAACAAATGCCAACTAATCACATATCTTTTCATAGATATAAAATGAAAATATACATTCTAAAGGAGAAGGAGATAATAACAAATTCATGGAATGTAAACGAGCTCTTCCAATTAGAACAGATTGGATGTAAAAAAAGAATCATATGGGGGCAAAGATCAGTTCCTTTTAAACAAGATAACCATCGAGAATTGTGGAATCAAACTGAAAAATCTGTGTTTGGATTGATTGTCAACAAAAGAAAAATGTTAGATTACCCATCGAAAGCATTCAAAAAGCTCTGGTTGTAAGGGTGAATTTTTGTATGTGCAAAAGACATATTTAAAATAGGAACTCGCTAGTAAAGTATAAAAATCACTCTAGATATGAACACAGAAATAAGGGATTTAGAACAGAATACAATCTCTATATGTTAATGAATTGATGAAGCAAATTATCAATCATATGATAAGTTTAAGAAAAGTTGAAAAATTATTCTTCAAGAAAATAAGAGCCATATTAAGAACAGAAATGGATGCAAAAAAATTATAGTAGCCATATTAAGAACAGAAATGGATGCAAAAAAATTATAGTAACTAATACACTGGTAATAACTGTAATGACTTACAGTTTTAACATCATCAACTGGATGTTAGCAAGGATAAAAAAAATGTATAATAAAGGTAGGAAATTAATAACCTGAACCAGGATGTATCACATAAAAGAAGATATAGAACGTCTTTACCTTAAGAGAGAAAATGGTGGAAGAAAATTAATCCAACAGAAATTGACCTTCAAAATAACCAGTATAGGATTAATAGATACTTAGACACGATTATTTAGACACTATCACTAATTGAATGCTACTGTTAGTAAACACACTCAAAAATCAGAAAATGATGCTCAGTTAGTCAAGAAAAAATAAATGAGCAAATCGATTAAGCATCACACCAAAAGAAACAGGCATAAAAATAAAGCCATTGAGGAAGCAAAAAAAAAAACAAAGACAAAAAAAGCAAAAACACAAAAATTAAATGAATAAAGATGTGCTTTATAGGGAGCATATGCTAACAGAAGTAGAAACTCTGATATATTAAAAAAGACCAATCGATGGCTGAAAAGAGCTGGACTGAAGTGGACGACAGCGGGCTTAATAATAGCAGAACAGAACCAAAGTCTAAAAACTAGAAACGAATCAGGTTTAATGTGTAGATTATGCAAACAAAAAAGTGAATCAATTGACCACAGATACAAATAGAATATACAGAAATGCCTGATGAAATAGCGAATTAAATCCATTTGAAAGCGTGTAAATATTATGGAATATTGGGTTTTGAAAAATAGTATGAACACCAACCGCAAGCAATAACAGATTCAACTAGAGCTACTATATACTAGGACGTTGCAATCGAAACTAAATAACAAATAAAATCATCAGGCCAAATATAGTGGTTAAGGAATATAAAGGAAAAAAAACTGACTTACAAATTATCTGTCAGTACCAACAGATAATAACTTATCTGACAAAGAATATTAGAGAATAAGTCGATACAATAATGTGGAAATAGAAATTGAGAAAATGTGACTCCTTAAAACTACGTCGGTGCCAGTATTAGCAAGAGTTATAGGTATGATCAAAAAAGGGACAGATAAACACATTAAGATGATCCTGATTGCCCCAGTATATGAAATGCAACAAAAATTGCACTTTACTGAAATACTCATCTCCTCCGGAAATAAATATCAACGTGACTGAAAAAAGAGACAGCCGAAAACTTTAATCCATTTAATCACTACCATAATTTACTCTAGGTCTATAGTAAAAGCCCGGGGATAGATTACTTGAAACCTAAAATACAAGAGAAGCAAGAATAGATAAGACGCAACAAAATAGCAAATGTTGGTTATGTGGTGATAGAGACGAAACAATTAATAACATAATAAGCGAATGCCGCAAATTAGCACAGAAAGAGTATAAGACTAGACACGACCGGGTGAGCAAAGCATCCACTAGGAATTGTTCAAGAAATTTAGACTTGACCTACGAACAAATTGTATATGCACAACCCAACATCTCTCAAAGAAAATTACACATACAAACTCCTCAGGGATTTAGACATCCAAACGGATCGCCTAATCTCGGCCAGACGACCAGACTTTATAATAGTCAACAAAAAAAAAAACGAGAACTTGTTAAATTTTGCCTTTTGCTGCGCCATCTGAACACAGAGTAAAATTAAAAGAAAATGAAAAGAAAGATAAATATCTCGACCTTGCTAGTGAATTGACGAAACTGTGGAACATGATAATGACGATTTTATCAATTGTAATTTATGCTTTTCGAACAGTCTCCAAAATATTAATAAAAACACTTGTTGACTTGGAAATAAGAGGACGACTGGAGACCATTCAAACTACTGTATTATTGAGATTGGTCACATAACCGAGAAGTGTCCTGGAGACTTGAGGAGACTTGCTGTCACTCAAACTTCAATGAAAGACCAGCAGCTAGCGCTGACGTGAAAAACTCTCATGGATAGGTAGTAATAATAATAGTTCTCTAGTATGAAAGCGACGGCAATACCAATGGTGATCTTTAAAAGTTTGGAAATTAAACTGAAGGAACATGAAATTAGCGGAAACCCCCGAACGTTTAAAGGATAAGCTTAGTTTCTTTATTTAACGCTAAAGCCATTATTTTCAAAATAGCAGTGGTACTGTGTAATCAACTGTTGTTGGGATTAGAGTGTTTCATACCTTTCCTATGCGCATTAGTCCAAAAGTAAATGTAACAGCGTGACTGAAGATGGAACTCACTAAGATCTCAGTGTCCAACACTTCTCTTCTCAACAGTGAATATCCCCTTTCAAGATTAAGAAGAATTATTAGAAGTGTCCGACAGACCTTAGGTAAATTTATGTCATTCACATTCAGGTGAATAACCACTAATTAGAGCTGATGTGAAAAGAAGTTGAAATTATAGAATGGCGTGGATTAAGGTAAAAAACTATAACACAATTGGGTGATCCATGGGAAATTTAGCGAGCGATTTAAATTAGACTTTATTAAATATTATATGTACAAACTAGAATCCGTCCTAGAGGTTGACACACGAAGAAATTATCGGGGACTTTGAAATACAAACGCATCTACTTATTCGGGTCAGAAGATCTGACCGAATGATACTCAGCAAATAAAGAGAACATGCCGAATCGTGTATTTTGCTGTCCCAGCCGATCACAGAGTGAAAATCAATGAAAATTAAATGGGAGATAAGTACTTATACCTTGCCAAAAAACTAAAAGAGCTATCAAATATAAAAGTGACGGTGATATCAATTCTAATTGGTGCGCTCGAAACAATCCACAGAATCTTAGAAAATAGACTGGAAGGTAAAGAAATCAGAAGACAAGCAGACAACATCAAGCATTATTGTGATCGGCCAGTATACGGAGACTAAAGGAGACTTACACTCTCTCAGACTCTAGTGAAAGATCATTAACTAACACTGCTTAAAAAAACTCGATAGAACTAATATACTAATTATAATATTTAATGCCAATAAGATGTAAATATTTACTGGCATTAACAGGTGTCTGAAGGAGTCTGTACAAATGAGTTTTAAACATTCTATTTAATTACGGACATGATAGTACCGGATTTTAATTTCGAACGTTAATTACAGCTAAGGGAAGCGAAATATCTTTTTCATTCACAATTTTTTATGTACTGTGTTAATCCTTTACTCTCAAAAACGATTCGCAAGAAACATTAAAATATTAACATTTCTAAATTTATTGGAATCGTTTCAATTTTTCTCAAAAGAAGGGAAATGAATGAAACAGATAGTCTCTTTATATATGCTTTCGAAATATGCATAGTTAATAACATTAACAGGTGTTTGAGGGATTCTTTGGAGGAACAAAACTTGTCAGTGGAAAATAGTCATCTCTGTAAGGAATCAGAAAACGGATAAAAATTTACATGGGAAATGAAGATAAACTACATAAAGAAGCTGTGGCATTAAGGGAAACTAGTAAGGAAGTTAAAACGCACAGGTAACCACCAAAATAAAAACTTTCAAAAAGACAAACGCACAAAAGTTTTACAATGCAACTGGAAGAAATTAATCAAAAGATAGAAACCAAACAGATCGTTCCAAAATACGCAAAGAAAATTCTATCAATAAGTTAGTGACGAAGGCACAAGGATAAATCAACAACCGGAATCAAAAGAAATAAATAATTTTTGACTCAAATATGGTTAAAGAAAAGACAATGAAATATTTTGAAGGGATTAATAACAAGAAAAAGGAATTTAAAAAACTTGGAAAAGCCATCGAGGGAAATATACAACTGGGCTTGCTAAGAGCAACATTCGAGAAATTTTTTTAAAAAATTGTGAAACGATAGGCGACCATGCCATGCATGGAATTTGGTTGAGAAAATCACTTCCATTCTCCAAAGACTGACCTTCAACTGAGTAAATACTTACCAAAAACAAGTGTGCCTGAATGGATGACATAAGGAAAACTACACGGATTGAAAAGACCCCCCACAAAAATAAAAAAAATGGCCAATACAGCAATTATAGACCAATAAAATGTCCACCTATGATGTGAAAAATCTTGACTGCACAAATAAGAGAAAAAATCTATTACTTGCTCATATACCAGGAAGTTTTCCCAGAGGAAAAATTGTCAATGGGGAACAAATGGAACAGTGACCTACTATACATAGGCAAGTACATCCTCAAGGAAGCCTAATCGAGGCGGAAAAATGTAGCCATGGCATAGGTTGACAACAAAATGCCAATGAAAGAGTTCCACACAATTTGATAATTGAGTGTATGAAAATGCACAAGATGTCCTGCAAAACAATAAATTTAATCTCGAACGCCATAGGAAAATGGATAGTGGAGTTGTCAACTGCAGGACGGACTTCAGCAGAGGAAAACATCCTAAGAATTATCCTCGAGGGAAGCCCAATTTCGCCGATGCTATTTGTTATAAAAGCGATAGCACTAAACTACGAATTTATAAAATGTATGGAGGATACAAATTTATCAAATCATAATAAAAGATTATTCCTTTTCTGTACATAACGATATAAAAATGGTATTTGACTAAAACAAAAAAGAAATACAAACCCTTATCCTAACAATACGAACATACAGCCAGGATATTGGAATGGAATTTGGAATTGAAAAATTTACCGTAAGGAAAAGTGGAAAAGACAAATAGCGGATGAATTAGAACTAAAAATCATGAAAGCATTTGAATAAATTGGAAAAACAGACAATAACTAATAACTTGATATATTTCAAGCAGACACAATCGAACAAATACAGTTGAATAAATAAAAATTAAAAAAAGATTATTGCAGAAAGAAAGCAAAATTCTCAAAAACAAACTCTACAGCAGAAGTCTCATCAAATGGCTAAACACCTGGGTAGTCCCTTTTATAAGTTACTTAGGTTCATTCTTAAATCAGACAAGGGAGGGACACATCTATATGGACAAAAAAAAAGAAACAAATTTGATGATGATACAGTCGGCTTTATATCAGATACATGACATAGACTAATAGTGTCAAGTAGAAAGAAGAGGGCTGGATGACCAATCATTCTGAAGGAAAAATCGACAAGACACAATAGAATAGCTAGTGTATAGTACAGGGAGAAAAGGATGAAACGATTAGCCTCATAGAAAGCGAATCAGAAAGCTTGCACTGAAGGAGTACGAAATTACGCTCGACTCTGATTGTAAGGTGATCAACTGAGAATTGTGCAAAAGACTGAAGTGACGGTACGAACAAATGGTAACTGCGCAAAACAGAGTCCGTCCTAAAAAATAAGACTCATAAAATTATCTGGAATTTATACAAACGGATTACCTAACACCAGCCAGAAGAACAGACCTACTGCAAATTAATAAATAAAAGAGGAATTTTAGTCTCCAGGGTTTTGCTGTCTCAGTGGACTAATGAAGAAATATAAAAGAAGAAATATATGAAATAAATTGAAACTTTGGACCTTGTCGTTGGGCTAAAATGCTCTGTAATGTTGATAAAAATCATTGTTGGTGTACTTGAAACGGTGTAAAGAGTTTTAGAAAGAGATTGGAACACCTGGAAACTAGCGGTAGACTCAAAACCACCAAGACTGTAGAAATGAAACCCACCAAAGTACTCAGAAGAGTCTGGGAGACGTGAAGAGTCTTGTAAGTTAGAGTCCAGTGAAAGACCATCAGCAGTCACAGGTGTGAAAATCTCACCAAGACGAAAATTATTCTTAATAAGAACACAGGGATCAACAAATTTACAAAATCAGGAAGAAGAATTATTATTTTATATTCCTGGATAATATCAAAATATTTGCCAAAGATGGTAAAGAGCTGCAAACCCTGATATAATAGGAATATTAAGCCAATACATAGAATGAAATTTAGGGTTGAAAAATGTTCTATGTGCAAACTGAAAAATGGGAAAAAAAGTTACAATGTTAGGAGTCAACTTCCAAATCAGGAAAGCCTTAAAAACATTTGGAATGAAAGAAAATGAAGTATTTTAGAATATTGCAAGCGGACACGACCAAACAAAAATAGATGAAAGAAGAAATAAAAGAGTTCCTCAGAACTCCTCAAAATCTCCTCAAATGGATGAACGCCTGGATATTCCCAATTGTAAGCTATTCTGGACAATTTTTAAAATAGCAAGATGGAGGAACTCAGAAAAATGAACCATTGGATCAGAGAATTAGTGTCAATGCACGAGGCTTACCATACTAAAGAGGCATAGACATATTATATGTATCAAGAAAAGAAGTAAGAACATATTGGGCGAGCATTAAAGGCTGCATAGATGTATCAAGACAAGGTTTGAGGAAAAAATTTAAAAGAGCAAAGAAAGAATCAGCCAGTATCAAGAATAGGATGAGAACTAATAGGAAAAACTACAAAAACGAGGCATGGGAATAGAAAGCAATTGTATTGATATTCCATGTGACAAACACGCCAGATTATACACGAAAAGACATAGACGTTTCTAAGAAAGGAAACATCAAGAAAAAGAACCTCTTCTAATGTCAGGGCAAACTATGCCATAAGGATAAATTAAATTGATTACATATAACGAAATTCTTATTACGTACAGTATTCGGATTATTGGCTTCATCTTTATTGCTATACCAACAACGTCTCGGCCAATATGTCCTTCGTCTTTTTTCAGGTGTTTCATGTCAAACTCGTGAGTCCACAGAGAATCTCGAACCAAAACCATTATTTGAACCACAGAGGTAGATAGTTTCATTTCTCTTAACCATGACCGGGCACAAGTGTTTAATAATAGTAAGTTTTCTTTTGCTATTCCTATCGGTTGTAGGCATTGAACCTGCAACCTCCACCAGGGACATATGTCTCAGTGGATAAGCCATTTGGTTGGGAAGTGCTTCTGAGTGAAAAATTGTTTAGGTCAAAAAACAAGATCAATTACTGTTTAATGAGAAAAAAAAACAACACTTGTCCCGTACACTTGTAACTTCGTTGATTTTGCCGCTCTGGTGGACGATCGGAAGGAAATATATAATGTTAAAATATTAATTAGTTCTTGGACCCTTCCGGAGGATTACAAAAAAAAACCAAACAAACGGTGGATTGATACTAATTTTAGCTGGTGCGCTTGGAACGTCCTTAAAATCGTGGAATAATGACAGGTGGAATTAGAAACTAGAAACCATCTAAGATACAGCATTTTTAAGATAAACTAGAATAATGAGAAGTGTCTTAAAGAACTGAGGGGACTTGCTCTCATTCAGACTTCAGGGAATAACAAGAGCAAACAATTTTGTAAGAAATTTTCAAGAAATGAACTAATTACTATAATTCTGCTATTCCAGTTTATCAAAATGCACTTAAAAGAATCGCTGAAAAGTATCTGAACCTCATGAGAAATAGAAGAATATGAATATTTAAGAATTTTCAGATGATTTTATTGAACCAAGATCTGTTCCCAAATGCTTAACAAGGAAACCAGAATTTGGTTTGGTTTGGCTTAATGGCATATCAGCCATTGTAGGTTATTAAATGCCAAACCCAGTTTATTCATATATATTAGATAAATATAATTTTTAGACAAGTCAGCAAAGTTAAATTGTTCCAATTATTGCAATGTATATAAAGGCCTAATGAGTTGAGTGTTCTCTAATGTTCCAGGAGACCAAGGTTCAATCCTAGGTCGAGTCATACCAAAGATTCAAAAATTGTACTTGATGCCGTCTTGTTTGACACTCAAGATTATACAGTAAGCATCAAGGGTAAAGTGGAGCAATTCAGAGAAAGAGTAGCGCCCTCCTCTACACCTTGTTGTAGTAGCTATTGAAAAAGGAACCATTGAGTCACCCTCAAATAAGGCCACCAACTTTACTTTAACTTTTATTGCTGTGTATCACGAACATCAGTCATTTGTTTATACACAGTTATATGATCAAACAGTTCTATTTTAAATAATTCATTTTACCATGAGGTTAAATTAAATACTTCATGTATATTTTTACATATCACAAAAAGTTCAATTAAGCACCTGTCATTTATTTACACACAGTTACATGATCAAACAGTTCTTTTTCAAGCAATTCAATTCGGTATAAATCATTTGTTTGCATTCACTATAAATATCAAACGGTTTTACTTGACCAATAGATGGTGCTATTATTCCGAGTCAGAGTGAACCTGGGATCAATGTTAATGAAGGGGTACCCTGCATTCCCTAAAGCTCCATCTTTACTGGAACTGCACAATCAGATGGTTTAATGTCATTACCGGGGCACTCGTCGGGGGAGTTTACCCCATCTGCAGAGATGCAGCCAGTGTATTTTACAGTCCCAGATGACTGGCTTGACGAAACTGACATATATGATTTTTTTAGAAAGAATCAAAAACATCATGACAGTTGCACCATTGAAATAAAGTTGAATAAAGAAGAGCATTATAGAATATGTAATGGATTTGCTGTCACTTTATTTTAAGATAAGACATCGGATATTATTGGTATGACAATTCAGTGATGAGAGAAATTATAAGACATGATATGTACGTAGAAGAGGGAGGGAAGATTTCTGATTGGGTGAAAGATTTTTGGAACGACGAGAAATGTTGTGGAGAAATTTAATTAAAGTGACAAGATTAACGCTTGGAACGAGATCTTATGAACAGAATGTTGATTTAATGTGTTGGAAAAGAAAGTGGAAATGTTTGGCACGGTGTAAGTTGGGCCAATAAGCAGTGAGCATAAATATTCCAACCGAGGCACAATAATGATAAGATGTAGTAATTGTTCAACAATAATTAACGTAAATGTGTGTGCTTATATATATATATATATATATATATATATATATATATATATATACAATTGCTAATTATTGAGAGTGGGCATATGTAAGGAATGAAAGTATGTTTGCATCTACCTATCTAGTTATGAATGTGTGCATCTGTGTATATAAAGACTGATTATACCACTATATATTTACACACACACATATATATAAACACACACACACACACATACACACTCACATATATAAACACAGACGCACTCACACACACACATAAACACACACACACACACACGTATATACATATATATATATGTTCTTTATCTAACTTTTTCTATTTTCCTCACTGTCTCTCATCGTGTCTCTGTATATGAATATACAGATATTTACACACATATGCACACGAATACACAGCTCTCTCTCTCTCTCTCTATATATATATATATATATATAAATATTGAGAGACACAGAAAGACAGAGGGAAGCATATAAAGAAAAGAAGAGAGTTTTCATTTCCAATGTGTGACCAGTTATCTTTTTTTCATTGCTGTATATCCTACCTATGGACATTAATGGTATGTTCCATTCCTCATGAATACATTGGACTCTATTGTGAGTGGAGGTAATTATGCTGAATTTTTCTGACGGTGGCAATTACTCGGTCGAAGATGTCTGACGTGGGTGCCGGGAAAGTCCATCATTCACGCCATGCGTATGACTTCTCCTTGAGCGTCAGGGGGCCGTCCTTCCGGGCCCTAACTCTTCTTAGAGGGACTTGGTTAATAACCTGGCGCCTGGGGTCCCCATTCTTAGAGGAATGCCGACTAGGCCTTTTGCATTTTTGGAGCCACCAGGCGCGTCTGGGCTATGGCTCTCCACATACACCCACCTTGTAAAGGCCTTCCGCCATACATGTCCTGTTGGTACGATGAATACAAATTATTCTGACTAAATTGTCACTGCTTGGTGTGGGTACATTCTTCACACTACTGGCGAGTATTGTATTTTGTTAATGTAATATAGATTTTTATTTCATTTCCAACCTCCGTTTTGGTTATTTCTCCTACAGTAACTTTTTTGGCGACGAAAGATTTGGCCGAAATCAAATGTTCACTTGTACCACTTTTTGGCGAACAAGGATTTCGACGGAATAGAACACACGTAAACGTTCACGAATACGATGTTATACGAACGAAGATATCGGCAAACCTCACATAAAAATTCACCAGGGCTACATTGGCGAAGGAAATTCAAAGAATTACCAAAGCCACAAATCATTTTTGGCTACAAGGATTTTCTAAGGATTATGTGGATATTAACCAAGTTTTCCGAGATACGACATTCCGAAAAATACGGGATATTATTCCAACTACAAAGAACTGTAAACGTAACAAAAGGTACAGGAAATCGGTAATAATCTTTTTTGATTTACAAAAATCATATATTGTTGAGAGGTTTACTCTATATAAAAGTTTTACGTCGGAAGTTTTGTTGTGGGAAGATTTAAAGTGTTTTAGAGAGACAGTTGTGGCAAAAAAATAATATACTTTAGAGAAAAGTTAGTTCATGTTAAGTACAAGATGAAGAATTTTGAAATATTGAAACAAGTTGAATAATGGAAAAATTATGAACAACGTTTTCAAAAATTCGAAGAATCTTTGTAGAACAACAACAGAAAATGTTAACAAGTAACAAGACCGAAGAATCGGGTGTTTTTTTCACTGGATGCAATCGTAAATACGATTGCTGATTTTAATCATATACCAGAAGAGGAGGGAACTTTTTCTTTATATTTCCGTAAAAACGAAGACCTTTACAAAACAGACTGTGCAAAGTGGTCCGACAACAAAAAGGTCAGTCTTGAGCTTAGGAAACTAGGCCCTGGCGAACATACAAAGTTCATAAATTACATATTCCTGAAATAACTAGTGATCTTACGTTTAAAAAAACGGTCAGTTTGCTTTCTGAAGTGTTCAGCCCAACGACGTCAATGTTCTATGAAAGATGGAAATGCATGAACTTAATAAAAAAAGCAAGATAAAGATTTTACAATATTTGCTCGTATTGTCAACGATCAGTTTTAGATGTTCAAACTGGTAGAATTAAGCTCCGACAATTTTAAATGTATCATATTTGCTCAAGGTATTGTGTCGACAAAAGACATTGAAATCGGGTGGAGAGTTTTAAACAAACCTGACAATGAATACAATCTGACTTTGCAAAACCTAGCCGAGGATTGTCAGAGGTTAATAGATGTTTCACCTGACGCTAAATATACCAAAGCAAGCGGCGTGTAGCACATTAAAAAGTGCGTTAAGAAAACAGAGTTAAGAAAAATATACTCCTAACCACTGTTATGCATGTGGAGAACTACATTTTTGTAATGATTCTTCCAAGAATTCCAAAGAAAGTTTTCGTTGCGAAAAAAGACACAAGAAAACTCACTGAAGAGAAAACTTTTTAAAAATCGAGTGAATAATAACGTTAAAGTGACAAATGTAGATAAATCTGCCGTTCGAAATATGAGGATATTTGTGCATGTAAAATCCTTACCAAAAATATTAAATTACAATTGGGTGGCAGGTCCGATTTAAGCATAATAAATGTATATACATGGCAAAACAATAGGAAAACTGGAATTAATGGTTACCAAGAAAATGGCTCACGGTGTTACAGGTCAGAAAATAAAATTCGAAGGGAAATTTATAACAAATATGACGTTGAACAAGATTATGCTAAAATTAAGACTGCTTGTAATGAAAAATACAAATAAATTATTCGAAACGGACTGGATGGAGCAGTTAAATTATGGAACAGTTCAATCAATTCGTTTTGTCAAGAAATAAAAGGTTTCGCCAACGAAGGAGCAAATTTAAAGAAAAGATTAAAAATTAAATTGTCAGAGATACTTTTGGTTTGTTTTCGCAGTTTCAATAAAATGAAAGCTAAATTCGAGCTAAGGTAAAATGTACAACTGATTTTCATAAAGAAAAGGAATGTACACTTTGCAGAGTTAAACAGGTCAATGACAAACTTGACAGCTTGACAGACTCGAGAAAATGGGTGTTTTATTTAAAGTTGATGTCGTCATTGTGCTTTACCAACGGTATATATAAAGACAAAAATCTAAATAGATATGTGTCAGCACGGATTTCTGCACGGGCTAAAACGATGCCATCAAAAGTTTATATTACCCGCTTCCAGGCCCGGAAGAGTTTTTTGTGCAACTTAGCGGGGGTCAGATTTTTTCAAAAATTGAATTAATGAATGCATATCGCAAGATTGAAGTGGACGAAGAATGTTCCAAATTACTTACGATAAACAGACGTCGAGAAATGTTTGAATTCAGTCAATTGGCTTTTGGGATGAATGTCGCCCCAGTTGTTTTTCTGAAAGAAATGGATTCGATACATGGTCGACTTGACTTTGAAGTCGCTTATCAAGACGATATTTTGGTGAAAAGTGAAAACCCAAAAGAACACAAGACAAATTTTGTTGAGGATTTCAGAAGGTTTCAGGACGATGGATTCCATTTGAAAGAAGAAAAATGCGAATTTCTTTATGAATAAAATCATATATTTGGGATGAGAAATTAATAAAAATAGCAGGAAACCAGATCCAACACAAGCCAGTGCTTTAAAAGACATGATTGTTCCTGAAAATGTCAGATCCCTACAACATCTGCTGGCTTTGGCAAATTATTTGTGTCAAACATGCAAGCTTCCTTAGATAAAGTATGAAAAATACGCTAAATGGGTTTGGACGACGAAGTGCCCAGAAGATTTAAAAAATAAAAGGAATTCTAGGGTCGGACTTGTTTTTAATACATTACGATCCAAAAAGTAATTGTAGAAATATATGCTAGCTCATTCGGAATAAGAGCCTGTATTATGCATAAATTCAAAGACGGCTCGATAAAACCAATTGCACATGTATCCATGACGCTTCTCCGAGTCGAAAATAATATTTCTGTGACAGAAAGAGAGTTTACGGGTTGCGTTTACCTTTAAGAAATTACATAGATTCCTCCACGAAAGAAGGTTTACGTCACAAACGGAGCATAAACCGTTGCTACCTATTTCTGGGTCCAAAAATGGCCTACCGGCCCGTACAGCAAATAAGTTGCAGCAAATGGGGAAATATCTTATTGAATTATGATTTCCGGATAGAATTCTTGCCATCTAGTGAATTGTGTCATGCGGACAGATTGTCTAGATCTGTCCCCAAAAATAGAGAAAATTAGGAAGACATGGTCATTGTTTCTCTACAAGCGGAAATAGATGTTAAGAAAAGACTACGCACTCTTGTGTGGGAAATCCCCTCGCCGTTGGAAGAAATTTAAAAAAAAAAAGCTCTGGATGACAATTTTATTGTGAAAATGAAGAAAAACTAAAAGGTTGGAGTTTAACTGAATCCGAAGTATATTCAATTTGCCATGACGTTTTCATGTACAGTGAAAGAGTGCTGATATATCTATCACAACAGAAACGTATTCTGTAAAAAAATTCCACTCAGGGCATCCTGGTATATACAGAATGAAAATCTTAATGAGAACTTATGTGTACTGGCGTAGAATGGATAGACTTCAAAAATTTGGTAAAATCATGCAAAGGCAGCTAAGGCACCGCCAATAAAGTTAAATCCATGCTTAGAAACAGACCGCCGATGTTCATGTCTGCATATTCACTTTACTTGTCCACTTAATAGTTCATATTATTTGATTGTTGAAGATAGTTTTTCCAAGTGACAAGAAAAGATGCAAGAAACCAACTATGGGAGAAGTAATTAGGTTTCTACACGAACTGTTCACGAGGTTCGGGGTTCCAGATTTCATTGCTTCGGACAATGCCATCCAATTTACATAAAAATAATTCAAGTTTTTTTGTAAATTTTTTGTGGTGGACCACTTAACAATTGCCTTTTACCACCAGAGAAGCAAAAGCTAACCAAAACGGTTCTTGGATACCTTCAAGAGGGCCGTAAAAAGTGCAACCGTTGGTCTATGGAGGAAGTATTGCAACAGTTTCTAGACGTGTATCAGCTTATACCAAACAAAAATGGACCTTTGGCCATGACTCTGACAGAAAATATGTTTGCGCAGAAAATAAGATCAGTCTTTCACAAGCTGATACCCATTAAAAAAAAGTTGAACATAAGGTTAAAAAAAAATGGAAATAAATTTTATGAAGTGGGTGAAAAGGTTTTTTGCTGAATCTATCAGTTGGGAAAAAGATTTTTGGAAGTTGTAACTATCGTCAAAGAATCGGTAGGATGATATATTGAGTAAAAAGACCGAAAATGGTTCACAAAGGCACCTGAATTAAACAAAAAAGTAGGCACATTGATGAATAGAACTATATTCCGGTGGATTTTGAGCCTTTGGAAGTTCTTTTCGACGCATTTGATGTGCCCGTTCTTTGGAAAGCTCGTGAGACAAAAATACAAAAAAACGAAAAAACAATGTAAGAGGAAAAGAAAGATTACAGAGAGCCTCGAGATTAACCCGAAAAAGAAAAATATATTGATTCTCTGCTGAGTAAATATAAAAAGAGGAGTGTCAAATACCCTACCTATAAACATTAATGGGTATGTCCCATTCCGCAAAAATAAGTTGGACTCGAGTGTAAGGTAGATAATTAAAGTTAGTCGGTGGTTACTCGGTCAAGACTGCCTGACGTGGGTACCGGGGAAGCCCAGCATTCTCGGGCACGTGGATGACTCTCCTTGAGCCTCAGGGGCCGTCCTCCATGATCTGATCCTCCTTGGAGGGACTTGCTTTATAGCCTGGAACTCAGTGCACCACTTTTAAGAGAAATGCCGACGGGGCCAGAGGCAGTTTTGGGAATAACGGGCTTGTCTGGGCTACGGCTCCCCTCCCAGACACACCTTAAAAACGTCCTTGTTCCATTCTCGTCTGCTTGATAGGACGCACAACAAATACCAATCATGCAGACTAAGCAGTCATCATTAGTAGTAGTATATTCTTTATGCCGCTGGCAAGTATTGTATTTTGTTAATGTTATAAAGAATTCTATTTAATTTCCAACTTCCATTTCGGTTATTTCTCTTTTAGTAACTTCGTTATGTTCCAAAATTGCATATGATTGCATTTTATATATTTATGAGAGTGTTTGCCAAAAGTCAGAGAGACCAAGGTTCAATCCCAGGTCGAATCATACCAAAGACTCTAAAAATGGTACTTGATGCCACTTTGCTTAACACTCAACATTAAAAGGCAATGATCAATGGTAAAGGGGAGTAATCCAGGGAAAGGTTTGGCGCCCTCCCCTACACTTCGGTGTAGTATTGAAAAGGGAGCCTTAGGGTTACCCTCGACTAAGTTCGCCGACTTTACCTATATATATATATATATATATAGCGTGTGAGTGTGTGTGTGTGTACATGTGTGTGTGTGTATGTGCGTGTGTGTCTCTTTTTTCTCCATGCATTTCTTTTGCATCGAAGTTGTTAATCTATACATTTGTAATGACTGAGAAACTGCTTAAAAGAAATGCCCTTTTATTTTGTCAGAAAGATCCGTTTTTCACATGATCGATAACCTTCCAATAGCAACCCACGATATCTCTCTGTGTATGTTAACATCATTCTCAGTAGATGAGGTATTGTTACCAAGGACTGTGAACTGGTCAACAGATTTCAGAAGACTTAATCTGGAATTGGCTCTTTCTTGTTTCAAACACATGAAGCCTGTTTTATTTGCATTCACGTAGATCCAGATACGTTTTAATTCTTCCCCAAGGCTATGAAGCTTGGATTCGGCTTGAGCAAGTCTATTTGTAAAAAAAACGCTTAATCTTCTGCATTTATTCTGTTTGTCATTATATCTGCGCGTTCTTGTTTGCTTCTTGTAATTCAACTGAATCCATTTTCTTTTATTAGATCTATTGACGTGTTTAGTTCGTAATCTAGACAGACAATGAACATCTATACTGCAAGTGTATCTCATTGTGACAATGTGGAAAATGTCGGTGTCAACATCAAGTGAGCGAACCATAGATAAATTTATAATGGAACAAGACAAAAGTCCTACGTTCTCTCTTGAACAAATCCAGGAAGCAACACCGCTCAAAACAGCAGGTGTACGACTACTTAATTCCCATCTCACAAACCATCCAAGTACAACGAACAAGACGTGCTGGGCACAGCTGTCAAAGTAATAATTTACTAAGCTTTTTGCTTAGATCTGGCTCACAGCCATATAAATGGGGCACCCAATGAGACTGCTGTCAAAGTAAGGACAAACACTTTTACGATGTTTTCTAATGAACACATCTACGCTCCCGTGTTGTCTAACCAGCTAGGACTCAAATACATTTCCTCAGTAGAGGCTGACTTGGTATTATGGTTATCATCGTATAGAATTGGTACAGAGATCCGAGTTCTAATTTTGGACTCAGCTCTTTGCATTTCACATAGCACTAATAACTTTGGGCAAAGTGTTTATCGCATTCATTTTATGTGACATCTTGCCAGTGACGGAGGAGCTGGTAAATACATAAATCAACTCATTTTGTACATTGGATGTAGTCTAGTAGACCTGCCAGGAGCGATGGACGAAAACGAAAGGGAACTTATTGGTATTATCACAAATTGATAATATATATATATATATATATATATATATATATATTATTATATCATTATGTCTAAGTAATTCACTGACTCTCTCGTTCTCTGTCACTCTTTACGTATACACTGATCGCTACACCAACACACACACACACACACACAGACACACACACAGACACACACACAGACACACACACACACACATATATATATATATATATATATATGTGAGTATTTTTGGTCTAGTTAAACCGGAGTTGGGAGTAGTTCCACAGAACAAGAAATTATTCATGAATAAATATTTAAAATTTTCCTGGTAAAGAGCTCAATGTACCTATAATACAGAGCAATAAATTCTTTAAGAAAAAACAACGAAACCGGTCACATAGGATTATAAATTTATTTCCATCCTGTTACGCATTTTTGAAATTTCCAAAAACACGAAAAAAAAATAACAGTACTTCTTCAGATCTTTTTGATAAGTCCTGTTAATTTTTTTTCGTGTTTTTGGAAATTTCAAAAATGCGTAACAGGATGGAAATAAATTTATAATCCGATGTGACCGGTTTCGTTGTTTTTTCTTAAAGAAAGTATATATATATATATATATATATATATATATATATATGCAAAGAAAATGAGACAGACCATCGAAAGTTAAAATTTCCGTGATGATTTTATTCACTCAAGTTTATTTTAGATTTTCATTTGTCCAATAAACGAGATGCATGTGATTGTTTTTTTTGTTTTTTTTTGGATTCATTGTTTAATGGCATATCAACCTTGATGTGTTGTTTAGTGCCAAATCCATTCTTTTAGAAAGACAGTTGTGGTACTATTTAGCTCATGGTTTGGGTAATAAGGAGTTTATCATTTTTCTTAATGTATTTGTGAATGTAATAGAGCGAGTGGAGTTCGAACCCCTTACTAGCATTGCCCAGTCCACCACGTTTGCCACTGCATTATTAGGACTCTATTTAGATACATGTGTCTTCAAAGGTTCTGTATTCTTGTGGTTCTAACGCAAATATGTGCATGGATTTTATTTATGTTTACATCAACATAGCCACTAATCGGGTCTGAAGTTTTGAGATGCTTCACAAATCAACCCTGGGTAGTTCACGACTTATATTGGAGCAAAAGTAATCAAAGCCTCGTTACCATACTCATAGTGTTCGATGCCTATGCTTTTTATGTGTCAATAGCTTAATACGGATGTATCAAGCATCTTGCAAATTCAGAATACGGCTGTTTTTTAAATACTTATGAGATGATACACTGAAGAAAAGATCGAAATAAAGACACTCTTTCAAATGCATTGTTGTTTTGATATGAACTTATTAATGACAGCTCTTTGTTATTTTGTAGGATATTCAATTTCTTCGGTGATGTCCTCCTAGTGTAATCATTAAAGCGCTGAACTGTATAATCGAAGTAAGCATGTTCAAAACCCAGTCACCTAATTACGTTCACTTTAAAACAAATACCCCGGGAAAAGTATGAACCCTTCTATCATCTCAGCTATGAGTTAAATAAAAACTATAGTGTTCTTCTAGAAGGTTGATTGGCTGTTTAAACAAAAAAAGAAAAAATCAGCATGCACTAGTTTCGAAACACATAACGTACTCATGACACTCGCAACGATTTAAAAGTTTCATTTGGGGTTGGCTAATCTTATGAAATGAAAATCCTTTTGGGGTTTATTTAATACCCATATGAAGAAATTGCATAGTTTAACAAAACGATTCCAAACTATTTCTATTTTATTATTGCGTTCATCATTATCATCATGATGATCAAAGCCTACCGACATTAAGGATTCTTTTGACTCTCCCTTGCCATCCATCCCATTCAGTTCATCGCTCTTAGTAAGCCATCCAGACGTCATCCAATGTCCGCACAAGGCTACTGGATATGAATTTTAAAATATCAACCAACATTATTTTCTCTTTCGTCTAGGCTTTATAAGTTTTCGTGAGAGACCATTCGATATACCCTACAAAGCGTCAGAACCGGCGAAAGGAATTGGACATTACGGGGTTAAAATATAATTTTTTTTCTTTATTCCCGAACAATATGGAAAGAAAGAAAAACAGTGAGTCTCTGGTGAGTGCATGTATATATCATATTATACAAAATTTTTTCGGAGATATATTGGATAGAGTGAATGAGATATATAAGGTATTACTTATCATTTTTTACCAGGATGAATACGAATTATGCCGGTCATTTCAAACAGATATATTCTTATCACCGAGTGGGAGACATGTTAGCTTGAAGACGCATAGAAGAAATTAATGTTATTTTTCCTGGAGTGAATGGGTCAAAATTCGCTTTACCGGGGTTCGAAAACTAATGGTGAAAATAGAGGATTTTCTGCCTTTTTAAATGTTTCTGTCCTGTTTCTTTGACAACAGCGTTTAAAATATTTTTTTAAAGACCCTCTTCCAGCTGCCCCGTGAATATCTGTTAACTGGAAATGATGTTGTCCTTCCATTTCTCTCACATGTTAAGAGAGGAAGAGAGACAGAAGTATAATTGCAGACGTGGGAGAATGACCAAACTTAGTGGTCTTTGGCATATAACTTTAGTAGTAATCGTTTATTTATATTGACGTCTCTTACTTGTGATGCCCCCACTCCTGGCAAAAGTATAATACTGCCAATTATTTTTATAATTCATGTACGCCCTTCCAGTCACTATTTTGTAATATACCAATACACACACACACACACACACACACACACACACACACACACACACACACACACACATGTATATATATATACATATATATATATATATATGTGTGTGTGTGTGTGTGTGTGAGAGAGAGAGAGAGAGAGAGCGAAAGAGAGAGACAGAGAGACAGAGGTACTAAGAGTCTCTCTCTATATATTTAATGCCTCCTGCGGACTCACGTACACACTTGTATATATGAATATAATTTTTCTCTATTTATCTACCCTTGAATTTATCAACGCCGATTTCCATTATAATTGAATTGATTAAGTCAACTAGCTTTTTCATGTTTATTTTTGTAAAGTCTCCTTTAATATCAAATCATCTGTCTATATATATATATATATATATATATACAAACTATGACCCCACCTTGTTTTATATACTCATTTCAAATCTCATTTTTCATTCTATGTTCGCCTTATTTGTCGCTATCTCATATCTTATCTAATCTTGTATTAGACCAAATACATCAAATAATCTCAGTCTGAGCTTTAACACCCCATTCAAATATTTATTCTTTCATATCGACACACTCGATTGATTGTTTCTGACGAGACACTCAGCAACAGAATTATTTCACCTTTAGTACTCTTCTGTAGACACGTTGCCAATTTTATCTGCCCAGTTATAATATTTAAGGAAGGTATGTAGCTCATACAAAGAAGAGGACTGTTAAGAAAATGTGTTTGTCCTAAAAATTCTGATTACTTAAATGTAGGTTGGTGCTGATGATGTAGTCATGTGGAGAGAGTCATTTTCTCCGTAAATTCCCTAAGCGTTCTGTGACCATTTTAGTTTCGTATGGAAAATAGAGTTTTCTGATATCTCAGACATTTCCTTTAATAAGAAAGAAAGAAAGAAAGGAAGAAAGAAAATATAAGAAATCTTTATTCAAGGCAGAATTAGTCAACTTACTGAGTGCAATTTTACAGAAGACTCGTGGGAAATTTGTCCGAGTGACATCCTCAATACCGCGTGGTTTTAAATTCAGAGCGCCTTTTTTCGAACTGTTTGCCGAGCAAGACGAGAGATCACAGTCAATTCTAATCTTTTCCACGTTCCTGGGGGCTAGGAGGATAAACATCGATTCCCGCCTTTTCTAAGGATATTTGCGCGAAGTAAACACGATTAGGTTCAACCGGAATTAAAAATATATTATATTAGGAGCATTAATGCATATACTTATATATGCAAATTGTTCTTATAGAGCCTGCTTATATATGTAAATGCATAAGCAATATTACTGAACTTAGTTTAATTAGATTAAGCATGAACCAAAGTCTTATAGTGTATCCTGACAATTATTTTGGCATATGTAGCAAGTGGTTGTAATAAAAATGGGAAGACTTATACAGAGGGTATATAGAATTGTAATACAAAAATGAGGAACGTTTACAGATTATTATCATATATCATTTTTTAATTCTAAGACCTAATTATTTCCTTCCTTGCAAGTTTTTCATTCCACGTCAAAGTGATCTGAGAGATACTAAGTCTCTACTGTTATATAGTGCTCTACCAGTAACCCTGTAATCTTAGCACTGCTGAAGTTCAATAATCTACATACTTTCTTCGATCATTAACTTATCCAGTATTTTTTCAGTTTATTGGTGACCGTTCCAAGAACTTCAGCTACGATTTATATCACTGGCTGCTATAAGTTACTATAATTTGTCTGCTCTTTAGCACGATTCATGAATTGGTCGAGTATTTCGCATTCACCCTATGGCCGCTGGAACGTCAAAATCCATAAGATTACGACAATTTTCTTCGGAATTAGTACTTAATTAGTTACGTTGCCTAACCTACACGGCAACATCTCGAACATCAATTGGTTTTACACTCCTCAAATACAAGATGGGCTCGTTGCTGCAAATACTAAAATGTATTATCATAATTAATTATCCTCCCTAAGATTATAACTGCACTAGTCTGCTGGCCTAGAGTTACTGTCCGAATTTTATGCAAAGTCAGAGAGAACTTTATGCGTCTAATTTTAGATTATTTTAAATAGATTCTGGTTTGTATATATATTCTTTGTTAGTAACGTCAAGTATCAGCATTTTGTACAATTTCCAGGAGATGAACTTCATCATCCCATCAGGAAAAGTATATTTTGTGCTATTTTTTGTATTCCTTTCTAGAGTGCGTAACCGTTTCATATTATCATTCTCGCTCTATGTGGGGTTTCCACGGCAGTTCTAACAGGTGGATGTTCATTCAAAATTGAGTGACTTTAAGTTTCACTTCTTTCGGTCTCTTTTAAGAATATTGGTTTATCTTAACACTCCTGTTGTCTGGATGATTTATATCCCTCCCTTGATCTCTGTTTCTAGCAGTTTCTTCTGCATATTTAAGAAACCGTTCTAATGACAGAAACTGCAATTTGTATAAACATCACGTATCACAGAATTTTCAGTTATCTTGCATGATCCAAGTATGTGTCTTTTGGTTGCTTTTTTTATGTGTGCTGATTTGACAAATTTCTTCTTGAAAATTAAAACATGTCTGTATTGGGTGTTCAACTGGCTGCTGGGATTATACTGAGTGTCACAAGAACACTTCTTAACATTCTGTCCAATGTAAATACTGTTATCCGGATGGTCTTGATTCTTTCTCTGATTTCCAATCCCTCCAATCTTTCCCCAAACCATTTTGGATTATTCCAAGCGTGCTTGTAACAATTAGTATACGGTTATTCGCATGTTCCGCGTTTTTTTTTAGTTCTTTAGCAAGGTCAAAGTATTTGTCTATCTTTTTTTCTTTCATTTATTTTTATTCTGTGCTTTCCTGGACAGTAGGTTATCCTTTATTTTTTTAATCAACCTAAGGTATGGTCTTTTAGATGGGATTAGGCAATTCTTTTGTATTTTAAAGTCACTAGGGATTTTATTCGACTCAATCTCTGGGAGAAATATTGCTTTTTTCTAAAAGCATCTGAGAGAATAATCGAACTTTAATTTATTGAATAATTTCCTGTAGATCACCTTTCCCATCCTGTCTTGTCTCGTCTTGTATATTTCTTCTCTCAATTTACAATATTTGTTTATAATATGATTGAACGTTTCATCATTTTCTCCGCATAACCTAAACTTGCTATTCGGTAGTGTAATAATAATGTTCTGCTTGACATAATTAGTTCTTACGACGTTGTTTTTTTTTGGGGGGGTGCTATAAGATATGATTTATTTTCTCTTTTGTAATTTCTCTTTCGTAGCCAGGTCTAGGTCTTCCTTTGTGCAATCTCACCAGCATGTCGCTTGAAATATACATAATGTTACTTTTCTTCCTGTTTCCTCTGTTTATTTTAGTCCTTGCAAGATTCTCACACCAGCGTTAGCTGATTGTCTTCCATTGGAGTTTGAGTGGGAGCAAGACGCTACATATTTCCATGATTCTTCTCTGTATTCTGGGCGAATTTAATGCCAGAGTTTAGATGGACTCGATTCGTCCTCTTATTTCCAGCTCTTCCAGCCCCTTTTCCAAGCTTTTGAGGTCGGTTCCAAACTATTGAGGTCGGTTCCAAGCGTGCAAATTACAACTCTTATCACCATTAATCTCATATCACACAAACTTTTAGTTCTCTAGCAAACACGGCTGGTTCTCTTTTTTAACTATCACTTAGTCTGGTCTTCTTGCCAAGATAACGTGATTTGTTTGTCCCAGAAATGTTTCTGTGTCTTATTCTCTGGGACAGATTCTGTTTGTGCAAATACCATTTGTGCTTATGGTCAATTTTCTATCTCTTGCACAATTCTCAGTGGATCACCTTCCCTACCTAGTTGTATCTAGTCTTGTACTCTTTTTTCACTTGGAAACTTTCCGTTAATTGTGTATAAATTATATTTCAATACATTTAGCTTAAATGATGTGATTTTCAACTCTTTAACTTTCTCTTTTCCGGCAGCTGGATTGCTATTATAAGTCACACCCAATGACTATTTGTTTAAATATTTTGTAGCTGTACCAACACAAATACATCCCTAAGCAAAAATGTTTTTGATATTATGTATTGTAAGAATATTGTCTACATTTATCTTGTGTAAACCTGATTATAAAGAGAGAACGCAGTGTTAAAATGGCTGTGATAAGGACATATTTATCAGCGTCTAGACGTTCATTTGAAAAATTTGTCCACAGAGGAAAAAAACACAACTTTTCCTGATTTAAGTGAGCACAATGTTTACTCGCACAAGAAGAATAACGGCAAACAAAATATATGAACTCAGCTGAAGCCGAGATAAAATATTGCTGCCAAAACTGTGCACACCTCAAAGCAAATGTGAAAAGTCGGAGGTGAATATTAGTGACTATTTCGACCATTCAATGATCTGGATTTTATTTATTATATTATTGTACTACTGGTAGAAGACTCAAGAAAATTGTATTCATCCATTGTTAGTGAAACATTTAAAAATATTTTCTAATATGAAAAGCGTTCACTTTGTTAGAAATTCCCGTAGGGTTATTATAAAATAATTGTTGGAGGAATAGTGTCTAACGTGCTTGGCTTGGACGCATAGTAAGCGAGTTCAAGTTCCAGTCATAGTTTTACGCTTACTTTTAGACAAATACCCCGGAGCAATGTATGAAACATTTTATTCCCCAGCTATAGGTTAAGTCGTATCAGCATGGTTCCTCTACAAAGAGGGACTTGGATTTAAATAACTCACAAATATTTATATGCTATTTAACAAAGAATCCCAACTAAACCGAAGCAAACCCGAGAAATTCAAAGTCTACAACTATTAAAACTTTGATATAACAATTAATACGTTTAAATACTGTAAGCTTGAACTAAATGTTCTAATTTAATTGCATCTTCCATCTCTGCAATTAAAATTTGTTTGGAGTTGTTTTTTTTCTTGATTTTCTCTCTGATTCAACGAGGGTCATCCTATAAATGAAAGGAGACCACCGATGGTATTCTGAACTGCAACATCGAAGACAGTGAGTTCAAACTCCAGTCCCTCGATTGCATTCCCTTTTAGAGATTAATAAACTTGGGAAAGGTATGAAACTCCTATCTACCTATTTCCGTTAAATAGTGTCACAACTTTTCTTCTACGAGTGTGAATTTGGTTATAAATAAACCATGAAATTTGTTGTGCAATTTAACAAAGAAAAAAATCGATAAATAAAATAATTGTTTTTAAGAAAAATAATTTGTTTTCCATTTTTTTTTTCATAAATGGAAAGTGTGTATTGTTCTGAATTGGCTACAAACATTTTAATTCCGCAAAATCATTTATTTTAACGCTGTTAAATGGCAGAAAATCGAAAAGAGTGCCTTAAGATTAAACAGAGATCTGTTTATCAAAACATCTGAAATTTACAGAAGAGGGTGTAAAAAGCACGAAAAAGTTTACTATAAAAAAGAAAGAAATTCATATGAATGGGTTAGGCATGAATTTGCTCAATGAATTTAAGTCAAAAAGCAGTCCATGGAATGAAAACACACTGACTCACAACTTAAGGAAAATTCTAGAGGCCGCAGTGAGTAAAGAAGGTCGTGCTGATAGTCTTCTCACACCCATCACTATTCATTTTATTGAAAGAAGCGCAACTGTTATGTGCGCCTCCTATTTCACGTCTTTAGCCAAAATTTATTTAATAAACCTCGTATTATATATATATATATATATATATATATATATACATACATATATTATCAGAGAAAATAACATTTACAATACATTTACATTTGATTATAGTGCGCTGTAAAATTAAACAAATTAAGCTAATGAATCATAGACTATTGAAGTGTTTCAATACCATTGAAAATATAAAGTGATAATTATACTGTCTATGATATTACAAATTTTGGTTTTCATCGTTATTATCAAAAACAATAAACTTTCGGGTACAAATCATGAGAAAAAAGAAACTCCCAGAAAAGGACTCGAGACGACCGCACAGGGTAACTATTCATGACAAAGTTTATAGTCTCTCGAGAAGAATAAAGTATATACAGGAGAATAAAGATACAATTAAAAGTAGGCATGTCGTTAATATCCAGCAAGCAAACAAGCAATTAGCGAAATATTCGGTGATATCCCGTAAGTGGTCGACTCACCGAATATATCTCATAATTACTTCCTCTGGCGATACATGAAGGTTGAAGTCTCTAAATGTAGATCACAGACGAGTGAAATATTTTATTCACTTCGATAACGCAGCAGTTACAGAGGCAATGACTTAGCGAGTGGTGCAGACATTCAAATCGATGCTTCATAATTGTATATCCTGTGATGGCAAGCATTTGAACTATATAACCTTAAAATTAAAGTGATGACGATAACGAAGCAAAATGGTAAATGTTAATCTTTCTTAGAGTAAAATGTCATTTTGAACATGATATATGTTGCCTAGTTATATTCTAAAATTGAGAGATAATTCTGCCGACCCTGTATATTGTTGCACAAGAAATAATAAATCATTCTTCTTTGGTTTGGTTTGCTAATGAGTCACGGACTGTTTTCCGAAGAACAGAAATAACGCCACAAGGGAACGCGACTAATGCACATAGACGACATCGAACTGTTTGAAATGAAAAACAACTGTAAACTCTAATACAAAATTAAGAAAAAAGGAAAAAAATAACTTGCAAGTACTTTGGACGATTAAAAGCGAATATGATCTAACATGCAGAGACGAATGAAAAAATTTAAAAAATGAGTATCTCAGGAAATTGAGAAAACAACCTGAAGCCAAACTATATAGCAACAACTTCATCAAAATTATAAACACCTGGACTGTCCCTCTTATAATATACTCTTGACTATTCTTGAAGTGGACAAGGGAAGAACTTCAAGAATGGATCCGAGAACAAGAAAATTAACGATGATCCATAAAGATTTCAATCCAAAAGAAAACATATAGAGACTGTATATGTCAAGAAAGGAATGCGGAAGAGGACTCTCCTTCAGTGAAGATAGCGTAGATTCATCGATAGGTCGACTCGAATACAACAAAAAAGAGCAAACAAAGACTAATTACAGCGATCAGAAAAAAACTCAAACCACCCAATGATCAAAATACCAACAAAAACTAGTCAACAAAAATTGGTAGAAAAAACAGCTGTATGGATATTTCAAGCGAAGATCCAAACAAAATATCACTCGAAAAAACATGAACATTGCTAAGAAAGGGAAACTTTAAAAAGAAAGTTAATCTATTCTAATGGACCAGCTGTGCTAAAGCAAAAATAGATAAGTCACAACAAATAGCAAAAGTAGGTTATTTGGCGAGAGAGACGAAACGACCAGTCACCTCATAAGCGAATGTAGGAAATTAGCACAAAAAGAGTATAAGGCTAGAAACGCTTATGTGAAGGTCATCTATTTAGAATTGTGCAAGCAATTGAAATTTGACCCGACAAACAAATGTTATATGCCCAAGCTAGAGTCCGTCCTTGAGGATGTGACGCGCAAAATTATCTGGGATTTGGAGATAAAAACAGGCCACGTAATCTCGACCAGACAACCGAATCTAGTGATGGTAAAATAAAAAAGAGAACCTGCCGTATAATGAGTGGTCTTTACCGTCCCAGCAGACAAAAAAATCAAAATCAAAGAAAACAAAAAGGGAAAAATGTACTTCGGCTTTGCCAGAGAGCAGAAACACCTATTGCATACGTAAGGGAAGGTTATACCAGATGTAATTCGTGAACTTAGTTTGATACCCAAAGGCTTGGTAAAGGGTGGAAGTGTTGGAAATCAGAGGACGAGTCGAGATCATCAAACCTGCAGCATCATAATCAGCCAGAATATTGAGAAGAGGTTTGACGATGTGAAAAGACTTGTCACACACCATCCGATAACTCTATTGTAAAAAACTCTCAATGAATTATATATATATATATATATATATATATATATATATATATATATATATATATATATAAGCAGCATCATAGTAAAGGTGTGTCGAAAACATGGCCTTCTTTAACTAACATCCTAACATCCATCCCATAGAGCGTCTGCAAAGAGTCGATGTATGTAATTTTCCAGGTCACCCAAATATGGTATGACAATTCGTTGTTGTCCAAACGATACGTAGCTAATGAGAGCGTAGAATGTTTTGATCGTTTTTCTTGTATGTTTTGAGAAAAAAAAGTAAATAGACGTACAACAGCTGTTTCAAGCCCAGTCGGCTGGGGATTTAAAATACACTGATTGCATCTCTGCAGAGGAGTAAGACCCCCTATCACTAGTATATTTGATATGACATAAGCCATGTAATGCGAATCTCCAGCCTGGGACTTTTAGGGAACGTGGATTACCCTCTTCATTGACATTGTTCCTAGGTACACTCTGAAACGAGGTTGTAGTTCTTTATAGGGTCCTATCTGTGGGTCAAATAGAACATACTGTGTGTAAAGAAATGATATATCTTACTTATAAGTGTTATATAGCAATACTTGAAACCATTTAACTGGGTGCAAAAATTAGCTCAGGCTGCTTTGAGAATGTTACATACAAAATATGTTATCAAATCATGTATATATTTGATATATATATATATATATATATATATATATATATATATATATATATATAGGCAGAATTTTGCATTAAATTACCTACAAACGTTGATATGCCATAAAATCAAACTAAAACAAAATGCTGCTTTGTTAATACGAATTGGCAGCATTTTGTGAAGTCTTTGTTTATCTTTATCTTGGAGGATCTTATTTGAGACCAAGTCTTGCAACCGTACATTTGGGAGAATATGGTTTTGTATTATAAGTTTTCAACATCTTCAACAACCTTCCAATAGTATTCCTTGCTTTACCTATCTGTATGCTGAGATCATATTTCATGCTTTGCCTATGTCTATACCGACATTGCGTTTACAAGATAATATGTTGTTACCAACGTATATGAACTGGTCTACTAATTTCACATGTTTATCATTTAATGAACTGATGATATCGTCTTGATTAAAACTCATGAAATCTGTTTCATCAATGTCTCTTGGGGCCTGTTCCAGGCTATGCAGTAGAGACTTATTGGCAAGAAGCGCTAAATCATCAGCGCAAACTGCATAGATATTTGTCTTGTGGGATAGATTGAAACCATTTGCTTTCATTAGATCTATTGACGTTCGTAGTATATTGTTATATACTTATATACAGATTCATTCAGAAAGAATCAGAACGACACAATGATAAAGGACGAGATAAGACTTTAAAAAATATACCTCTCACTTTATTTGTAACGTTTGTGTGTGAGAGGGAGTTGGAAACCGAACAAAGACTGCAATATATTGCCCCCCACATTTATGGCCATCAGCGTTGTGGCTTTCTCGTTCTCCTGATGCTCAACCGGAGGCCCAGAGGCCCACTCTGCTGGGTGCGTGCTTTCTCTACCGCATCTTGTCACCAACTGGTCTGGTCCCCAAACTCCATTTGGGGTCCCGAGGGCCTCTTTCGGCCGGGTGTGGTTCTCCCTACCACATCTCGTCTCTAACTCGTCTGAACTCCAACTCCACTGTCTTCCTGTCTATACCGAGTTATATTATAGTTCAATCGCCCACTCAATCGCCCACTCAATCTTTGGAATGGCATGCTTGATCGTCATCAAGCAGAAATAACTGTCATGCAGTTCAGAGGTCACTCTCTTCCGGTGCATCAGTCTATGAGTGTGTCATAGGCTTTTACCTTTTCCTATTTCGTCAGTTAAATCCACCTACGTGATTTCTTTCGATTACTGGCCATTGGAATGTGTCACTTCCTTCCGGTGCATCACTTTGGAATGGCATGTTTGGGCGGGTCGAATGTAAAAATACAACAACATAAATTTTCAGCAAAACCATTTCGTGTCTCACTTTCCTCTAAATTTACACTGGTTGTTATAAAAACAACCAAAAAATAGTATCTGTTAAAAAGTTAAAGATTCCAATGTAAAAAAGACACACGATAATATCGATAACTTATTTAGTTTATATTCTTATCGTTATGGGAACAATATTTCTCAAATAAAAAAAATGAAATCTCTGCTAAGTCTTCTTTTGTTCCAGGTAACTTGGAACTTCAATCCCCAAGGAAAACAATAATACAGTCAATGTTTAAATATGCATTGTGCAGTACATCTGCAGTTATATATGTGCTCTTTCGACCATTCACTTCAACGCATTATTTAATATTGATGTACCCGGTAAGGCGTCTATTGTAATGGTTTCACAAACAATAATGAAAGACTTATACCCAAATACACAAGCTTAAGCGAAGTTTTGTTTTGGTCTCATGATAATTCACCAGTATGCATTTGTGAAAACTAATGAATGATTAGTCAGTTTTTTACATGATCACTTTAGCCAGATGAAATATGAAGACGCTTGAATGCTGATTGGTTGTAGCTATCAAGTTCCTATTTCTGGATCAAATAGAACTATTTGATATTTATTATTATTGCAAACAAAGATTTCAGGCTGAATTCCCACGATTAAAAAATTCTAAATTTCTTGATGTCCAACACATACACATCCACACACAGACTCTATTTATTTAAGCATGTTTTATTAAAGACCGCGAAGTATTTGCTTTTTAGGGTCTTTATGTTACATTAAATTTAAGATTTCAAGCCTCATCGTTAAAAATATTAGAAACTCACTCAAAGCTTTCCTAAGCTAAACCAACGTAGTTTATAAATTTACATAATAGAGTGTTCGCCAATGTTTCGGAAGACCAAGGTTCAATCCCAGGTCGAGTCATACCAAAGACTCAAAAAATGGTACTTGATGTCACCTCGCTTAACACTCAGCATTTTAAGGTAAGGGTCAACGGTAATGTGGAGCAATCCATTGAATGAAGTAGCGCCTTTCTACACCTCAGTGTAGTAACTATTGAAAAGGGAGTCTTCAGATCACCCTTGATTGCGGTGGGCAACTTTACTTACATTTGCCATACTACAACCGCTCTTTCTTGTCACCTTACGTACCACCTCTTGGACATAAGCGTCATATCTAATGACAAAGCTAATAAAGAAAAAATAATTCAGATCCCCTGATATAAAAAAAAAGATTCTCATTTACAAGACAAAAAAATTAGATATAAAAATAACAATAAAAATCGGTTACAAATCCTCGAAACAATAACAATATTTTTTTAAACTATTATAAATAGAATAGCACAGGTATTAACACATTAAACTTATTCAATAACTCGTCCTACCATCCCTCCAAACATAATGAGCCTAATATATACTATAAAAAACGATCCCACTCCAAATGATTTAAAGATCCACTGAAACTCTCAGCAACAATCAATCAAATACAACCCTTGAGGACAAATAGCGAAATGGTTGAAAGCGCTTGGACTAGTACGGGGCACTTTTTTTACCACCTAAAACCAGAAATAGAGCAAATAATAAAATGATAATGGACGTCTTCACTTAAAGATCCTTAAAAGAAAATACTCCGTGGTCTTTAAACAAAACATCCTTAAATAATAAGTGGCTGCCTAAGTACACAATATATATATAATGTAAAATCCAAAGCTTATACTTTTATAATATGTAAATTTCCTCTCAAGCAAATATGCCAAAAATGTACCCTCCCAGTCAACAGGCTATAGAATACGCATATGCCATCTACTATAAGACATGTCTAGATATAATACTGAAAACCATGTAATTTTTTTTTTTTTTTATTCATAAAGTATTGAGAAAGTTTGGAGGAAGAGAAGCCGTCGATCGTCTCAGGTAAATGCTTAATTCATTTATTTTTTAATTTTTGATGTTTGCTTGATGGGGTCCTGCATGTTCCCTCTATGATAAAAAAGATATCTATTTGAAAATCATTTTAATTGCAAACAAAAACTTTCAGGAAGAATAGCAACCGTCAAACACTCCTGGATTTGGTGATGTCCAACACACACACACACACACACACACACACACACACACACATATATATATATATATATATATATATATATATATATATATATATATATATATAATTACATCAGTTCAAATAAAAGAAAAAACGTTATAGTTAAACTCAAGCCCACGTTGAATAAAACAATGATTACACACACACACACAAATGGAAACACACACACACACACACACACACACACATATATATATATATATATATATATATATATATACATAAATAATTCCACATCATCACAATCATGTCGCACTGCCAGCAGAGATCTTCCTGGCTCTCTTTCACCATCAGTCTCTATCGTCCATTGCTCCCGGGAGGTCTTCTAGGCTACATCCTGTATCGGCACAGAGATGTTTTGTATAAGTTCTACCTGGTCATCCTGTCTTTGTTCGTGCACGTGAAGGGGTCCACACTTGTATGTCGCTTATGAGTTCATCACTACTTCTCCAGCTGGGTCACTCATGTCTGTTTCGTCTGACTTCGATTGTTTTATTGATGGGTGGTAGGTGGTTGTATCGCAGCTGTTTTGTGGGTTGTTGCCCCTAGGAGTTGTTCAATCAGCTCTCAGAATTCTTGTGAAATTGACCTGAAGCTTTTTCTCCATGCGTTAAGTTAGTGTCCATATACTGCATCCATGTAGCAGTATCGACACGACCGCTGCTTGGAAAATACTGCGTTTTATTTTATCGTTCAGGCCTGACTTCCATATGATCGATAGTCTATCGTAAGCTGTCCATGCTTTTGCTAGTCGCGTGTTGATTTCTTTCTTGGCTGGTGAGACACTGCTTCCTAGGAAGGTGAACTTCTCCATTAGTTTTAAAGGCCTAAACTTTAGTGTGGAGATGTGAAGTTTTTGAATAAAAGGCATGTATTCTGTTTGTCTGCATTGACATGGCGGCCTATCCCAGCGGCTGCTCGTTCCAGACTATGTAGCAGGGTTTTGGCTTAGGCAGGTGAATTTTTCCAAAGCGCTATATCATCGGCGTAGTCATTATCAGTAATTGTTTGTGCGGGATATATTCTGCTTCTTTGCTTAGTCGACTTGAAACTTTTCTTTCATAGACGTTCTAAGCACGAGTCTAGGCAGATGATAAAACGGGCAAGGAGCTAATGTGTCTCCTTTTAGCACACCTGTAAAAATGGTCGATGTAGTTTGTGTCTTCATCTGGAGAGCGGACTTTTACTTTCGTGTTTATATACAGCATCATTATGGATAAGAGGGTTTTTTGGGGGGTGGGGGAGGACGCAAGTGAGAAGTATTTGCTCGATCTTCCCTCTGTACGTGGAGTCGAAGGCCTTGAAGAAGTTGACGAATGATATTGTTGCCTCAAGTTTTTTGTTTGTTTTTTTTGGTCCATACACTTTCTTGAATTCCATTTCGAGAAGTGATTTCTCTAAAAGTTATTTTGGTCCTTCCCGAGTATTTTATCAATTTTGGATTCTAAGCGGTTACCTAGTCGACCGTAGATTTTGGCCATTATGAATGTAATGGTTGCACCTCGGTAGTTTTTGGCTATTCCGAGGTTGCCCCTCTTAGGTTAAGTGAGGATGCGTCCTTTTGTTCATCTGTCTTTTGTGTTTTGGCTATATACGGCATTACAGTGCTGGAGCAGTATGTTGTCGAATTTCCTGGCCTTCCATACTTCTGTGAGTATTTAATAGAGTCCTTCAGCTTTCCTATTTTTAATCTTTCTCCGTACTGAGTCGAGTTCTTCTTGCATAAACTTTCCTAATTTGATATTTAATTAATTTGATATTTAATTAAGAACTAATAATTGTTCATGTGTAATTTACGGAGGTTTTCCGAGTAAATTCTCGAAATGTTGTTTCTACAAGTGTATTCATTTTTTGGGCTGGTTGCTTTCAGTTTAGCTTTCACAGTACTCTTCCATTGCTCATTTCATTTACCGTCTGCCATGCTATCCTATATTGTCTATCGTCAACCGAATCTCTAATCTTATTGATCGGATTATGTATGTATTCTGTTTGTACTTTTTACTATATGTTAGTTAATGTTTTTACTATATGTTAGTTAATTTATTTTGTGCCTTCTTAAGTTTCTGAGCATTGATATTGGTTGGGTTCCTCTTATTATATTTTGAAACGGTGTTTACGTCTGCACGGTTTTTTTTTACCGCAAATGTCTCCCATGGGACTCTAGGTTTGGCTCTTTGTTTAGTTGGTATGCATATTGTTGCTGTTTTATGTGGGTATTAACGTAGTTCTCATATTTGTCATTCAGCGCAGGTGTTTCTGATATCTCCTGAAATGAATCGGATTTGTTTCTTAGTGTTAACATATATTTAGTTCTAATATCCCTGTTTTTAAGTCATAGTGTTCGGTTGCTCTTGTTCGGACTGCATTCCTTCATAAACTCAGTCTTATCTTTGTCATAACAATTCGGTGATCGGTGGACAGACCCTCGAAAGAGGGATATACCTTGCAATTCAATGCGCTATTATTCCATTTCTTATTCAAAAAGACGTAGTCTAACTGTGATTAAGCGCTATTTGCACTGGTGGAGGTCCATAGTTTTCCCTTTCTTTTGTGAAATTTAATATTGAGGCATGTTAATCAATTTTCTAGCCTGAAATCTGTTAGATGTTCCCGATTTCTGTTTGTCGAGTTGCGTAAGGCGAATATTTGGTTTCAGTTCTTACCAATTTGGGCATTCACGCTGCACCGATGACAAGAACGTTGTGTTTCGGGGTGCTACGAACAAGAGAAGATAGTTTGTTATAGAAGGCGATGCAGTCTGTTTCTTCACTAACAGCGGTAGGTCTGAAGCAGAAGATGATTATAGCGCTGGGGTTGCTATTTAACGTAGCTACCATCATACTCGGTGGTATTTTCTCGATACTATCATTTAGTGATTGTAGGGTTCATGGTCCTATAAGTATACCTACACCTCCTATCGTGGCGTTGATACAGAATTTTCTATGCAGACGCAGAGACAAACATCCATGTACTGCTGGTATCGTGCTATTTAATATCTTCGCTATGAATGTATCTGTATTCTTGTATGCATATTATGTTTATGTTATGATCTATCACTGAAATTGTCAGCTCTGGTAGTTGTCTTGCTAAGGTTGGAGCCCTGGCCCTAGTGATTGAAAAATCTGCTACAGAGCTCAAACTGAAACAAAAAGTATTAAAATACAAAAGTACAATACAAATAGTGACATAAATATCTAGTAAAAAGTAATTACCTATAAATTTCAAACCACATTAACTAAAAACAAAAAATCAAGTTCACAACTATACCCACATACAGAGGAATAATCGAGCCGAAACCTCGCGCACACAAACACAGTGGAAAAAGTAACTGATAGTGGAATTCAAAACCACTTTAACACACACAAACACGCACACTTAAATACCCAGTGTAAAACAATAAATATTTATTACATATCAAATATCAAAGACCATTTGAGGGTAAAAACAGACTAAATAGATACACTCTGAGAAAGGGACAGGGAGAAATGACTTCTATATAAACCCATACAAAATTTGAAATATATTCAACAAACATGAGCAAGTTCGAGTTACAATGAGTACTCCATTCAAATGGCCTTTTATCACATATGATTCCAGATGAAAACGACCAGGAACCATACACGGATGTAAGATTGAAAAAAAGAAACAATTCTTTAAAAAAATCTTTTCGTGGACCTATTCATTTATAAAAGTATATATATATATATATATATATTGACAGACCCATTAGAGTGTCCGCTAATGATCCGGGAAACCAAAGACTCAAAAATAGTATTTGATCAAAGGTAACTGTAGCAATCCTGGGAAATAAGTAGCGCCCTCCCCTACTCCTCGGTGTTGTTGCTAATGGAAAGGGAGCCTTCGTGTATACCTTGATTAGAGTCGGCTAACTTAAAAACTTACCAACTATATATATATATATATATACTGTAAAACGTTTGAGCTTATACATTTATAGAATGTAAGTTTTTCTCTTATACTAATATACTAGCATTTTATCCTCCCAGTCAGTAAATCTTAGCATACACCGATTATATCCCTAGAGGTGCTGTTATCTTGGTTGCTGTTGTAAGGAATTGTCCGAAACCTATCGCAATAACCTTGTGTAGTTTCCATCTCCCTTTTTCTTTATGTCTGTTGTTTAAATCTAAACGGTACATCCATGCAGTAGTACCTCTAGGCTACAGAATTTCCGGTTTTTTTACCTAGTATATCAGATTTCCATATGGTTGTTAACACGTCAATAGTAGTCAAACATTCCCCAATGCACATTTTGACATCACCTTCCTTTGATGATATATTGCTACTTAGTTATATGAACTGGTCTTATAATATCACAGTCTTGTCATTTAATAAGGAAACTGTTTGATCAAAACATTTGTAATAAGTCTTATCTAAGTTCAGATATAGACCAATGCCTTTTGCTGCCTGCTCCAGGCTACCTGAGAAGTAATGAGGAATTCAATTTTTTCATCGGTAGCAAATTCAGGCAAGATCAACAGATTTGAATTTTGCGTTTCCTAACAGAGAAAAAAACGCAAAAATACACACAAAGTAATGGCAAAACGTCAAATCAAATAAAAAAACACAACAGTTCTATCACTATCCAGGGAAAAAATTATAATAGTTTTTTAGATACCAAATACCATTAAAAAGTAAAATACTGCCAAAAAATATAATATTTTTGGCTTGTTTGCTTATTCGGTTTAATGGTCTATCAACCTTTGGTGGTTATTTAATGCCAAATCCTGTTAACACAAATTATTTGTGAGCTAATAATTTGTTGATTTTCAAACGAGTTGTAGTGATTTCTTTCCACACATTGAAAATTCTTCAAATATTGATAACAATAATAATTCTATTCATGATAAATCGCTTTTGCACATAGTTAAATGGTTTTAAGTACTGACATTAAACATCAGTAATTGTATTCATCGATTATCCCTATCTAATTTTATATCAGTCATTTGTTTGCACAGTTAATTAGATTAAATATCTGTTTGCGGTGAGTTAAGAGTTATCAAACATTTGACGGTGTTTCGCCTCTTGCTAAACACGGGGGTGATTCTGCTTTCAACATCGATATAACAATAAATGTTTCGCTATCCGCCCATTTTGGGTTTTTAAGATCCGGACAACGAATCAAATGCGATAAGGAGTTACAGGTCAGAGAGTAGATGAACGCTACTGTACAATAAGTAAGTAAAAAATAAAATGTCGACGCCAAGAAACAGAGAAGAAACACATCTTTGGTTTGGTTCCTTTGTTTAATGGCATATCAACTCTTTTTAGGTTATTTAATACCAAAGGCATTCTCCTTGAAGAACAGTAGTGGTAATATTTAACCCATAGCTGGGAGGCTAAGGGGGTTCATACCTTTCCCAAGGGTATTTGCCCGAAAGTGAACGTAATAGCGCGACTGGAGTACGAACTCGCGTACTACGATTCCGCAGTCCATCGCTTTAACCATTACACCACGAGGACATCCCCCCAAACACATCTTTATAAGAATAACTATTTAAGCAAAGACGAGATCGTAAGTGATGTGCTCCTGTGGACCCCGATTATGGCCAATCAAAAGCAGGACGACCAGCTCGAACATTTATACGGCAGCTATGTGATGATGCGGGATGTAACCCTAAAGACCTGCCGAAGGCGATGAATGATAGGTAGACGTGGAGAGAGAGGGTCAGGGATATCCGTGCTAGCCGCACGGCATGATGATGATATCTAAAAAAGGACGTACAATTTTTTTACATTCTATGTTATTTCATGAGTGATAAATTCTGTCAGAGACCGTTAGTTAATCATGTCCGGCCTAGTCTATCTTCCACTTTCTACATAATGGGCAGTCTGGTACAAGGCAATCTTAAATGGCATTATGTTTGTTTTTCACAACGTGAAATTTTAAGTACTTTTTCACTTTCTCTACACAGGGGAGTTTGTTACAAGGGAAATTGTTTATTTTAAGAGTCATATTTAAGACAGATTTTTCACTTTTTCTTCTCAGGGCAGTATGGCACAAGTTCTATAGAATACAGATCTTCGGAGGAGCTGTTACACAATCTAACTTCACTGCTTTTGCGGTTCTCGGATCTGTGCGTTTCGTGTTCTCGTTCTGTCTGCTTATAACTATTCTACCTTATTTTTCACTCTTAACGATGTTAGGGTTAGCGTTGGGGTTGTCTTCAAAGAACGTTCAACTTTTAGGTAAATTCAACACAAAATTTCTAATATCAATTTAATTTTGAATAATCACTTTGATCTCATAACCATATCTACCAACCCCTCCGCTCGGACAGGATGTGACACAAGGTAAATTTTTAAGCGGAGTTTAACAGGTTTGAATTCAGAGTTTTCCTTCTCCTAGACTAGTTGCCGCACCATTGCTGAAGAACCCACTCTGCCCTACTATTTATCCATAGCTGGAGGGAGAATAATTGGATTCATACCTTTCCCAAGGGGATTAGTGTTATGTGAAATGCAATCAGTCTCGTCCAGGATTTAACCTCGTGTTGCCGTCCATTTCCTACGACGATAACCATTACACCACGTGCACCTCCACTTTGAAGTGTTATCTCTTTATTTCTACAAGTCCGTTTGTCATCAAAACAACTCAGCTCTTATGACATCTTGCCCTCTCTTGTAAATTCGTTTTCCTAAAACCAATTCAAGCAATAGAATTTTTTTTCTTTAGTACTCATCGAAAATCCATAACTATATTACACATTCTAAATGTACTTCTGTATTCTTCTAAAATCTACGTAAGTTTCTTTTCCCTCTGGATTATAAACTCCTGTTGAACGTTCTCTGAACCAATATAATGTTACAAGTATTACTACCTGAAGCTAATGATTTTATTTAATGATTATCAATTGTTTACACTCGCTAAAATCTCCTAAAGTACTATTTATATTAATCATTTTTAATATATTTTATAGGATTTCAACTATTTTTTCATTAGCGTAACTGACCCTCAACCACTGCCTTCCAGCACCTTCGAGATAAAATAGGGTTGGGCACTAATTTCTCACAAGAACACTTTAAAGAATATGATTGGGTTAATCATATAAAGAGTATTATCCGGCCCTTATGCATTTCTCATATATATATATATATATATATATGCATTTACCAACTACTATAGCCACGGATTAGACCCGACGCAAGTTCATTTTTAATCAGAGCACAACAGCTTTAAATTTAGGGTTTTTCTTCCCTAAGTATGGTTTTCATTGCAAAGTTAATGTGCAGAGGCTGCCCTACTATTTTGCACACAGAAAAGGAAGTAGAATGGTTGAATTCATACATTTTCCAAGGGTATTATAGCTATGTGAAATACCACCAGACGCATGTCAACATTGGGCCAACAATGCATCTATGTATGTATGTATGTATGTATGCTTGTCTTCGTTAGGAGTAATAATTGGAGTAGTTTTGGCAGCAGTAGCTGTAGTAGTAATTATATAGATATTTCTCGAAACGAAGGCAAATCTCTACTTCAGATTGATGATTCACCTCACAGGCACAATTATTCTCGAAAGTCATAACACCTATCTCCAGTTTTGCACATGTGTATGTATGTACATCCCTATCTATGTATGTATCTTCTCAAACCCTAGATCACGAGATGGATGTGACTCAAAAGCACTATAAACTGAGTAAAACTGGCTTGAATTCATAGTGTTTCTTCTATACTAATTGCCTTACCAAGACTAAAGAAAGGGTTCTGCCTTACTATTTGCCTATAGCTGGAGAGGAGCTGATGAATTCTTGACTCTTCGAGACATTAACAGCAAATGAAATGCAAAGAGCCTACTCTCGATTTTGAACTGATCACCGAACGTTTTTCTTACGACGGTAATCATTGCACTAGGCATCTGTATGTATAACCACACAAAAAACAAACAAAAAACATCGGTATGTAAACAAAATGATCTGGGTCAATGGTTTTCATTGTGGGAAATCTACACGGTATCATGAGTTCGAATCAAGAACGAGGCTGCCTGCATTTCGCAAACCTTAGTGAAATTTAGGTATTCAGCTACACTCCCTTCAGCTCAAAGTGATTATTAGACCAGACTGTGCTCTTTAATCTTTGCATGGTTACAGGTTTGAAGGAAAACACCTTATCTATATTCCGCTTAAAAATTGACATTGAGTAACATCCTGCTCACGCAGAGGGGTTGGTAAATATTCACATACATGCGTATTTACCTGTGAGATTATATATGTATTAATGTATGTATATGTATTTGTATGTGGATATGGCTATATATATATATATATATATATGTGTGTGTGTGTGTGTGTGTGTGTGTGTGTGTGTGTGTGTGTGTGTGTGTGTGTGTGTGTGTGTGTATTTATGAAAATAAATGCCTTGAAAGACCTTTACTTTGAAGTATATCCATTGAAACAAAACAGTCGAGTACTAATTTAGAATGTTTAGGGAAAGTTCTATGTAAAGCTGAAATAATAAGAAATAAAAAAGAACATTTACCACATCATAAAAAAGAACACAGATGGATTATTAAGTAGTTAACAATAACAACAATACATGTCTCATGTGTGAAAATGAATCGAAATCAGTCTAAAGTTTTAAAGGTATATTACAATACATTAAATAGTGTGGCAACTGTTTCTTATGAAACTAAATGTCTTTCGTAACATTCTTATATCAGAAACTATAATAGTATTGCTTCCGTTCAGTGGTGGATTAATTATTCCTTTAGAAAATGATATCAGGCGATAGCCATATTGGAATCCAAGGAGTCAGCCGTCATTTATATGTGGTGTAGATATGGGTGTGATGGATGAAGGCTATTATGTTTATTTATGACTTGAAACTAACCTTTCTATTTCAAAGTTATTGATACATTGCATTGAATGTGAAAGGTAAACGAAGAAAATATTCATTTCTTTTTATCTAACAGATTATAGCTATCAAGAACAACATCCACTAAGCCTTGAGAGCGGCGTTGATATTCGAAATAGAAAAGATTCACTCGACAAACTTGATTACATTTGGGAATAACGTTTCCACTTCTTTCGCTAGCGTTTCGTTTTAACGCTGTTTGCTTTGGAATATATGAATAGAAAAAGAAAAAAGAAAGAAAAAGAATGGATGCAGAAAATAAAAGACAACGAAAAAAGAAAGAAAAAAGAAAGAAAAAAAGAAAGAATAGATACAGCGTATCGCGTATACTTCCAATCATTAATGTGCATATTTATTTCATTGTATATATTTGTATCTGTTTTATTTTTCTTTGTCTTGCATTTGAATCAGTTAGCATTTCCCTTAAACCAGTAATAACCACCATTAAAACAACAGCAACCGCAACTGCAGCAGCAGCAGCAGCATTAACAACAACAACAACAACAACAACAACAAAGAAAACAACAACCACAACAATAAATACTATTACTAAAAATAATATCAACAGACGCTTGTTTAGTTATTTTTATTCATCAAATTTATTCAATTTTACAAGTTTATGATGTTCTTTATTTTTTCGTTTATTTTTTTCTGTTAATTTTAGATTATACGGCGCAATTTATTAATTCGTCTAGGGATTTGTTAAAGAATCAGGCGCGTAGGTTTTAGATTGTTTTATCCTTCTAATCAGTAGCCATCTTGAAATATTCCATCCATCTTTAAATGTCTTTATTTTCTTCAGTCGCTCACATCTCGTATAAAATCGCAAACCTCACGAGACATAGACATGAATTAAGCGTTCTGAACGTTTTCATGGCGTTGACATATTTGCATTGTGCTATCGGATAGTGTAAAATTATTTTTGTCAGTACCTTCTTTTTTACTTCTCTTCCATTCAATAATAAAAATGAGAAGAAGAAGAAGAAGAAGAAGAAGAAGAAGAAGTAGAAGAAGAAGAAGAAGAAGAAGAAGAAAGATCTGTCAGTTCTTTTTATATTTTATGAGATTATGTAATATGATGTATTTCATTTGATTTTTTTCTCGTAACGGCTCTGGTTTTTGTTTTCATTGAATAAATTTCTATCGCTCTCTGAGCTTAAACTTGCTTTCCTCGATATTTTCCTCGTGCATTGACATGTTTTAAAGGGTCCCTATACAAAATCACAACAGAATACAGACAACAAACTTTCAAAGAAAATTTACATTAAGTAAAAACAAATATTTGTAAAGCGGATATGGTTTTTTGCTTTATCCTCGGGGACCCGTTTGCGCAATGTAAGGCGAGCTGTATCAAGCAGATAGCTTCTCTATCTCATTGTATAAGTTCATTAAACTTGTGCGCTTTTGATATTAGGTTAGAGAAAATAAGTTCTTTCCATTCGTTACGTAAAAATAAAGATTTTATTAAATTTTAGACATTAATTTTATTTACTTTTTCGTTTCACACTTATTAATCCTTCTTTCAGGCGATTTTATAACCACCTTTTCGCCGGGTCCTAAAATTAACCGACTACATCCTTTGTAAGACCCGATATTACCAAATGTGTATGAAAATAACCTGCATCGGGTAGTGAGGCACTTGTTCTGTAGTTATCGGGAGTTGGTTGGTCGGTTGGTTGGTTGGTAGGTTGTTTTGTATCAACCTCTTTTCAAGTCATTTAACGACAAATTAAATCTCAAACAGTTCAAATTAGTATAAGTATAGCTTTTGTTTGTTAAATGTCAAAAGAGTACAGTTAAATGTCATAACAATTCTATTTCAAACAGTTCAGACTATCATAAGTATACAGTTCATGGTCAAAAGCAGTCCTATTCAAGCAATTCAGTTTGGCATATGTTCAGACAGTTCAAATTCAAAAAGTTCCGTTAAGCATAAATACATAGTTTCAATGTCAAAATCAATTCTTTTTCAAACAATTCAGTTTAGTACAAGTACACAGTTTAGTTCTATTGAAATACAATTCTATTGAACCATATAAAGGACCCTATAAGGCGCTAACACTCCGGGCCAGTGTGGACCGGCGAGCGATGGCAATGACGGGATACTCCGAATTCCCCAAAGCTCCAGCATCACCGGAACCTCACCAGCATATTGCTTAGTGTCATATCCATGGTACTCGTTGGGTGAGTCTTACCTCTCTGCAGAGAAGCAGTCGGTGTATTCTACAGCCCCATTCAACTGGGCAAAGTTATCAGGCTTGAGGAATCATATTTTCGTTGTTAATACTCCTACCTCTATTATAAAACAGAATATTATTAACTGTTAGTGTCTCCCCTATAGCTTTGCTTGAGATAATAAATTGTTTAGCTGCGTGATATATTAAATGTGTGATGAAACAAAGTTGGCACTCATTGACACGGAAAAAGTTGTCATCATTTGATGATGAATGTTGACCCCTTCTTTAATGTGAAGTCGTGGAATGGGAACTAAAACCTAATCGATATGTTGGCTGCTTCCCGCAAGTGTAAAGACAAAAAAAAAATAGTCATTTTCAGTTAACAAACTCACGATGGAGTAATGCGTTTGGGGTGAAACTTTGATGGATTGAAAATGCGTGGATGAAAGAAAAGATTAAAAAAATAGGCACAGAAAAATATTTAGAAGGATGTTAACGCCTGAGTGTGTAGAATCAGTTCTAATGTTACCCTGTATGTTTGTCTCAAGTGCGTGATTGGTGGTGATTTTGTATATGGGGAGATCAACAGATTTCTGTACTAAGAATTGTCGATTCTTCAGCAAAATATTGATTCGAGAAGCTCGATAGTTTTGTATTTGTATTCTTGCATTTATTTACCAATCGACGCTTACACTCTTATTTTCAAATTTCTTTGAGATTTGCATAAAAGAATATATGATTTGCCACGAAATATTTGAAATGCTTAAACCTAAAATTATTTGAGAATGTTTTTTTCCTCCGAGACTGATAAACATACAAATTTTAACCAATTAAAATCATAGATAAATCACCACCTTTCAATTTAGGTCCTACCTCAATAGTGATAAATGAATACAACTTCAGTAGGTTTATGGATGTATTCGCAGCCTATAATCGGTTTACTTCATTCGAGTGAAAACCTTACATTCTTTTCCTTTAGGTTTGCATTTAATTTCAGCATTGCGTAATTATCAAAAAGTGATCGAGTATGCTATTGTTTTATACAAAAATATTCAGACTACTAATCACTCTGTCTGTCTCCTGATGATGAAAATGTTCGTTGTAGCCGTATATACGTTTAATGTGTAAATATATTTTCTCATTTATATAGTGTCAGACTCATGCATTTATCTTTTACACTTATACCATTTACTCATTTAGATTAAGGATAAAGGAAACTACTTCATTTCATGCAAGAATATTCAAGTTCTCTGTTAAATGTTTCCGCTCTGACTGATATTCTTTTCTTTGAAGAAAATACTTTGTAACTTCTGTTTTTCAAAAAAATGTTCACTCAAATTAAAGAAATGAAAAAATTGAATGAGTAGATCAGTGTTTTTTACAATACTTTACATCTTCCCCTACTTATATATATATATATATATATATATATATAATATATATATATATATATATATATATATATATAAAATCTGAAATAGACAATTGTATGGCCGCTAGGTCTGTGGAAAAACAGACTGCTCGTCTGCGGGAACCCAAATCAAATGGAGCCATTGAAGGTTATTTTGGTATCTTGCAATGGTTAAGGACGTGGCGGAAGACCCAGTGTTCCGGGTACACGTGGTCAGGGGACATGCAACATTCTACTTTGGCTCTTACATCGGCCAGAATAGTAATTAGAGAGGTCCGATTCAGTTTAATTGACTGGCCCTGTCAAGATCTAGAATCTATATGATTAAGTCATGACAAATTCTAGAAATTTCCCTTATGACAAACAAACAGCAAACAATTTTTATCTTAAAGCTGTAAGAAACTGTGACTGAAGGGTAACCACATCAAGTGAAACAAGACCTCGGTCACTGATTAAGGCAGTAGGTTTTGGCTACTGAAAGCCTGAAATTATGAGGTGCTCAAAATCCCGCAACATGAGTATATTGGCCAATATATACCCATGTTAACCAAGAAGAATGTATATTCCCTGGGTGAATTTCCAACAGAGCTGAAATCCGTAGTTGGTGGCTGAGCGCTGAAATAGTGAATAAAAAGTAAACAGAAACAAAAAACCAAAAGGAAACCTCTTTTAATCCAATTTAGAAAAAATAATGACATAATTTCCAAGATTTATTACATAGAATCACTAGAAGAAACTCTTCTGCCAATCTGTCCACTTTCTTGAATGACAAAATAATCTCCAACTGAGGAAACCTTTCAACTGTGAAAAAATTAGAAGTAACAATTTACTTGCAGAGGTAGA